>OX345637.1:10435575-11158075 GCA_947044365.1 Petrosia ficiformis | reverse complement strand
ATTTCACTCTAAAACTTCCTCCAATTTTCTACTTCACAGTGAGTGCAGCTACATTTTGTGAAAGTTTAGATTTCTTTGCTATACAACTACTTAATATTTCATTGTATGCTTAGATATGCCATAATTAATTAATTAAACAGTTTATGACATAGCAGAGGTGACGCAGTTTCTAACTCTTAATACAAGTCAGTAATTGCTATGCAGGGCTTATCAGCAGTACATGTACAGTGTATGTCAAATTAAAGCCTGTATACAAGTGAACTAAAGAAATCGTATACAGTTCACGACTGCATACCAAATCAATAATTATTAGTTAGCTCCGACAGCTATAATGGTAAGCAAAGGCAGACTAACTGTATGTCAAACATCTTCTTAGTATCTAGTTCATATTGTTGTAATATTAAGTCTGTTAGTGGAGTTTTAAAGTATATCTTCTGAAACGATAGTGTCTATAACTCCCTATTGAAACTATGAGTGCAAGAGACTGGAGAATAGAAAGTGATACAAAATCTAATAACTGTTTCAGCTGCTGTGCTGGGAATATTATGCAACAACTATTAACCAAAGTATAAAAGTCTTCTCAGTGGATAATGATCACCACAAAGCAATCATAGGTGGATTCAGGCCCGTAGTCAGAAGTTTGAAAAGGGGAGTTCAAGAAATATTGTTGGTGGAGGTAGTTGTGCACGTTAGCACTCGAAACTATTAGTTTTACATGACTACACTATGTTTGTCATTGCATTCATTGATGATCCACATTTTCATAACATGTAGATAGGCTTAGAAGTTTTTGGGTTTTATTTTTTTTTGAAATTTGGGGGGTAAAAATCGGGTTAAATGGTGACAAGGTTTTTCAGGTGCTTTTTGGGTTGTTATTAAATTTAAATATAAAATTTCGGGTAATTTTTGCATCAAATTAATTTTTCACGGTTAATTAAATAATTTATGTCCACGCCCATAATTTTGAGCACATGGTCAGCTGAAATATTGCTTTAGGAGTGTTTGTTAGGCTTTTCTAAGTAGCGATTGAGTTAGAAAAGAGTGCTAGACATCTATTCTTCAACAGATGATGTTAAATTAATTCGGGGAGAAAACGGCTTAAACCCGAAAAGAGTTTTCCCTCTTTGGGGGGTATTTTTTGGGGTTAAACCTGAAAACATCTAATCCTAGACTTACATGTAGTAAAAATTATCTGAAACCTTCTCCTACCTATAAGCCTGTGATTCTCTTTTTTCTCATATATCTTGCTATATATATATATAATTATATACGATTTTCTGACAAACAAACAAACAACACTTACCCAGCATTCTAGCCACACCTCCAAAAAGACACGTGCATCCATGTGGTGACGTGTATATACTGCAGATGAATCAGAAACCAGTAGATATCTACGGTATAATATTATGTCATGTATAACGTAATGTATAGTACATTTACTTTATTGAATAACTAAAAGAACATTGTGGTTGATTGTTCTCAAACATTTTGCTGTAGTACTAGAAAGTAGTGATGCACCGATAAGAGATTTTACCAATATTATGATAAACCGATAATTATTTTAGATACACGTATGTACTGATAACCGATACCGATCTGATATTAGCTATATCTACGTACTGGTTTCTCATTCTTTCAACGAAAAAGATCATTTTCTCAATAATTATGAGTATCATAAAAGCAATTAATGGCAAGAAATGACATTATTGGTACACTTTTTACAATATTGGTTACATCTTTCAGAAATAACCGATACCGATACTAAAAATAATGACCAATAATGACCGATACTGATTACCAATCCAATTATCGGTGCATCACTACTAGAAAGTTACACGTCTACAGAACTATTCCTTTCTTATCACAGGAATGTTTGTTGCAGGCCATACAATATGTACGGTATTGGTTTATATCAATGTGAGCACTAGTGACATCACATTTAGCAGCAGAAAAAATGACACATAGTTGCTAACTCTCATCTATGATTATTGAAGACATGTTTAGTGCCTCAAAAGCGAGATTATACATACTTTGGTTGTGCTTAAAAAACAAAACTATGCTGCACCCCTGTGACATCCCTTAAAAGTAAACTACCTCTCTAGACACTGCCAGATATGCAATTCGCCATTCCAATGAAGATGGAATGGGGAATTAAATACCTTCAGTATAAACTATATACTACAGTATTTAACTTGATAATATGATTATATGCTCACCTATGTAAATTACTAAATAAACTCTTGTGTACCAT
This sequence comes from Petrosia ficiformis, assembly GCA_947044365.1. NCBI lineage: Eukaryota > Metazoa > Porifera > Demospongiae > Haplosclerida > Petrosiidae > Petrosia > Petrosia ficiformis. The sequence continues at coordinate 11,155,824 of OX345637.1, read as the reverse complement.
TTAATTAACCTTGTGGCTCATTGACCTGGTGGCGAAGTTGACTATATATGCAGGTGATGAAAATCAGGTTGTGTTCACACAAATAAAATCTTCATATATATATATATATATATATATATATACTGTGGACAGTTACAGTCTTGTCCACACATGTGGAGTAGCCAGAGTGTTGGTAATGGATAGGCAGTATATATGAAATTTTCTTTGTGCGCTCATGTTATTAATTATTCATGTAGTGTAGTCTCAATTGTTTTGTTCACAGTTTGACATATTTGCACCAATTATAATTGACTGGGCTAGTGTGCAACCTTCGTTATGCCACTGACATGATTTATAGTGGTGGGTAAAAAAACCTAGATTAATTAATATAGAGAGTTTGGTTAGCGTGTGCTTCCATTTTGACATAAAAATCTGCAGATCAGACCCAAAAGAATTCATGTGATTATCCAACCCAGTGGAGTAGGAAGTTGGGGGGGGGGGGGGGGGGGCATGCACAACAAGCCATGTTATTACATGCCTAATCATTCACCTATACATTCAATTAATTCAATTGTACTTTTCAATGAATTCCTGGGCAACTTCTGCACTGCATCATGTATATAGCCACAACAACCTGTATCACAAACTATATTGAAATTTATGCTATTCCTTGCAGCTGTACTAACCAATAAATTGGTTATTTTAACAATTTAATATTTGCAGTGTGTAAGGTTTAGAGTATCTGTTTTTTTTTCTCGATGAACATGAAGAATTAAACAGTGGTTCAAACGCTGCTGAGTCACTGAATTGCGAAGGTAAGTTTTGACGCGCCTCAAAGCTGAAAAGCTGCATTCTGCAGTTGCTGTTGTAATTGGTACTGTTAAAAATATCAAAATCAGCTTGTGTATTTCTGATAACATCACCTGAAGACTCGACTGTTCTTAAAAAACATCACAGATAGTCTGGACTTTGGTAACTTGCAATGCCTTGTAGTGGTACTGCTTTTATTACATCCGGTAACAATTGTAGTTGCAGCTCCAACTTTTCAAAATCAATGTCAGCATTATAAAATGTGTGTATTTCATCAGGTATGACAACTTCCTTGGCATTCGCACTATCCAAAAGCAAATGCTCAACTTTTCTAATAACTGAAAAACCTTCTTGCTACTGTAATGAACTAGCTATTATAGAGAAATTTCTAGGAAGGCTCCACGAGCTAGTAAACTGCCCTATGGACTAGCATTCCAAAGAGGATGGGCCAGTAAAGCAATTTCCAATTGTGCTTCTAGACTGATTCTAGTCTCGTTCCCAGACTCCACCCCTTTTTGATATTAGACAGCGGGGAGAGAGTCTGGTCTATCGAGCAAACATTTTTGTCCCAGCTCTGGAATGTTGTTGCAGGTGTTGGTATGCAAAACTGCACTGGAACAAAAATGTTTGCTCGATAGACCAGACTCTCTCCCCGCCGTCCGATCTCAAAAAGGGGTGGAGTCTGGGAACGAGACTAGACTGATCCTTAATTAAAAGCATTTATGAAAAAGGAGGAGGGGCTACTCATAGGCGGCGCCGCGCAGCCTTGCAACGCATATTAATTCCACATAAAGCCAGGATAGCCCATAGGAAACAAAATTATATACGAAATATTAAAGCAATAAAATTAAACTTTAAGAATATGGTAAACAAATGCTCCTAAAGCACGTTGTACTTTAGGATCCTCACAATTCATTATAAATCTAAACAATAAAGTAGACGAAATATTTTGAAACACATCAATAGTTTGTTCATGAAAGACTTTCATGAAACCCTCCCTATACTCAGAATAGAGACGACAAAACAACAGAGCATGGATTTCATCCTGGATGACTCCACATTCGTCACATAAACGTCTATCATAAGGAATTTTAGGTATATGGTGTCTTCCAGCTTCAATTTGTAAATTATGGCAACTGAGCCTAAATCTAGTAAGTGCTACCCGATGTTTCTTAATTTTAATGTTGTCCAGATAATTTTCAAAATGGAAAGAATCTTTAAATAAACGATAGGTACGTAACTTGTTTTCATCATCACCCTTTTTTGCTAGAGGACGGCTTAAATCCAACCCCCATTCAGCCATAAAAGATTCCTGAACCACAGTTGGAAAGATACACATAGCAACATCAGGGCACAACATAGCTTGCTCCAAGCCATGAGCAGACATGACAGACCTAAGGGATTTATACCAAGAATGGTGGTCATCATGAAAAAGGTTCCTTGACAATTTATATGCATATTAATGATTGGGCATGGGGCGCGATCGCGCGAGCTGAGCGCTAGAGGTTGATGCATCGCGAACCAAATGAGCGCTAGGCGAGTGTAATTAATTATTCATAAAAGGTGTCATTTTCGCCGTGATTGACTCAAGTCTAAAACATGTTATATTATCCTTCATGAAATAGCTGCTTTGATCTAAGAATAATCTGGTTCATAATCAGTTTGTTACTACACTGAGATGCAAGGGAATATATATATATATAAATAAGACTTTAATTTATCACACAGGATATGTATATCAGTGGTGTGGAAACAGCCAGTCATGCTGGAAATTGTCTGATAAATCTAGTGTATGTCTGGTAAATTGAAACTAAACTGCACACAAAGTATATGAGGAGCAGGATAAGAGTGATGAAAATAGGCCAAAATGTGTGGTAGTTGGCTCAATGTTTCCACACCCCTGGTGGTGCTATAACAATACTTTGAATCAATTGTAATTACTTGAAGCAGGCTATTGCAGGTATCTAATTTAAACAGCTGCAATACAAAATAATAATGAATGCAGGGCATTGAAAGCGAGCGTTAGCACTGAGCAGATATGTAATTCCATGGTGATGGTGGTAGCTTGCATTTTTGAGATTTAAAAGGCTGTTTCACACTGACACATGTCCAATAAGGTTGTGTACTGGCAGTCTCTTATGCTATTGTTTTTACAACTGTCTATACAGTTGTGTTTTGCTCAGTTGCTAACAAATGCAGCCCAAAAGAATTTGAGAAGCTCAGCGCTGTCTCTCTCTGTATGCATATAATATTATAATTTATTCGCTAATTTACCAACTCAGAAAAGAGCCTATGTTATGACATTTTGGTTGTACTTACTCAGTATGCAGAGAATCCTGCACATCAATCAAATTCAAGTATACTGTAACATCATCAAATAATAGACAAATATCATAATATTAGATGTGTGATCTGTGTGTGAAAATGTTGTCCTAATGATTAAAGATATGTTGTTCGTCACTGATGGCTACCATCCTTTAATGCATTGCAAATCAAAACTATGAAAGTACATCTACACTATATCGCACAGGATGAATGTTTCAAAAGGTTTGTTAGTCGGAAAAATATTTTTGTTAAATTACCAACTCAGAAAAGAGCCTGCACTGTAAAGAATTAGTGGTTGTTTCAACCAATTGGTTTGGTTATATCAGTTGCATCTGCGTTTCATATCTATTACAATGCTGCACTTTCCATTAGGAACATAATTATGTTTATATATATATAACAGAAAACAAGAACAATTACTATGTTGCTAATTGGATAGTACACTTGTACTTTGCATTAGAAACATAATAAACATGTTTATTACAGAAGTATTATGTTCCTAATGGATGGTACATCTGTAATTTCCCATTAGGAACATAATAATTATGTTTATAATGGAAAGTACAAATTGTTTTCCATTAAAAACATGATAATATTGGCTCCCTGTGTTCCTATAGATGCTTCATTATTAATATATATAACTAGGCATACATATATATGCAGATTAGCCTCGCACACATAAAGTATGTATAATTAGCTTAGAGAGTGAACATATTAAGGTGGAACTAGAGAGTGGGCAGATGCAACTCCAATCAGTTTCAAAATGGAATATTATATAATATGACACTAACCTGGTGTAATACAAACCTTCATATCTTCTGATTAGCTTTATATTGGCCTGTAAGTGAGGAAAACAGGCTAAAATCTCCATTTTTCCAAACGCACATAAGTACAAAACCACGAAAGCCACGCTCACCAATCATGGCGTGCACTAAGTACAACACATTTTGAAAAAACGAATTAAGTCGTTTTCTGAAAATTCATTTTACTTTTATAGTTACAAGAGGCTGAAGAAAGCTGAATTCTGTAGCTTTTCAGTGAAACCATAAAATTTAAGTTTCTAGGCACTATCAAACTCCGATCTTTTTCTCGAGCAACTACAGTTACCCTGCCAGGGTTTCCCACCCACCACTCGTAGGGTGTGTTTAGCTTTAGCTCTGAAAATAAACTATCAGTGAAAACATTTAGACCCAATAATTATACCCCCGGGTGGGTGTGGCTTCCAAAAAATACAGAATGGAACCAGATTGTATGCAGCAAGAAGCTGGCAAGACTAGTAGACACTGATTGGAGTTTCATCTACCCCTCCCCCTAGTACAACCTTGATATATGTTAACTTTATTAATTAATGAAACTGCTAAGTTTAACTGTTAAGCTTACTTGCATAGACAATTTGTAAAATACATGAAATACAACAACAGAGGGGATTAATTGTTGTATTAACATCAGAACTCTCTTCATGAAGACTCTGAGAAACAGCCTAGCGCTCAGAGCGCCTTAAATTTTCAAAACGAGAACGTCTCCTCTCCTTATCTAGCTTGATTCCAGATTCCAGATTCCAGAAGCCATGCCACAGTTATATATACACGTGGCTGATCCGCCTATGCTACCAGACCCTCCCCTCGTTTGCGGTTGGAGGGTCTACCACTCTGCCTAGCAAGACTACATTCACTCTAACTCCAATAGTCACTTGAGTTAGACAGAAGACCTTGTAAGAAAGCCATAGATACTAAAATCATGCTCAGACAATATGTATATGATATTATTTATATATATATAGGTATAATATATATATAATACGCTAGCTCAGCTTCAACCTCTGCACTGCACGATTATGTGCCTTGCACTAAGGCGCTCAGCAATTATTAGAAACTCATGTTACCAATCATTTGGTTAAAACAATCAATCAGTTTTTACAGTGTATGTTATATACCAGCAAGTCTACCATTGCTATTTGATACCCAGTGACTGGGAGCAAGTACGAGAAAGTAACCACTGTTTTCACTGTTGGCAGGCAATGGTAGCATACAATTTTAAATGATCACGTGTTCTGCACTACATAATCACATGACTTATGCTGAGTCAAGAAATTGCTAGAATGCCATCAAACACTTCTCACGTCATGGGTGTAGCTCAAAATGAGACTAATTTTGAAATTCACAAATGCCTATAAAAAGAATATGTACCATGTATATACATATAATGCAAACCTTTACCTACCTGATAAATGTGGGCTCACCCCTATTATAAAGAAATGGGGCCAGCAAGTCATAGAGGTTGTAGCATTCGTTGAATAATGTTCATTTTGGATTGTATTATTAAAATAGTGGGATGGGTGCTTACACAAAGGTGGTACTAACCCATTTTTATAACAACCTGTATGCCAGGTAGCCGTACTAACCAATAATTTATTTTTGCTATGTACCTAAACGACCACTTGCCACAATCAATCACTTGGTGTGATTCATTAATTTTATGACATTTACTATTACTTGTTTAATTAAGGGAAAGATACAAGGGGTGTTCATTGGTATACAACAGGCACTAATCTGGGCCATATTGACCCAAAGGTGTTTTAGTATACTAATAATCCTGAGGAAACTTTACTTCTTGATCCAGAATAAGTTCTACTTTTTTGTTTGCTTATGGAAAGGGAAGAGCTACTATATGTGCAGTACTAGTACTAAGGGTGTACCCTGAGCTTTAAAGAAAATGGCATGCGCAGCGTGCTGAAATTTTTGCTAATTAAATTTCATGAAGGGTGTGGTAATTAATAATTATGGCGGCGCTAGAAGTGATCTCAGCTGTATTTAAATTTAGAATCTCAGGGTAGGCTTTAGATCCGCCCTTGTACAGTACCATTTTGAGATACTTCAAAAGTGCAATGATTTTTTGTCAGTCTTTTTCACACATTTTTATGTTTGTTATTACCACTGGACTTAGTACTGGCCCTGCCAAACCACCGTCTACAATTATAGGTGGAATACTTGTGTATGTGTATCATTGAATAATTATTTGTATGAATAGCTCTATGTTAAGGTTGTAGTCTTTTCCGTGGGCGGATGCCACTCCAATCAGTGTCTAGTCTTGCAAACTTCTTGCTGCATACAATCTGGTTCCAATCTGTATTGTTGGAAGACACACCCACCCGGGAGTATAATTAATTTATTGGGCCTAAATGTTTTCCCCGATAGGTGGTGGAGGGGGCGGTGGGTGGGAAACCCTGGCAGGGTAACTGTAGTCGCTCTCTGAGAAAGATCGGAGTTTGATAGTGCCTAGAAAGGTAAATTTTATGGTTTCACTGAAACGCTACAGAATTCAGCCTGTTAGAGTAAACCCTGGCAGGGTAACTGTAGTTGCTCTCTGAGAAAGATCGGAGTTTGATAGTGCCTAGAAAGGTAAATTTTATGGTTTCACTGAAATGTTACAGAATTCAGCCTCTTGTAACTATAAAAGTAAAATGAATTTTCAGAAAATGGCTCTATTTGTTTTCTCAAAATGCATTTTACTTGGTGCGCGCCATGTTTGGTGGGCGTGGATTTGTACTTATTGCGATTCATACATTTCCTCACTTACAGGACAATATGAAGATTATCAGAAGATATGAAGGTTGGTATTACACCAGGTTAGTGTCATATTATATAATATTCCGTTTTGAAACTGATTGCAGTCGCATCTGCCCACTCCTACTACCACCTTAATTAAACATTTTTGTGCTAATTGGGTCACTAGTCACATATCAGATTATTACTGATGTGATAATACCACAAAACTGTTTTTCTACCCACTACTTTATTGGACTCGCTCATACAGGCTCACCCCAGAAATAATTATAATTATATAACTTAGTCTGGCGGCGCGCCCACTTTGCAAACAAGGAATGCAAAGTGGGCGCGCTGCCAGACTATATATAACTATATAATTGTCTGCAATTCTGTCAATAATAATTAGGATGTCAATCAACCTTCACAATTGTGACAAGAGTTCCGCTCCACTTCTGTACAGCTGGTGTATTAACTAGTTATGCAGTCATAAATTTAAAATTTAATTTGCACTATTTAACGTAATTATACAGTTCTTTTAACATTTTTGCAGTGTACATTTTCTGAGAAATATAATTGTATCAGGAGCACGTTAATGAAACGAAGGGTAGGAGTATGCAACTCCCACGTAATTAATTATAAAGTAGACACTAAACCAGTTACTATTTTTAGAATATATTGACCATGCCCACAAAAACACTTTAAACTTTTTCATCTACAACTACTCCAACAATGTCCCCTTGAATTGCTGCAAGGCTTAGAGTAACAACTCCAACTCATATATTACTTAGAGCTACGTTAAAAAAAAATTGAACTAAAGTAGTGCATTATGGAGGTGGTCAATAAAAATAGTAACTCGTGTACCCTTCGTTTTTTCATATTGATCCACTCCTGAATATATTCAAATGACAAATGTATGTGTCTATTGTTCGTAAAAACTAACAATTGTGGTATTGGGATATGTATCATAATTATGTTTCTGTGGTAATGTTTTCGTATGGGTATGATGTTAGGAATACAAATTGTTTTGATAAGAACACTTTTTGTGTATTTGGCCCTATTTCTGCTTCAATGCATATATGCAAGTTTGCTTCCAGTAGTGTTGTTTGACTTATATGATTATAGCTATAGCTAAAATTTAATTATGTAACAACTATAAGCAACTAAAATGAAATTGGCCAATTTTAATCAGTTGACTAATACTAAACCCTTTTAGTATTGTTTGACTTGTTTTAGTTTATAATACTACTAAATTATAATCATGCAATAACAACACTACTTCAATGCATATTTCCCTAGTGTGTTTTTATAATGATGACTAATTTAATTGTCCACTGCATATATGTATGTATTATGTAAGTATACTTCATGGCCCTACTTCTCTATCATGTTTTTATAATGATGCTTTGTTGTCTTCACTGCATATATGTATTATGTAAGTGTACTTCATGGCCCTACTTCCCTATCATGTTTTTATAATGATGCTTTATTGTCTTCACTGCATATATGTATTATGTAAGTCTGCTTCATTGCATATGGCCCTACTTCCCTATGATGTAATAGTACATGTATGTTTTCCTCAATGCATATGTAAGTTTGCATATGGCCCTACATCTGGCTTATGATGTTTTTATAATAAAAATTTATTGTAAATCTTCTCCGAAATACACATGGTTACTAAAGGGTGTGTCGATTTGTAGTACACAATAACACGGCCAAGGTTTGGAACAGTGTTCTCGCCAGGATTTTCATATATGGTGGTCCCACCCACGCTTTTAAATAAATAATGAATTATATAAACGTAATTTATCTTCAAAGTTGAGTTTACTTGATTGTTCATAAACAATGTGGTTTGTAGGTTGGGTAATAATATCATGTGGTTTCATGGTATAACAATGCTTGGTGGTGCAAAATTAAAATTTGAACCTCTGTTTGTGGTGCAGACAGTAATATTGGTGGTGCAACACCACCACAAAAAGGCCTAACGAGAACACTGGCTTGGAACGAGATCAGGATATCCAAGGTGGTGTACAGGACAAAACAGAAATCTGGGAATTTAAACACTACTTCTGGGAATTTAAAAAATTTAATTAGCACATGCTGAAACAGTTGAAGCCAGGCTCTTTTTTTCTGCCATCTTTATAACCGGGATAGGAGGTTATTTTGACACCATGACCTAACAGGGCAATGGAATAGTCAGTTTGGACACCTGTTTGGAATAGCAAAGTCAGTTTTGGCAGGTGCTAACAATAGTAAATTGAGTAGGGCAGTGCAAAGGTTAGTTTGAATAATAAATTGAATAAGGCAGTGCAAACAAAGGTCAGCTAAACACCTGTGTGTGTGTATATAACTTTAAAAATATTATTATGCTATAAACTTACAATATACCTCGTCTTTGTATAGAATTGCAGAAGATCAAATTTCTATAGCATACATTAGCCCATGCATGCAAGCAAGTACAAAGTTGCGCTAATACACAAAACAGTTTGTATGTGTGTATGTATGTATGTATGTGTGTGAGTATTACATGAATGCATGATTGTATATAATTATGTATGTATGTATTTAGTCTGTCTAGACTATCTATTTATCTATCTATATATGTGTATTTAATTACCTTGTTATATCATGACCATCCATTATGACTCATAATAATTATGTAGACTCACTCATTTCACAAAGCATGTGATATAATGCCAGCTGCATGAACTTGCAGGTTTTCATGATTACACAAAACCAGCTTCCTGCTCTCAGAAGATATATAAACTGTTTATTGGTCCAGACAGATTATCCAGTTGTCTGCTTTCTTTTACACTTGCAACATGCAGGGTGTAACATGTTTTCTGGTTCTTCTGGTAACTACTGCAACTCTTGCATCTGATTTTGCAACACCTAAAGGTATCTAAGTATATACGAATATGTCAATGTGTTGCGCAAGCAACCTAATGTGCATTGAAAATACATACAGTTATAGCTATGTTTAATATCTTGTAATATTCTTATTTCTTTGTAATTTTTAATAACTGTCTGTTCCATTTTAAATCCATTAGAACGCAGAGATATCATTAGCGATGCTATAGCTAAGGCTCTGGAAAATACTCAAGCAAAAGAAGCTATAGCAGCACAATACGTTGCTGAAAAAGCTGGAAGACTTCCTACTCCTTTTGACCTTGCAAAACACTTTCGGCGTCCTTCATCTAGAGCTACTCTGAAAGCAAAAGCTCGTCTACAATTTGAGGACATGGTTCGTATAGCAGAGAGGAAACTCCTTGAGCTACAGCAGCGTAAATCACCTGATGCAGGTGTGCAAGTGGATTATTTATATCGTCGTCCAGGAAATCTTCTTACCAGTGATGAACTTGAACAGCTATATGATATGACAGGATGTCTTAATGCTACCCCACCACGTGATTGCTCCAAAGAGTTGAATGTTAACAATTATCGTACATTTGATGGAGTCTGTAACAACTTGAAAAACCCAACATATGGTGCTACTACTACTCCTTTTCGACGCATTCTTCCTGCTGCTTATGAAGATGGAGTTAGTGTACCTCGAGGCTACTCACAAGCTATCGTAAACTGCACATCTAGTGGCACTGAATACTGCACAAGTGAAGATGGTTGTGATCCAACAACCTCGTTTCATAGTACTGCAGTTGCAGAATCCTCAACTTGTATTAATTTTCAGCCTCCTCTTCCAAGCTCTCGATACACAAGTTGGCAAATTATACTTGACAAAGAGCCCAGCGAATATCCCTATACTCATATACTAATGCAATTTGCACAGTTTGTAGATCATGATATTAACATGGGGCCTGACACTAGTGACAGTGCAGCACCCCCCTGTAATCATTGTGACTTTACTGATGTTTGTGACCCAATTCGTGTTTCCGGTAATGACACATATTTTGGATTAGGTACACCTCAAAATGCTGATTGTTTGCCATTGCGTAGAACTGCATCTGAATGTGTTTATGATCCTCCTGGCCAGATGCCACCTCGTCAGCAGCTGAATGACGTTACTTCATATCTTGATGCTTCAACTGTGTATGCCTCAACCAGGAATAATGCCAATCGTCTGCGAACATTTCAGAATGGTCTACTAAAATCCAGTCCTCCTCTTTTCCCTGGAACAAAAGAAATTCTACCTTATGATACGGACTGTGAAGGTGATTCGTGTGACTATGTCCAATGCATGTTCAATCAAACTTGCTTCTTGTGTGGTGATGTTCGTTGCAACGATCAGACTACACTTACTATTTTACACATAATCTGGTTGAGACAACATAATCGTATAGCACCTCTGCTTCAGAACCTGAATCCAGATTGGGATGACGAGACCATATTTCAAGAAACTCGAAAAATTGTTGGCTCTATGATACAGAAAATTGCGTACAAAGATTACCTTCCAAAAATCTTCACTCAAACCTATTTTGACCTGTTGATTGGAAATTATGAGTCTTATGACGAAAGCCTCGATGCACAGATAACTAGCAACTTCGATGCTGCAGCTTATCGATATGGGCATAGTCTCATTCGTCCAACCTTTGATCGCCTTGGTCCAGATTATACGCCTGTTATGCCAACTCTGAATCTTGTTGATATGTTTTTCAACCCTCCTCAGTTAAATGAGAGTGGAGGTACAGATCCACTGCTAAGAGGTATGATAACCAGTGATTCTCTGAAGATAGATGAGTATCTTAACTATGTTATCACGACTGAGCTTTTCAAGCCTCCAACTGGTGACCAGTCTGGCATGGATTTAGCATCCCTCAATTTACAAAGAGCTCGAGAACATGGAATATTACCTTATAATAATTGGAAAAACTATTGTAAGCAGCGTTTCCCATTTTTGCCAGATGCTCAATTCTCTAATCCATCAACAGTTGATAACATAATGAGAATTTATGGAAGTGTTGAATCTTTAGATTTGTTCATTGGTGGTCTGGCTGAGGTTCGCCTACCAGATGGTCTAATTGGTCCTACATTTGCCTGCCTATTCGCACTGACATTTAAGAATCTTCGTGATGGTGACAGGTTCTACTACGAAAATCCAAATACCTTCACTACAGACCAAAGAAATCAGATTGAAGCAACTACACTATCCCGTGTAATTTGTGATAATGGTGACAATATCACTACAATACAACCCGATTCTTTCTTAAGCAACCAAACTCGTGTACCTTGCTCTCAAATTCCAGCATTTGATCCAACTCCTTGGAAAGTGAATACTTCCTACATCAAGGTGTCTGCTCCAAAAAGTATACTTAAACCTGGTAAATTGGTGAGTGTAGCTGTACGTCGTGATGGTGAATCTCCTTCAAGAGTTTATACCAATACAAGGTCTGAGAGCTGTTTACCTGTGCCTAGTGCAACTGACTCTGCACGTGTTGCCGCATATGTGTTCCCAAATCTAAGAGATTTAAACTCTTGTAAATTCACCTCTACGATCTCCCATGAGAAAGTTCAAGATGAATCTGCCTCGTTCTTCAGTTCCAAGGTCACTAAAGATGATCTCTATGATTCGCTGGACAAGTGTAAAGCAGCTAAGACTGCAAGTATCATCTGGACCTGCTCAGAAGGAGCAAAACTGAAAGACAGGGTGACTATAGAAGACAAGGGAGATGCCCAACCATCAGAAACTCTCAACAGTCCTGACTCAATGACTACAGCTCCTCCTAGTCTGTTCATTAGGATGAACAAGTTTATTAATTAATTTTAAAAGCAATCATGTTTTTAGGCTTTTTTTTTTCAGTTAGCCAGTCTACATTTAGTTTAGTTTGTAAAATTTTGCTTATTACTGTAGAAAACAAATCATTTTTTTCAATGGATGGTGAAACCCTATTATGTTCAAATGGTACAGTATACAAATATAAATATACTATGAATATAACTACAGCTGCAAAACAGATGTTTCTGTCTTCCTGTACACAAACAGCAGATTACTGAGATATTGGATCATGAATTGAATAACTAAAGTATTATGTATTTTCTCAGACTCCAGTGCTGGTATACCATCACACATAGTAAGACATGCAAACCATGCATAATATAATATTAATTAGTTTTGCTGATATGTTTCAATTTTGCTAAATACTTAACACAGCTATTGAAAATATCTAGTGCGTTCAATGGCAGATTGCTTAAATTCATATGAGAGACATTAGACATGTGTATAACAAGATTATAATAACATAGGTCTGACAAGGGTTAACATATAAGACTGCTATATATTATTCAGGCTGCTACATACATACATACATGCATACATACATACATACATGCATACATGCATACATACATACATACACACATACATACAAACATAAATATATTTTATAGACCAAGAAAGACATATTTATGTGTGTATTGTTTATCATAACTAAAAAGCAAAGCACACTATTTTTATTAAAAGCAGTTTAAACAAGTACATGTCATGTGAGGATAGAAAGGATCCGAGGGATTTTCAATGGCCACTAATGTGGTGCATATTTACTGTGTTCCGAATATTTCACAAGTTAAATTTCATTTATCAAACAATGGAATTTTGTTAGTCTCACAATAGTCCCATGATATTCATATACATGTACGTTTATAAACACAAGGGAGTCAAAGGGACACTAGGTATCAATTATAGTTTGGGAGCCACCCCTCCTATTAACCCTTTCATTTGGAGTGCAAGTGAAGAACGTTCCTAGAAGTATAATACTGTAGAAAATAATATAATTGGCTGTCTAACTGCTGGGTTGAAATAGTCAATACCTTTTTTTTTTACAGTGCATGTGTTTATCTATTGTCTGTAACAATTGTGTTATTGGGTAACTTCATGGTGCCAGTATGTCTCCAATTATGTTAGACAATCCTGTTTCCTGTATTTTAAAATGATGTTACAACTGTTTTTATAGTAATACTTTATTGTGTAGCTTCAATGCATATGTAAGTCTGCTTTAGTGCATCAGTATGTCTGGAATAATTGAAAATACATACAATCCTGTTTCCCTGTGTGTTTTTTAATAATAATGCTCTATGTATAGCATTTGTAAATCTGCATAAATACATAATTATGGCTCTACTTCTGTATGGTGTTTCTATAACGAGGTCTACCAATGCATACTGATATGTAAAGACCTGCTAGTGTAGTGTTTTTATATAACTATAACTAAAATTTAATAATTATCAGGTCTGTATACTGTAATAATAACTATATATAAGGGCATTGGTCGGTTATTTAAAACCAGTTTTAGTGTTTTTTTTAGTTTATAATTATAACTACTAACCTATAATCAGTGGTCATTATTGTCATACTAAAGCAACACTACTTCAATGCATATAGCCATAAAATGTATTGTGTAAGTATGTTATATCATTTTGTAATAACACTTTATTGCTTTATCAGTGCATGCAAACTGTAACAGAGAGTACGGTAGTACTCTCTATGTAGGGATGGCACGGAAAAAAATAGCCGCCCATACATTTCAATTGCAAGTGATGACCTGAAATCTCTGGTAATATATACAGATAGGTTTTAATACACACATACCTGATCATATCTAGTGTTTTTATGACTACCTACATCTTCTAGATGGCCAAAGACTGTCGTTATGGTAGAGAACCGGCGAGTGGCCAAAATCTTCACATTATTGGCTCGCCGCGCCTATGCGTGGGCGAGTATTAGCACTTTGGTTGTCATTCTGTCATTCATTCATTCTGTCCCCACTCTTTTAATTTAATCGAGACTTGATAGAGTAGAGAAAGAGTTTATCAAAATCGTATTGAAAAAAGATATCCCACAGACATTGTTTTAGCAAGTTATTCATTCATTCCTTCCCAACTTTTTTTTACTTTGAACAGTTATAACTTCAAACGCATACCTCCTACAGTAGTCTCGTGCGCGCAGACGTTCGATAAGGAGGGAACGTCTGGGGAGAAACTGCTATTGAATATTGGGCTCTGCACAGATTTGTGCAGACCAATCAGATCAACCTACACTTATGAATATAATTAATATCACATGACGTTCGTGACTGACGTGTTGAAAATGGATCTTACTGCAGCGCTGGGAAAAGGTTGTAGTAACTTTGGGATTTACTTCGCTGAAACAAGAGCAGAAGGATGCTATTAAAGAATTTGTAAAAGGACACGATGTTTTTGTTTGTTGACCCACTGGTTTTGGCAAGTTATTATGTTATATCATCCTGCCAATGCTGTTTGATACATTAAAAGGCTACACTTCTCCATACTCTATAGTACTTATAGTTAGTCCTTTGGATGCTATCATTACAGACCAGGTAAAATCATTGACAAGAAAGGGTTTGCAGGCTGTTCATGTGAAGAGTAGCAGTGATACTGAAGTTATGGCCCAGATATGAATTCTTCAACATCATGGGCACTCTCTGTTCTTACTTCAGTTGAAGACTCTCCCTCCAAGTTCCTTCATGATCCTGCATCATTCAAAGAAGTGCTACACGCTGAACATTATTACGTGCTACACGCGTATTAATTAATTCGTACGTTTATCACGTGACTATTACAACTAATTAAATTCCATCGTGCTAACTTAAATCAATAACAGTTTCCCCAGACGTTCCCTCCTTATCGAACGTCTGCGCGCACGAGACTACTCCTACAGCCGCCAAACTTTCTGATCTGTTCAAAAACATGGTCTTCTATTGCTCTGTTGTTTTTTATAACGATTAACGAAGTAAACTGTATGAAAAGTTACTTAGAATGGAAAATCCTAAAATCACTACAGATCCTAGCCAGATGCTTTAAGCGTTGATTTAAACACTTGATAGAGTAGAGAATGAAGTTTATCAAAATCGTATTGAAAAGAGATTTGCCACAGACATTGTTTTAGCAAGTTACAGACTCATACATTCTATCTCTGTAAGCTCTCCAGTTTCTGCCATTTACTTGCAACATAGACTACGTATGTATATATAAGGTATTGGAAACGGCGCACGTGATCCCATAGCATAAGTCTGTGACGCACTCCGTGTCCCCAGAAATCAATTAAATTTTATTGCTTGGTGGTGAGGACTGATCACCAAAAAAACACTATTCCTTGCTGAAACTGGACAATTTAGGCGTTTTTTATTGATACACATGTTGCTATTGTATCGTTTTAACATATCAATTGCTAAAACATTAGCAACAGATCATGTACGATATTAATTAAAAACTATTGTTTTTTAGTACATATCATAACGAAAACGGGTTTTGGGACTCTTACTTCTTTTAATAACAGTTCTATTGCAATATTCCCACTTAATTAAGTTTTGTTACTCAATAAAAATATATGGGTTTAAAACAAATATAGAGAAAAACTTACCGTTTAGATGTAGAAAATCCAGTTGAAACGGTTACGAGGTACTTACACTTTGGGGACTCTAAGCAGTGTGGTAGGTCATATAGTTCAACACTGCAGTTTTCTAGCTGAAGGTATAGCACTCCTATGTTGGTTGGTGATATTATCAATTAGTTTAACAAAAGTATTCTTTAATGATACACGATTTAAAACAAGTTCTTTACCAGTCTTGCATGCATAGCGCATTGTCTTTTGAGGGGAGGGGCTAAAGGGTAATACGGTGGGGTAACGGAGTGTACGGAAATGCGTGGGCGTTTCAACCCATACGTAGCTATGCAATAACCCACACCCTAAGCCACACCCAGTGTGATCACGTGAGATCAAACGTGGAGAGCAATACCTTCCTTTCTGCTATTATTGAACTTTTGTTTGACTTTCAAATTACATATATTTGAACTTTAAGTTCAATGTTTTTGCTCATTGTAGTTGTAACAATGTACAATTCATTATAGGATAATTATCTTTAGTAACTGACAGTTGTGGCATAGATATTTTGGTAATGAATGCCTCGAGGTAATGAATATTTGTTGGAAGAGTATTTGACTGTAAGTAATATAGTTATTATACTAGTGCAAAGCAGTATAGCTGATGGAGAATCATTCTTAGTCATCTTCCATGTGTTTTTATATTTATCAGAAATAATCTTAGCCAGTCTAGCCACAAAAAACTTCTCAATCAACTTTCAACTTTATATAAACAACAAATTCAAATTTAAGCTAGTTACTTTCTCGCTTGCATCTCCTTTATTTAATTGTTGCAATTGCAACCTATCCTTAAGCTACAGCGGCGAGGCCACACACCAAAGGTGCTTCATTATTATTATAATTTTTTTTTTCAGACAAATCATTTTTTTGTTTGTTGAAATATCACAATGATTCTAGCACCATTCCAGTCACATTTATAGTAAAATTCTGGTCTACAAGTATCGAGATGATATCTACAGATACTATGAAAGAAGACAGTCTCAACGACTACAAAGATTTGATCTCGAATTGGACGCCATCTTCCTAAGAGGAATTTAATTACGCATGCGCATTCGTGTACTCAGAACATGGAAGCTGAAAAGGTGGAAATGCTTGTTGCATAAGCATAGTGATAACATTTGTGAGCAAATACATTTTTATAAATATAATAATTATTAATAATAAAGCCATTGTATAATAATATTGTATACTATGATAAGCATTGGAATACTGAACGGTTAACACAGTGACTGGACACTACTTGATGGCAGACAGTGCTGTAAGTGAAATAGAGAATATACATCATCTGTAAATGAAAGAGAATGATAATCAATACATAAATACAAAAGACTGACTTTTATTGATGAACAAATTTTAATGCATTTATGATTGTATGATTTTATAATGATATATAGTATTTCTGTAATCTACAAAAAAATATTCACACCACAGAAAAAAAAACAATGGAAACAAGAAATGAAAGAAGATGTAGGGATGTCAAAACCCAAAAAGCATGCAAACAAGGTTGGGAAGCTAACATAGGACCCAAAATCACTTCCATATAACCCTACATAAGTACAGCTCTTTGTATTGTGTTTTATAGCAGTGTAAGTACTTATGCAGGGTTATATGGAAGTGATTTTTTATTATTTATTAATGTTTTTTATTATTCTTGTAATTATATAGGTGTGACAAGGGTTAACATATAAGACTGCTACATTATTCAAGGTACATACATACATGCATACATACATACATACATACATACAAACATAAATATATGTAATATATAGACTAAGAAAGACATATTTATGCGTATTGTTTATCATAACTAAAAAGCAAAGCACACTATTTTTGTTTAAATAATAATTGAAGTACATGTCATGTGAAGATAGAAAGGATTCAAAGGATTTTCAATGGCCACTAATGTGGGGGCATATTTACTGTGTTCAGAATATTTCACAAGTTAAATTTCATTTATCGACCAATGGAAATTTGTTAGTCTCACTAGTCACATGATACTCATATACATGTATGATTATAAACACAAGGGAGTCAAAGGGATACTAGACATGAATTATAGTTCGGGAGCCACCCCTCCTCTTAACCCTTTCATTTGGAGTACAACACTAGAACTTTATTTCATTTGCTTATTGTTACATAAGCATCTCTAATATCATGTTTCTATAGAAGATACTATTTGTCTTTCTAGATACATGAAGAACGTTTCTAGAAGTATAATACTGTAGGAAATGTTGTAATTCACTGTCTAACTGCTGGGTTGAAATAGTCAATACCTTTTTTTTTTTACAGTGTATGTGTTTATCTATTGTCTGTAACAATTGTGTTATTGGGTAACTTCATGGTACCAGTATGTCTCCAATTATGTTAGCAATACATACAATCCTGTTTCCTGTATTTTAAAATTAAGTTACAATAACAATACTTCATTGTGTAGCTTCAATGCATATATAAGTCTGCTTCAATGCATCAGTATGTCTGGAATAATTATGTTAGACAATCCTGTTTCCTGTATTTTAAAATGATGTTACAACTGTTTTTATAGTAATACTTTATTGTGTAGCTTCAATGCATATGTAAGTCTGCTTCAATGCATCAGTATGTCTGGAATAATTGAAAATACATACAATCCTGTTTCCCTGTGTGTTTTTATAATAATGCTCTATTGTATAGCATTTGTAAATCTGCATGAATACATAATTATGGCTCTACTTCTGTATGGTGTTTCTATAACGAGGTCTGCCAATGCATACTGATATGTAAAGACCTGCTTCAATGTAGTGTTTTTAGATAACTATAACTAAAATTTAATAATTATCAGATCTGTATACTGTAATAATAACTATAATATAAGGGCATTGGTCAGTTATTGAAAACTAAATAAAACACTTTTAGTGTTTTTTTAGTTTATAATTATAACTACTAACCTATAATCAGTGGTCATTATTGTCATACTAAAACAACACTACTTCAATGCATATAGCCCTAAAATTTATTGTGTAAGTCTGCTTTATCATTTTATAATAACACTTTATTGCTTTATCAGTGCATGCAAAATGTTAAAAATCTATGAGAGTAATACAAAGCTCAGTATTGACACCTATGTTTATATGCTGGAATAGAACATTGCTGAGGCTTTGACACCATCACAGTTCTCCCAGGAATTTAGCAATCATGTATAAATGTTTTTGGATATTGTTAAATGTTTGTCAAAAATTAGTGGGTATGGCTAATTTACACTGGAGTGGCCAAACTTGTTTGCCAAGCTTGTTATTTACTACTGACAATTCTATGTATAAATAGAGATATTTACTACTAACAATTCTATGTATAAATAGAGATATTTACTACTGACAATTCTATGTATAAATAGAGATATTTACTACTGACAATTCTATGTATAAATAGAGATATTTACTACTGACAATTCTATGTATAAATAGAGATATTTACAACTGACAATTCTATGTGTAAATAGAGATATTTACTACTGACAATTCTATGTATAAATAGAGATATTTACTACTGACAATTCTATGTATAAATAGAGATATTTACAACTGACAATTCTATGTATAAATAGAGATATTTACTACTGACAATTCTATGTATAAATAGAGATATTTACTACTGACAATTCTATGTGTAAATAGAGATATTTACAACTGACAATTCTATGTATAAATAGAGATATTTACTACTGACAATTCTATGTATAAATAGAGAGTTTATTTAAAATAGTGTAAAAGTTTGTATATATTGAGCCATAAAAGATGACTGTGCAGGTTGAATTCCAGAGCTTAATTGGTGGTGCAAACTGTGTGAATGGTGGTACAGCACCACCATCAAAAAGCTTAGTGAGAACCCTGGACACCATGTTCTTATACATACACCTGAGCTGCCTTTCTGTTTTTATTTGATAAGCATACAGTTATAGCAGCATTCAGTAAGTTAACACACTCACTGCAAAAAGGCGCTCAAAAGGAAGTTAATTATGGAACAATCTTTAGGTTTTAATTATTATGTATATACAGTTATATACATACACAGATATAAACTAACATTGACTATATTCATCTTTATAATTATAGAAATGCATGTAGCATATCAAACATAAATTAACATACATTAGCCCTGGGAAGTAAAACAGTTGTTTCTATCTATCTGTTTGTGTCTCTGTCTATCCATCTATCTACCTACCTATGTATCTATATTGCATAGCATTGTGGATTGATGGATGATAATAATTGGCCTAATTCTTATTAAATATTTGTTTATCAAGACCATGCACTATTAGTCATGATATGTAGACTTGAATCATTAAAGCATGGGAATGTGTCTTATGTTATGGTTGTTACATTATGTACGGTGTCATGAAATTATATACTTATTTAGTCTCATATGGTATATGTAAGAACTAAGAAGTATGTTATAGGGATTGTTAGGATATTAACATTCAGCCTCCTCTTCCAAGCTCTCGATACACAAGTTGGTCATGTTATGTATGACAAAGAGCCCAGCGAATATCCCTGTACTCATATGCTAATGCAATTTGCACAGTTTGTAGATCATGATATCATCATATGCCCTGACATCAGTGAGGATGCAGCACCAGCCTGTACAGGGTGTGACTTTACTGATGTTTATTCGTGTTTCTGGGGAACACACATATTTGGATATGGTACACTTCAAAATGCAACTTGTTTGCCATTGTGTAGAACTGCATCTGAACACTGTTAGAAATGGGGTGTACATATACACCAGGGATGTAGTATACAAGGGTGTAGAAGCTCACATTGGGTGTATGATGTGGTTTTGGGGGGTAAAATAATGGAAGGTGTACCTTTTGGTTTGTCAAAGGTGTGAATGTTGTCAACCAGGGAGCAAATAATACCAATGACAATACCATGCATGCATGAGTAGTGATTGATACTACTAATTATACAGATAACACAGCTCTATATAAATAATTTTCCATTGCACACACTCTTTATTCTCTTTGTATATCATCTTCATTTTAGTATGTACATCTTAGCCAAGTGGCGTACACCTAGGGCTATCACACCAAGAGTACCAGGTTCGATCCCAGAATCTACATTACTCTTTTTTTTTTTTCAAAATAGCTAATCCGCATGGCGTTTAAAGGGTTAAATACAATGTATATAGATGTAGATAACCACACCTTTGTCAATAAATCTTGTATGAAGAAACAACCAATTCTTATGTGTAATTACAAAGAATACAAAAATGAGATTAAAAAGTAAGACGATGCTTTATTGGAACCATTAGACTGTCACAGTTGTTCTTCAAATGAAGGGGGATATGTGAAACAAGGTTCTCATATTGCACAAAGCATATTTCAGTGCTGTTTTTTACTTCAAAAGCGTGGTAATGTGGGTTGTACGAACATGTGTATAATAGTAACACACTGAACACAATGATTTCATCAATAATGTATACACTAGTTATCTTTCCAAATAAAGGAAACTCCTCATCAATTCCTACCACCACGACACAAGGTTTTTTATATGTGGTACCACAGACTTTTACCCACTTTGACCTAGATGACATAATTAAAATAAATTACATTATACAAAGGGCTCAACTAAGAGTGATCACATATGCATTGGGTATAAGTTATATAAATTACATACTTGTACGGATGAGAGTCTTCATTACCAACTGGAAATCCACTTGGCACTGTAACTACGTTACCTAATGAGCACAATATAATACATGCATCAGTTTATGTCCTTATGATAGTAATATACATACCAGGTCCAACCTCAATGTCAACAGAGAATGAAGAATCATCCAGACGAAGGTAAGATTGTAATTGCTCATGTCTCAGTGCAAGTGTGTGGCAAATATTAATGTAGTTTCCAAGGGAATTAGCAAGGCGCTTGAAATAAGAATGTTTGGATTCATATCGCATGGTCCAGTGATGTTTCAAAGGTCCATATCTAGAAATAAGAAAGTATGGACAATATTAATTTTAATATTATACCAGAAGCCCTTAGGTTGGGGCTCATGATTATACATAAAAATATTACATCGGACTTACTGTCGAATTAATTCTGGCATGTGAACCATAAAATGCATCTTAGGGATGACAGGATTGGAGGGGTAGATGACTGTAAACTCATTATGATGATCTTCAATAAGTACTGACAAAAGGGATATGTCCTCTGGAGAAATGTCGGGAGCAAAAAGGATGTCGACGATGTCAAGAAGAAGAAGATATGACAGCCAATGCTCATCCTCCTCTGGTACCCAGTAACCTATCATCAGTGGTAGAAGTCGACCTAATAGCCACATCTGACTAGCTGAAATATTGACATGTTCAATTAATACATGTATGACACAAGATGATGACACTACTTACCACTCTGCTTCAAAGAATTGAATCCACTACATGCACAACTAGCTGGGTTGTCAGCTGAAAGGACACACAGTGTACCATAGAAAGTTTTAGGAGTTCCAGAAATTACAAAAGTACAACCATTCTCCTAATTAAGATGAAAAATATTCATAGTACAGTTAAAGACTTATGAATAACAAGGAGGGAAATGGCTACTATTATTCATTCATTTCCAGTAAGAGTTGATTTAATTATTGGATAAACACAATACATGCATGCATGTTGTGTTTAACTTTCAATTATAATTATTTCATTTAGGATACCATTAACATTGAGCAACAGCTGTTGTCAATGAACAAGAATGTACCCTTTCTTTTGCATCTGGAGTCAGCAGAGAAGAACAATTTTGTCGTTGTTGTTGAGAGGGAAGTGTTCATTACAACAGACAACTTCATCAACGCAATGCTCTACCTGTTTGGAGCCTACTACTCCTTTAATATTGCTTATACACAACTAGCACATCCTGTACTAATCTTTCTAACAGAGGTATGTTATGGGTATTGAAGATACCCAAAGCATTCCGAAATGCGTGAGAGAAGCAGTGACAGTGATGAAAAGGTTTACATAAAAAAATATAATTATATAACATTGTAATTATATATGGATTCATCTTACTCTTGTGCATAATGTTTACATGTAGTATTATATAGTTAAGCTTGACTTTTAATTGTTCTTTTATTTTTCATGTAGATGTATATAGCAACTTTTATTTGATCTTGTTTTTCAGTTTCAGTGTATATGTACAGTATTGTACATGTATATTAAGCTTGACTTGATCTTTACTTTTTACTTCATTACTGACAGCTTATTTTAGTTTCATTGTATATAATTATTATGTTCTATAATTGTTTTACACTCCAAAAAAAATTTACACCCTTAACATAACAACCCACACTTTCATCAGCGACATCATACACCCAAAGGCACACCCTAAGGGGGTATTATTAGACTGGTATGTGGTACACCCTTTGTGGTGTATGTGTACACCTTTTCTCTAACAGTGAAAGTGTCTATGATGATTCTGGTCAGATGACAGCACCTCAGTAGCTGAATGACGTTACTTCATATCTTGATGCTACAAATGTGTATGCCTCAACCAGGAAGAATGCCAATCGTCTACGAACATTTCAGAATGGTCTACTAAAATCCAGTCCTCCTCTTCTCCCAGGATCAAAAGAAATTCTACCTTACCTTATGATGACAATTGTGAAGGTGATGAATGTGATTATGTCCAATGCATGTTCAACGAAACTTGCTTCTTGTGTGGTTATATTCACTGCAATGATCAGACTGCAGTCACTATTTTACACACAATCTGGTTGAGACAACATAATCGTATAGCACCTCTGCTTCAGCTGAATTCTCTAAGCTACAAAACCACATCCACTCTCCAGGCACTTCAACATTGCCTCAGCCTCACCTATCCTGTTCTCTCTTCAATGCTTCCTCTCATCTTTCTTAGACACCTCCAAATCCTCAGCTTCACCGTTCAGCTCAACCCTTATTGCCCTGATGTTACGCCTCCAGCTGTCACGGTTTGTGCATGCCTGTTGTCATGGATGCCACATACCTTGAGTCTTTCAACAGCACATCATTCCACCTTAACTTCTGCTGCCTGTCTACTACCATCAGAATTCCCCAATATTATCCGCAGACATCTCATCACAAGAGCAGAGGGGTCCATGACTCATTACCATACCAAGAATGGGTAGTACAATAGCTTTAAACATCTTCAACTTAGTAGTTGTCTTGATTCTTCTCTAATACCACAACATTCTACACAAGGATCCAAAACATCGTGAGGCCTTGGAGATTCAAGAGTCAATTTCTTTTTCCATATTGCAGTCAGAAGTTATTATACTTCCCAGATAGTAAAAATTACTAACCACTGAGACAGAATCAGACAGCAGTTGAATCTGCACTGGTCTTGGTAATTATTGTGGGTTGTCTGCACCCAGAGATGGCAACACAGCCATTATCTTGGATTTCTTTGTGCTCATTCATAACCTGTAGCATCATCTCAACTTCATCTATGTTGTCACTAATCAAGTACATATCATTCGCATACTGAAGGTCCTGAATCATCACGCACTCCTTCATTTTTTTCTACTTCTTACAAGCACAGCATCAGTATTGAACCACATCTTCACCCTGATCCCAGGATGCTTCAATACTGTTATATCAATGACAGTATCAAAGAACAGGTTAAATAAGTTTTGGGCAAGAATATCATGTTGTTGTACACCATTCCTAATTGGGAATCATCGGATACTTTACCATAAGCTCTTACCACTCCCTTAGGACCCTCGTGCAGTGAACCTAGGATGTGAACTAATTTCGATGGAATGCCATCCCTTTCTTCACAAAGCTTCACGATTGATTGAGTCATATATATGCCTTTTTAAGATCATACATACATATATACATACAAAATACATACGTGCATACATACATACATACATACATACATACGTACATACATACATATATACATACATACATACATACATACATACATACATACATACATACATACATACATACATACATACATACATACATACATACAAAGATACATATAGTTATATTAAAGACAGCTTAACTTAGTTTTAGTTTCCTAATCATGTGGGATAGTGGTGTCAAGTCAGATTATGGCATAAACTAGTTATGACAAGCTGATGAAATAGTGGCACAAACTGTTTAACCAATGAACGATAATGTAACACATTTCTTATTAGTTGTACACACATAATAAATACATAATTGTATACATTTATGCATATGTACGTACATGCAATTAATGATAATAATAATAATAATAATAAATAGGGATGTTAGTTGATTTTTAATTATATTGATTCATTTGCAAAAAAGCCTGGTATCTTGTATAGGTAGGCACCAACTTACCTTCAAGGATTGAAAGTTTCGTATCTTTTCCTTTTTTTATATAAGGTAACTGAATATGGAACATTTGAACAACCCTTTTGAAAAAAAGAAAAATAAACTTTTTGCATGTTTGGTGAGACAATAATTAAGAGAAGAGATATAATATTTGAAGGGCTGAGACCAAAGTGGTCTAACTCAAAATCAGTAATATACCCAGGTTAACATTAAAACACCATAAAAATTAGTTTTAGGAGCCAGAAAAAATTTAAGAAATCAAAAATATTCCCTATTTCATAGTCAGGACAATTTCCAGTAGTTGATATTTCAGTTAAACCCCTCTGGCTCTCAACCCTTCAATTACAGTTATAATTATGCACTTCGTTACAGAATAACAGCTGTTTAGATCCTGAGGGTGTAGCCAAAGGAATCAAAATAGCCAAGGAGTCCAAATACCTATCTATACAACTTTAAAACATAATTCCTTAAAAAATAATAATTTGTTTTAATAAGGAACTATGATTATGAATAATTATTATTCATACTCGAATAATAATTGGCAAATCATTTGTGTGTAATTTCTCTGGTTTTCTTAAAATATATTCATTAGTAGGCATAATACTATTTGGATCCTTCATTATATCACAAAGTAATTATTCATATAATTATATTTCACTCTAAAACTTCCTCCAACTTTCTACTTCATAGTGATCGAGTCTGTAGAGCTCCAGCGTGCGTTCTTTTACGCGCCACGCCCATTAATTGACCGAGCGCACCCCCTCCCCCGGCCCCCCAGAACGACGTAACTTCCTTTTAACTACGCATACAACGCATACTCGCGCAAAACACCATAAAGAAGTAGGGCTATATGCATTGAAGTGATGTTGTTTTAGTATGACAATAATGACCACTTGATTTTTATAGGTTAGTAGTTATAAGTATGAACTAAAACAACACAAAAAGATTTTATTTAATTAAATGTGCTCGCACCACCAAATTGAAATACTTACGCATTGAGCAATAGAGCATAAGTGTACAATAGAGAATTATTATCAAAACATACAGCAAACAAGATTGTATGTATTTCTAACATAATTATTGGAGACATACTGGTACCAAAACATTATCACTGTGTGAAACATTCAGTGGCGTAGCCAGACCCCAATTTATACCTGAACTTTGCGCGCTGAAAAAAAATATTTAACCCCAATTATTCATGATCGATATCGCAACTAAGAAGAGGGACAGTTCTGATGACTGCGTTATCGTCAGGGGCTCCGCCAAGAACTGCTGTACACTTGTACATGCACTGTTAAAACCATAATTGGTGGTCCTGATATCATTACTTACCACCTGCATCTCCTGTTCATCACTATGCTGCTGCTTTGTCGCTTAGAAGCAGAAGAATCTAACTGATTCACATCTAAACAGTCAAAAATAGTCTGCTGTCTACCTTTACTTTGCTTCTGAAAGGCCAAACAAACTTGACATGTCAATTACACAGAATAATTTTAATAATAATTAGCATAATTAAAAATTCAAATTTAAATTCTGTTTGCCCAGGCCAGGGTGTAGCTACGTCACTGGGAACATTATATACCAATACCACAATGGTTACAGACAATAGACATATCAGATATGCAAAAAAATATCGATTATTTCAGCCTATTAGGTTTGTTATACGAGTCACATGTATTCTGTTCACCTTATTTGCTAAGTATGTGATGACAGCATCTCATGTTTCTGTAGAAGTGCAATTTGGGTTGTCACTTCATATAAGGATAGTATTGCAGCAATATTTATTCATTAATAATATTATACAGAATAATTTCATGCCTGTGTGAGAACAAATACTAACCCTAACAATGCCTATACACCTAACATACTTCTTATACCATATAAATGAGACTCTATAAATATAACATTATTTCACGAGTCCTTATGATGTAACAACCGTAATTTGTCTTTCCTTCACTATGTTCATAACTGAAATTAACGTAATAATGTAGGATAGTATTGTACACATATAATAATGTATAACTTGTGGCTGCAACAAGATGCCATACTGGATCAGTTAGGCAGCCAATAATGTTATTTCCTACCAGTATTATACTTCTAGGAACGTTCTTCATGTATTTGATAGAAAGACAAATAGTATCTTTTATAAAAACACGATATTAGTTATAATGAGATGCTTATGTAATGATAAAGAGCAAATGAAACTCATATAACTAATAACCATGCAAGAGTAAATAAAACTCATAACCAATCAATTTGGTAGTTAAAACAACTAATCAGTTTTATGGTGGCATACACTTCAACACGTGTCAGTGTATATATTAAATCTTCAATGTAAGCTACACTTTTAAAATAAAATTGTTAAAGAACTATTTATTTGCGAGTACATTTGCAAGGAATAGTGCAAAGTAAAGTTTAAATGTTATGATAGTATAATCAGTTAATACACCATCTGTACAGAAGTGTATCAGAACCCTTGCCACAACTGTGAAGTGTGATTGGCACTCCCAATTATTATTGACAGAAAATAATACAATAGTTATTACTGGAGTGAGCCTGCATGAACAAGCCTAGGCAGCTGGAAAGTTTGTATTAAACTTTCATATGTAGAAAAACAGTTTTGCTCACATGCAACAAAACAAGTTACTATTTTTAGAATATATTGACCATGCCCATAAACATGGTAAACTTTTTCATCTACAACTCCAACAATGTCCCCTCGAATTGCTGCAAGACTTAGAGTAACAACTCCAACTCATATTTTACTTAGGGCTACAGTTCAAACAAAATTGTGCTAAATGCAAATAGTAGTGCATTATGGGCGTGGTCAATAAAAATGGTAAAACATACTCTAGTTTGCTTTTCTAATTATGTATGTGGGAGTGGCACATTCCTACCCTTCGTTTTTTCATATTGATCCACTCCTGAATATATTTAAATGACAAATGTATGTGTCTATTGTTCGTAAAAACTAACAATTGTGGTATTGGGATATGTATCATAATTATGTTTCTGTGGTAATGTTTTTGTATGTTAGGAATACAAATTGTTTTGATAAGAACACTTTTTGTGTATTTGGCCCTATTTCTGCTTCAATGCATATATGCAAGTTTGCTTCCAGTAGTGTTGTTTTACTTATATGATTATAGCTATAGCTAAAATTTAATTATGTAACAACTATAAGCAACTAAAATGAAATTGGCCAATTTTAATCAGTTGACTAATACTAAACCCTTTTAGTATTGTTTGACTTGTTTTAGTTTATAATACTACTAAATTATAATCATGCAATAACAACACTACTTCAATGCATATTTCCCTAGTGTGTTTTTATAATGATGACTAATTTAATTGTCCACTGCATATATGTATGTATTATGTAAGTATACTTCATGGCCCTACTTCTCTATCATGTTTTTATAATGATGCTTTGTTGTCTTCACTGCATATATGTATTATGTAAGTGTACTTCATGGCCCTACTTCCCTATCATGTTTTTAATATAAAAACATGATAGGGAAGTAGGGCCATGAAGTAGGGCCAGGAAGTAGGGCCAGGAAGTAGGGCCATGAAGTAGGGCAATAACAACACTACTTCAATGCATATTTCCCTAGTGTGTTTTTATAATGATGACTAATTTAATTGTCCACTGCATATATGTATGTATTATGTAAGTATACTTCATGGCCCTACTTCTCTATCATGTTTTTATAATGATGCTTTGTTGTCTTCACTGCATATATGTATTATGTAAGTATACTTCATGGCCCTACTTCTCTATCATGTTTTTATAATGATGCTTTATTGTCTTCACTGCATATATGTATTATGTAAGTCTGCTTCATTGTATATGGCCCTACTTCCCTATGATGTAATAGTACATGTATGTTTTCCTCAATGCATATGTAAGTCTGCATATGGCCCTACATCTGGCTTATGATGTTTTTATAATAAAAATTTATTGTAAATCTTCTCCGAAATACACATGGTTACTAAAGGGTGTGTCGATTTGTAGTACACAATAACACGGCCAAGGTTTGGAACAGTGTTCTCGCCAGGATTTTCATATATGGTGGTCCCACCCACGCTTTTAAATAAATAATGAATTATATAAACGTGATTTATCTTCAAAGTTGAGTTTACTTGATTGTTTAAACAATGTGGTTTGTAGGTTGGGTAATAATATCATGTGGTTTCATGGTATAACAATGCTTGGTGGTGCAAAATTAAAATTTGAACCTCTGTTTGTGGTGCAGACAGTAATATTGGTGGTGCAACACCACCACAAAAAGGCCTAACGAGAACACTGGCTTGGAACGAGATCAGGATATCCAAGGTGGTGTACAGGACAAAACAGAAATCTGGGAATTTAAACACTACTTCTGGGAATTTAAAAAATTTAATTAGCACATGCTGAAACAGTTGAAGCCAGGCTCTTTTTTTCTGCCATCTTTATAACCGGGATAGGAGGTTATTTTGACACCATGACCTAACAGGGCAATGGAATAGTCAGTTTGGACACCTGTTTGGAATAGCAAAGTCAGTTTTGGCAGGTGCTAACAATAGTAAATTGAGTAGGGCAGTGCAAAGGTTAGTTTGAATAATAAATTGAATAAGGCAGTGCAAACAAAGGTCAGCTAAACACCTGTGTGTGTGTATATAACTTTAAAAATATTATTATGCTATAAACTTACAATATACCTCGTCTTTGTATAGAATGGCAGAAGATCAAATTTCTATAGCATACATTAGCCCATGCATGCAAGCAAGTACAAAGTTGCGCTAATACACAAAACAGTTTGTATGTGTGTATGTATGTATGTATGTGTGTGAGTATTACATGAATGCATGATTGTATATAATTATGTATGTATGTATTTAGTCTGTCTAGACTATCTATTTATCTATCTATATATGTGTATTTAATTACCTTGTTATATCATGACCATCCATTATGACTCATAATAATTATGTAGACTCACTCATTTCACAAAGCATGTGATATAATGCCAGCTGCATGAACTTGCAGGTTTTCATGATTACACAAAACCAGCTTCCTGCTCTCAGAAGATATATAAACTGTTTATTGGTCCACACAGATTATCCAGTTGTCTGCTTTCTTTTACACTTGCAACATGCAGGGTGTAACATGTTTTCTGGTTCTTCTGGTAACTACTGCAACTCTTGCATCCGATTTTGCAACACCTAAAGGTATCTAATTATATATATATAATTATGAGCATTGTATAATATGTCAATGTGTTGTGCAAGCAACCTAATGTGCATTGAAAATACATACAGTTATAGGTATGTTTAATATCTTGTACTATTCTTGTTTCTTTGTGATTTTTAATAACTGTCTGTTCCATTTTAAATCCATTAGAGCGCAGAGATATCATTAAAGATGCTATAGCTAAGGCTCTGGAAAATACTCAAGCAAACGAAGCTATAGCAGCACAACAAGTTGCTGAAAAAGCTGGAAGACTTCCTACTCCTTTTGACCTTGCAAAAAAATTTCGACGTGCTTCACCTAGAGCTACTCTGAAAGCCAAAGCTCGTCTACAATTTGAGAACATGGTTCATATAGCAGAGAGAAAACTCCTTGAGCTACAGCAGCGTAAATCACCTGATGCAGATGTGCAAGTGGATTATTTATACCGTCGTCCAGGAAATCTTCTCACCAGTGATGAACTTGAACAGTTGAATGATATGACAGGATGTCGTAATGCTACCCCACCACGTGATTGCTCCAAAGAGATGAATGTTGACAGGTATCGTACAAGTGATGGAGTCTGTAACAACTTGAAAAACCCAACATATGGTGCTACTACTACTCCTTTTCGGCGCATTCTTCCTCCTGATTATGAAGATGGAGTTAGTGTACCTCGAGGCTACTCACAAGCTATCGTAAACTGCACATCTAGTAGCACCGAATACTGCACAAGTGAAGATGGTTGTGATCCAACAACCCCGTTTCACAGTACTGCAGTTGCAGAATCCCAAACTTGTATTAATTTTCAGCCTCCTCTTCCAAGCTCTCGATACACAAGTTGGCAAGTTATACTTGACAAGGAGCCCAGCGAATATCCCTATACTCATATACTAATGCAATTTGCACAGTTTGTAGATCATGATATTAACATAGGGCCTGACATCAGTGACAGTGCAGCACCAGCCTGTAATGAGTGTGACTTTACTGATGTTTGTGACCCAATTCGTGTTTCTGGTGATGACACATATTTTGGATATGGTACACTGCAAAATGCAACTTGTTTGCCATTGCGTAGAACTGCATCTGAATGTGTTTATGATCCTCCTGTCCCGATGCCACCTCGTCAGCAGCTGAATGACGTTACTTCATATCTTGATGCTTCAACTGTGTATGCTTCAACCAGGAATAATGCCAATCGTCTGCGAACATTTCAGAATGGTCTACTAAAATCCAGTCCTCCTCTTTTCCCAGGAACAAAAGAAATTCTGCCTTATGATACTGATTGTGAAGGCGATTCGTGTGATTATGTTCAATGCATGTTTAACGAAACTTGCTTCTTGTGTGGTGATATTCGTTGCAACGATCAGACTGCAATCACTATTTTGCACACAATCTGGTTGAGGCAACATAATCGTATAGCACCTCTGCTTCAGAACCTGAATCCAGATTGGGACGATGAGACCATATTTCAAGAAACTCGAAAAATTGTTGGCTCTATGATACAGAAAATTGCGTACAAAGATTACCTTCCAAAAGTCTTCACTCAAACCTATTTTGACCTGTTGATTGGAAAGTATGAGTCTTATAACGAAAGCCTCAATGCACAGATAACTAGCAACTTCGATGCTGCAGCTTATCGATATGGGCATAGTCTCATTCGTCCAAACTTTACTCGCCTTGGTCCAGATTATACGCCTGTTATGCCAACTCTGAATCTCGTTGAGATGTTTTTCAACCCTCCTCAGTTAAAAGAGAGTGGAGGTACAGATCCACTGCTAAGAGGTATGATAACCAGTGATTCTCTGAAGATAGATGAGTATCTTAACTATGTTATCACGACTGAGCTTTTCAAGCCTCCAACTGGTGACCAGTCTGGCATGGATTTAGCATCCCTCAATCTACAAAGAGCTCGAGAACATGGAATATTACCTTATAATAATTGGAAAAACTATTGTAAGCAGCGTTTCCCCTTTTTGCCAGATGCTCAATTCTCTAATCCATCAACAGTTGATAACATAATGAGAGTTTATGGAAGTGTTGATTCTTTAGACCTGTTCATTGGTGGTCTGGCTGAGGTTCGCCTACCAGATGGTCTAATTGGTCCTACATTTGCCTGCCTATTCGCACTGACATTTAAGAATCTTCGTGATGGTGACAGGTTCTACTACGAAAATCCAAATACCTTCACTACAGACCAAAGAAATCAGATTGAAGCAACTACACTATCCCGTGTAATTTGTGATAATGGTGACAATATCACTACAATACAACCCGATTCTTTCTTAAGCAACCAAACTCGTGTACCTTGCTCTCAAATCCCAGCATTTGATCCAACTCCTTGGAAAGTGAATACTTCCTACATCAAGGTGTCTGCTCCAAAAAGTATACTTAAACCTGGTAAATTGGTGAGTGTAGCTGTACGTCGTGATGGTGAATCTCCTTCAAGAGTTTATACCAATACAAGGTCTGAGAGCTGTTTACCTGTGCCTAGTGCAACTGACTCTGCACGTGTTGCCGCATATGTGTTCCCAAATCTAAGAGATTTGAACTCTTGTAAATTCACCTCTACCATCTCCCATGAGAAAGTTCAAGATGAATCTGCCTCGTTCTTCAGTTCCAAAATCACTAAAGATGATCTTTATGATTCGCTGGATAAGTGTAAAGCAGCTAAGACTGCAAGTATTGTCTGGACCTGCTCAGAAGGAGCAAAACTGAAAGACAGGGTGACTATAGAAGACAAGGGAGATGCCCAACCATCAGAAACTCTCAACAGTCCTGACTCAATGACTACAGCTCCTCCTAGTCTGTTCATTAGGATGAACAAGTTTATTAATTAATTTAAAAGCATCATGTTTTTAGGCTTTTTTTTGTTTAGTTAGTCTACATTTAGTTTAGTTTGTAAAATTTTGCTTGTAAAATTTTGCTTGTTACTGTTTTTTTGAATGGATGGTGAAACCCTATTATGTTCAAATGGTAGCTACAGTGTACAAATATAAATGTATAATTATAACTACATAACAGATTTTCGTCTTCCTGTACAAAACAGCAGAATATTGAGATATTGGTTCATGAATTGAATAACTAAAATATTATGTATTTTCTCAGACTCCAGTGCTGGTATACCATCACACATACATAGTAAGACATGCAAACCATGCATATAATATTAATTAGTTTTGCTGATATGTCTCAATTCAATTTTGCTGAATACTTAACATGATTTTTGCAGCTATTGAAAATATCTAGTGCGTGCAGCTTATTGATTTGGTTATTTGTACATACTTCAACCTTTATGTTTTGGACTCTTAAAAATACTTGTTCATCTTAATGAACAGACTATAAGAAGTTTTAGTCACAGGAGAGTTTCTCGAGGATCAGAGATCTCAGTTTACAAAGCCAAGAATTAAGGCTGGCTAGGTGCCCTAATAGTCAGTTCTACATGTAATTAAGTTATATACTTAATGGCAGATTGCTTAAATTCATATGAGAGACATTAGACATGTGTATAACAAGATTATAATTATATAGGTGTGACAAGGGTTAACATATAAGACTGCTACATTATTCAGGCTGCTACAAGGTACATACATACATACATACATACATACATACATACATGCATACATGCATACATACATACATACATACATACATACAAACATAAATATATGTAACAGACCAAGAAAGACATATTTATGTGTATTGTTTATCATAACTAAAAAGCAAAGCACACTATTTTTGTTTAAATAATAATTGAAGTACATGTCATGTGAAGATAGAAAGGATTCAAAGGATTTTCAATGGCCACTAATGTGGGGCATATGTACTGTGTTCAGAATATTTCACCAGTTAAATTTCATTTATCAAACAATGGAAATTTGTTAGTCTCACTAGTCACATGATATTTATATACATGTATGCTTATAAACACAAGGGAGTCAAAGGGAGACTAGGCATCAATTATAGTTCGGGAGCCACCCCTCCTCTTAACCCTTTCATTTGGAGTACAACACTAAACTTTATTTCATTTGCTTATTGTTACATAAGCATCTCTAATATCATGTTTCTATAGAAGATACTACTTGTATTTGTCTTTCTATCAGATACATGAAGAATGTTCCTAGAAGTATAATACTGTAGGAAATGTTATAATTGGCTGTCTAACTGCTGGGTTGAAATATTCAATACTTTTTTTTTTACAGTGCATGTGTTTATCTATTGTCTGTAACAGTTGTGTTATTGGGTAACTTCATGGTACCATGCAGTATGTCTCCAATTATGTTAGCAATACATACAATCCTATTTCCTGTATTTTAAAAATAAAATACAATAATAATACTTCATTGTGTAGCTTCAATGCATATATAAGTCTGCTTCAATGCATCAGTATGTCTGGAATAATTATGTTAGAAATACATACAAACCTGTTTCCTAGAATTTTAAAATTAAATTACAATAATAATACTTCATTGTGTAGCTTCAATGCATATATAAGTCTGCTTCAGTGCATCAGTTCGTCTGGAATAATTATGTTAGAATTACATACAATCCTGTTTCCTGTATTTTAAAATTAAGTTACAATAACAATACTTCATTGTGTAGCTTCAATGCATATATTAAGTCTGCTTCAATGCATCAGTATGTCTGGAATAATTATGTTGTTTCCTGTATTTTAAAATGATGTTACAACTGTTTTTATAGTAATACTTTATTGTGTAGCTTCAATGCATATGTAAGTCTGCTTCACCATGCATCAGTATGTCTGGAATAATTATGTTAGAAATACATACAATCCTGTTTCCTGTGTGTTTTTTATAATAATGCTCTATTGTATAGCATTTGTAAATCTCCATAAATACATAATTATGGCTCTACTTCTGTATGGTGTTTCTATAATGAGGTCTGCCAATGCATACTGATATGTAAAGACCTGCTTCAATGTAGTGTTTTTAGTTAAATGTAACTATAACTAAAATTTAATGAAGCACCTTTGGTGCGTGGCCTCGCCGCTGTAGCTTAAGGATAGGTTGCAATTGCAACAATTAAATAAATGAGATGCAAGAGAGAAAGTAACAAGCTTAAATTTGAATTTGTTGTTTATATAAAGTTGAAAGTTGGTTGAGAGTTTTTTTGTGGCTAGACTGGCTAAGATTATTTCTGATAAATATAAAAACACATGGAAGACGACTAAGAATGATTCTCATCAGCTATACTGCTTTGAACTAGTATAATAACTATATTACTTACAGTCGCATTACATAATATACTCTTACAACAAATATTACCTCATTCATTACCAAAATATCTATGCCACAACTGTCAGTTACTAAAGATAATTATCCTATAATGAATTGTACATTGTTACAACTACAACGAGCAAAAGCACTGAAATTACAGTTCAAATATATTTGAAAGTCCATCAAAAGTTGAGTAATAGCGACCAGTGACTGTTCAGAAACGAAAGTATTGCTCTAAACCTCCACAGGCTCCACGTTTGATCTCACGTGATCACATTGGGTGTGGCTGAGGGTGTGGGTTATTGCAAGTAAATGGCAGAAACAGAATGTATGAGTCTGTAACTTGCTAAAACAATGTCTGTTGCAAATCTCTTTTCAATACGATTTTGATAAACTTCTTTCTGTACTCTATCAAGTCTTTAAATCGATGCTTAAAGCATCTGGGTAGGATCTGTAGTGATTTTAGCATTTTCCATTCTAAGTAACTTTTCATACAGTTTACTTCGTTATAAAAACAACAGAGCAATGGAAGACCATGTTTTTGAACAGATCAGAAAGTTTGGCAGCTGTAGGAGGTATGCGTTTGAAGTTATAACTGTTCAAAGTAAAAAAAGTTGGGAAGGAATCAATGAATAACTTGCTAAAACAATGTCTGGCAAATCTTTTTTCAATACGATTTTGATAAACTTCTTTCTCTACTCTATCAAGTCTTTAAATCGATGCTTAAATTAAAAAAGTTGGGACAGAGTGCTAAGACTCGCCCACGCGTAGGCGCGGCGAGCCAATAATTATCAGGTCTGTACTGTACTATATAATTATAAGAGTTATTTAAAACTAAACAAAACACTTTTAGTGTTGTTTTAGTTTATGCATGCATGGTGTCAAGTCAGATTAACATGGTATATTATTCATACTGTTTATATACAATTGGAAAGAACATTTAGCTATAGACTACTAAGGAATGGAATCTCATTGTATGAAGACTCACTTCCTGAATGGGGTCCATGTTAGGATGTGTAAATATATTTATGAATATACAAACTTTAGAAAATTGTGTGTGAAAAATTGATGAAATAATGGCATAAAGTAGTTATGACAAGCTGATGAAATAGTGGCACAAACTGTTTAATCAATGAACGATAATGTAACACATTTCTTAATACATAATTGCATACATTTATGCATATGTACGTACATGCAATTAATAATAATAATAATGATAATAATAAATAGGGATGTTAGTTGATTTTAAATTAATTCGATTCATTTGCAAAAAAAGCCTGGTATCTTGTATAGGTAGAGTACCAGCTTATACCTTCAAGAATTGAAAGTTTCCTTTTCTTATATAAGGTAACTGAATATGGAACATTTGAACAACCTTTTTGAAAAAAAATCAAATAAGCATTTTGCATGCTTGGTGAGACAACTTGATGATAATTAAGAGAAGAGATATAATAATTGAAGGGTTGAGACCAGAGTGGACTAACTCAAAATCAGTAATATACCCAGCTTAAGAGGGTACCTGAACTATAATTAATACCTAGAGTCCCTTGTGTTTATAAATGTACATGTAGATGAATATCATGTGACTATCATGAGACTAACAAATTTCCATTGTTTGGTAAATGAAATTTAATTAGTGAAAATGTAAATTGCTAACCACAAAGTAATTTAAAAAGGCAACTATTATAAAATCACACAAGCATTATCATGATATGTGATCCAATTAATATACCTATTAACAACAATTCAATAAAGAATTTCTATGCTTTAGATAATTATGCACATGTACTAGTTAGTGGTATAATCCAACAGTATACAGTGTATACAAGGAGTATGTCCCCAGTATAATTATAATTATAGTCAGTAGTATGATATGTAAATGTACTAGTTAGTGACTCAGTGGTATAATCCTGTAGTATATACTAGGAGTTTGTCCACTAGTATATACAGTCAGTAGTATGATATGTACATGTGCTAGTTAGTGGTATAATCTTGTAGTATACATTGTATACTAGGAGTATGTCTCTAGTATATACAGTCAGTAGTATGGTATGTACATGTACTAGTTAGTGGTATAATCCTGTAGTATACAGTGTATATGTCCACTAGTATATACAGTCAGTAGTATGATATAATTATACATGTACTACTTAGTTGTAGAGACGTGTAATCAGATACTATGGTACTCCATTGCTTCATTATTGAGTTACAGTATAATCATGTATTATCCTTATGACATTAAACTATACATATAAAGTCATAATATAAAGTCATAATTTTGTTCATCATGTGGACAGACTTTAGTTAGATTCCTGTATAATATGAATAGTGAGTGTATAAAAGCAAATGTTTGATTCAAATGTAATATTACTAAGTAAATAAATAAATAAATAAATAAATTAATAAATAAATAGATAAATAGATAAATAAATAAATAAAACAATAGGAAAACAAAAAAAAAAACAAAACAAAAACAAAAAGCAAACATTAAGCAAAAGGTAACCTCTCTGAAAAAACCAAAATTCTAGACAACAACATTTGGACATGATATCTCCAGATCTTGATTCAAATTAATTTGTAATACACAAAAAGGAATGGAAAAGATAATTATTCTAATAATTTATAGTGAAATTCCCGTCACATGAATTACTACTATAATTATAATAAATAGATAATAATGTTGGTTGAAGATACTGATAAGGAATTCCCATAAGAAAATAGTAGAGTATTATAATAATAATTATTATAATAGTTAGTGTGAAGATCAATACATGTACATGTAATTGAACTAATACTAGTACATGTACATGTATTAATATACATGTACATGTACATGTGTATATAGTTGTTATTTGTGTATAAATTTTACATTTACTATGTATTCCTATATATACAATTGTATATATGAGTATGTATTTATAATAATGAAAAGAAGGCACATTGATGAGTAAATTTGTGTGAAATACATTTTACTTGTATTTAGTAATCATGTATAAGTTCCTGTTGATATAATTATTAATATAATTATATTATCATTCACATGATAATATATAACTCAGTACATTATAAATTTTTATATTTATATATTCAATCATTTTATATAGAAACTTAATGAAATTATATAATGATCAATTTGTATGTTTCCTGTGTAAAATGAATGAAAGTGAACATTCATTATGTACTGAGTTATATCTTCTCATATGAATGATGTAATACAATTGTTCATCTAGACTTATACCTATAGGGGTAGTACATGTATATATATATATATCATACATGTACTTATATTCGTATTAGTACATAACTCTATTAATATTGTACTAATATTCATTAATTAGACACTTATCAATCATTATCTGTGTAATCAGACAACTTTTCTATCTTAATGTAAATAATATCTTATTACAGTGGTTTAGACAATATAAAGCCTCACAAGTGAAATATATACTATTGTGTGTCCACACAAAGATACATTAATATCAGTACTGAGCAGATATCTGATATTGTATCAGTGATACACTAATGCAGATAAATGAAGACATGTAGAGATTAATAAAAGTATGTCAACCAGGTCAGGATGATACTAAACAAGTTTTACAAACCTTGGTTATCTATTTTTGTGGGTACAGTTTTGATTAGTATATATTTAATGCTATCATAATTAGTACAAGTATTATTTAATCTTTCATAGCACTTCATTAAAAGATATGCTGAATGTTTTGGAATAGATTTCGATGACATTTTTGTAAAATCATCATAAGCTTCAGAGTTAAACATCTTAACAGTATAGTAACTTTCTTTATTAATTATAATTATAATATTTATTTTTATTTCTATTTGTGGACTAGTAATAATTGTGGTTTAACACCTTATAATGATGTCATTGATTAATTAATGTAGTATAATTTGTGTGCCAATTGCTTGTTATGTTACAAATGAGTTAATAATTATACATCAACTGGTCGTAAATAATATCATATCAGCAGAAACATAATTTTATAGATTGACATAAAAATTACTTTGTTAATAAGAGAATGACTTAAAATGCTACAAATGTTTAAAATTGGGGATCTATTAACAACTATTATTGGAAGATGGAACTGGATAATTATTGTATTTAATGGATGGAGGTCTTCAAACTAAAAGGTGCGGGCTGAGTATCATGTTACTTGGTATAGACTATGTCCTTTTCTTGCATAATAGGACAGAAGATGTCCAACTACTAGTACTGTAATTAACTTTCGTTATGATAGACATATCTCCTATTCTTTGTAAATCCTTTTCTACACTGTCAGTCTTGTAAGGCAATGGGCACGGGTGTTGGCTGAACCAACTTGGTCTTTGGACCATAAACGATCAACATATCCATTTTAATAATAATTATTACAATCAAGTATTGTGTGCAATTATTTTCTCAAGTTGTCAATAATCATTCATGTTTCCCAATCACACTTGTGACAAGGGTTCTGCACTGTAAGTGCATTCTATTTTACAGCATTTACATTTGTACGTACAACTTGAGATATTAAAAACGTTCTTCAAAAATCAAGATGATGTAGGGATGACAAATGTATAAAAAATAAAGAAACAAGACAGGGATGATGATATATGGCATTCCTACATCACCTTGATTTTTGTAACACATTTTTCATTCTTTTGGTAGAAAGTTGATCTCCCAATTTTTAATTGCACTTTGTGTTCTTTGATCTTCTATTAGAATCTTAATTCGCCCTGTTTTACGGGTTTTCAACACCAATAATCAAAATAAAATACACACAATTAATGATTTTGTTTCTACAGTAATAAGCAAAATTCTACAAACTAAACTAACGTACACTAACCAAACAAAAAAAAGCCTAAAAAGATCATGTTTTAATTAATAAACTTGTTCATCCTGATGTGAAGACTAGGAGGAGCTGTAGTCATTGAGTCAGGACTGTTGAGAGTTTCTGATGGTTGGGCATCTCCCCTGTCTTCTATTATCACCCTGTCTTTCAGTTTTGCATTTTCTGAGCAGGTCCAGATGATACTTGCAGTAATAGCTGCTTCACACTTGTCCAGCGAATCATAGAGATCATCTTTAGTGACCTTGGAACTGAAGAATGAGGCAGATTCATCTTGAACTTTCTCATGGGAGATGGTAGAGGTGAATGTACAAGAGTTCAAATCTCCTAGATTTGGGAACACATATGCGGCAATATGTGCAGAGTCAGTTGCACTAGGCACAGGTAAACAGCTCTCAGACCTTGTATTGGTATAAACTCTTGAAGGAGATTCACCATCACGACGTACAGCTACACTCACCATTTTACCAGGTTTAAGTATACTTTTTGGAGCAGACACCTTGATGTAGGAAGTTTCCACTTTCCAAGGAGTCGGATCAAATGCTGGGATTTGAGAGCAATGTACACGAGTTTGGTTGCTTAAGAAAGAATCGGGTTGTATTGTAGTAATACTGTCACCATTATCACAAATTACACGGGATAGTGTAGTTGCTTCAATCTGATTTCTTTGGTCTGTAGTGAAGGTATTTGGATTTTCGTAGTAGAACCTGTCACCATCACGAAGATTCTTAAATGTCAGTGCGAATAGGCAGGCAAATGTAGGACCAATTAGACCATCTGGTAGGCGAACCTCAGCCAGACCACCAATGAACAGGTCTAAAGAATCAACACTTCCATAAACTCTCATTATGTTATTAACTGTTGATGGATTAGAGAATTGAGCTTCTGGCAAAAAGGGGAAACGCTGCTTACAATAGTTTTTCCAATTACTATAAGGTAATATTCCATGTTCGCGAGCTCTTTGTAGATTGAGGGATGCTAAATCCATGCCAGACGTTTTACCAGTTGGAGGCTTGAAAAGCTCAGTCGTGATAACATAGTTAATATACTCATCTATCTTCAGAGAGTCATTTGTTATCATACCTCTTAGCAGTGGATCTGTACCTCCACTCTCTTTTAACTGAGGAGGGTTAAAAAACATCTCAACGAGATTCAGAGTTGGCATGACGGGCTTATAATCTGGACCAAGGCGAGTAAAGTTTGGACGAATGAGACTATGCCCATATCGATAAGCTGCAGCATCGAAGTTGCTAGTTATCTGTGCATTGAGGCTTTCGTTATAAGACTCATACTTTCCAATCAATTTGTCAAAATAAGCTTGACTAAAGACTTTTGGAAGGTAATCTTTGTACGCAATTTTCTGTATCATAGAGCCAACAATTTTTCGAGTTTCTTGATATAGGGTCTCATCGTCCCAATCTGGATTCAGGTTCCGAAGCAGAGGTGCTATACGATTATGTTGTCTCAACCAGATTATGTGTAAAATAGTGATTGCAGTCTGATCGTTGCAACGAACATCACCACACAAGAAGCAAGTTTCGTTGAACAAGCATTGGACATAGTCACACGAATCACCTTCACAATCAGTATCATAAGGTAGAATTTCTTTTGTTCCAGGGAAAAGAGGAGGACTGGATTTTAATAGACCATTCTGAAATGTTCGCAGACGATTGGCATTATTCCTGGTTGAGGCATACACAGTTGAAGCATCAAGATATGAAGTAACGTCATTCAGCTGCTGACGAGGTGGCATCTGGCCAGGAGGATCATAAACACATTCAGATGCAGTTCTACGCAATGGCAAACAAGTTGCATTTTGCAGTGTACCATATCCAAAATATGTGTCGTTACCAGAAACACGAATTGGGTCACAAACATCAGTAAAGATACACCCTATACAGGCTGGTGCTGCATCCTCGCTAATGTCAGGCCCTATGTTAATATCATGATCTACAAACTGTGCAAATTGCATTAATATATGAGTATAGGGATATTCGCTGGGCTCTTTGTCAAGTATGATTTGCCAACTTGTGTATCGAGAACTTGGAAGAGGAGGCTGAAAATTAATACAAGTTGGGGATTGTGCAACTGCATTACTATGAAACAAGGTTGTAGGATCACAACCATCTTTACTTGTGCAGTATTTAGCTTCACTAAATGTGCAGTTTACGATAGCTTGCGAGTAGCCTCGAGGTACACTAACTCCATCTTCATAAGCAGCAGGAAGAATGCGTCGAAAAGGAGTAGTAGTAGCCCCATATGTTGGGTTTTTCAAGTTGTTACAGACTCCATCACTTGTACGATAATTGTTAAGATTCACCTCTTTGGAGCAATCACGTGTTGGGGTAGCATTACGACATCCAGTCATATCATTCAACTGTTCAAGTTCATCACTGGTGAGAAGATTTCCTGCACGACGGTATAAATAATCCACTTGCACATCTGCATCAGGTGAGTTACGCTGCTGTAGGTTAAGTAGTTTTTTCTCTGCTATTTCAACCATGTCTTCAAATTGTAGACGAGCTTTTGCTTTCAGAATAGCTCTAGGTGAAGGACGCCGAAATTTTTTTGCAAGGTCAAAAGGAGTAGGAAGTTTTCCAGCTTTAGCTGCAATTTGTTGTGCTGCTATAGCTTCTTTTGCTTGAGTATTTTCCTGAGCTTTAGCTATAGCATCGTTAATGATATCTCTGCGTTCTAATGGATTTAAAATGGAACAGACAGTTATTAAAAATTACAATGAAATAAGAATAATGCAAGTTGCTAAACATATCTACTATATACTGTATGTATGTTTATAATAGAATTCAATGCACATTAACTTGCTTGCACCAACACATTGACATATGCAACACAATCACTTTAATTATACATATTTAGAT
Source organism: Petrosia ficiformis (assembly GCA_947044365.1). Lineage (NCBI taxonomy): Eukaryota > Metazoa > Porifera > Demospongiae > Haplosclerida > Petrosiidae > Petrosia > Petrosia ficiformis. The sequence goes on along the minus strand of OX345637.1, from coordinate 11,112,320 downwards.
ACCTTTAGGTGTTGCAAAATCACATCCAACAGTTGCAGTTATTACCAGAAGAACCAAAAATCTTGTCATACCCTGCATGTTGCAAGAGGAAACGAAAGCAGACAACTGGAAAACTAGCTAATAGTTCTCTGGACTATATTTTGCAGTTTATATATCTTCTGAAAACAGGAAACTGAGGTCGTGGTTTGTCATGAATATGTGTCTTTGTTTGCACTGCCCTATCAATTTATTATGAAAACTAACATTTGCACAGCCTTATCAATTTATCATACACCTGACTTTGCATTATTCCAGGTTTCCAAACTGCATGACTATTCCATTGCCCTGTTCAATGTATTATGTCATGGTGTCAAAATAGCCTCATATTCAGGCTCTAAAATTGGCAGAGAAGAAGAGCCTGGATTCAAATGTTTGTGCATGTACTAATTAAATTTTTAATTTCCCAGATTTCTGAGGCTACCATGACACTATCTGTAATCTTTCCATTTCATTTTGCTAGTACAATCAATATTGCTATTTTCGATCCAACGGTCTCTGTTCTGTACATCACCTTGGGTATTCTGATCTTGTTCCAACCCAGTAGCAGATCGTGGCCATGTTATTGTGTACTATAAACTGACACACCCTTTAATGACCACATGTATTTTGAAGAAGATTTACAATAAAGTTTTAATATAAAAACATCATAGGCCAGATGTAGGGCTATATGCATTGAGGAAAACTTACAATTAACTGTTATTATAAAAACACCATAGGGAAGTAGGGCCATATGCATTGAAGCAGACTTACATAAATGCAGGGCAATATGCAGACTTACATGAAGACAATAAAGCATCATTATAAAAATTGATAGGGAAGTAGGGCCACATGCATTGAAGTAGTGTTGTTTTAGCTATAGTATGACAATGACCACTTTTAGCTATTGTATGATTACAATTTAGTAGTACTATAAACTAAAACAATACTAAAAGTTTTTTTAGTTTCAGTCAACTGATTAAAATTGGCCAATTTCATTTTAGTTGCTTATAGTTATTACATAGACCTGCATATTAAAATTTTAGCTATAGCTATTCAACTAAAAAAACACTACTTGAAGCAGACTTGTATATATTCATTGAAACAGGACTAGGGCCAAATACACCAAAAGTGTTATTATCAAAACAGTTTGTCATGCTGATACAAACATTACCACAGAAATAATCCCAATAGCACATTAAAAACAAAAGACACATACATTTGTCATTTGAATAATTATAATCAGGAGTGGATCAACAAAGGCTAAGAATGTGCAACTCCCACAAACATAATTAAAAAGGAAATTGGAGTATGAGTTACTATTTTTAGAATATATTGATCATGCCATTACCCTTTGTTTTTGTTAACACGCTCCTGATATAATAAACATTCAAAGTAAACTACACTTATATTTTTCAGAAAATGTACACTGCAAAATCATTAAAAAGAACTGTACGTTTGTATGAAATAGTACAAATCAAAGTTTAAAAGTTGTTATGACTGCATAACTAGTTAATACAACTGACTGTACAGACGTGCAGCAGAGTTTTTTTTCACAACTGTGAAGTGTGATTGGCATGTTAATTATTATTGACAGAAAATAATAATTGCAGACAATACTATAGTTATATAATTATAATTATTTCTGGAGCAAGAATGTATGAGCAAGTCCAATAAAGTAGTGGGTAGAAAAACAGTTTTGTGGTATTATTACAGGAGCATTATATTAATAATCTGATATGTGACTAGTGACCTAATTAGTACAACAATTTAATATAGATTTTTATGCACAAATTACTGATACAAATACACATGCATTCCACCTATGATTGTATTAGAGGCAGGTTTGGCAAGCTATTAAAAAGTCCAGTAATAATACCAAACATAAGAATACAGTATAAGTATGTGTGAATTGCAGTTCTGAAGTATTTGAAGATGGTACTGTACTGCACAATATAAAACATATAGTAGTTCTTCCCTAGCTAAAAAAGGATTTAGAAACAAACAAGGGAGTGAAGTTTATTCTGGATCAAGAAGTAGTTTCCTCAGGATTACTAGTACGAAAATGCTTTTGTGTCAATATGGCCTAATTAGTCCCTGTTGTATTCTAATGAAAGCCCCTTGTATCTGTCCCTTGAACGAGTAATATTGTTTATCTATTTTAGGAGTAATTGTCATAAACGTAATGAGGAATTTTTAGTGACACACTGACACTAAGTGATTGATTGATTTTGGTAAGTGGTTGTTGTTTTAGGTACACAGCAAAAACAAATTTGTTAAAATTATTGGTTAGTACAGTATCAAATAACAATGGTAAATTCGCTGGTATAACATAGGCTCTGTTCTGAGTTGGTAAATTAAAGAACAAATTTTTCTCACTCAAAAACCTTCCTAACATTCATCCTGTAGTATAGATCTACTCATGTAGTGGGTGTAGCTGCGGATGAGACTATGGAAACTGAAAAGAAGAGAGAAAGAACAAAAAGAAATTGTCCACGAGTAAAGGGAGACAGATGACGAAAGAGATGTAAGAGTTGAGAGAGACAGAGGGTGATAAAAGCTGTTAAGGCTGCAGAGCAAAGAAAAGAGAGATTGCAGAGTTTGTGAGAAAGAATAGCTACACTGTAAAAACAAAGTTGTTAAAGTAACTAATTATTGGTTACTACAGTTGCAAGAAATATTGTAAATTTAGTTAGTTCAACTTAGTTGGCCCTGCAGGATGCCAAACTGTTTTATGCCATTAATCAACGATTACTATTTGTCTAGACAGTTATAATAATAAACTACAAAACATGGTGGGGCCAACAAGCCACTATCTGAAGGAAAGCATGGGATAGTTTTCATTTAGGATTATATTGTCAAAATAGTGGAGTGGCTTCTTACACACAAAGATGTAATCTTATCTTTAAAAAAAACTACAGATATGCAACTTCCTTGCAACTGTACTGACCAATTTTAACCATTTTGTTTTAATACACACACTTATTCGGTCATCTCAATTCATGATCAGTGTTTGTACACAGCTATTGAGCACTCTTTCCATCAGTGTAATATAACAGAAACAAAAACCACAAGCTAAAATTTCCCCTCAGTTTGGTCTTTTTAACTCTGAAAAACCCTCAGCTTCTGGGGAGCTGTGCCACCCAGACCCCATGCTTTACTACGCTCAATTTCTTAGCTCAGTTGCGCCACTGCACTCAATCATACTACTAGAGTATCAAACTTAAGGTTGTAGTCTTTTTTGTGGGCGGATGCTACTCCAATCAGTTTCTAGTCTTGCAAGCTTCTTGCTGCATACAATCTAGTTCCATTCTGTATTTTTTGGAAGCCACAACCACCCGGGGGTATAATTATTGGGCCTAAATGTTTTCACTGATAGTTTATTTACAGAAACAAAGCTAAACACGGCCCACGGGTTGTGGAGGGGGCGGTAGGTGGGAAACAATGTCGGGGTAACTGTAGTTGCTCTCTGAGAAAGATCGGAGTTTGATAGTGTCTAGAAAGGTAAATTTTATGGTTTCAGTGAAAAGCTACAGAATTCAGCTTTCTTCAGCCTCTTGTAACTTTAAAAGTAAAATGAATTTGCAGAAAACGGCTTCGTAACTTTTCTGAAAATACATTGTACTTGGTGCACGCCATGTATAATGGGCGTGGCTTTTGTGGTTTTGTACTTATGTTAATTGGAAAAATGGCGATTTTAACAATATTTCTTCAATTACAGGACAATATAAAGCTGATCGGAAGATTTGAAGGTTGCTATTACACCAGGTTAGAGTCATATTATATAATATTCTATTTTGAAACTGATTGGAGTCGCATCCGCCCACTCCCTAGTACCACCTTAACAGATCAGTTTTTGAAACAGTAAACATTGTGTATATTATCTAGCATTTTGTGTGAAATATCATACTGCATATTATAAATCATTCATTAGGTAGCAGAACAGGGTGCTAAGGCAATACGTAGTCCCCCAATATTTTCTATAATTATACTGATAAAATGATTAATACAATTATAAGAATATAAGTGCTATTACAGCATACAGATCTATAGTTTGTTTACCTGATTGTGAACCAGATTATTCTTAGATCAAAGCAGCTATTTCATGAAGGATATAAGTTAATAATAAACGTAAGTCAATCAATCACTGACGTATAAGGTCGGAAATGACCACACTCATGAATAATTAATTAGATACGCGCCTTATTATCGATGCTAATTATTATAACCACACCCACCTTGATGCATATATAATTATAATCTTAGTGTGAGGTGTGGCTCAGCATCACAGATGCAACTGAACGCAGGTTCTTTGCAACTTTCTGGACCTTCTAAAATAATCTAAAGTCACCTCAATTTTCCTTACCAATTACTGCAAGCACAGCATCCACTAAACTCTGCAAGTGAACGCTGTTTTTCATTTATTCTCCCAACATCTCTGAGAGACACTAGAACTAGAACTAGAAACCAAGTTTATACATCACACATACATCAACATGCCATTCTATTCTCCTTTCATTATTTTTAAGTACCCCAAGCTAACTTCAAAGAAACATCAAACACTTGAACCACTATGGAACGCCAAATGCGACAGAAATAAGAAAAAATACGCGAAGTTTTTGTGAACGTTTTTGTGAACGTTTCTCTGAAAACGTTCACAAGAACATTTACGCTACTTCGCGTATTTTGTCTTATTTTTGTCGCATTTGGCGTTCCATAAACCACAGCACAGCCCAACAAAGCGTGGGCGTTTTGGACAATAAATTGCCGACATGCCGCCGTATTCGATCTACAGTAATTTGGGGTGTGGTACATCCAAGACAATCTTCCTTTCTGGCAGGAATTTGTCAAATTACAAACTAAAAGGCCTAGCACGTTTGGCATCGATGCTCAGCCCCAATCAATCTAAAATAGATTCCACGTAACTACATACGCCAATGGTCAGAGCTAACTAATAATTATTGATTTGTTATGCAGTCATGATGATTTCTTTAGCAGTGGCAGATCTAGAGATTTTTTTTTTTGGTTTCCGTGGAAACCCTCTTTCAAATTTAATTAAATTTCTAGATCGCCACTGTTTATTTGACTTATATGCAGGCCTTAATTGGATACATACACTATACATGAAAATTCATGTGCCTAGCATGTCAGCAACAAAAGTAGAAACAACCAACAAACAAACACAACAAACAAAAATGCAGCCACAATGGCTTATAAAATTCATACTGAAAACACAGCCACACTTAGAAAAATATTAAAGCAGCCACAATGGCTAAGAAAAATAACAATCAGCGACCATGGCACAATGGCTTAGAAAATGGGCAGCCACAATGGCTTAGAAATAAGCAGGCACAATAGCTTAGAAAATCGAAGTAAAAATGGAATACTGAATGCCCAGTCTTGAGAACCGGAAATGGTGGGTTAAAGATCTTTGATGGCTACTGAGCCAACGCCTCTCCCCGCTCATCCAGTGTCCATATAAATTAATAATAAAAATAGTATATTTTATATAACAAGTACACAACTATAATATACAATGCAACCCATTATACAATGCAACTCATAAACAACGAAGAGAAGTATATATAGAACTGCTGTAAACTTTAAGTTAGTCACATGTGCAAGGCTTGAGCTACATTAAGCTTATAAAAGCAGCTGACAATCATTAACTACACATGCAACACATAAAAGAAGTACTGATTAGTAATGATTACAATTTTGAAGAAGCACTAATAAGTAGCAGCAGAAAGAAAGCACTTTTAGCTTTACTAGCTTATGTAGAAACTGGAACTAATAGTTTAGCTATTCCATGTGAAATATATACCTAAAGTTTTACAAGGTCCTTTAAAAGGTAAGGAAAGTAGATAATCAAATAATAACTATAGTAGGCTGTTGTGTTTCAGGCATGATAAAGTCAGCCATGATTACTGAATGCTGGACACCACAAAGCAGTCATAGCAATACTTTTTTCTCTATATCTTTAACGAAATTTTATTGTGTAAGCCTGTTTTATAATAGCACGTTATTGTTTTAGCAGCATTTAATATTAAAAATTCATCTCCTATAATCAGAGCAGTACAAAGCTCAGTATTGACACCTGTGTGTATACGCTGGAACAGAGCATTGCAAAGGTTTTGAGACCAAGTCCTTATACATATAATTATATACCTGAACTGCCTTTCTGTTTTTATCTGACAGTGTTATACTAGTTATGAACATATATAATGAAGGAAAGACAAATTATACAGTTGTTACTTCATAAGAACTCATGAAATAATGTTATATTTATAGAGTCCTATTTATATGGTATAAGAAGTATGTTAGGTGTATAGGCACTGTTAGGGTTAGTATTTGTTCTCACACAGGCATGAAATTATTCTGTATAATTAATGAATAAATATTGCTGCAATACTATCCTTATATATATGAGGTGACAACCCAAATTGCACTTCTACAGAAACACGAGATGCTGTCATCACATACTTAGCAAATAAGGTAAACAGAATACATGTGACTTTTATAACAAACCCAATAGGCTGAAATAATTAATAATTTTTTCATATGTCTATTGTCTGTAACCATTGTGGTATTGGTAATGTTCCACACACAGTGATAATGTTTTTGGTGCCAGTATGTCTCCAATAATTATGTTAGAAATACATACAATCCTGTTTGCTGTATGTTTTGATAATAATGCTCTATTGTGTAGTTCAATGCATAGGTCTGCCAGGTCTGCCAATGCGATCGGCTTCAATGTAGTGTTGTGTTTAGTTACATATAATTATGACTAAAATTTAATTATCAGGTCTACTCTAATAATAACTATATAATTATAAGCAACTAAAATGAAGTTGGCAAATTTAGTATTAAAGCAGCTAGTACAAAGATCAGTATTGACACCTGTGTGTATATGCTGGAATACATTCAACAGAGCATTGCTATTAAAGGTTTTAAGACCATGTCCTTACATATATATATATATATATATACCTGAGCTGCCTTTCTGTTTTTATCTGATGAGCACACAGTTATAGCACCATTCAGCAAGTTAACACATGTATTAAGGCAACTCATAAGTGACACTCACTGAAAAAATGTGCTCAAAAGGAAATTAAATATGGATCATAGTTTTTATATACACAGATATAAACTAAATTGACACACTTGTTTTTATATAGAAGTGTATGCATGCACAATATCAAACATTAACATACATTAGGCCAGGCAAGTACAATAGTTGTTTCTGTCTATCTGTTTGTTTATCTATCTATCTATTTATCTATATTGCATAGCATTGTGGATTGATGGATGATAATCATATAGGCCTAATAATTGGCCTATACTTCTTATTAAATATTTGTTTATCAAGACCATACATTATTAGTCATGATCTGAATCATTAAAGCATGAGAACATATTTTATCTGATGGTGTTACTTCAGTCATGAAATAATGTTATATCTGACATAACACATGTGCAGGTTAATTTGATTACATGACAAAACCACGACCTGAGTTTCCTGCTCTCAGAAAACATATAAACTGTTTATTGCAAAATATAGTCCAGAGAGCAGCTACTAGCTAGTTTCTTTTACACTTGCAACATGCAGGGTATAACATGTTTTCTGCTTCTTCTGGTAACTACTGCAATTCTTGCATCAGATTTTGCAACACCTAAAGGTATCTAAGTATATATGATTGCATTGTATATGTCAATGTGTTTGTGCAAGCAAGCTAATGTGTCTATGATAAAATGTATACGGTAGTAGCTATGTTTAGGTACTTATACTATTCTTATTTCTTTGTAATTTTTAATAACTGTCTGTTCCACTCTAATTCTATTAGAACGCAAAGATATTATTAAAGATGCTATAGCTGAGGCTCAGGAAAATACTCAAGCAAAAGTAGCTATAGCAGCAGAACAAGTTGCTGAAAAAGACAGAAGACTTCCCACTGCTTTTGACCTTGCAAAGAAATTTCGGCGTCCTTCACCTAGAGCTATTCTGAAAGCAAAAGCTCGTCTACAATTTGAGGACATGGTTCGTATAGCAGAGAGGAAACTCCTTGAGCTACAGGGGCATAAAAAACCTGATGCAGATGTGCAAGTGGATTATTTATATCGTCGTACGGGAAATATTCTTACCAGTGATGAACTTGAACACCTTTATGATATGACAGGATGTCTTGATGCTACCCCACCACGTGATTGCTCCAAAGAGTTGAATCTTTACAATTATCGTACAAGTGATGGAGTCTGTAACAACTTGAAAAACCCAACATACGGGGCTGCTACTACTCCTTTTCGACGCATTCTTCCTCCTGATTATGAAGACGGAGTTAGTGTACCTCGAGGCTACTCACAAGCTATCGTAAACTGCACATCTAGTGAGACTGAATACTGCACAAGTGAAGATGGTTGTGATCAGACAACCACAGAATCTCCAACGTGTGTAAATTTTCAGCCGCCTCTTCCAAGCTCTCGATACACAAGTTGGCAAATTATACTTGACGAGGAGCCCAGCAATTATCCTTATACTCATATGCTAATGCAATTTGCACAGTTTTTAGATCATGATCTTAACCTAGGCCCTGACATCAGCGAGGATGCAGCACCAGCCTGTACAGGGTGTGACTTTACTGATGTTTGTAACCCAATTCGTGTTTCTGGTGACGACGCATATTTTGGATATGGTACACTTCAAAATGCTGACTGTTTGCCATTGCGTAGAACTGCATCTGAATGTGTCTATGATGATTCTGGCCAGATGCTACCTCGTCAGCAGCTGAATGACATTACTTCGTATATTGATGGTTCACCTGTGTATGGCTCAACCAGAACAATTGCCAATCGTCTGCGAACATTTCAGAATGGTCTACTAAAATCCAGTCCTCCTCTTTTACCAGGAACAAAAGAAATCCTGCCTTATGATGACAATTGTGAAGGAGATGAATGTGATTTCTTGTGTGGTGATAGACGTTGCAATGAACAGGTTGCACTCACTATTATACACATAATCTGGTTGAGAGAGCATAATCGTATAGCACCTCAGCTTCAGAACATGAATCCTGATTGGGACGATGAGACCCTATATCAAGAAACTCGAAAAATTGTTGGCTCTATGATACAGAAAATTGTCTACAAAGATTATCTTCCAAAACTCTTCACTCAAACCTATTTTGACCTGTTGATTGGAAAGTATGAGTCTTATGACGAAAGCCTCAATGCACAGATAACTAACGACTTCGATACCGCAGCTTATCGATTTGGACATAGTCTTATTCGTCCAAGCTTTACTCGCCTTGGTCCAGATTATATGCCTGTTATGGAACCTCTGAATCTTGTTGAGATGTTTTTTAATCCTCCTCAGTTGAAAGAAAGTGGAGGTACAGATCCACTGCTAAGAGGTATGATAACGAGTGATTCTCTGAAATTGGATGAGTATCTTAACTATGTTATCACAACTGAGCTTTTCAAGCCTCCAACTGGTGACCAGTCTGGCATGGATTTAGCATCCCTCAATCTACAAAGAGCTCGAGAACATGGAATATTACCTTATAATAATTGGAAAAACTATTGTAAGCAGCGTTTCCCATTTTTGCCAAAAGCTCAATTCTCTAATCCATCAACAGTTAATAACATAATGAGAGTTTATGGAAGTGTTGATTCTTTAGACCTGTTCATTGGTGGTCTGGCTGAGGATCATCTACCAGATGCTCTAATTGGTCCTACATTTGCCTGCTTATGTGCACTGACATTTAAGAATCTTCGTGATGGCGACAGGTTCTACTATGAAAGCCCAAATACCTTCACTACAGACCAAAGAAATCAGATTGAAGCAACTACACTATCCCGTGTAATTTGTGATAATGGTGACAATATTAATACAATACAACCTGATGCTTTCTTAGGCAACCAAGTTCGTGTTCCTTGCTCTCAAATCCCAGCATTTGATTTAAGTCCTTGGAAAGTGGAAACTTCCTACATCAAGGTGTCTGCTCCAAAAAGTATACTTAAACCTGGTAAAATGGTGAGTGTAGCTGTACGTCGTGATGGTGAATCTTCTTCAAGAGTTTATACCAATATAAGGTCTGAGAGCTGTTTACCTGTGCCTAGTGCAACTGACTCTGCACGTGTTGCCGCATATGTGTTCCCAAATCTAAGAGATTTGAACTCTTGTACATTCACCTCTACGATCTCCCATGAGAAAGTTCAAGATGAATCTGCCTCATTCTTCAGTTCCAAGGTCACTAAAGATGATCTCTATGATTCGCTGGACAAGTGTAAAGCAGCTAAGACTGCAAGCATTATCTGGACCTGCTCAGAAGATGCAAAACTGAAAGACAGGGTGACTATAGAAGACAAGGGAGATGCCCAACCATCAGAAACTCTCAACAGTCCTGACTCAATGACTACAGCTCCTCCTAGTCTTCACATCAGGATGAACAAGTTTATTAATTAAAACATCATGTTTTAGGCTTTTTTCTTTAGTTTGTTTAGTTTGTACAATTTTGCTGTTTTGCTGATTGCTGTAGAAATAATCAATTATCTTAGCTCTTTTTCCGATGATGGATCTTATCTCTTATTTATAACTCCATAATTATTTATCTCCAGAACAGGGTCCTGGGGAACTTGGAGGTAACAGAGTAACAAATATTGAAAAAAGAACGCTCGTCGCTCGAGCTCTACAGACCAGCAGAAAGAAAGCTGCTTGTAGCTTCGTAGAAACTGGAATTAATAGCTAGCTATTTTGCCTGAAATATATTCCTAAGGTTTTACAAGGTCCTTGGAGAGTAGATAATCAAAATAATAACTATAATAATTAATTAATGAGCTGTTGTGTTTCAGGCATGATAAAGTCAGCCATGATTAGAATGCTGGACACCACAAAGGATAATTTTTCTCTATATATCTTGTTTTATAATGGCACAAATACTGTGTACAAAATTATAGTTTATTTAACTCATAACACCTTATCAAAAATGGTAAATATAGTACCAGTATAATTATACATGTAGTAAATTCTGTAGGTGGGTTTAAGGTGGTACTAGGGAGTGGGCGGATGCGACTCCAATCAGTTTCAAAATAGAATATTATATAATATGACTCTAACCTGGTGTAATGGCAACCTTCATATCTTCTAATCACCTTTATAGGGTCCTGGAATTGATAAAACATATATAAATGTCCATTTTTGCCATCTTAATAAGTACAAAACGGAGAAAGCCACGCCCACCAATCATGGCGTGCACCAAGTACAATGCATTTAGAGAAAACAAATAGAGCCGTTTTCTGGAAATTCATTTTACTTTTATAGTTACAAGTGGCTGAAGAAAGCTGAATTCTGTAGCTTTTCACTGAAACCATAAAATCTACCTTTCTAGGCACTATCAAACTCCGATCTTTCTCAGAGAGCAACTACAGTTACCCTGCCAGGGTTTCCCGCCTACCGCCCCCTCCACCACCCGAAGTTTGTTTCTGAAAATAAACTATCAGTCAAAACATTTAGGCCCAATAATTATACCCCCGGGTGGGTGTGGCTTCCAAAAAATACAGAATAGATCCAGATTGTATGCAGCAAGAAGCTTGCAAGAATAGAAACTGATTGGAGTAGCATCCGCCCACGGAAAAGACTACAACCTTAAAGACCATGTATTGTTAGTCATGATATGTAGACTTGAATCATTAAAGCATGGGAACATATTTTATCTGATGGTGTTACTTCAGTCATGAAATAATGTTATATTTATATCTGACATAACACATGTGCAGGTTAATTTGATTACATGACAAAACCATGACCTCAGTTTCCTGCTCTCAGAAGATATATAAACTGTTTATTGCAAAATATAGTCCAGAGAGCAGCTACTGGCTAGTTTCTTTTACACTTGCAACATGCAGGGTATAACATGTTTTCTGCTTTTTCTGGTAACTACTGCAATTCTTGCATCAGATTTTGCAACACCTAAAGGTATCTAAGTATATATGATTGCATTGTATATGTAGCTAGTAGCTATGTTTCACAACTTATAGTATTCTTATTTCTTTGTAATTTTTAATAACTGTCTGTTCCACTTTAATTCTATTAGAACGCAAAGCTATTATTAAAGATGCTATAGCTGAGGCTCTGGAAAATATTCAAGCAAAAGAAGCTATAGCAGCAGAACAAGTTGCTGAAAAAGCTGGAAGACTTCCTAATGCTTTTGACCTTGCAAAGAAATTTCGGCATCCTTCACCTAGAGCTATTCTGAAAGCAAAAGCTCGTCTACAATTTGAAGACATGGTTTATATAGCAGAGAGGAAACTCCTTGAGCTACAGGGGCATAAAAAACCTGATGCAGATGTGCAAGTGGATTATTTATATCGTCGTCCGGGAAATATTCTTACCAGTGATGAACTTGAACACCTATATGATATGACAGGATGTCTTGATGCTACCCCACCACGTGATTGCTCCAAAGAGTTGAATCTTTACAATTATCGTACAAGTGATGGAGTCTGTAACAACTTGAAAAACCCAACATATGGTGCTACTACTACTCCTTTTCGGCGCATTCTTCCTCCTGATTATGAAGATGGAGTTAGTGTACCTCGAGGCTACTCACAAGCTATCGTAAACTGCACATCTAGTGAGACTGAATACTGCAAAAGTGAAGATGGTTGTGATCAGATAACCCCAGAATCTCCAACGTGTGTAAATTTTCAGCCGCCTCTTCCAAGCTCTCGATACACAAGTTGGCAAATTATACTTGACAAGGAGCCCAGCAATTATCCTTATACTCATATGCTAATGCAATTTGCACAGTTTTTAGATCATGATCTTAACATAGGCCCTGACATCAGCGAGGATGCAGCACCAGCCTGTACAGGGTGTGACTTTACTGATGTTTGTAACCCAATTCGTGTTTCTGGTGATGACACATATTTTGGATATGGTACACTTCAAAATGCCCATTGTTTGCCATTGCGTAGAACTGCATCTGAATGTGTCTATGATGATTCTGGCCAGATGCCACCTCGTCAGCAGCTGAACGACGTTACTTCGTATATTGACGGTTCACCTGTGTATGGCTCAACCAGAACAATTGCCAATCGTCTGCGAACATTTCAGAATGGTCTACTAAAATCCAGTCCTCCTCTTTTCCTAGGAACAAAAGAAATTCTGCCTTATGATGACGATTGTGAAGGTGATTCGTGTGATTATGTCCAATGCTTGTTCAACGAACCTTGCTTCTTGTGTGGTGATGTTCGTTGCAATGATCAGGTTGCACTCACTATTATACACATAATCTGGTTGAGAGAACACAATCGTATAGCACCTCTGCTTCAGAACATGAATCCAGATTGGGACGATGAGACCCTATATCAAGAAACTCGAAAAATTGTTGGCTCTATGATACAGAAAATTGTCTACAAAGATTATCTTCCAAAACTCTTCACTCAAACCTATTTTGACCTGTTGATTGGAAAGTGTGAGTCTTATGACGAAAGCCTCAATGCACAGATAACTAACGACTTCGATGCTGCAGCTTATCGATTTGGACATAGTCTTATTCGTCCAAGCTTTACTCGCCTTGGTCCAGATTATATGGCTGTTATGGAACCTCTGAATCTTGTTGAGATGTTTTTTAATCCTCCTCAGTTAAAAGAGAGTGGAGGTACAGATCCACTGCTAAGAGGTATGATAACGAGTGATTCTCTGAAATTGGATGAGTATCTTAACTATGTTATCACAACTGAGCTTTTCAAGCCTCCAACTGGTGACCAGTCTGGCATGGATTTAGCATCCCTCAATCTACAAAGAGCTCGAGAACATGGAATATTACCTTATAATAATTGGAAAAACTATTGTAAGCAGCGTTTCCCATTTTTGCCGGAAGCTCAATTCTCTAATCCATCAACAGTTAATAACATAATGAGAGTTTATGGAAGTGTTGATTCTTTAGACCTGTTCATTGGTGGTCTGGCTGAGGATCATCTACCAGATGCTCTAATTGGTCCTACATTTGCCTGCTTATGTGCACTGACATTTAAGAATCTTCGTGATGGTGACAGGTTCTACTATGAAAATCCAAATACCTTCACTACAGACCAAAGAAATCAGATTGAAGCAACTACACTATCTCGTATAATTTGTGATAATGGTGATGATATTACTACCATACAACCTGATGCTTTCTTAGGCAACCAAGTTCGTGTTCCTTGCTCTGACTCTCAAATCCCAGCATTTGATCCGACTCCTTGGAAAGTGGAAACTTCCTACATCAAGGTGTCTGCTCCAAACAGTATACTTAAACCTGGTAAAATTGTGAGTGTAGCTGTACGTCGTGATGGTAAATCTCCTTCAAGAGTTTATACCAATACAAGATCTGAGAGCTGTTTACCTGTGCCTAGTCCAACTGACTCTGCACGTGTTGCCGCATATGTTTTCCCAAATCTAAGAGATTTGAACTCTTGTAAATTCACCTCTACCATCTCCCATGAGAAAGTTCAAGATGAATCTGCCTCGTTCTTCAGTTCCAAGGTCACTAAAGATGATCTCTATGATTCTCTGGACAAGTGTAAAGCAGCTAAGACTGCAAGCATTATCTGGACCTGCTCAGAAGATGCAAAACTGAAAGACAGGGTGACTATAGAAGATAAGGGAGATGCCCAACCATCAGAGACTGTCAACAGTCCTGACTCAATGACTACAGCACCTCCTAGTCTGTTCATTAAGATGAACAAGTTTATTAATTAAAGCATCATGTTTTCAGGCTTTTTTCTTTAGTTTAGTTTGTAGAATTTTGGTGATTTGCTGTAGAAAAAAATCATTTGTTATAGTAATGGATGGTGAAACACTATTATGTTCAAATGTACTGTATACAGTACTAAATATGCATAACACATTTTGTTGGCTTCTTACAAACAAGAATACATGTGTATTTTCTCAGATTCTGTGCTGGTACCATCAACATGCAAACCATACATGTAATATTAATTAGTTCTGCTGATATCATTTCCTTAGCTCAATTGAATTAACTACAAACTAGTTGTAGTGGCTAATGCAATTGATGGAGTTTGAGAAGCCAAACTTGTATTAGGTTTCAGCCACTACTTCCAATCCTGTTACACAAGTTGGAAAATCAAAGAAGATCTTCCATATAACTAACAAATATCCTGACACTCAAAATTCAATTTCATTATATATATTAGCATCTGCAATGCTCAAGTAAGCAACTCCTTTGATGGTGCAGCTTATCAACTTAATTACAGTCTTATTTGTACATCCTTCAGCCTTTTTGGTCCAGGTTATGTACTAAATGAACCAATCTCCCAACTACGTCTTAGTTCCATGTTTTTTAACTCTCCTTGTTGAAAGACATCGGTGGCCACTTCTGAGGGGCATCTCTCTTTCAAGTCAAACGAAGAAATCACAACAGAGTAGTTGTTCAAGCCTCTAGATAACCAAATATCGGGTATGGATATAGCATCCCTCAATCTACAAAGAGCTCAAGAAGATCGACTATTTACCTTATAGTAAAACTAGCACTGCTATATATTATTACCACACTGTAAAAATGAATTTGTTATTTTAACAGACCTGTTGTTACCTCAGTTGCACTTATATTTCCAATAAAAATTATATAGTTAGAAACATGAAATATGAAGATAATTAACATTTTGTCTGGTTATAATATATATGGTAAAAAGGAATCATAAATGTACATACCAGAATACACCAGAATACACCCTACTACACTGTAAAAATATTTTAACCCTTATTTGGTTACATGAGTTTCAATTCCTCCTGCATGAACCAATGCTGATTTCTTTTCTTGCTATATAATGATTACAAGTAGTAATAATTTATTTCTTTTCATCTTGATATATATGGACTAGTACAAAGTACATCCCATAATATAGAATACAATTTTACTTCAGTTATATATATATATACAGATATAATATCCATTGGGAATATAATAATTTCCACCATAAACATGATTATTATGTTCCTAATGAATAGTACATCTGTACTTCCCATTAGAAACATAATAAACATGTTTACAACGGAAAGTAAACATTGCATTTATAATTTAAAATAATTTATAGTATTGGCTACTTCATATAGAACATATGAAAAAGCATTATTAAGGAGATGAAACTCATCAAATTGGTTGGAACAACCAATCAGTTTTTACAGTGTACCATAATTATAAAGAGGCTGTTATTGATAACTTCAAAATGAGATAATATGTATAGGCAGGGACAATTTGTTTCAAATTATTAGTTATAGTAAAACACTTGTTATCACTAGTCATGCAATCATGAATGTACATACCAATATACACCCTACTACCATATAAAGAGGCTGTTATTGATAACTTCAAAATGGGACAATTTGTTTCAAATTATTACCCTCGCCGCGAAGCGTAGGCAGAAGGGTACGGTAATCATATTGTGTATCTATGAACATTGGTGACTCCAACGTGCTGGACACATCAAAACATAAATACTCCTGTATCATGGCTATCGCTAGTAAAGCACTACATAAAAGCAAACAAAATTTGGGTAGTGGTTGCTACAACATCGAGTCGATCTCCATTACTTTCAAGCTCCACCTATTTTAAATTTTCAAGTCATGTGCTGTGCACATGACTCGAACGTCAGCAGTTTTGAGGACCTGTCTAGGCTCTCTTTGTAGAACATTGCACAAGACTAATTGAGCATCTTACTTTCTTCTTTGAGATAAAACTAAAATGTAAGACTTATAGTATATACAAGGAAGAGACTAGTATAATCATACTAACATCTTTCAGTTATAAAGTAATAAGTACTGACATGTTAGTTTATAAACTATTATAATATTATTATAAAAACTAACATGCCAATACAATTTTATTACTTTTTGTGTTTTATACACAAACTAAACAATCTGAAGTAAACGTTTTCATTATTATGTGACCATACAAACGAGCAATGATACATAATTATAATCTTAAAAAAAAGATTTAGTTTGTATTACTTTGCCACGTAGGTGTGGGTCCCGTCCAGACGGCACTCGTTAGAAACATTTGTCATGCAATCATGAATGTACATACCAATATATACCCTACTACCACATAAAGAGGCTGTTATTGATAACTTCAAAATGAGATAATATGTTTAATTTATTTCAAATTATTAGTTATAGTATATCACTATATACATTCACTAGTCATCAGGAATGTACATACCAATATACACCCTACTACAACATGTAGTAGGTACAATCATGACCATATTATATTATAACCAAACAATTCCTTTTTATTATATATATATAATTATTGCTATATTATAACCAGACAAAATGTTAATTATCTTCTTATTTCATGTTTCCTTATAAATGTACATGCAACTGAGGAAACAACTGGTCTGTTAAAATAACCAATTCATTTTTACAGTGCAGTGCTATTATTAGAACACTAAACAGTGCATATTGAGCTATTATTAGAACACTAAACAGTACATATTGAGCTATTATTAGAACACTAAACAGTGCATATTGAGCTATTATTAGAACACTAAACAGTGCATATTGAGCTATTATTAGAACAATAAACAGTACATATTGAGCTATTATTAGAACACTAAACAGTGCATATTGAGCTATTATTAGAACACTAAACAGTGCATATTGAGCTATTATTAGAACACTAAACAGTGCATATTGAGCTATTATTAGAACACTAAACAGTGCATATTGAGCTATTATTAGAACACTAAACAGTGCATATTGAGCTATTATTAGAACACTAAACAGTGCATATTGAGCTATATTAAGTTTTCTGGATGTTATTCACAGTGGCGTAGCCAGCCTTTGGATAATTGCTTGTGTGCACAGTTTTTTGGCATGCATAGCAGAGCCGGAGCCAGCTCATTATTAGTGGTACGGCCACCCCCACCCTAATTTTTTTTTAAAGTTCACAAAACACAGAATTGTACAAAAATAATTATACAAATTTTCCAAATACTCTAAGTCTGCCTTCTCTGTTTCCAACAAATTGATCCGCAATAGAATAAAGATTTAAACTGTCAGTTTTATGTGAGTGAATGTGCAATACCATTAATCTCATTTGAGTCATTGTGGTTTTGAGGTAGGTTTTTATCCTGCGTAGAGCTGAAAATGAACGCTCAGAAGTGGCGTTGGTAGCAGGCATCACCAATAGTAACTTAGGAAGAATCCATACATTTGAATATGCTGTTCTTTGAGCAGGAGATAACTTTGACAACAATTCAACCAAGTTATGTATGGTTAGCTCCATATCATCAGATGCATCAACAAAAGACTTCAAAAGACTTCAAAAGACTTCAAAAGGGGAAGCTGAGCCTGAAGTTGTTGTTTAGAGAGATCATCCTTATAGAAATTACAGACATAATCTAGCTCAGACTCATATGGATGGCCATTGCAAACATTCAAAAATTTGTACATTATAGGATTTATAGCTAGTTGTTATAGGTCAAAGGTGATTAGCAAGTAAGAAAGGTGGTACGGCCATGGTCGTACCAGCCGTACCAGTGCCTCCGGCCATGGATAGTGTGCTGAAAATTTGCAGATTCATTAATTATTCATAAGGAGTGAGGTCAAATCAAGAAGTCACTTAATTAGTGTGCTAGTTTGCTAGTAAGTATTTTTGGTTATATTAGGTTTTAGTCTGTTCAGTAATTTTTATTTACAACATTTCCAGAATGAAATGAAGTGGGTTGTCACTAAACATTTTGCCCGAACAATAATTGAGAGCATAGTGATACAGCTATAAACTTATAATAAGCACAAAAATCATATTTATGCAAGTCAACTCACTCTTCATGCTATATTTTGCATACTCACAACAGTGCTTTAAACAATAGGGAAATACAGGGCATTATGAGAGCTAATTAATTGAATACTGTCCAAATTAATAGCTTTTTTTTAAGTTTATAGATTACAAAGCATAGAGGGAGCAATTGTAAGTGAGTAACTGCACTGCACCATATGCAGACTCCCAAATGCATTGATGAGGTTATACTGTTCAGTTTGCCATGGAGTGTAGCTAGAGGTTTGTCTGTAAACTGGACATTACAGTTACACACTCACACTCAATTAATTATCTTACCTCTCTCTCTCTCCGATGATGGATCTTATCTCTTATTTATAACTCTATCATTATTTATCTCCAAAACAGGCTCCTGGGAAACTTGGAGGTAAGAGTAGCAAATATTGGTTAAACAAACAAACATTTAGCTGATGTGCTCTGGACATTAATTGGGGCTAGCTAAGGCTTGCCCTTGCCCCAGTTACAATATAGTATTGATATCAGTTAGTTTAACATAGTGTACTAATAATGCATTGCCAACGACTACAACTATAATTTTTATACTCTTATATTGGATCAGTTATTAATTATACGTTTATCAGAATATAGGATTTAAGTTAAACTACTAAATTGTAAATTATAAACAAACTTCATTATACAAACTTGAATCAACCTTACATATATATATATATATATATAAACACACAGATAGTTATACATACATACATTTAATTATAATATTATAGATATACACAAATAGATTCTATTTTTCTAGCAAGAGTTTAAGAGGAGAAATAAAAATAAGAGAATTAGGCAAGCAAACAAAATTTTGATACATAAAACCTGTCCAATAATTAAATAATAATGCGTGTATGTATAGAACACTATGTACATGTACTAACCATAGATATTACTATACAGCGGTAATACAAGTATATATTAAGAGGTACCAAGTGCATTCAAAGGATCTTCGAAAATACTTGGAGCATTATCATCAAACATTGACAAGTCCTTTGGTTCTGATTTCTTGGTTTTCTTCTTTGTTTTCGTTGTTTTAGGTTTTGAATCTTCTTCAGCAAAGAGATCTATAAATAAAGAGCCAGTTAATATCTACATATTTGAAGTTAAATGCTTGTCAAAATGTCACGTATTTATAGTTAGTGATGTACTGATAAGCGGATCAGTTATCAGTATCGGTCATTATTGTCCATTATTATGGCCCGTAGGGCCATCCCTATAATTGCTTTCCACGGGGTTTAATGTATATATATATATATATATATATATATATATATATATATTCTTGTGTCACTTGCGCGACTATGCGTTGTATACGTAGTTAAGGAAGTTGCGTCATTCCCGGGGGCTCGGTCAATTAATGGGCGTGGCGCGTAAAAGAACGCGCGTTTCAGCTACAGACCAGCCAGGAAGATTCAGAAAGGATGTAAAACTGCTAATAACTGTTGTATATAGCAGAGAAACAGTATAGATATTATGCAAGAATCTTTAACAAGTAAGTATGATAAGTTGTTGAGTTTCAGACACGAGGAAGTCATCATTTAGAACCTTGAAGGAGTACCTCAGTCAGTTCATCAGACATCTGTGTATCAGTTTAGACTGCAATTAGGCTTACACTTACAATGTACGTCTTCAGGCCCCAGGAGTACACAGAAAGGTAGAGACACTAGTGCCATCAGCAATGCTTAATACATAGTCATCACAAAGCAAATATAGGGATGTTTTTTTCTCTATATACACTTGTTTTTAGTATCAGTATCGGTTATTTCTGAACAATATAACCGATATAGTTAAATGTGTACCAATAATGTCATTTCTTGTGATTATAGCATCATAAAATGCTTGTATGATACTCATAATTATTGAGAAAATGCTCATTATCATTGAAAGAATCAGAAACCAGAAGGTAGACAGAATATCGGATTGGTATCGGTTAATGGTACATATCATCGGTTTATCAGAATATCGTTAAAATCTCTTATCAATGCATCAGTAATTATAGTTATTATAGCTATTAATGTTTTTTATGGCCCATAGGGCCATCCCTATGATTGCTTTCCACGGGGTTTAATGTATATATATATATATATTCTTGTGTCACTTGCGTGAGTATGCGTTGTATATGTAGTTAAGGAAGTTGCGTCATTCCGGGAGGCTCGGTCATTTAATGAGAGTGGCGCGTAAAAGAACGTGCGCTCAAGCTCTACAGACCAGCAGAAAGAAAAGCTGTGTAGTATACGTAGAAACTAGAACTAATAGCTAGCTATTCTACCTGAAATATATTCCTAATATAACAACACTACATACATATAGTACCTTCTGTAGGTGGGTCATCAGTTATAGTTAACTAAACAACACTACATACATATAGTACCTTCTGTAGATGGGTCATCAGTTATATAGTTAACTAAACAACACTACATACATATAGTACCTTCTGTAGGTGGTTCATCAGTTATAGTTAACTAAACAGCACTACATACATATAGTACCTTCTGTAGGTGGGTCATCAGTTATAGTTAACTAAACAGCACTACATACATATAGTACCTTCTGTAGGTGGGTCATCAGTTATACATGTAGTTAACTAAACAACACTACATACATATAGTACCTTCTGTAGGTGGTTCATCTCCTTCTCCTCCTCCTTTACTTTCTTCTTTCTCTGGTTTTGCACTGCTAGTTTTTGTAGTTTGTTTCTTCTTTTTCTTTCCTTTAGGAGCTTTAGGTTTAGGAGCTGGAATATCCCCAAATATATCATCTGTGTTTCCAAAGAGATCTTCATCAGGACGCCCCTTGGCTTTCTTCTTCTTACTTTTTGGTTTCTTCTTGTCTTCTGAAAATAAGTCATCAACCTGAGCATGACAGGGAAAGAGAAGTAAAGAACTAGCAATACAATATACATATTCATTGTAAGATGTTATTTTAATGTGACCATCTCTGGGAAAATTGGTAGCTTCGCTAATGAATTTGCCACAAGGTGAGGCAAATTCATTAGCGATACTAACAACTAAAACAGCAGAATAGCGAATGGTTAAACATTCACTATTCAGCTATTATACAGGAAGCCAACAAAACTTACTAGTATTCTTGAATAAAGAAAATAGATAAATTTGTTGGCTTTCCGCTCAAAATGCCTGGATAATGAATTAAGTACCAAATATCCCAGAGCCAGTCACATATACAAACAATAGTTATAGTGTTGTTTTAGTTTGAGAAAAATGACTACTGTTATAGTATACCTGGTTTCTTAAACTATTAGTTTAGTTAATGTTATACTGTAATTAACTAAAATAATATCAGGCTTACTAAAAGGGTTTTAGTTTTAGTTAACTAACTAAAAGTGCCCATTTCCATTTTAGTCAGTTATAGTTACATGTGTATTACAGTATACTTGTAATTTAGTTATAGTTTAGTTTAGTTAACTAAAAGTCAAAATGCATTACTAAAAGGGGTTTTAGTTATAGTTATTATGGTGTTTATGTACAGACACTTTGACCACACCTTTTTAAAATACTGTTTCAATATTATTATTACAACTAGAAGTACAAATATATCAATTTTTAAGTTCAAATATAAAGTCACACATTAACAATCATACGAAACATACACCATTATAATTGTATATGAACATGTGTCACAATACGATTCAGATACCAGTATCGATGGAACCCTAGTTCTTATACACTCATAAAACCAATTTGAAGTGCTATAATGTAATAATTAATTTTGCACTTGTGTGTGTGTACCTATTACAAAAACCTGTAGAGATAGATACTGGTCCATATTAATGTAACTAAAGCTTAATAATATTACTATCAACGACTGTGTGCAGAAAACAAATGAAACTTAGCACATGTACCAAAGAAGAGGGATCATTAAGCAAGACTTAATACAGGAATTATATTTGGGAGGGGCAAGTCGGATAACAGAAGATTCTGCAAAGGTAGATTATGATAGGGGTGTGTGGGTATGCCCCCAAGAAAGGTTTTAAATCAAGGTTCTGTGAGGTTGCTTCTGGTGGCTTCTGGGAGCTGTAGCTAATGTCTGATGATATTAAAAAAGTTCCAGATGTGTAAGTAAATATTCATCACAGAGCTATAGAAACAAAGGAAATCTGAAAAGGTCAGGAATTTGATTAGGGATTGAACCTAGAACCTTCTGATATCTTTAATTTTATTTGTTTCTAATTCTCTCACGTCTGCAATCATAATAATGCTTTACATGAGCCTTTACAATCAACCTTGAAGTCTATTTATAATCATTAAACACCAATGTCTGATTACTTCTTAATACAAATTACCAAAATAAACAGCATTTAAAGTTAAGCTCTCAAAATATTTGTAAATATATGGTACCATGTTATGATACAAGTATTGCATACCGTGGTATCTGGAACTTTCATTCCAGGTGGACTAGAAGCAAATAAGTCAACTTCAACATTATCAGAAGTTTTAATTTCCTTTTCAATTGTAGGGGCATCTGAAAATATACTCTTCACTTGAGACTCGGTGCTAGGTAATATTTCAATGGGTTTCTTGTCCGTCTCAGCAAATAAATCATCCTCAACCTGTTTAACTGGTTTTTTAGGTTTTGGAATTGGTCCTAATGAGGCAAATAAATCATCTTCTTCTGAAACCTGTTTGACTGGTTTTGTAGAAGTTTCACCGCCCGTAAATAAGTCTTTTGCTAATGAAACTGGTTTGACTACTTCACCAAATAAGTCATCTTCTGGTTTGACAGGTTTATCTTTTTTAATAGGTTTAACAATATCCTGTTTGACTGGTTTTTCTTCTTTACTAACTGGTTTATCGAGTTCTCCAAACAAGTCATCATTTTGTACAGATTTAACAGGCTTCTCCTTTTTAACTACTTTTACAGGTTCAATATCGCCAAACAAATCATCGTCTATTTTAGAAACATTTTCCTGTTTGACAGGTTTGGTCTTTGTGTCAGTATCTTCACCAAACAAATCGTCATCAAGTATTGTTTTGGGTTTTTCTTTTGATGGTTTTGTTTCTGATATAAACACTGGCGTTGATGTTGGAATATCACTAAATAAGTCATCATTACCAAACAGATCTGTTTTAGGTTTTCTTGTAGGGACACTTGAAGTTGTCGGAGTTGGTTTGGTGGAAGGCAGAGGAGGTGAAGATGAGGAAAAAAGGTCATCAAAAAGGTCATTATTAGGTTTAGATGTGGGTTGAGTTATAGGTTGTGTTGTTTCAGGAATAGATGGAATCAGTGAATCTGATTGGTCAGATGTAGTTGTAACAGCTTTCCTTGTTTGACGAGAAGGAGGTCTTCTTGCCGCTCCTCTTGCTCGATTCTATAAGATGAGATTAATAAATGGAAGAAATAGATATACAGTATAGGCCAAATTGAAGTACATGTATAGATTGGTTAATTATACACTATATATAGATCAATCAACAAACATTTTAGTATTGTCTAGTATGACCAGTTTTAGTTATCGTATGACTAGTTTCTGAAAATTATGGACCAATTTTCGTTTCAGTAACCGTTAATTACATACATTTAATTTAGTTATAATTTAGAAACTAACCTTTGTTACAGAATGTAGAGTATTAGCTTGAACAGGTTCATCAAAAGAGACAGCCTTCTCCTGGGGAGTTTCAACAGGACGGGTAGCTCCAGGAACTAGTGCAAGTGGATTGATTCCTAGTGTCCCCTGTGTATAATCATAATAATTATATACAATTTCTGTCATTCAAAAACACACAGCACCCATCCATACACACATACATATTACATACACATAGACATAGACACACACACATGCTACCACATACACACACATACACACACACACACACACACACACACACACACACACACACACACATAGACACACACAGATGCTACCACATACACATGTACATGTGTACATGTACACACATACATACCTGTAGTTTAAATACTGATGAAGGTTTGATTGGTTTCTCTTCTTCACTATCTTCCAGGGGAGAATGTTTGGGTTTCTTAGAAACTTGTGGTGGTTGTTTTGGGTTTAAAGAGAAGAGGGGATCAGATTCTTCTTTCGTAGATGAGAAGAGATCATCTTTAGGAAGAAAAGAAGAAAGCAATATATAACTAAAATGTGTAAAAAAGATCACCAAATAGTGACAATACATGTAGTTGTAATCAGGGTTTCAAATTGGGGGGGGGGGGGGGGGGGCAAGGGGGGGCATTCGCCCCCCCTTGCTAGAGTCTTGCCCCTCCTTGGGAATTTGGTTGCCCAAAAATATTTTTAATGTTAATAGTTTGAATTAACACCTGTAATTAGCAGTAACTAGCAGGTGTGCAAGGATAGCACCAATTAGCAGCCACTGGACTATTTTGGGTTTAGATTCCATAAATAGTATCTCAAACAGTTACATCACTGTGGTATGAAAATGCAACAGAAATGACCTCAGAGAGTCTAACACCAAAAACATCCCTGGGGGAGCATGCCCCCAGACCCCCCTACACAGTTCGTAGAGAAGTACAGTAGAGTACAGTACAGTACAGTACAGTACAGTAGAGTACAGTAGAGTAAAGTAGAGTACACTACAGTAAAGTACAGTACAGTACAGTACAGTACAGTACAGTACAGTATAGTACACTACAGTACACTACAGTACACTACAGTAGAGTAGAGTACAGTAGAGTACAGTACAGTACAGTACAGTAAAGTACAGTAGAGTAGAGTAGAGTAGAGTAGAGTAGAGTACAGGTACAGTACAGTACAGTACAGTACAGTACAGTACAGTTCAGTACAGTACAGTACAGTACAGTACAGTACAGTACAGTTCAGTACAGTACAGTACAGTACAGCACAGTACAGTTCAGTACAGTACAGTACAGTACAGTACAGTACAGTACAGCACAGTACAGTTCAGTACAGTACAGTACAGTACAGTACAGTACAGTACAGTACAGTACAGTACAGTTCAGTACAGTAAAGCAGCACTAATAATTATTAGTAAGATTATTATATAGTATACCTTCTTCTTGTTTATTCTTGCTCTTTGCTGCAATAGCTGTTGCCAAACCAAGTGGATTCATACCTCCAAACATAGGTACTGCTCCAGCAAGTTTTTTCTTAGGAGGTTTTACCTCTTCCTCTTCTTTCTCTTTCTCTTCTTTCTTCGATGTTGTCCTCAGCGAGGAGAATAGATCATCTGTCTCTTCTTTTTCAAATAATTCATCCTCCTTGTGTGGATGTGGTTTTGTTGGAGTCTTGGTGAAGAGATCACTGCCACCAAGAGGATCATCAAAAAGATCATTATCACTTTTTACAGGAGGAGGTTTCTAATGGAAAATAAAACACACTATATTAGGTGTATCATTAATACAATAACATAAATTATTGTTTCAGTCCAAAGCTGTTCACCAACTTAGAATGGGAATTGGACTACTTTGAATCAGTTAACTACATGTAAGCCTTTCATTATAACTTTGAATCAGTGAACTGTTAGTCAAAGTTGTAATAAAAAGCTCACACCCAAAATACACGTCAACATACAATGTAACAGTTACATGAAACACTTCTTTCTTTGATTTTCATTTCACAGCTGGAAACAGTGTTACCTAGTGTATGATGGACTTTACAAGTAACAATGTTATCTAGTGTATGAT
Organism: Petrosia ficiformis; assembly: GCA_947044365.1. Lineage (NCBI taxonomy): Eukaryota > Metazoa > Porifera > Demospongiae > Haplosclerida > Petrosiidae > Petrosia > Petrosia ficiformis. The sequence continues at coordinate 11,085,828 of OX345637.1, read as the reverse complement.
GGACTTTACAAGTAACAGTGTTACCTAGTGTATGGTGGGTTTTACAAGTAACATGCAACACTCCTTCCTTCCATACTCTAGGTAACAATATTACAGGTGTTACATGAGAATCAAAGAAAGAAGTATTGCTGTTACAATCAACAATGCTGCCTGTTCAGCCCTTACGTTTGTTACTACAATATGTAAGAGGGGTTTACTTTTAAGAAAAATGACTAATCTGCTCTATATGGAGAGGGAGAGACAGACAGAGACAGACAGACAGACAGAAAGATATTTTTTAATGGAGTTCCAAACCTGCTGTTTCTTTGTTGTTGGTTTAGGAAGTTTGGTACTGAAGACATCATCCTGATCCTCATTCACTTCATCAAACAAAAGATCTGATGAAGGTTTGGGCTTCGTTGATGGAGGAGGCTGTGAAGTAAATACATAGATAAATAGATAAATAGATAGATAGATAGATGTTTGTATGATAAGTTTTATGTTTATGCATTTGCATTGTATAACAAGTGGAGTAATAGAAAACAAATCACTATACAATAATGACATCATCCACACCATCCATCCTTCCATCCATCCATCCATCCATTCATTTATCCAACCATCCATCTATCCATCCATCCATCCATCCATCCATCCAACCATCCATCTATCCATCATCCATCCATCCATCCAACCATCCATCCAACCATCCATCCATCCATCCAACCATCCATCCAACCATCCATCTATCCATCCATCCATCCATCCATCCATCCATCCTTCCATCCATCCATCCATCCATCCATCCAACCATCCATCCATCCATCCATCCATCCATCAATCTGTCCATCAATCCATCCATCCATCCATCTATCCATCCATCCCATCCATCCATCCATCCATATACCTTTGTTCCTTCACCAGTAAACAAGTCGTCTTCATCCTCAAGAGTCTCACTGCCAAATAAACTATGAGAGAGACCTGTTGTATGTTTAATCTTCTTTTCCTCTCCACTTTTACTACTAGATCTATAAAAAAAAACACACAGAAAGAGAGATGAGGAATAGAAGAACAGAATAAATGATGATCCAACATGATGGGAAGGAGGGACATTGCTCAAATCAAGTAATTGTACACAGTAGACAAAAATAATTATTCAGTACAGGCCAGGGTCACTAGCTTTAACCAGCAGTGCTCTGATAACTGAGCTACATGTATGACAACCAGATGACCCTTATCCTCTTTTTTATAAATAAATAAATAACTATACATGTATATTGACATCAACACCTTCTCCGTCATCACCAATAGACCTTCACAATCCTCTTTTTTATATATCTGTGCAATATGACACACAGACAACCAGCATCCTTCATATAAAAAAATTGTGAAGAGAGGATGGAGATTATTAGGTTGTCATAGCTCAGTGGCTAGAACACTGTCAGCTAAAGTTCAATCTCTGATGAATGCCAGCTGTTTCTCTGTCGGTTTTAGCCCCCATTCATCATAATTATAATAAGTTTATTTTCCAGCTCAGCTGAGGTTCCTAATGAAGAGGTATATTAATTAATCACCTTGGTTTGCGTGCCATGAAACTAAATATATCATCATCAACACCTTCTCCATCATCACCAAATAGGCCTCCCAATGATCCATCCCTCTTTGGTTTGGGGTGTGTCTTTTGAGGCTGCAAGAATAAAAGAAAATTCAGTGATTGAGTGAATAACTTGTTATTAAAACAGGTTATTAAACGAGTATTGATTCAAATTCAACCATTGATGACACAATACATGTTTATAGAGAAATAGAAAATCAGTCGTGATGTTACTTCATTCTCCATACTGTATAAATTATGATATCTGTGATGATAACACGACATTGAGGAAATAAAACCTCCATGATTATTACTTTGTGGTGTCATCATTAATCATTGCTGAATATCTCATCAAACAACTAAATTATACAATGTTTATGTTCATGTAGTTATTTATTTTCCACTCTTTTTATATTTTGCACCCGTGGGTAATATCTCCCTTACATGTTTATATTATTATAATGATACAACATGTATTAGAAAGTATAGTAGTACTTTTTATGGCCCGTAGGGCCATCCCTATAATTGCTTTCCACGGGGTTTAATGTATATATATATACATGTATATATATATTCTTGTGTCACTTGCGCAACTATGCGTTGTATACGTAGTTAAGGAAGTTGCGTCATTCCCGGGGGCTCGGTCAATTAATGGGCGTGGCGCGTAAAAGAACGCGCGTTTCAGCTACAGACCAGCCAGGAAGATTCAGAAAGGATGTAAAACTGCTAATAACTGTTGTATATAGCAGAGAAACAGTATAGATATTATGCAAGAATCTTTAACAAGTAAGTATGATAAGTTGTTGAGTTTCAGAAACGAGGAAGTCATCATTTAGAACCTTAAAGGAGTACCTCAGTCAGTTCATCAGACATCTGTGTATTTAGACTGCAATTAGGCTTACATTTACGTCTTCAGGCCCCAGGAGTACACCTGGCAGAAAGGTAGAGACACTAGTGTCGTCAGCAATGCTTAATACATAGTCATCACAAAGCAAATATAGGAATGTTTTTTTCTCTATATACACTTGTTTTATGTAGGGATGGCCTGGAAAAAGGGTCACCCATACAACTGTACTTTAATCCTTGCTAATGGATATACATGTATATGAATGATAGAAAGGTGTATTATGAATAATGAATGATATCAACACAGTAACAAAGTACCAGTACTATTGTTACTATTTAAAAAAACATTTCTTACTTTGCATCTATTAACATACCTCTTCTTGTTTCTTAGATGTGGGAGACTCTTCTGTCTCTCTCATTGAAGTGAACATATCACCTTTTTCTGTACTATCTCCAAACTTGCCACTGTCAGAAAGAGAAGATTTCTTCTTTAGCCCACTTAACAAATCCATAGGATCGCCACTTGGCATTCCAAAGAGGGCAACAGCTCCAACTGGTTTCTTCTTTACTGGTTTTGCGGATTCTTCCTCCTCTTTGATGGGAGGTTCTTTTGGAGGTTTTGACACAGGCTCATCTGCAAATAATTCTTCATTGTCACCAAATAAACCTGCAGCCACAGGTTTATTAGTCGAAGAACTTTCAGAGGGTTTGGTTTTTGAAGATGTTGTTCTCATACTTGTTAGTTGTGAGAAAATATCACCATCTTCTTCATCTTCATCTGAGAATAAACCTCCTTTCTTTGGTTTAGTGGGTGGGGTTGTTTTTGTCTCTCCGCTGTCTGTGTTATGTTTGATACCAGAGGTGAGGTCTGAAGTCTAGGGATGAAAAAACGTATGATGGTGATCACACGCACACACACACACACACACACACATGTACTATAGTATGATGTTCTATAACAATACTTAATTACATGTATGTTCTACTTTTCTTTAAAAATATACATTTCCGGGCTACTATAGAAAGTACATACATCCCCACACCCACACACACATGCATATACACATTATATACAACGATTACTTACTGCATCTGAAAAGAGATCACCTCCTCCAAACATTGGTACAGCTCCAGCTGGGAGTTTTTTCTTCTTTTTGGGTTCCTCTTCAACAACTTCGGTAACATCAACCTCACCAAACAAACCATCTCCTCCTCCATTTTCTTGTTCTTCATCAAGAGTACCAAATAGTCCATCAGAAGATGGCTTCTTTGTTGACTTGAGTTGTTCCTTTTTGATACTACCTGTCATCCAGTCATCATCATCACCATCTTCACCAAATAATCCTCCACCTCCTCCCCCTTTGTCACCACCTCCTCCTCCTCCTTCACCAAGACTATCTTCTCCTTCACTTTTTCTCTTCTTACGTTTCTTTTTACTACTATTTCTTCGCTAATAAGTAAATTGTAAAATAGTAGAGCATAATAGACTAGAGTTCAGTACCACAACACTGTTGATTACAATACAGTACAATACAGTACAGTACAGTACAATACAGTACAGTACAATACAGCACAGTACAATACAGCACAGTACAGTACAGTACAGTACAGTACAGTACAGTACAGTACAGTACAGTACAGTACAATACAGCACAGTACAATACAGCACAGTACAGTACAGTACAATACAGCACAGTACAGTACAGTACAGTACAGTACAGTACAGCATAGTATAATACAATACAGTACAGTAAAGTAAGGTACAGTACAAATAACAACAGTAGTACTTTGTATCATAGCACGTAGTACTACATATATACATGTACATGTCTTTTCATATATTGAACCTCACATAAATCGAATGACTAACCTTTTTAGATGATGTACTCTTAACACTCTTTTCTAATTCTCCCTCTTCTTCCTCGTCACCTCCAAATAAACCTCCTCCTCCTCCAAAGAGAGGAACTGCCCCTGCTGGCAACTTCCTCTTGGAACTCCCACTAGATCTAGATGAGGTATTTGACTCAGTACGATCACGCTTCCTATCTTCATCTTCTCCATCACTTCCAAAAAGTCCATTTCCTTCACTAAATTTCGAACTGCTAAATAATCCACTCCCTTTATTGAGGGGTGTGTCTTCATCTTCATCAATAACTTGACTACCAAATAAATCATCATCAACTAGAGAGGAGAAAGAGGAAACGAGGACCTTAAAAGAGATCTACAAGATACACTACAGTACATGTATTAATTGTGTACATTACATGTGAAATTTTAGTAGTTTAGTAGTTTAGTGAACTTGGTTATGAACAATGCAAATAGCTAACTAAATATTTGATTCTATACTAGAAATAACACACACACACACGCACGCACGCACACATGCAATACACACCTTTTTGCTTTTGCTTTTCCTTTTCTTTGCTCTTCTTTTTGTTTTTCTTCTTCTTTTCTTTTTTTGGTTTCTTTTCTTTCTTTGTCACATTTTCTTCATCCTCTTCTCCATTTTCTTGAGGTTCAGGAGAAGGAACTGTAAGACCTAGTCGTTTGGATAGCTCTGCTTGAAAATCAGAAATAGGAATACCCTGGATAATGGAGAGTGAGAGGATGAGACAGGAGAGAGAGAAAGAGAGAGAGAGAGAGAGAGAGAGAGAGAGGGGAGGGAATGAGAGACAGACATATGAAGAAAGAGAGCGAGATTAAATCATTGTAAATATATCTAAAGTCATTGACTCACAGGGTTTGACTCCTCCTCCTCTTCTTCACTCTCTTCTTCCTCATCCTCATCATCATCATCATCTTCACTTGATTCCTCTCCATCTGTAGACTCCTCTCTCAGTCCTTTTCTTTTCTTGTCTTCTTTTTCTGTATCTGAATCATCAAATAATCCTCTTTCACTATCATCACTATCTTCAGAACCAAACTGTGGAATAGATATATACATGTAGATGGATGGATGGACGGATAGATAGATAGATAGATAGATACATGTAGATAGATAGATAGATAGATACATTGTAGATAGATAGATAGATAGATAGATACATGTAGATAGATAGATAGATAGATAGATAGATAGATAGATAGATAGATACATGTAGATAGATAGATAGATAGATACATTGTAGATAGATAGATAGATAGATACATGTAGATAGATAGATAGATAGATAGATACATTGTAGATAGATAGATAGATAGATACATGTAGATAGATAGATAGATAGATACATTGTAGATAGATAGATAGATATTGTGCAGTCAGATAGCCGGCAGAGACACTTAATAAACCTCCCTAAACACCTAAACAAGGTAGTTTTCTTGCTAAGGCACAAGATAACAATCAAGCTCTATAGTCGAAGGCAGTTGCATTTCTACAGGAACAAATCTTCAAGTTTGTCTTAAACACATACATCCCTTGACAAACTGTAATCTCTTCCTTTGCAGTTGGACTGTCAAATCTTTTCACAAGATTTCTTATTTTAGAGATATTCAAATGACTCAGCTAAATTATTCATGCAGGCATTGTTAGATGTCGCCATTATTGGAATATTGAATTTGTCAGTAGATATATCAACCACAAACCAACCGAACAAGATGCTTCACATGCAAATGATGAGGAAGTACCAGCAGGAGAAGGAAATAAAAGAAGTGGTAATTTATGGAGTACCTGATGTTGCCGCCATAACCAACCGAAAATCTAATTGGAGAAGGAAAATCAGCCCATGATCCAGGCAGAGAAGAGGTTGGCCATTTAATGCTGGCCTCTCTTGCAAGTTTTTCAAGGGGAAATGATCCAATGGTGGCATTTTTGTTGACACCAGATAGAATGGTGCTGTATAAGATTTATGAAGACATGAAGCCGATACCATCCATACGAAAATCATATACAAATCTTCTAATAATTGCAATTTAAAAATTCATACCACTAGTGAGTATGATAAGACAGGAAATTACACAATATCGTACTATCGAATAAGGGTGGCGATATAACAATATCAAGATTACTTATTGTGTACTATTAATCTGGGGTGTTTCTTAACTTTTTAAAAGTTAATATACATAATGATGAATATGCATAATAATAAATAAAAAATGGAGTTGTTGTGAAGTGAATGTGTGACAGACAGTAGTGTTGGGTGAAGATTGGTAACGTAGTCTCTTCCTAGATAAAATTGACATTTAGAATCTCTTGAATCTACAATTGAAGCTGGGTGTACAGCAAATCTAATACAGTTGAAGTTGGATCAAGAGGCTTTGTCAATACAGAAGGTTTTAAATCACTTACAAAGCTCATTAATGCACCCACCAAACACATCAACCAATTAATGATAGAGTGTAGCAGACTAGCCATCATTGGGTCATTCAAAATATGGTGTTCGTGTAACTCTTCCACCATTATCCCTAAAATTTGACTAATAATAAACTTATATACAATGTATACATAAATATATATTATATTATATAACTACCGTACTTTCGGTATGTTTTGCGTGTCAGTAAGTAATGCGATTTTGTGATTTTGGGCTCCAGAGAAATGCTATTTTACTTTTGCGTTTTGTAGTGATTATGGTATTTGTGTTCAACAAACATATTAAGGGCAGATAGTGTATACACATGTACAAATATAATACAAGATAGAGTTAGTCTTCTTCTGATTCCAAGTTAGCAAAAGGGTCTTCATCTCCTTCCAACTCTCCCCCTACAGCAATAGCACAAGGGTCTTCAATGGCAGCCACAATACCAGCTTCTTTAAAGCCATTGATGCCTATTTGAGCGTGTTTAAATTTCTTTCGCACCACACCCACTAACTGGAATAATAGCAAACGCACATGGTTAAGCCCACACGTGCGTATGCAATTATTGCGTGATGTAATACATTGCGATTGTAGTTTTGCGATCCATAATCCCCTCGCAAAAGTCGCAAGACTTAAATACACACAAAACATACCAAAAGTACGGTATAATGTAAATTCTCATTTCTGTTTTTATTTCTGTAAGTAGGTCCAGGTGATAAAACAAGGTTATATTCAAACCCTTAGGTTAGAAGATCCTCCGCCTCAATGCTACATGTAAGTCTTTATGCCTAAATCCATATGTATATGTATGTTTGGCATTGCAGAGGTTTATAAATTAAAAAATCTAAATTAAAAAAAAAGATATTTATTTAGCCATCAACAATTCACTGGAAATGCTACCAACCCACACAAATGGGGGAAACTGACTACTCCTCATTGCTCGCTTTGTTGATCACCAAACACCATGTCCTGAAGCTGTGACCAGTGCACTGAATCTTCATCGTTTCAACAAAGGGCATGACGGTGTCCTTAAAGTACTTGCTTCTTGAATTAATCATGTAGCCATCAACAGAATAAAGAAGCTATTTAACACATTCTAGAACTTACAATACCATTTGAAACCAACATTGATAATGCAGTAAAACGTAAAGAAGGCAAGTATAATGATCTTCTGAAACCAGCAACCAAATATGGACACCAGTCCACACTTGCATGTACATGTATAACACTGGAGGTGAGTTCAGGAGGTCTAATCGATGAGGCTGGTTTCAAAACATTTTAAAGAAACTACTTTTCCTTTCAAAGAGTGAAGATTTCCTCCTTTGTGGCGGCACTATACTAACCAATGTCTGCAGGTGTCCCATTATGCAACATAGCAGAATCTAAACTGTGTAAAGAGGATGTGGCCCATATGTACTCTTCATATTCCTTTCCTTGTCACACTGTACTAACGCCTACAGGTCAAACATAGATGAATCTAAACTGCATAAAGAGGATGTGTTCCAAACAATGAAGGTTCAGACCTGCTGTTGAAGTCCATGCCCCTCGTGATGAGATTGAAAATAATTTTATCTACACTTTGCACTTGAATCTTTGCCTCCCGGGGATACCCCCCTCCCTGCTGTATGAAATCCTGCCTCCCCACAAATCTTCCATCTGTCCATAAATAGTCTGAGAGAATACCAGCATGGTAATGGATCAATATATAAAGAACAGACAAATAGACACATATCTTTACCAAATCTTTATCTTTCTTCTTCTTTGATTTCTTTGGTCTGTCTTCTTCAGTCTCTGATCCTGAATGCTCTTCCTCTTCCTCCTCATCCTCATTTTCCTCCTCCTCCTCCTCTTCTTCTTCATCTGAATCATACAAACCACCAGCTCTCTCATCTACAAAAATAAAATGAAAGATGATACACAAACACAGAGATACACAGAGAGACAGACAAACAGACACACAGACACAGACACACATACATGTACACACAGACACAGACATACAGACAAACACAGAAACAGACACACAGACACAAACACACAAACACACATACATGTATACACAGACACAGACACAGACACAGACACACACGTATACTAAATTGACATGTTATTTTACCTTCTTCATCTGAGGTATACTCTCTTAATCCAATATCATCTTCTTGTAAGAAAGCTGGTGTTCCAATTTTGAAAGGTAAGGGACGGAGTACGTACTGGTCTCGGGCGTCGAGAATGGGTTCTGGGATGTAGCCAGAGCTGCCTTCTTCCTCTTCATCTGAATCTTAGAAAATTAAACAAACAAAACAGGAAATATAAACAGGAAATATCTATATCAGTGATGACATGAGGGAAAAGGGCCTGCATACAATAGTGGAACAATAATCCTGTAGTAGTATTACTTCATTGTGTACAGTATAATATAGTATTTTTAATAGTGACATGTATATGTACATGTAGCTTAGCATAATAAATATAGATGCAAGTATTACTAAAAGCTAATATTGTAATGTTGTATACTGTACTAAACTGTAGTATACTATAAATAGTATACACGTATTATACTGTACTGTACTATACTGTACTGTATTGTAATGTACTGTACTGTACTGTATTGTAATATGTTATACCGTACTGTACTGTACTGTACTGTATTGTAATATGTTATACCGTACTGTATTGTACTATACTGTACTGTACTATACTGTACTGTACTATACTGTATTGTATTGCAATATGTTATACCGTACTGTACTGTATTGTATTATACTGTACTATATACTATACTGCACTATACTGTACAGTAATACACTGTACTGCGTTGTTTGTACTGTACTGTACTGTACTATATTGTACTGTATTGTACTGTATTGTACTGTACTATACTGTACTATACTGTACTGTACAATACTGTACTACACTGTACTGCACTATAATGTACTACACTGTACTGTACTACATTATACTGTGCTGTGCTGTTTGTACTGTACTTACAGGTACATGTATAATAGACATTACAATAATGTCATCATTACATTATAGCATTCCAGTTACCTTCCTCTGGATTATCATAACTAAGTGTTTCAAAGGCATCATCTAAAACTTTAAGCCCAGTCTGTAGAGCATTAGTGATGCGTTCCTTTACTTCCTTTTGTTTCTCTTCTTTGGCTCTCTCCTGGATTAACAGATGGGTGAGGTTATATGATAAATGAATGGATGATTGGATAGATGAATAAATGGATGAATAGACAAAAGGTGGATGAATGGATGAGGAATGGGTGGATGAATAAATGGATGCATACATGTACATTCAAATTGTAGATGGATGAATAAATGAATGAATGGATAGAATAGGAATGTGGATAATAAACCCAATACATGAATATTAATTTAATTTGTCCATCCATTCATCTACCTATTCGATCGTCTGTCTGTCTTTCCATCTGTCCATCTGACTGTCCGTTTGTCCGTCTGTCTACCCAACCAATCCATCCATTCATCCATCCATCCACCCAACCGATCCATACATCCATCCATCCATCCTTCCTTCCTTCCATACATCCATCCATCCATCCATCCATCCATCCACCCATCCATCCATCCCTCTATCCATCCATCCATCCCTCTATCCATCAATCCATCCATTTGTCTATATCCATTTATTCAATAATCCATTCAGCAATCTATCCATTCCTTTTCTCTAATAATTATCAGATTACCTCTTCCTCTTTCTTCTTCTCTTCATCTTCCTCCTTGGCTTCAGTTTCATCCGACTCTTCATAAACCCGCTAAAAGACAAACAAATAATTACATGTATACAGTATAACTATCACCAAACAAAAATAAATTTATTGTGTTACTATTAAGTTCAAGAAACCTCCACTATAAACAAATGTCTGCATCCTGATTCCCATGCAAGACTCACTGTAGAGTCTGAGACCCATGCCTCTAATATCTTATATTTATGCTGAAACTCACATTTTCGACAAACTGTATATTTGATAACATGAGAAAGTCGTTAAACACGTTATTCATACGAGTATCAGTGCCTTTTGTCTCAGTAACAAGTGTGTCAACTTGCTTCTCTATGTCATGTGTAGTACTAACAATATTCTGTGAAAACTTCTTTAGATATAATAACATCTAGCGATAGATAGATAGATAGATAGATAGATAGATAGATAGATAGATAGATAGATAGATAGTCAATAGATAGATAGATACATGTAGATAGATATATAGATAGATATATAGATAGATAGATAGATAGATAGATAGATAGATAGATAGATAGATAGATAGATAGATAGATAGATAGATAAATAGATAGATAGATAGATAGATAGATAGATAGATAAATAGATAGATACATGTAGATAGATAGATAAATAGATAAAATACACAAAACAGGTGCAATACAGTATATACATGTACATGTACTTACTCCAGCATCTGATGCTAATGACCAACTCTTACTACCATCTTGCAGTTCAGTAAAACTCCATGGTCTCTCCCATACTTTCCCAGTCTCAGGAGGATCATTACTATCAGCCATAACTCCTGCATCTGTTGCTGAAGAGAGGGAAAAATGAACGAATAAATGTATATATATATATATATATATATATAATATGTAATTATGTATGTAGAATACCAACATTCCAATTATGAAAACACTAAATAAACATTGTGGAATTTAGTTAATGTTATTGAAGATACCGTATACCACATATACTCTAATTATACGAACACTTCAGAATGGAGATAATTTCTAAACCAAACATACCAATTGTATCTATAATTTATTTTAGAACATAATGGAATGCTATTGTGTTTATGTAAGAATTACAAACATCAGTTTCTTCCTCAAAGGAAACAGCAGGTCTTTACACTTTTCATTGTTGCTATACATGTACATGTACATAATTTACATGTACATGTACATTGTAGATAGATGTACATATATGTATAGTACATGTACATGTATATGTAAATACAGTATAAGGCTCAGGGTTTTATTTAGAGGTTGACCTTTTGAAGTTTGGAAATTTAGTTATAGATATAGTTGATCTACTAAACTAATAATATAATATTTAGGCTCACTAAAAGGGTTTTAGTTAACTGACTAAAAGTGTTCATTATTGATCAATTTTCAATTTAATTAGTTATAGTTATTACAGTAGACCTGTAATTTAATTATAGTTTAGTTAAAAAAAAAAACCTAAAATATATACATGTACATGTACATATAATCATACATACATACATACGTACATACATACACACATACATACATAAATACCATACATACAAACACATACATACATGTACATACATAATAAATACATACATACATGCATGTACATACAGACATACATACATACATGAATATATAGTATATACACACACATACATACATACATGTACATATACATGTACATACATATATATAATGTACCTATTGGTTCATCAATTCTCTCCTCTCCATTCATAATTATACTTGTGTCAGGAGGTGGAGGTCCACTGTCAAGAGGGGGCAGAGGTGGTGGAGGAGGGGGTTCTCCCCCATTTTCAATTAGTGGAGGAGGAGGGGGTGGAGGAGGAGGAGGAGGAGGAGGAGGAGGGGGAGGTGCTGGCATGATTGTGACTATACGAAATGAAACAAGAGTGAATAAAACTCATTACTACTGCATGACTTCAGAATTCTGAACACATTATGATCAACTCATTATCCAATTCTCACAAATATTCCCATAACATTTCTCATGTACCTCAGATTGACTAATCGCAAACAATTTTAATGTCAATATGAATATCAACCAGGCACGGGGCAAGCACTTCTGTGCTTGCGCTTAAAATTCTCTAAGTGTTTCGGAGGCACTTGTACTTGTGCTGAAGTACATATAAAAGTAGTTTATATTTCAATGTTTGTTAAGTAAATTTTCAAGCTCTATTAAGCACCTTTATGTACACATTACTATAAGATAATATCAGTCCACACTCAGCTTTACCATGTGCTTAGCACATGACAAGTCATCATCAATCAAGTACCTCACAATCTGAATGGTACTACCTTCATTAGTACCTTTAGAAAGGTCGCTGGGAAAATATTTTGGAAGGATCGATTCTATTTAAGTAAAACGCTGGAGTATTTGTTTTGACTTTAAATAATTGCAAAAGTGCTCAAGCTAATGCTTTAAGTACTCTATTCATAAAAGTCATATAATACGTATGCTTTAAGTCTTTTTATAGCACGTAAGGCCATCCCTATGATTGCTTTCCCATGGTTCAATGTATGTTTATATGTTTGTGTCACTTATGAGACAATGCATTGTATATGTATTATGTATGATTACTGAATGTTGGACACCACAAAGCAATCATAGTAATACTGTTTTCTCCATATATCTTGTTAGAAGTACTTGCACTTGTGCTTCAAGCACTGAGGTCAGTGCTTAACCCCATGCCTGATATCAACGTATGCATTAGTAATGTACTATTAATTTTATTATAATCTTCCCAAAATCCTGTTTCAGTCATACTTTTTAGGGCATTTATTGGAGTAGCAACATAACAACTGACCTCAATTAAGTTAATTATGTTTGAAGTCTTCCCTATTAGGTCAGCATAATTCTCAAAGCTTTAATCTACCTATTATATTCAAAATTATATGCCGGCATAACGTACTCAGGCCTACTAGCTATAGAAGAACCGGGCTTATGGCTGACTCCTGATAATTTGAATAAACATTTAGATTTGCTATTTGGCTTGAGTTAGTCTTGAGGTTATAGGTTCAACACATCATGTACGCGACAAATTGAATTTCAAGTTTGTCGTTTGAGTCCCGGCAATGGGACTTCAAAGCATAATTCAAATGAATATCATTAAAAACTGGTCTCAATGACAGTAGAATTAAGGGCTGTGATATAAAAGCAGCTTTCCAAGAAGGAAGGTTGCATGGTGAGGGGGTTACTAGATCAAATTTGTTCAGATTGGAACCCTAACTACATGACAGCCTATGGTTCAGTAAATTTGGTCATTGCTGGGACTCTAAGGAAAATACATAATTATATTATATATATATATATACTAGTCCTGTTCCTGGGACTCTAAACACTGTTCATACTTCATATAATTATCCTTCCTGTTTTTTTGTGCATGTCAAGTTTCAAACCAGTAGAAATAATTATTATAAACTGATTGTGAGCAATCTTCCAAGAAATCAAGGAATATATATATATTTGCAAACTAATTGCAGATCATCAAACCACTCCTTCTCTTCAGTTAATTAACAATGATATCATACATTCACAACCACACATATATATACACAGGTGTAGATTTGAATTATTCTTAAATTCAGCTGAAGTGAAAACAAGTGTTAAACAGCATGTTTCATGACACACCCACTTTGATCAACAAATAATCCCTATTCATGTAATATATTTGTATTAGCTTACCTTTGATAAATTAATAGATGATCAGAAACAAAAATACAATAGAAGAATAAATTCAAACTGTAGCTAATAACTTTAACAACCACCTCTGTAGTTGAGTCATGCACATCAAATCACATGAGATCAGGTACACGCCCACAGAGCAGTGAGACCACGCCCACTTTGCAAGACTAGAAAGGTGTGGCTCAGTTGAATGATGACTGATGAAAAGGTTTGTTAGACCAGTTTTGCCTATAAATATACCAACTGATATTTTTTTTCATTTAGAAAGATGAAGAGAAGCTCATGTATATTAATGAAGAACATTTGAAGGGTGCTGTGAATGTTTCAGTACCAAATGATTTTCATGATTTATCCCTCGAGCACAAACCTCTGGGATGTCTGTGTGATGAGATTACAGTATGGACTATTTACTGTTGAATAAATAAATAAATGAATGGATGGATGGATAGCAAGATCAGTTGAATAGATGATTGATGATACATAATTAAGAAATAAATATTAAAAGTACAAAATACCGTAATTAAATAAGATTTTACTTCAGAACTGTTGTCCATAAAAAAAAATTTTTTTCATTATAATACACTAGTCATTAACTAACTAAAGTCATCTCATCACTTGTGTAGGTACATAAAAATGTCACTATTATCTGCATGTAAATTGTGTTCTGTCCGAGTGACTTCTACACTCTAGACAATGAGACAAACTATTTTGTGAATATTAACAAACCTATATATATACGTACCAGACATAAGTAGCCAATACTAAAATTCAATTTTTCATCTATAACTAAAACCAAAACAAACTCTGTTACCAAAGCACTCAGTGTATAGTGTATAGACAATAAATGTTTAAGACACAAAAAAATTAGTTGAAGATTTTTCTAATTACTTTTGCATCTCATCTCTTGTATATAGGACCCCTCAGAATGGTTGAAATTTCAGCTGACCCAGGAACAAGTTGATCAGTATTGGAGGGATGGATATCTCTCTGGTATTAGAGTACTGTCTAATGAACAATGTGATAAGTTGCTTGAGGACTACAAGATATTCTTAGTAAGATGAGATTACAGTATCATTATTAATATTGTATAGTATGAATGATTTGTCAGCCTATCTATACATACATGTATATCTATCTATCTATACATATACATACATCTATTCATCTATTTAACTACCCATCTATTATTGATTTATATATCAATCTATTAATTTTGTTTATTTATCTATTCTACTTGTATTTATTACTATATAGTGTACATTGATCCCTCTATCTGTCTGTCTATCTATCTATCTATTTATCTATCTATCTATCTATCTATCTATTTGTCTACAATTCATTTATTCATCCATCATACATTTATTAATTCATCCATCTATTAATTGATATACCATTTATTAATCCATTTGTATCTATCTATCTATTCAGCATCTCTCTATCTACTACCTCTATCTTTCTATCCATCCATCCATTCCATTCATTCATCCATTCATTCATGTATCTATTTATTCATTCTCTATCCCCTCCATCTCTTTACCATTCCTTTCCCATAAATACATCATCTCCACATTTTCCCCATTTATTCATAGGTCCATCACATGCAGAGATGAATACAGTGTGCGTGTGTGTGTGTGTGTGTGAGTGTGTGTGTAGGTGTGGGTATATATGTGTGTGTGTCTGGGTAAGTGTGTAGGTATGGGTATGAGCATTTGTTGTACCTATGGGGTGCCACATTTCCAGCAACACTGGATCCATCTCTGACATGTATCCACTATATTTCCCATCCATATTATCCACACATATCCACCTATTAATTAGAATAAAGATCAGCTTCATCCTGGTCATGGGTTATTCTATGAGTTTCATCGAAACCAAAGTGGACAACCTGATAATATCCTCTTACATGCTTTGGGTCACTGGAGGATCACTCCAGCATTTCATGATCTTTGCTTCCTGCCAGCAATAGCAGTAAGTAGTTTAATTTTCCTGACTATTGTTATTGATGTTATTGCTTATTATGTGACCTATAGCCAATTAGATCTCTTAGCGGAATTAGTGATGTTAGTATACTTTAAATAACTTATTATACACTAGTCTTTGCTCAGCTTTACCAGTATTCTGTTCTCTCTACTACCTGTTTTCTCTACCAGGAGTGGCAGAAGCAATTCTATAGTGCTATGGTTTGCAAAGTGTGCCACAAAATTTTGAACGTAATTAATTATTAATGAGGACTGGGGTCAATTAAGAACAGCTGTTCCAAGCAGTGCTAAATTATGAACAGAAGAAGATCATAACCATGCAAGCTCATGTGGAATTTTTAAATGGTTCAGTCAGAACCTGACCAACCCAATTGGTTCTGCCACTACTGTCTACTAGTAATCTCAGCTAGTAATCTGTTTTCTCTACTAGTAACCTGAGCTAGAAATCTGGTTTCTCTACTATAGCAATCTTGGCTAGTAAGTAAACTGCATGTACATTTTTTCTTGACTACTAATCTCTACTAGTAATCTGTTTTCGGAGTAACAAAATTTTACCAAATATTATTTGATATCTGGACTATATTCTACTATCCATTAGGTACCATCTGCTCAGTTGATTGATCCTGACAGGAAGCCAGCTGCCATTAGATTATGGCATGATCAGTTGTTCTCTAAACCACCAAAACACGGTGGAGTGGTTGCATGGTTAGTTTATTATATGTATGTACAAACCAGAGTTTTTGATAAGTTTTGAAGCATCGGCCAAATTGGCTCAACAATGGTTAGTATGTGCGCCATTGGGAATACATCTTGAGCCAATTAACAAAGAGTTAATGCTGTTAGTGGTAATAGAATCATAATTACCTGCACCACTGGCTCAAAGAGAGAACTGTGCAGTGCCAAATAAGAAGCTCTTTGGGCCAATGGTGTGCCATATGAGCTTATCAAAAACACTGATACAAAGATATAACAGTTGAGATAACAAAAGGTTTCACCATCATATAAAAGTACTCACACCTCTAATTCCCCTCCAACCCTCTCTCCTTCCTTACCTCCTTTTCTCTCTCTTTTATTTTTCCCTTTATTTGTTTCTCTCTGTCTCTGTCTATCTCTGTCTCTCTCTCTCTCAGGCACCAAGACTATAGTTACTGGACACGAACTAAACCAATGAAACACATCACTGTAAGATATAGACCCTCTTAGCAGTTTACTCGTGCACTCCACTAAACCTTTAGCTATGTGTGTTAAATTCCACTAGGTCCATATAGCATTGGATGATCAGACACCAGAAACAGGGGGTTTACATTTTATTCCAGGTTCTCATAGGTCAGTTGTATGTATATCTCACATTACAGTAATGGAGGGGTTGATAGCATTCTTAATATGGCCCTACTTGATATTACAAAGTGATGATATGTATCTCATCACACAATTTTGTATTGTTTTATTTCTACTTAATGATATAATTTGTAAGTATGAAAAAAAATACTGTGGAATCTTTTTTTAGGTGGAGTAGAAATGATCAACCATTACCAATAACAGATGCATCATTTGGTGACATGGAGTCCATAAAAAAGGTAACATATATTTGTAATACATTTTGTATGTACAGTGAGGTAATGCTGTAACTAACCTACCTGGAGATCAGTAGTATTGAATATTCAGCTTAATTCGTAGGATTGTTGATCCTAGGATCTAACGTGGCCACATTCATTGATCCTAGAGTCTACGAAGAGTAGTGTTCAATTATATTGTAATCAACCTACCTCCCCAACCAATTCAATTTGTAAATTGATTATTAATTTATTACAGGTACTAACAGATGATGAATTAAAACAATTTAAACCAGTACCATCTGGTCTTACAAAAGGTCATGCCAGTTTCCATCATCCTCTAATGGTACATGGATCTTACGCAAACAAGTAAATATTAATAGATATCTTATTTATTTTGTTTGCTAACTGTAAAGTGTGTTTACATGAAATAATAATAATTATATATGACTTTTTAGTTAACTAGTTGTCCAATTTTAATTTTAACAGATCTATAACGTATATTCAACACTACTACTTGAAATTGTAAATTACAGATTTATCAGACAGAGAATATACTGGGTATATTGATATTCATCATGTTTCATATATCTACAGGTCAGAAAATCCAAGAAGAGCATGTGTAGTGAACTACTTTGTTGATGGGGTTTATTCTGATAGTAATGAGTCTTTACTCAATGGAGTACCAATTGTAAATAAGGTATGTCATTCATGACCTCAGAAAATGTTCATGACATTAGTTTGGAAGCACCTTTTTAACTTTGTTTGCATTTGGTTTTGACATACCTACATGTTCTTTCTTTTTTGTATAAAATGTTTTTATTATTTTTCATATAAAGTCATCAGGATTATTCTAGTTGAGGGGTCGACACTATGATGATATGTATATATGTAACTATAATAAATTAGATCACAGTATATTTATGACCTTGGATGCAAAAATCAGGCAAATGAGAATTTTGTAAACACTGACTATCATTTAAATGCTCATTGCTATGGCTTGGATGATTAATCAATCAATATTTGCAATTCTTACGATTATCAATTGTAAGTCTGTGATATTGATTATGCAACCAAAAGACATACTTTTCAAGCATGCAGCAGCAAATAGAGTGCTATATGGAGAGCTGTTTGATCATCAAATGGGAGTATTGACTACTTAGCCTAATTACTTCCATGATTAGCAATTGATTTAAAGTTAGTGATAAGAATCTCAGCCAATTCCTAACCTCCTGTCAGGAAACATTCTAAGTTTGCTCATCCTGGATACCAGATTTAGTTGGGTACTGGTACAAAATGGTTGAATAACAAAGCATTTCAATATGAGTGTCTCGCTGCAGAATTATTGTTTACCAAATAACGTCTGCAGTCACAAATGCATTTTAATTCACTTCTTTTCGCATGATAATTGTAATGTACATTCATACATGCATATATACATAAAAGTATAATGTCTCTGGTAGCAACTCAAACATATTGTTGTGTTTTTCTTTGCATATACTTACAGGGTGAAAAAATGGATGGACAATTCTTCCCAATAATATATGAACCAAAGTGGATTGAATAAATCATGTATTATTATATATGTATATTATATAATAATAAAAATTTGTATATATAAATAATATATATATAATTATATAATTATTGTGCTACAAGCTAATGTGTAATAGTTTATGTATATGTCAGTTCTATATACTGTTTTTATTGATGAGAAACCATACAATTTGTATAAAGAAAATGGCAGCAGACCAGATGAGACTGCAGGAAATGTAGAGTCAGAACAAAGCAATTTTAAAGGTACCTGCTATGTATTATCATAGTTAGATTGTATTATAATTATATATATATATATATATATATATATAATATTTGAATATTGAAAGCTAGATTAGAATGAAAAAATTATAAAATTATAGATAAGTTTTGCATGCTATAATAAACTAACATACATTAAATAAGCACACTAATAATAAGCGCTCTATAATAGTGAAATACCAACCACCCACTTCAAATCATGTTGAACACAGTATACATAATATGTATAATATTATGCATATGGTCTGTAGTTTTTTAGTAAGCTATTTTGTTGTTTTTTTTATTAGTGAAACTATAACTAAATTAGAAGTCAACTGCAATAGCTATAACTAACTAAAATGAAAAATGGCCAATAATGGCACTTTTAGTTAGCCTTTAGTAAGCCTAATATTTATGTACCTTCATTAATTAAATTACAGCTAAACTAAAAGTTAGGAAACTAGTCATACTATAACTACAGCCATTACTGTCAAACTAAAACAACACTAATATACATGTATAATTATTTTGGAGTATAGCCAGGGCTGAGTTGAAGCCAGTTAGAGTATATAGTTCCTTTGATAATAGTTCCTTTGATGATACTAAGTGGGTATAATGTTCTGTCTTGTTTACTAGCAATATGAATCACAAGAAATCTTTTCTCATGCACTTTTAACAGATGTATCTTAATGTGGATATTTCAGTATAATATATATGGCAATGAAATACTTTAATATCAAATGAAGAATTAAATCAGATACAACGATATACATAGTCTGATATCAAAATGGTTCTGATAATATTATAATCCTTATAGTTATCAATATATCAATTGATGAATCGACTGAGATACAACCTCCTATTGATATGAATAGTTTGACATCAAAAATGCTTCGACCTACTACTGAGGTTAGTGTGTGATGTAGTAAATTTAAATCATTTGATCAATAACTACCATGTGATTACAAATTAATCACATGTACTTGATCAATAATAACTTGATCACTCAATTTGATCAATGATTGCAGTTTAATGATTACTGATCAAATAGAATTACAATCCAATCACTTGATCAATTACAATCCATTCACTTGATCAATTACAATCCAATCACTTGATCAAATACAATCCAATCACTTGATCAAATACAATCCAATCACTTGATCAATTACAATTCAATCACTTGATCAATTACAATCAATTCATTGATTAATTGCAATCAATTCATTTGATCAATAATTATTACAGTTCAATTAAAATTCTAATTGACTATATTTCAATTACTATAGCAAAAGTTTTCTTGTGAGATAACAGGTTGTTCAAAGGTCTATAATCGAATAGATAATCTGAAAAGACATCAAAAGATTGACCACAGAATGAATTCCACCAAACAAGGAAGATTTGTTTATCAAGTTAATGAATGTAATAAAGCATTCTATCGTGCTATAAGATTAGTAGATCATTACAATGGAGACCATGATTTATCTGTAGGTAAGTCTAATGAAAGTGACTTTGTATGAATATGACACTTGGTATTTATGAGGTTATAGCATATACTGGTAATAAGAGTCTGGGTATGAGTCTATAGTACTACATCATACACTATCAATAGAGTCTGTGTATTAGGCTATAGTACTACAGTAATAAAAGTATGGGTATGAGGCTATAGTACTATATCATATACTATCAATAGTAATAATAAGAGTATGGGTATTAGGCTATAGTACTACAGTAATAAGAGTATGGGTATGAGGCTATAGTACTACATCATACACTATCAATAGTAATAATAAGAGTCTGTGTATTAGGCTATAGTACTACAGTAATAAAAGTATGGGTATGAGGCTATAGTACTACAGTAATAAAAGTATGGGTATGAGGCTATAGTACTATATCATATACTAATAATAAGAGTCTGTGTATTAGGCTATAGTACTACAGTAATAAGAGTATGGGTATGAGGCTATAGTACTACAGTAATAAGAGTATGGGTATTAGGCTATAGTACTACATTATACACTATAATATAAAAATTATAGTAATAAGAAAGAGTCTATTCCTTCCACTTCCAATGCACACACACACACACACACACACACACACACACACATGTTAGACATACAAGAGAAAGAGTTGGAACGATTTTGAAAAATGGAAAGAAGAGGAAGAGACTCGTTCACACTGTTTTTTTTTCACCAGACCAAACGGATCAGTAAAGAGAATCAAACTAGAGGGTAAGTGTTTAAGTTATACGCAGTGTTTAGTTCCTTAAGATTTAATTAAAGACTGTAACCATATATTAAACTGTATAATGAATGCAGAAATGAAAAAATGTCCATACATATTTGTGTGGCACTACCTTTATGGCTGTCAGGGAAAATAATTGTATATTTACTGCAAAAACAAACATGTTACAGCTACAAGGTATTAAACTTAGCTACATAATTGACACCATACATACTGCATAATTATTACCATATATAAGATGTTGAAAATAATTGTAAAAAATGAAAAAAACCATTAGAATAAATACCTGTTGAAATTTATTTTTGTCTTTTGCTATGAATTATACCTAGCCACACCCAACTACATTTTAAGTACATAGTACTTTAGTTGCATCAAAATGAGGTACGTAAGATAAAAAGAGATTTGAAAGGGAGAGGTATTAGCATGTGGAAAGAAAACAGAACTTAATTATAACTTTTATTTACTCAGAATAAATGTTTGTAAGTGTATAAAGTTTGTAAAACAAAATTAATGAAAAGAATGAAATTTTGCACTAATTCAAAATCATTTTCTGTATGGTACTTGAAGGTCTAATATCTCATATTTTATGTCACTTATAAGTAACTTACTGTTCTGGTTATCAAATTAATGGTTGAAAACCTATAACTCCTTTGCCATCACTAATATGGTAACTATATTGCTTCAAATAATTGCTTATAATTAGTAGGAAGTATTTGTTATGGTATTAGTGTGCATGTAGGCTACATGACAATTGACACTACTCCTTGCAATTGTAGCCAACAGAGTTGATTAGGCACATTTATGTAGTAAAGCATTAACTTAATTAACTACTAAAAGGGTTTTAGTTTAACTAAAAGTGCTTGTTATTGGCCAATTTTCATTTTAGTTATTACACTAGACTTGATTAACAAGGTTGTAGGTTAGGGTTGGCAATAATTCAATATAATTATTGCAATATAATTACATTGTAATAAACGTATCGCATAATTTTGATTCAGCTCTCAAAACAAAGATCAGAATTGTCATATTTTTTTTTAAAAATGAGCCTATTTTTGCTAACACAGACAGTATCAATGAGTAGTTGCAATTGTGAGTCACCTTTAGGCAAAACTTAATTTTCAATATCGCCAGTATAGGCCTAGCTTGCATGTATAAAATTCTACATTTCAGAATGTGTGTACTATGTATATGACCAGAGTTTTTCTGCTTACAGGGAACAGATTTCGCATTGGTCTAGTCCAACTCCTTGTTGGAGCTGACAATCTGTGAATCTCTCTAGAGCAGCTGACTTTATAAGAGAGGCTGCCTCAAAAGGTGCTCAAGTGATAATTCTTCCAGAGTGTTTTAACTCACCTTATGATTTTCCTGAGCACTCAGAACCAATTCCTGGAGAATCAACAGAATGTCTTAGACAAGTGGCTAAAGAAACTAAAACATATATTATAGGAGGTGAAGTATAATGTAATTGTTTGGTTCATAATTTTTTGTTGCAAATTCTAAAGAGAAATATGACATAAATTTCATTAATTTTGTTTTTCTATATCAAAGAGAAAAAAAGGTTTTTTCCTTTCTAAATTTGTTGTCCAAATTCAACTAACTATCATCCAGCATTGATACCATAACATAGTTACCATAGTTACTCATGTACCTAATGATTAATTGACTTTACATTTGTTCTAATGATGTAAATATTATTGTAAAGCTGATTATTTTTAATCACACTTGTATTTTCTTTTCTGTTTATTAATTAACACAGGTAGTATAGTTGAGAGAGAAGGTAATAATATTTTTAACACTTGTACTGTGTACGATCCAAATGGCCAGCTTCTATCTAAATACAGACAGGTAAATAAGTGTAATTATAAATGCTATAATTTGCATAGAGGGAATAGTCTTGCATAGCCAGACCTCCGCAGAAAGACGGGATGGTCTTGGGACATACATATCGTTTGTACCAGGAAGATAACATCTAGAATATTTCTTGTGTCAATCTCTTCTAATAATTATTATTAAGAATAAAAAGTTGAAGTGAAAACATGTAAAGATATCAAAATCGAAAAAGTACACAAACAAGATTGGGATGGTACAACAACATTAATATAACATGTACAACTTCATAATTTATACCACGATGCTGCTGCGTGGGTGATTGCCATTGATTTACAGTGGGCCATACTGTAGACAACGAGTCTAGCCACTAATCAAGTTGTTTCACAGTTTTTACAGTAAACACTAATTAGTATAGTACTAAGGCTTCTACTTGACACAACAGGATGTCAAATGTGATTTAATATGTAGCTAGACAACTATCAACTATTTTCTATGGCTAATTAAATTCCTCTGTCAACAATATACAGAAATAGTGCAACCTGTTACCATAAGAATTAAACAAGATATACAAGTGGATATGAAAACAGCCTAATGGATTTTACTAATGGGGTTCAAATTATCAATATCACTATAATAGTGATACTAAATTAGAAAAAAAGCGTTTACCAAAAATGACTCTGGAAATTTTTTATTGGTCATTTAGCAGTTGATTATCAGCAAAACATTAATAAGGATAGTCTATTGACCAGTACTAGTGATGTTAAAGATGGACTGATTTTCAGAACATTGGTCGTGGAGTAGCCAAGCATAATGGTCGCTTTCTATAAATCTCTAACCTCCCTGATAAACAATTATTATATCCCACAGTGATCACGTGACAGCTTTCCTGAAATCTGATTGGGCTGCAACTATAGTTGCAGAGATGGTATATGTATGTCCCCAGACCCTCCTGTCTTTCCGCGGAGGTCTGGCTACATGAGACCATAGAGGGAATACAATTTCTACCATTTGTTTTACAAATGGCTAGCTTCTAAAGCTAGGTTCACAACACAAGATCTTGTGATGTGTTGTGTTGCAAGCATGAAATATAAATTGATATAATTATGATTTGTTAGATGCATTGATATAGATGAACAGATAGAAACCAATTAAGTTCACATGTTCCAGGAATTTTAGTTTATTAATAATCAATAAACTAAAATTCCTGTTGTAGTTAGGAGTATTGACAGAATTGATTATGTGCTTTGGGAAAAACCAATTGAAAAACTCAATGAATATAATATTTTCAATAAGTAGTCACCTTGTTACTGGTATGTTTATAGTTTAATAAACTAGAATAGTATTATGATGTAGTTAACAAAATATTATATTTTGTTAACTACATCATAATTATTGTATATGTGACCATTGATAAAAAAAAGTCAGTTACTTAATTTCTTTAAATGAACACTATTCTGCCATTTTGTACAGGAAACCAACTGTAACCAAAGTATCCAGTAAGAACAACTATAGCGCCACCTATATACCAAATTTAGTTATAGTTACATTCATAAAATTGCTGACTAGTGAGTAAGCATTTGACAAAATTATTGTTTCCTAAATACAAGATAAAATTAATATAATTATGGATGCAAAGAACGAAATGTTTGTGAATGTAATTTTTATGCCCCGTAGGGTCATCCCTTTGATACTTTCCTATGAATTTGAACTTTGAACTATATGCATATGTTTGTCTCACATATGCATTGTATATGTTGTTAAGGAAGTTGCTTTATTCCGGGGCCGGGGCTCTGTCAATTAATGTGCAAATGAGCACGCACTTGAGCTATACCAACTGAGCCCACCAGTAGGATGATTCTGGATGGAATTAGCTTTTGGAAACTGCAATTAATAGCTGTCGTAACTAAATACATTCCCAAACATATATAAGAACTGTTAAAACACAAGAAGAATGGAAAAACAAGTAACTATAAAATAATTATTGTTGGGTTTCAGATGTTGTTTTAAGTACTCAGTGTAATTTCTCATGTTGCCTCCTCATAATGTATAAATATATAGTATATTTTGTTACCGTCTATAATTTGTTTTGTCTCTTTGTATGTAGATTCATCTTGATAGTGAATCAGATTGATTTTGGAAAAGAGTTGGCTACATTTGATATTGGTGAATATTACATTTTCTCCCTTTGTTAAACTAATCTTGATGATTAATCTGCTTTGTTAATATATAATCATGCTACTATTTTGAGAAAGGTTCTTATAATTGTATCTAATTGCTGGTAAAGCAAACAGCAATATAATATGTTCAGTATTGACAACACTGATTACTAGTCATAATTATAAAGTATTATTATTTGGAATGATGGTTTCACCTTTATTACTATTTGCATGCTCACAATGTGAATAACAAAAGTGTCTATTTTCTCACATTTTGATATGTTCCTTCTTTCAAGGATGGTGTAAAATAGGAATTGGAATATCTTATGACATGAAGTTCCCAGAACTGGCTAGTTTATACTCAAACAGAGGCAAGTAGTACACAAGTGTATGTTATAACACCTCTGGGCATGCTGTATTTAGGAACAGAGCCTGACGACCATAGCACCGGCAGTTCTTTTGATTCACCCATTCATATCAAAGAGTTGTGTATGGAATTTGTGTACAACATATCAGGTGATATTGTTTTCTGTTCTGCAGGTTGTCATATGATTGTATATCCTGCAATATTTAGTGCAAGTAATGTGCGTGAAGGATGGAAATTTCTTGCTCAAAGTAGGTCAGTTTGAGCAATGGCAGTTGTAATACTTATTTTCCAACCACAATCTAAAAAGATTGAGTTGAGGGTTTGAGCACTGATAGGGCTGTCCTGACTGAAACTATCTTTTATTTTTTTTGCACCATAAGCAATCTCACAGAATTTTGTTTATGGATGAGCAGACCCCATGCAGAAATCCCAAGCAGGATTTTGCTTTTCAATATAAATATCCTTGTAGTGTGAATGTGTGCCCCTACCAGCATTGTTAAGTATTGTACTATTTCAAACTGGAGAGACTTGTTATACTATCATCATTTTTTTTACAGAGCTTTGGATAATTAAGTGTATATTGCATCAGTAGGCAGAGCTAAAGATGCTAGTGTTGAGTATGGTCACTCGATTCTCATAAATCCCTGGTAAGTGTTATTTAATATTACATCATTGACTAATGATATGATCTTTGATTTATTATTGGTGAAGTGATAGAAGAGATGAATGTGGAGATATTGGTAAGATTTTGGTTTTATATAATTTATAATGTGCTATGATTACTGATCTTTCATTTTAGATCTGTTAATACTGGAAGATATAAGAGAACAAACACCATTATTACAACAATAAATGTTTAATTATTATTTATTTAGTTATTTTCTATTTATAGTAGATTTTTCTTTCTTGACTGTTTATATAACAATAAAAATGAGCAGCGATATATATTTTTTTCAAGATCTTTAGGGGGATTCCTCTAAAAACAATCCTCCTAAACTTTGTTTTTGAAGCATTCATTAATTGTTATACTGCACATACATAACCCATATAAAGCTATTCTCTCCCCTAATAACTAGTCTCGAGTGCAGACCTTCATCCTGCCCTCTAATAATTGAGAAGGTCTGAATTCAAATATTATGATCCTAGAAAACACTGAAAATGATTACACCATGCATTATTGATCATCATAATAAGTGAAAAGAATGCATAAAATGTGTAATTGCATGAAGTCAGACAAAATTAATTGCTTTTTAATGATGTCATAATTAATAAAATATGTTAATTTTAAAGTGAGTTTTTTTTTTGTTGTGTGTATCATCATGATTATATATGTAGATATATCCAGTTGTAATGTCTTTGTATGAAAAGAAATAGTGTTGATGTGCAACTAGTTAGCTACTTCCTAATTGTATATTATATGAATAAACACTGTATTTATTTTTCCATGACTTCGAAATGAAAAAAGATGTTTACTGCATGTGTTTTTACATCAACTGGCCCATCCACTATATATTATTTAATGAACATACTGACTGAATATTTTAATTTCTGTTTGTCACTTATACTTCTTCACAAACTTTGAAGACATTTACTAGTATTTAGTAGTCATTCTGACAGTTCTGTACATTGATCTCAAGCAGTTTGCTTCTTATTACAATTTCTGTTATGCTAGTCTCACTCTAGCCATACCAACAGTGTGAGAAGCATCAGGTAACTTGAGTGTGCATTCCTGATGGAGTGACGTTCCATTTCCAGATAGTCTCGTACCCAGACTGTCACGCCCCATGGCGAAAAACAGTCTGGTAACTTGGGCAAACATTCCTGGCGCAGTGACGTTTATTACAGAGAAAACGAAATAACCATTCAGATTTCAAATATTAGTACGAATCATGTGATTAACTCTTGAATAGGTGTCATTAGGTGACTGGAAATACTTAAAGATGGCGTTCCCTTTAGAAGCTATAGAAGATGCTTTAAAAATGGCTATTTCTCAAGCAGGATATAACAGTCTCGTGTGAACAACACGAAACAATGATTAACTTTGTAAGGGGTAAAGATGTTTTTGTTTCTCTCCCGACTGGGGCTGGAAACAAAAACAACAGTCATAAAACACTTTCTACAAAAAAAGGATTTATCTGGTAGTACTATTTTGGCTCTCTGAAGAAAGTTCCAGACGCCGAAAATATTAAAACTAGTAGAAGTAGCTATGATCACTCTTCTTCCACTGCAGGGACGCTGAAGTTGTCCACAAATAAAACACAACTCTAACTACGCCATATTATTACAAACACCTGTCATGTGATGAAAACGCGGTGTAACGTCACTGCGCCAGGAATGTTTGCCCAAGTTACCAGACTTTTTTTCGCCATGGGGCGTGACAGTCTGGGTACGAGACTAATTTCCAGATTCTTGTAATGACCAATCAAATTGTTCAGTTTATTAATTGATCACATAACTTCGTATAATTAACGAAAGCACATCAAAAACTTGTAATAAAAGAAGCTGTAACAAAGGCTGTGGAGCGCCCTGGATACCAGTCTTCTGCTACCTCCTGGAGACTGTAATTCACCACTAAAGTAATAAAAAGATTCGAACATTCATAATACAAAGTACAATTAGTTGCAGTGAATCAGATGACATGCAGTCACCTGATCATGACATCATTGTTTCAGGGATGTAGGCTCATTTTTACATACATGGGGGTCTGGAGATGAGACTGGCGTTATGCTGATATTTTGTAGGGCATGATGTGAATTTTAATATTGCAGATATACAACTGTAATACCATGTTAGAGGTGTTCTGTATCCAAGTTGATCCAAAATGACTAAACCCCTAGCTATAGTACAGCACTAGACACACCCATCATTAATGATTTATATGGTGTTTTATTACCAATTTTGTACTGAATTTGGTAGCAAGCAATTTATCAATGAACTGAAATGCAAGCACATGGTCATGTTAATCACAATTTACTGACCTTTAATGATATTATTCTGCCATTTTAGTTAAACCATACCTTATATTTTATGAAAACCATGAAATTTGAGTCCACAACATTACCCTATATGGTATTGTTATTATAGGAAGTTACATGTATACTCTTTTATCATCAATATGTAAGAAGTGTGAACATTGAACTTGCTATATTGGTTATTGGCAGTGTTGCCTTATACAGAAGTCAATGAACACTTTGTTGATTATGCTGAAAAAGTAATTTTACGATGAAAATATATGAAAGGCACTAGGTAGGCTATAATGTATAAATTAATCTGTAACTTCAATTCCCTATATACATAATTGTAGTACATGTAGTGCTATTCAATCTGTAAAGTGACGACCCAGTACAGTTTCTTAATTAATTGACTTGTTCATGCACATACTACACATACTGTTGTTAATGCTCTGTATAGTTGTAATTGTGTATTTTGTACTATCTTATAGTAATTAGTAATACCATAATAGTGTGATTATGGAGTACTAATTATTGTTTCTTTGTGTATATGTAGCACTTTGTACTGTTCATGTTGTTTTTAATTCATGTAAACATGATTACAATTATATGGTCAAGTGAATAAACACACTCCTCATTGGAAGCAAATTTTGGCTGGAACATCAATATCAGAGCTAATAAAAGAGTGACTGTCCATCTCCCTACTTACCATATTAGCTCTGATATTGATGTTCCAGCCAAAATTTGTTTCCAAGAAACTGAAGTTCTCAGTGGGGGATATATATAGCCTGGTAATATTTTGATACATCAATCCAAAATATTTTATGAATAATTGAATTCTCTACATACTTAAAGTTTAAACACTGAGGAGCATCTTCGTTAACAGTCTAATCTATATCCCTGCCTTAAATCATTAATTTTTATCTGAGAAAGTAGATATGGATTCATGTTTGCTAGTACTAGGATATTGCATAATTAAAATTAAAATGTTATATTTTACTGTGAGGCAACAGAAACTCTCTCATTTGACCATCTTGGGAATATTCCATGACCTGCGTAATCCTATACGTAATCCAAAGCAAGTTGTAAACAAAACTATGATTTTCATAGTTTGTTTAACTTGCAGCTTTGTATGCAAAACAAGGTAATCCACATCCACGTACTTTTTACATGTACATACATCATTGTTTTGTTTCCTCTAGCTGAAAGTAGTCAAACCATGCATGACTAGCACATGCCTTTTGTAGATTCTTTGTACTATTGTGGCTTCTTAACATTTATTAATATATGATTAAAAAAAGTTATGAAATATGTGTAAATAATAGCAATTACACAATTATATGTTAGTTAGGATCACACAGACATGTTAATAGTTAAAGTTTTCCACTCTGACCTGATTTAGTTCAATCAATTGTTGTACAAGTTGAGGTTCATTAACTGCTGACGATTCTAGTACCATCACGAGTGTCTCCCAGGTGAATGGACGAGGATATTCTGTCTGCCATATTTGAATAACATCCGCAAATGCTTGATTTGTATTACTTGGATGATTCTCTTTTATTTCTTCCATTTGAGGTGGAGTGATTGCTAAAGCTGATCCAAATTCAAACCACTTGAGAGGAATTTGAGATACAATGTGGTCCATCAGAAACTTGTATGTTAATTGATCATCTGTATAAAAAAAAATTATATGAAGTAATGAAGTGAATCAACAATTAGCCTTACATGATTCTGGAGATTTCCTTTCAGGAGATAATATTTGTCCTGGAAGAGATATAGACTGCTCACTTTGTGTTTGGGATTTTGAATTCAGGGGCAAAGTGGAATATCCCCCTACAGCGGGTTGAGGTTTTGTGTAATCAGTATGAGGATGCTGAAGTCTCCCATAACCTTCACTATGAAGAGACTGCATCGACCTGGCATGAACATCATGATTCAATTTACAATACTCTTCTCCATCAACTTGTACATTATTCATAAGAGGATTAGATGGACCAACAGTTGAATACTGTTGTTCCTGAGGTTGATTATGTACTACCATACTGTAGGTTACTGGCTTACGTTCTATAGGAAGTGGTGGTATAGGAGCATCTGGTTGTATTGCAGTATCCACATCAGTGTAATTGGGCGGTAATGGCTTAAGTTCCACAGGAGATGAAGGTATAGTAGTATTTGAATGTACTGTAGAGTCCACAGTATTGAGCTAGTATATAATTAGAAGAATGTTGTTTAATAATAAACTGTATTACATAATTATATTGATCCACACAGTATATCTTTTATCATTATATTTGTTATGTATAATTATTGTACAAACATGTATATAAATATATAGAAAGTGTCATTAAATAATAATGAAACACAACAATCATATTTTCATCATACATGCCATCATACAGATTGTGTATGTACATGACTACATGTGTATATTATACTGTCATATGGAAATACATATATTGATTACTCACTTCATCATTACTCCTATTTTCATTGCTAGTAGTATCATCATAATAATAGTTCACTACTCTAACTATACAAGTAAAGTCATGAAATCAAGAAAATTATATAATTATCATAATTATACTCACCTGAACGTTTTCTTTTGCCTTTAATTACTACCACAATAACAATCACTAATATGAATTTATAACAATCATTAAGTGTTAATAAACAACTTAATAAACTTACCAATAATTATTATCCCCACAATTACAGTTACAATAACAGCCACTGATATCAATATTACTATCAATGATGGTCCAGCCTCTGTTATTATTAATAAATATAATTAATAAGTGATTGTTATACACATCATACCTTTTTGTCTATCAATAGTTTGAGATTCAAAAGGTGTTGGTGATATTGTCATGCTTGTTTGTGATAATGATGGCAATGATGATAATGGTGATGATGACATGATTGGAGGAGACAGTCCATCAATACTATGTTGTATTAACTGATAAGCTGGCTGGTAGTTGATAACACCATCATGTTCAATATCATAAAATGATATGTTATAATCACTAGTATAAATTCCATCTATACACTTTGTAACATTCTGACTACCCAAAGACCTAGTGATATTGAGTTGACCATTATATTCAGTCCTTGTACACAGGTATTCAATGGAACATCCTAACGACTGACTTCCTTCGACAAAGATACATGTGAAACGAACTCTTCCTGTTGTGGAGTCCTGTACAACTACATCTCCTCTTTGTACATCAAATGTACCTGTGTATATATATAGTCATTCTTTATTATTCGAAATATGTCATTATACTCACTTATATTCTTTTGAATCATAGAAACAACTTCCAATCCAGATTCATACATTAAAACTGTATTGACACTCCACTTCTTATTATCATTTAGAATCCCAACATTAATCTCTCCTGTTATTACTGGTGAATATTGTGTTATAATACCTGTTCTGTTATACACACAAGATCCTGATTCATCACTCAGTTCAGTAATACATACATATATTCCACTAGGTTGTGGATTCATGAGAATAGTATCCTATAATAGTATATTAATACAGTATCACAGCTATTAGTATCAGTGACTCACTCTTATAATTGTGTTTATAATCCAATTACCACTTTCATTTCTAATTTCAATATCATAGTCTGTTATATGTACTATAAACAAAAGAATAGTAATTATTATAACAACATCTGTTCAATTTACCTGTTTTAATGTTTACAATACTTTCATTTCTTTCTCCCTCCAGATCTTCACTTACAACAGCTGTTATACTGATAGTATAGATACCAAACTCACTAACATTATATGTGTATTGAGTATCAAGTGTTCCAGTTAGTGATACTTGTTTAACAAGTTCTTCTTCATTAGTGATATTAATATTATATTTTGATATTGTGAATTCAGGTAGAGTATATGGAGAGTTCCAGTTACACTGAATAGTGTATAGTAAACTGATAACACAAGTCAAATCTACAGGATCAGGTTTACCTACGTACATTGGAGAAATATAAAGAGATCAATTCACTTATGTTTTTGCCCAGTATAAGACAAGGACAAGACATCAACTAGAGTTTACATGCATATTATTATTTCTAGCTCCACCTATTTTATTTCAAATGAAACTTTCGTTTTGGTTCGAAGGTTATAACAGTTTAAATGTCTTATGGTTTCTGTTGTTGGATCCTAATGAAACTTTAGGAGTCAAAGAACAATTCAATAGATAGCTCAACTGTTGAATGATGGTCCTAGTGTAACAATACTTGAAACCTAGTGACACCGAACTACTGTCGTGATAGTAACAGTGATAATAACGATAGTTATACTATCGCTACTATCGCCCAGCCCTAATTCAAACTCCACCTTTATTTAGGCTAGATGCAAGTGTGGCAGTCATAAATACAAACAAGTGAATAATAAATAAAAAGACTGATTATTAATTTAAATGCTGTGCTGTGCAGAACCCTCACCATGGTAAATAGTACGTCAAGTCAAATCAACAATAATCTTCTTGATTAAAAATATTCACACATACTATTCACCATCCCATGATGACGAGGTTTCTGTGCAGCACGGCATTCATTAATAATGTGATTCCATTGTAGTGGCTATCAGTTTAACTTATCACATACAAGGCCCCTGGTCTGGCCTAATGACAGCAGTATTTAAAAGTAGCTAATTCAGCAGTAATTATATACTAATACCATACCTTGTATAAACAATGTAGCACTACTGGCATTAGAATAATCCATCATATCAACCAGTCCTGATGCAATACATATCACTATGGTATTATTCAGTTCAGGATTTCCTGGTATAGTGAGACTTGAATTCTGTGTGGCAGCACCATATGTGATTATCCCAAGATCAGTGATAAAAGAATCAGTCGAGATAGTTCCATTCACAATCCATTGAATAGTTACTCCATCATTATCTACTGAACACTTGTACACTGCTGTCTGGTGTATAGTAATAGCTTGAGATGGTATGAATGAGAACTGAACACCTGTATAATGAGAGTTAATAAAAACAAGATGTGTGAAGATCCCTGATTACTACAATAACGACTTTCTCATATCTGACACCCCAAAAAATATTTGTTTTCCATTCTTCTTACTTGTTAACAGTTCTTATACAACTTCTGCAATGTATATAGTTCAACTTAGTTAGCATGCTAACCCCTCATCTTTTTTGATAAGATGACTCTAGCAGAGAAAGGGTCTAGAAGTTATTTCAACCAATCAGATTTACTTGCCCATGCATTGGAATGCTATGCCAGGTTTAAATTAGTTATGGAAACAGTTATGACCTCAACCTAAATCAAATGATGGTTTATACTAATAGCCGTCTGTGGTTTCCATACCTACATGTAATGATACAGTGTCATTTGTATGAATTTCCTATGAATAAATATTTTGACAGCACAAAGATCTTTGTTGAATAACATGTACTGTGTCGCCGTTGTTTATATTTGTTTGTTTATAATGAGTGGGCATATAGCAAGCTAGGTGTGTCAGGTGGTATGTTATAAATTATATTTACATACATTTTGAGTGATTCAGAAAGACCAATGGTAATCATGTAGGTGAAGTGCTGTATCATACTTTACAATAATCATGTTGTATATATATATATGACACAAACAATAATATCCCTGTGAAAATCATAGAGATGGGCCTGTGTAGAACCCTCACCATGGTAAATAGTACGTCAAGACAAAAGCAGATAAAACATTTTGAAATAATTTATCATTCTATTTAGCTGACACAATTTCACTACATGTTGTAACTATCAGTATTAAAAATCATTTGTGGTACAAATGTAGGTGGGTTTGATTAATTGCTTGATTCCATATAACTTGCACTATGCACTGTTGGAGCTGAATGTTGAGATTATAAATTCTATTGAAGATGGATATATGGATATCAAATTGACCAGAGGTTACTAAATGTTAATATGCATGTACTTATATCTAGTAATACATACATACATACATACATACATAATTATATAAACACACACACTGATACACATAGACACATACACTATATACATACATATTACAAAGATACACAAGTTTGTGGTGATCTTAAAAATATTAAGAATCAGAGTATATCAAATACTTGCTGCTCTGATTTGTCTACATCATACTAATACCACGCGGTCTATCCACAGCACAGACTGACAATGCACAATAAAATACTAATAAGTTAATACGTGACAATCTCTTCGAGCAACAAGTTTTGCACTAGTGATTGTACCTTTTAAAGGAGTTACAATTGCAATCAGCAAAATACACACCAACAGCATTATCTCAGCACGGCCAAGTTGTCAAGTTTTCCTTCTTCTTCGTGGGGCTCTGCTTCCCAGTAAGCTTACTGGCAGAGTGGCAGTTGGTCAGCATCTTATATAGACGTGCTAACAGATTTGTGCTGACGTTGGGCCAAGTAGGACTTAGTGAAATAATCCGTACGTCCATAATTCAAGAACAGAAAAAAAACAACAAAAAAAACAACCAAAAAAAAAAGCGAAATGGGCGTGGTTAACCATGTCGCCATGGTTAACCACGCCAACAATTTTTGCAAGTTCCAAATGGAGAAGTCGAGAAAGGAGAAGATCCTTAGAGAACTAAGAGGATAAGAATAAGAACAGACGCGTGCAGTCAATTGTCAGAGTAACAAGATGAAAAATGAAGAGAAGAGTTAGAGAATACATCACTGCTATCATAGAAACCAGCTGGATTCAGTCATGCAACTGTGAACAAGAGACTCGAACAAGAGCAAATATGTTAGTCTGGTGTAGCTCGTAGAATTTCTGCGGGTGTTCGCTTAAGGTCATTTACATTCACATTGTCCTCAGAAAAATGTTCATAACTTTAGTTTGGAATGACCAACAATCTGTACCATCTGCATATAATTTTTGTGTGTGTATGTCAAATTTCAATCCATTGCTTCATTATTGAGTTACAGCATAATTATGTATTACCCTTATGACATTAAACTATATACTGTATTGCATATAAAGTCATCACTTCCTAATTTTGAGGACATTGTGAATGTGAACAGAGTAATTATCATACGTCAGCCACCAATATAATATATATAATTATAATTATATAGACTAGCTTAATACCGCCTTCGGTGGTTTAAGCTAGACAAACATAGTGTGTTCTAAGCATAGTACATTCCAGGTGTAGTACATTCTAAACCTATTTAAGTGTTGTAGTCATTATCTAGAATCATAAAATTTTTGTACTATGAATGAATGTATTATAATTTTTAATTAAAACTTTAATTGTTTAATAAAATTAATAAACTAAATGTTACGTCTCTCACTCTCTCTCCAATTCTGTATTTGTCTTTCCTGTTCTAAACACCTCTTTCTTTGCCTGACTACTTCATCTTATCACTCTGTGTAGCATGTCTTTCCATTTGTGTAAAATTGTTTTTGCTGAAGTAATACTCATTTTACTTTATTATTAAATTTCAACTTGTCACAGTCAAGCAATTGCAGACACATAGACACTACATACTATTGTTATGGTAATTTCCTCAAAACTTGACCTTCTATTCTAGTTCACACAACTAAAATGTCCATTGACATTTCAGAAATGTCATAATGTTTTTTATACTTCCATTGGCCAGCTTAATGCTGATCTGTCAATATCATCTTGGAGGTTTTCAACTTTATTCTTTCTCTATTAATCATAAGATGATTCTCTATATTAGCTTATCTTATTTCCACTTCTCCATTTTCAAATTGTGTGTGACATTGAGAGCCTAACTTTCTTTGATACCTTTTCTGATTGCTTCTTCTTTCTCTTAAAGTATCTGTTTTTATCAATTTGCCTATTGAAGGCTAGAGTACTTTAACAACTTTTTAACTATTTTTCTACTAGCCATTAAAGACTCTTTAATGGCTAGTAGAAAAAAAAGAGTTAAAAAGCTGATCTTCGTGACATGTATTGCATCTGGACATGTTGATATGATGGATTATCATAACTCACATGAAGCTACATTGTTTATACAAGGTACATGTATATATAATTGTATGCATAATGCTGGATGATATAACCATTATGGTAGCAGTATTTGCATAATCGAATTCATAACTGGTATTATTCACTATAGGTAAACCTGATCCTGTAGATTTGACTTGTGTTATCAGTTTACTATACACTATTCAGTGTAACTGGAACACTCCATATACTCTACCTGAATTCACAATATCAAAATATAATATTAATATCACCAATGAAGAAGAACTTGTTAAACAAGTATCACTAACTGGAACACTTGATACTCAATACACATATAATGTTAGTGAGTTTGGTACCTATACTATCAGTATAACACCTGTTATAAGTGAAGATCTGGAGGGAGAAAGAAATGAAAGTATTGTAAACATTGAAACAGGTAAATTATATATATTTTTATATTAAGTGTTCATTCATTACTTACTCTTATGTTAGTGCATATAACAGACCATCATATTGGAATTAGAAATGAAAATGGTAATTGGATTACAAACACAATTATAAGAGTGAGTCACTGATACTAATAGCTCTGATACTGTATTAATATACTATTATAGGATACTATTCTCATGAATCCACAACTTAGCGGAATATATGTATGTATTACTGAACTGAGTGATGAATCAGGATCTTGTGTGTATAACAGAACAGGTATTATAACACAATATTCACCAGTAATAACAGAAGAGATTAATTTTGGGTTTCTGAATGATAATACAAGGTGGAGTGTCACTATTATTTTAATATATGAGTCTGGATTGGAAATTGTTTCTATTGTTTCTGAATCTCAAACTGTTGATAGACAAAGAGGTATGATATGTATGACAATCACTTATGAATATTAATTATATTTACAGAATGGAACATCATTGATAGTAATAGTGATACCAGTGGCTGTTATTGTAACTGTAATTGTGGTGATAATTATTATTGGTGAGTTTATTAAGTTATTATTAACACTCAGTGATTGTTATAAATTAATATTAGTGATTGTTATAATGATAATTAAAGGCAAAAGAGATTCAAATCCATCAGGTGAGTATAATTATGATAATTATATAATATTCTTGATTTCATGACAGTAACTTTACTTGTATAGTTATAGTAGTGAACTGTGATGATGATACTTCTATAAATGAAAATAAAAGTAATGCTACAGTGAGTGATGAATATATGTGATGTAGGGTTGGGCAATAATTCAATATATCACATACATTGCTAAATTATTTCACTGCAATAAATGTATCACATGATTTTGGTCTACCAATTGCAATGACAACGTAATTAAAAAATAGTTATAATAGTTTGTGCAGTTAAAAATACAATAACACTTAATGCTCTATGCTCTCAAAAGAAGGATCAGAAGTGTCACCTTTTAAAAAAAATGAGCCTATTTTTGTTATAGACACAGCAAAACTTAATTTTCATTATCGCCCAACCCTAATGTGATGTAATTGAAAAGGGACATTTTCCCAAGAATACTTACTTTCAATTACTCACTATTCTGCCATTTTATATAGAACGTCAATGAAATTTGGTATCCAGGAAGAGCTGCTATTCATCTTCTTAGATACCATATTTGTTGGCTTCCTGTATAAAATGGCCTAATCTATAATATTGATAAATTATTTTGCCTGACCATGAAAATGTCTCTTTTCGATCTTATATATCAATAATTGGCTGTAATAGTAGCATCAATTTGATACGGTACTTCCTTGTATAGTTAAATGAAACTATGAAGAATAAAGCTAGTATCTGAAATTACTGTTTTATTAGCTGGTTCATGTATTGTTGGTTTTCTTCATGTTTATATTCTTCATGCATAAGTGACCCTTTCTATATGAAAGTATAATATACATGTACATTGTACATTTAATACACAATTATGTACAGAGTCTGTACGATGGAATGTATTGTGAAAATATGGTTGTTGTGTTTCATTATTATTTAATGACACTTTCTCTCTCTCTCTCTCTCTCTCTCTCTCTCTCTATATATATATATATATATATATATATATATATATATAATATTTTATATTAATATATGTATATATACATATATATATATATATATATATATTAATATATGTATATATACATATATATATATATATATATATATCCCTTTAATATACACATGTAGTCATGTACGTACACAATCTGTATGATGGCATGTATGATGAAAATATGATTGTTGTGTTTCATTATTATTTAATGACACTTTCTATATAATTATTTATATACGTGTTTGTACTAGAATTATACATAACAAATATAATGATAAAAGATATACTGTGTGGATCAATATAATTATATAATACAGTTTATTATTAAACAACATTCTTCTAATTATATACTAGCTCAATACTGTGGACTCTACAGTACATTCAAATACTACTATACCTTCATCTCCTTTGGAACTTAAGCCATTACCGCCCAATTACACTGATGTGGATCCTACAATACAACCAGATGCTCCTTTAGCACCTCCTCCTGTCAAATTGAATCCAGTAACCTACAATGAGGTATTACATAATCAACCTCAGGAACAACAGTATTCAACTATTGGACCATCTAATCCTCTTATGAATAATGTACAAGTTGATGGAGAAGAGTATTCTGGCATGAATCATGATGTTCATGCCAAGTCAATACAGTCTCTTCGTAGTGAAGGTTATGGTAAACTTCAGCATCCTCGTATTGTTTTCACAACACCTCAATATCAGTTCGCTACAGAGGGATATTCCACTTTGCCTCTGAATTTAAAATACGAAACACAAGATGAGCAGTCTATAACCCTTCCAGGACAAATATCATCTCCTGAAAGGAAATCTCCAGAAACAAGTAAGGATAATTGTTAGTATTACTTCATAACTTCATATAACTATTTGTCATACAGATGATCATAATCCACAATTGACATACAAGTTCCTCATGGACCATATTGTATCTCAAATTCCTCTCAAGTGGTATGAATTTGGATCAGCTTTGGCAATCACTCCACCTCAAATGGAAGAAATAAAGGAGAATCATTCAAGTAATGAAAATCGTGCATTTGCAGATGTTATCCAAATATGGCAGATAGAATATCCTCGTTCATTCACATGGGAGACACTCGTGATGGTACTAGAATTGTCAACAGTTAATGAACCTCAACTTGTACAACAGTTGATTGAACTAAATCAGGTCAGCATGGAAAACTTTAACTATTAACATGTCTGTGTGATCTTATAAAGATATATTTTTTAAAATCTTTTAATTAATATATTGATAGGGCTACAACAGACATGGGCTAGTCATGCATGGTTTAGCTACTTGAAGAATTCTTGCAATTTATGTTTACAATGCATAACTACTTGGTCGATTAGTTTTAAAATAATATTATTAATATTAATAATTATCATCACATCAGTCATAGTTCAGTTATTGGGATATAAGTGAATTGTTTTTTGAGGTAGGAATCTGTTGTCATACTACTTCAACATAATCAATATTTAGAGGAAACAAAAAACAAAGATGTATGTACATGTTAATCATGAGGATTGTTTTATTAATGTATACAACACAACTAGTAAAGTGTATATTTACAAGTCACATGAATTATATAGTACTTTGTATAAATAATGTTTTCAGTTTTGCTATATATATAGCATTTTTAAACAGTATGAGAAGATCATGATAAACATGTACACAGTTTATGCAACTTTTAACTATATTTAACCAATAATATTATACTATCATTACTATGTATTACTAAATACTACAGTTCAAACAAATGATTCAAATTTCAAAGGTAGTTGGCCCCAGCAAGAGACAGGGTTATGGGTCCAGTGAAATGTGTCAGTATTTTAATTAATTAATACTTCATAATTTGTTGTAATCTTAATCATTATCGTATCAATTCTAAATGCTACAATCATCATCATAATCATACCCTAAAAATCATGTAGTCATGCACTAAGAAATACCATACTTGTAACCTGTC
The DNA here is from genome assembly GCA_947044365.1 of Petrosia ficiformis. Classification (NCBI taxonomy): domain Eukaryota; kingdom Metazoa; phylum Porifera; class Demospongiae; order Haplosclerida; family Petrosiidae; genus Petrosia; species Petrosia ficiformis. Next base: position 11,044,767 of record OX345637.1, on the reverse strand, counting down.
ACAAATTAGTAACATCTACTGGATGTGGAGTGTCTTTTTTTCATTGCTAGTAAATTTACATTACATTGATAATTTTTTTTATTCATATATAATCTTTGAATCAATAAATGTTTATAAGATCTAGATGGGCTAGTCATGCATGGTTCAGCTACTTGAAGAATGCTCGCAATTTACATTAATTTTACTTTTAAAATGAAAATGATGCATAACCCCACAGTAATAATTCTTAAGATAATATTATTAGATCTCATCAGTCATAATTCACTTATTGGGAGAGGTCTTCTATTCTATATAAGTCAATTCTTTTTTTTTTGTTTTGAGGTAGGAATCTGTTGTCGTACTTCTTCAACATCAATATCTAGAGGAATCAGGATATATGTACATGTTAATCATCAGTAATGTTTATCAATGTAACAACACACTATAATCAATTAGTTAGTGTATATTTCAGTCACATGAATTAGTACTAACTAACCTATGTTGTATAAATAATGTTCTCAGTTGCATCAGCCTTTGCCTAGAGAAAGAAGAATATGGTTGTTTTTCTAACTATAGTATGATGATATCATGGAATGATTTGTAAAGTGCTTGAGAAGATTATGTACACATTTACATAACCTTTTACTAATATAATTAAACTTCTTTCTTTATACTCACTACAAGATTATTGTAAGGGAATACATACAAGCAAGATGTTATTACATGAATTATACCACGGGTCACGGGATACGGTGCGTGGGCGATTGCCATGGTAACATGTGATGTACTTTGGGAGATATATGCCCATAACATGCCTGTAGACAGTGAGATTTAGTGTCTAGCCACTAAATCATCTAATTGTGTTTTCACAGTTTTTACAGTAAACACTAATTACCATAGTACTATGGTTTCTACTTGACAACAGTGATGTCAAATGTGATTTAATTGCATACTTTTGTGTCAGTTACCATGGTATAAAACACTGTTTGAAGGCAGTTATATGCTGCCTCCAACAAGGACCATATCCTATAGCCATACATGTACCATGTACTATACCAGCAGTATCAGATGTACTATAATGATGACCTTACAGCTGTACATGCATGTTGTCAATTATCTAAATACAAGTGCATGTATTATAATGATGAACTAACAGCTTCGTCAGTTAGGCTAGTCAGGGCTACAAGTCACTAACCAACTTCTAATCAATAAATCCAAACCGTTGAAAAGTTCCTGGATAAATTAACATTTTTGTGAAAATATTATTGCTAAATTTGCTATCATTAGAACTGCTAATACTTTTTGATTACATTATGGTAATTTTAGTCAACAGTTAACTTGTAATTGATAGATAAGTAATATAGAAAAATTGTATATAGAGTACATGTAAAAAGTACCTGAGAGTAGTATTATATTAATTGTAGACTACATGCTTGGATGTGGAATACCTTGTTTTGCATACAGAGCTGCAAATTAAACAAACTATGATTATCATTGTTATGTTTACAACTTGACTTGGGTTTTGATTACATGTAGGATTATAGGTGATGAGATATTCCCAAGATGGTCAAATGGGGAGTTTCCTGTTACCTCATAGTAAAAATATAACCTTTTTATTTTAATTATGCAATATCCTAGTACTAGCAAACCTGCCAAAATTAATGATTTAAGGTGTTTTCAAAAGGGATATAGATTAGACTGTTAACCAATAACGAAGATGCTCTTCAGTGTTTAAACTTTAAGTATGTAGAGAATTCCATATTCATGAAATATTTTGGATTGGTGTATCAAAATAATACCAGGCTATATCCTCCACTGAGAACTTCAGATTCCTGGAAACAAATTTTGGCTGGAACATTAATATCAGAGCTCATATGGTATGTAGGGAGATGGACAGTCACTCCATGTACACACAGGAGGAGTGTGTTTATTCACCTGACCATATAATTGTAATCATGTTTACATGAATTAAAAACAACATGAACAGTACAAAGTGCTACATAAGGATAATTATTGTTTAATTAGTACTCCATAATTATTGTTTAATTAGTACTCCATAATTCAATTAACTGATGTTAATTGAATTATGAAAAAACAACCTGTAACAATGGCCATGTTTGAAACAGGGCATTCATCCCATGCAATTGTTGACTGGTATAACTTCCATCGTGGTGTTTGTGCACAGTGCTTTATAGACCATAGACTTTATAGTATCCACTTAAGTATACAGGAATTTATAATTAGAATACAAATAATTATATAATTATTATATAAATGTTTTTAATGTTTACATTTACCCTAAATCAATTAACATGAATTTTTAATTATTGTGCACATTTTTAATTATCATGCACATTTTTAATTAGGTAGTACCTAAACGTCAACATATCCATATCATTATACTAGTCTCTTCCTTGTCTATACTATCGATTAGTTTTACATTTTAGTCTCTGTTTTTATCTTAAAGAAGAAATAAAGATCCTCAATGAGTCCGTGAAACGTTCAACAAATAGAGGTCCTAAAAACTGCTGATGTTACGAGTCACATGCACAGCACATGACTTGAAACAGGAGAGCTAGAAAGTAACTTTCACAGAGAATGCTTGGAGCCAGTTCTCGATGTTGTAGCAACCACTACCACAATTTTGTTTGCTTTGATGTAGTGCTTTGCTAGCAATAGCCATGATACAGGAGTAGTTATGTTGTGATGTATCCAGATGTCCCTAAGAGTCTTCTCAAGTCTGGAAACAGTAACTGTGAGTTATAAAAATTGTGATAACTTTATAACTGAAGGGTTTTAGCAATAGCCTCTTGTTACTTTTGATTTTTTTTATAATTTGAAGTCTGCCAGTAGCTCGTTCGAGGCCACCAACGTTTTTAGTTTTCCCAAAATTTTGTGAACCCACACAATGTGATTACCATACCCTTCCACCTACGCTTTGCGGCAAGGGTAATTACAACCATACGAGCATAATAATAGGATGGTAACAACAGTATATGTGAAATGATTAGTATGTGCATTAGGATGACAAATGCATGAACAAGTGAATAAATTAAGAACTGTATGTAGTAGATTTGATATGTCACTTTACAGAAGGGCAATTGAAGTGACAGACTTCTATAATAACAATACCATATAGGGTAATTTTGTGGACTTAAACATAGCTATATAGCTAGAATATTCTAACTTTCCTGTCTTATAATAACAAAGTTGTTGCTAGCAGTGTTAATTAACAGAAAAATGGCTGGTAAAGTAATATTCTTAAAAATCAGACCATGTTATGGAATTTTTATGACTCACTATTATTGACCTACTAATTGAGTGATAAATTAACTTATCTAATTAAATAATTAGTGTCCTCTCTTTACTATATTTCAGGAAAATGTATTTTTAAATAAATTATGTTTTCCTGAAGACAACAAAATGACTACCCACTTGTGTGGACAAGCTGGGTTAATATTACCATAACTATTGATGTACCACAGTTTTATACAATCTTGTAAAATCAGTGCTTAAAAGGGATGAATAATAAAAAAGATTGTAACAACAGTATGTGTAAAATGATTAGTATGTTGCATTAGGATAATGAATTAATTAAGAAACTGTACTAGACTGATGTCACTTTACATACAGTTTGAATGTAGGGCAATTGAAGTGACAAATTAATACATTATACTCTACCTAGCACTTTTCATATATTTTCATCATTAAATTACAAAGTGTCATGTTGACATGTTCATTGACTTCTATATAATTATGGCAATACTACCTAGTATAGATAGCAAGTTCACTGTTTACACTACTTACATATTGTAACTTCCTATAATAACAAATATATAGGGTAATTTTGTGGACTCAAAATTTCATAAAGTGGTTGGAATATTCTAAATCTACATATCTGCAAAGTTGTTGCTAGCAGTGTTAAGTAACAGAAAAATGGCTAGCAAAGTAATATTCCAGACCATGTTATGGAATTGTTATGACTCACTATTATTGACCTACTAATTGAGTGATAAATTAACTTATCCAATTAAATTAAAATGAATAATTAATGTCCTCTCCTTACTATATTTCAGGAAAACGTATTTTTAAATAAATTATGCTTTCCTGAAGACAAACAAAATGACTACCCACTTGTGTGGACAAGCTGGGTTAATTATTATTACCATAACTATTGATGTACCACAGTTTTATACAATCTTGTAAAATCAGTGCTCAAAAGGAATGATAGGTGTTGTCATCATCACCCAACCAGGTTTGCAGTCCAGCTGGAATATTACAGACTAAACTATTATATATTGTATGATCAATGTACACAATAGAACATAAACATATTATTAAATAATGTCCTTAAGGTATAATTATAGAAATACATGCTTGACAATTAAATGTGCAACATAAGTATCCACTACCTCAGTGTGAAAGGATTTATAAAGCTATATAATGAATTACACATACCTTTACTGATTCTTTTACTAAATGATTTCATTTGATGAAGATATGTAACAAAGTCAATTCTTCCTCATACTAGTTCCCATGATTATTATCAATTTATCATCAATACAAGTTAACATCATGATTGTCTATAGTGCATAATGTTGATGTGGAACAAAACAACACCAGATGATTTTTATAGTAATGACGCTACTCATTTGTTAGAAGTCTCACTGTCTGTCAGTCATAACACAATTTAATAGCCCTATTAGATAACAATAGAGGTTTGTTACATCACTGTAACAATAGAATCAACTAATATTGGGGAAGAAAGAAAACAAAGTTATTTTATTTGAAAATTCCACTTGCGACCTCAGGGTCACATCTTAAGACATGATTTTAAATTTAATTAGGAGGCTAATCCTGTTCATTTATATAATAGTTTCATGGACAAGTAACTACTTCCACATACACAATCTAATTCTAGATATATCCAGTAAAATAAACACACACATACAAGTACACTCATTTACACTATTTTTGCATAACGCCATCTTGCTAAATTAATTTTAATTAATAATAAATTAACATTAAATTAACCATAAAGTTGCACTGTGCAGTTTATTTATGCACCACATGATAATGGTACCACGTCTTTCTTTAGCTATGCATAATAATTTATACAAAACAAATATTATAAGTATTAGTTGTAGGGCATATAATTATTATAAATATAAATTCAACCTTGTGGAATGGAAAACAATCATGGGGATGGCCTTTTGGACCTAAAATCAAAGATCTTTGGCACAATCAATAATTATTATAATAGTTATTTAATAGAAAGATCAGTGATATGATATAGGTCTGATCGCTTCTGTTGTGATGTTGGTATCTGTTGTCTGACCTCTTGAACTTTATCGATATCTATAGTAACACAAAACATTGTTTCCCATATGAAGCTTATTCAGTGAACATGAGAAATACATTATACTTGTTAGTTTACAAATGATAATACCATAAATTGATAATACCAAACATATTGCAGTCGATGGAAAAATCGGTAAATAAATTTCCGCGGAATATTATTTATGCGTTCTTTAATCGAACACGAAAATAAATTCCTCGCTAAAAATACTCACTATACAGTAGTCTAATATCCAAACATAATTTATGATAATTTACTAACCAATATCAGAATATATGATAGTTTCTTTGTCATCGGCCCTTATGAGGACTGTACCCCTAAATTAACAGAAGAGATACAATTGTTACTAATCATAATCCATAATTATTAGTGTATATTACTAATTAGTAACTGACCAAGGATTGACAACAGTGGAATTACTCCAAGCAACATAAGTTGCTTTTTCATCTCTGGCTATACTTGCACCTGCAACATATACTTGTTGATCAAGAGCTCTAAAAATGAAGAGAAAGGAGAATGTTATAGCAAATATATAGTGTTAAAACATTTATAAATAAAACAAATAAATATCTCAATCTAGTGAATCTACTATATAATATTACTATAATACTGTGGTAAGCATATGCTGATTAATAATTGAATAGCCGGAAGGTGTGTCCAAGTACCAAGAGAGAACATGGGAAAGGAGAGCAAAGCTACCAGTTCTGTCTCTTGTATTTACCTGTGCTGTTAAAGAGTGGGATTCACAAGTAGAATAAGTCTATAGTATGACAGCAGATGTTTGAAATTGTTCATGCTTACATGTGAATTGTAAATACATGTACACAACACTCAGTGAGGTGCCTGTATTCAGAATAGTGTGTCCATTGATTTATTCACCTGCTTCTAATTAGTAGTTCCCAGTGTGCAGGTCCTGTTGTCATATTGAAGGCCCCTGGATACAGCAACATTTTACATCCTATAGATAAAGATAATTATTATTTTGTGAAAATGTTTCCAAAATAATCAAAAACATCGAAACTGATTCAACATTTCATAAGATAACTGACTAATACAAACACACAATATGTACATGTAATATGGAGATACAAAAGACACATATATAATACCTCGTTTTGCATACAAAGCTGCTAATTCTGGGAACCTGAGGTCATAACAAATACCAAGACCAAATTTACACCATTCTGTAAAGAAAGAAAAGCTCATTAATTACTAGGTATGTTCATCATGATTCAATTGATACTTCACTAAAAATATTATTTATCCAAATTCCCAATATTATTTATTCTAAATCCCAATGAATACTTAATTATCACAACTATTTGAATACAATATTACAAGTATAGGTAATCTCCCTATGGATATAATACTATCCCACTAATGGATGGTATATTCAACTATTGTCTAGTCTTGTCCCCAGCTGCACCCACTACAGAGAAGTGTCTGGTGACTTTCTAGCATTTTCTTGGTTGTGCTGACTCAGCCTGCAGGGAATCCTGCAAACTAATCAAATTCAAGTATACTATAATGCCATCAAATAATAGACAAATATCATGATTAGTGTGTGACGCATGTGTGAAAATGTTGAAGAAATCTTTATTCTGGTGAAAAGCTGTTTGTTGGTGATGGCTACCATTCTTTTTTATGTTGCAAAACTAAGCTATGAAAGTTGATCTACACTACTAAGACACAGGATGAATGTTTGGAAAGGTTTGCGCATGGGAAAAAATCTTACCTATGTTATACCAGTAAGTCTACCATCATATTTGACACCAATTGACTGGCAGCGAGTATGGGAAAGAACCAGTCTCGGTTTTTTGCCATTGGCAGCACAAAATTTAAAATGATGATGTGTGTTGTGCTAAATAATTGTGACATTCTGAGTCAGCACAACCAAGAAATTGCTAGAAAGTCACCAGACACTTCTCCACGATAGTGGGTGTGGCTGGGGACGAGACTAACTATTGTCATGTATTACAACACTTGTAATTGCCCACATACTAATTATTATCCAGGGCAATACTTCTCAGATGTCAAAGCACTTGTATGTACATTTAAAAAGCCACTAAGTTGTTATAATTCAACTACTTAGACCATGTCATGCATATTTAAGTAGCAATAACAAACAGTCTACTTGAACTGTACAGGATGTTGAGGCATGTATGCACAATTATTGCTAAGTTGTTATAATTCAGCTACTTAGACCATGTAATGCGGTAGCAATAACAAACAGTCCACTTCATAAGTCAAACCCAACACTATGATCAGTTATTATGTGATGCATATTTCAAAACCTTTTTAAAAGACAGCTGTTTAGGTTCTGGTGATATAATTGTAAACGTTTCACAGGCTTACCTAACTATTCAATCATACTCACTTTACTGTACTTTGCTATAAGTTCTCCTGATGGGTTGAACACAGTACTTGTAAGTTATAAATCTTGTACTCAATTTTTTTCAGGGATACTACCTGTGTAAATGTGAATGGCTTAACAAATATTCCTGAACAGTTATATTTAAATTCAAGTGCATAATCAACTATAGTGTCTCCATTCACTGCACTAAGACACTCAACTCGAGGGTGACGCTCAGGGTGTTATAATAAACACACCATCTAATTTTAAGTAAAAAGGTATTTGTAAATTATGGGTGGGGTTTTCATTAATGAACTAAGCATTACAATACAATGTATTTACCTCCTATAACATATGTTTTAGTTTCTTTAGCCACTTGTCTCAGACATTCTGTTGACTCTCCAGAAATTGGGTCACAGTTTTCAGGAAAATACGAGGTACCATAAGGTGAGTTAAAACACTCAGGAAAAACTATCACTCGAGCACCTTTTGAGGCAGCCTCTCTTATAATGTTAGCAGCTCTAGAGAGATTCACAGATTTATCAGCTACAACAAGGAGCTGGATAAGACCAATACCAACTGAAGACGAAAAAATAAGACCCTTTTATGATACTACATAATAATCCTATAATTGACTTTGTTATTTTTTTATTGAACTTTCATATAATAGTGTTGAAGAGTAAGTTTGTATTCTTATCTTTCATTTGTTAAAATATTGTTGTTCACAATGACTAAGTAAATTGATAGTGGAGATATGATGATATTGATAACAGTACTGTCAGTACTGTTATCAATATCATCTCAGTTTACATATCACCCACTAAGAACTGATAACATAATAATAGGATAATTTACTTCAGTACCTCATCATATCAGGTACGTGGTTAACACATCCTTTCACTATACAATAATAATGCAAGTTTACACTATTAGTTATGAGTTTCAATTCCTCCTGAGACCACTACTGCTTTCTTGTCTAGCTAGTTTATGTTTACAAGTAGTAATTTGATTCTGATTTATATGACTAGTGAATAAAGTACATGTCATAATAAAAAATGGTAACAAAAACAATACAATGTACACATAAATTAAATATGTAAATCCCATACTAATTACATACATGTGCTGACTTTTTGTGGAGTACATCACATGTTATTTGTTATTATAAGTACAACTTCGTGTACATATTTATATTAATTAATTACTCTAGAATGAGGGAGTAACATCTGTTGTTTTCGCATATGTTAAAATTGGAATACTAATATATAATACACTACAGGTTGTACCTATAATACTATGCTACATATATAGCTACATTGATGTTTGTTATCATATGCCTTATTAAGATGTGTACTTTATACTAGTCAGTATAGATCAAGATCAAATGAACTGTAACTTGTAAATACCCGTGGAGTGCTTTCTTATGAAAGGATTTTATTTGTTAATTACGTGAGCTCCGACCAGGTTGCATACTTTAGATTCACAATTAAACATACTTATGGTATGCATGCCCACTGTTGCAAAATTAATAGGACACACATGCACTGGAGAAAGGTTAGTGAGAAATGACTCTTATAAAGTACATGATGTACTTCCAGTCTCTGTCTGATGGATCTCCAACTCAAGACACTAGTATCGAAGTAGCCACTACTGCTGAAGCAAACTCCCATGTGAGAATAATCATTGTTAACTTCATAATTACTAGCATATTAATGTTTGATCTCCATAAATATTTTTTGGACAGTTTTACTACAAATCGCATAATTTTCTGACATGCATAAATAACCACTTCTAGGATATTACGTAACAGCAAGAGTAACAGGAAAAATAAATCAGCATGGAGGATTATATAAATTGCATTGAAACTCCTGTAACAAACAGAATATTAAAATAACCCATTACTTTTTACAGTGTATGTCTACTCTGTTTTCTTTCAGGTGAGGAAACCAAATCTTACTGCTTCAACTAATTCATTATAGAGGAAAGTTGATTAGGAGAAACTTAGTTCCAGTTTGATGGGCACTCTTTTTTTTAAGGAGGCAGCATGGCTTAGTGGTTGGAGCTTGAGCCTCCTGATCTAAAGGTCAGTGGTTCGATTCCAGCTGCGGTCATGTTGTTTCCTGAAAAACAGAGTGTCTGTTTTTCTGTGGACTTCAATGCTAATAATTCATTATAATTAGTACAAAGTAGCTATGGACAGTATGGTATTAGATGTATGTATCTCCTGAACAACCAAATCCTATACATTAGTTATTTTAATCATTAATTTTTGTTTTTGCAATGAGATAATTATAGTATCTGGTAATCAAAACTTTATAAATATTTTAGTTAGTTTAGCCTTCCAAATGATTTAGTTAGTCAAGAGTGTTAAGCCATATTTTAGTCAATTCCCAAAATTTACAGTTTCAAAATATAATTATGAGAATCTTCATCATATAAGCACATGATCAACATGTGTCAATAATACTTTGAATATGTACACACACACACACACACAAACATTATATACGCACAATGCCATTCCTTCAACCATCTATTCATCTATCAATTTGTCTGTTCATCATATAATGTATTAGCACGTATCATTAGGAGCACACGAAAAAGAGGGTTCCTGATATCATCTTATCTGCCCAACATGTAGTTAACTAAAAGAAATCAATAACTATTGTCAATTATCTGACATTGCAAAGCGACAGTCTATTGCAAAATCTTATCTATTACATTACAATTGCCTTAACTGTATAATTAGTCTCCTTATATAAGTGAAAATTATAACAAGGAATGGACTGAATCATCACTTGTATTAGTGATGCTGGCTAATGCAGTGCCAATTTTGGTAGGCTAAATATCTGACAGAGTGATTCACCTAATTACCTACTTAGTCACTGCTGTGCACAAAAATAATTAGCATCTGCAAAGCATCCTTAAAACATACAGTGCAAAGCATCCTTAAGACATACAGTATTTGTTAAACCCCATTTGATGGCCAGATACAATTACATGTAACTTTAGTAGTAAACATATACTGGCTTATAGTGCTTCAACTAATTCATTATAATTAGTACAAAGTAGCTATGGACAGTATGGTATTAGATGTATGTATCTCCTGAACAACCAAATCCAATACATTAATCATTAATTTTTGTTTTTGCAATGAGATAATTATAGTATCTGGTAATCAAAACTTTATAAATGTTTTAGTTAGTTTAGCCTTTCAAATGATTTAGTTTAGTTTTACTTAGTCAAGAGTGTTAAGGCATATTTTGGTTAGTTTTAGTTAGTTAACTGAAAGTAAAATGGGCTAACTAAAAATGATTTTAGTTTTATTTAACTAAAATAACACTAGTGTGTGACTAAGTTTAGCAATTTAGAAGTACAGTATATTATTTGGTGGGTATTAAAATATTAATTTTAGTGTATCCGCTTAGAAATAAAAAAGGAAGAAAATAAAAAAATTAATTTTGACTGGATCAAACTGGAGGGGGACCTTGTGTGTATTTAGGCAGACATGATCAATGTACACAATAGACTATAAACATAATAATTAATTGTGGGAGCTTTAATTCGGAATTTTTAGAGGAAACACTAAATTAGTACATGCAATTAATAATGTCCATAAAGGTATATAGTGTGAAGGGATTTATAAAGTGACATAATGAATTGTACATACCATTATTGATTCTTTTACTAAGTCATTTCATTTGATGAAGATACGCAACAAAGTCAATTCTTTTGAATTCTTTCTCATACCAGTTCCCATGACTATTATCAATTTATCATCAATAGAAGTTAGCGTCATGATTGTCTATAGTGCGTAATGTTGATGTGGAGCAAAACAACACCAGATGATTTTTATAGTAACTCATCTGTTACAAGTCTCACTGACTGTCTGTCATAACACAATTTAATTAAAAGCTAACAATAGAGGTTCGTTACATCACTGTAACAATAGAATGAACTAATTCAAAACTAATATTGGGAAAGAAAGAAGACAAGTTATTTTACTTGAAAATTTCACTTACAACCTCGGGGTCACATATTAAAACATGATTTTAAATTTAATTATGAAGTTGAGGCTAATTCTGTTCATTAATAGTTTCATGGGCAAGTAACTACTTGCACACACAATCTAATTCTAGATATATCAAGTAAAATAGAACACACATACAATTTAAACTCACTTAATTTTTATTCCACTAAACGCCATTTTATTATTTTTGCATGACATCATCTTGCTCTTAATACATGTATTAAATTATAAATTCTATGATTTTAGCCACAATACAGTTTTCACAAATTGCATATGTATGCACCACATGATAATGGTACTATGTCTTTCTTTAGCTACATAATTTATATAACAAACATTATAAGTATTAGTTAATAGGGTATTGTGTTTAAAACGCTGGCAGGTGATGTCTTTCCTGAAATCTCATTGGTCAGAATTTCAAGAGATGCACTAATTTATTATAATACTAAATAAATATAAATTCAGAATGGAAAAAATCACGGGGATGGCCTTTTGGGAATATCTTTGGCACAAGCAATAATAATTATTAATTGTGATAATTATTATTATAATATTATTTAATAGAAAGATCGGTGATCTGATATAGGTCTGATCGCTTTTGTTGTCTGACCTCTTGAACTTTATCGATATCTGTAGTAACACAACACATTATGTTTTCCCATATGAAGCTTATTCAGTGAACATGAGAAATATATTATACTTGTTAGTTTACAAATCATAATACCAGAAATTGATAATACCAAACATATTATATCGGGTAGCTCGTTTTTTTTTTTACGGACATTTGATGGTAAGAGAAAACTTGTTCCACTAGCAATGTATTTCGTGCATTAAAATTTCGTGTCATGATTCAGGTACGCGATCGCAGTCAATTGAAGAACATGTAAATAAATTTCCATGGTATGTTATTAAATTTACACATTCTTTAATCGACTACAAAATTAAGCAAAAATAAATTCCTTGCGAAAAATACCCACTATATGGTTAGTCTAATATCCAAACATAATTTATGATAATTTACTAACCTATATCAGAATATATAATAGTTTCTTTGTCATCGGCCCCAAGCCACATAAGTTGCTTTTTCATCTCTGGCTACACTTGCAGCTGCAACATATATTTGTTGATCAAGAGCTCTAAAGATGAAGAGAAAAAGAGAATTTTATAGTAAATAGTGTTAAAAACGTATAAATGAAACAAATAAATATTACAATTAATACTCAATCTAGTGAATCTAATATATAATATTACTATGTATAATCAGGGAAATACTGGGGTAAGCCTATGATTGAATAGAAGGTGCGTGTCCAAGTGACAAGAGAGGGCATGGGAAAGGAAAGCAGAGCTACTAGTTTTGTCTCTTGTCTCTGTCTGTGCTGAAAAGTGCTCCTTTTTTCCCTCATTGCTGTAGTACCCACTGCTCTCTCAATCCTAACCTCTCCATTGCTCTTCTTTCCCTTGTTTTCTCCTTCCAGCGCTGCAGGCTTTCTTTCATTGCACCATTCTTCTCTCTACCTGAATTTATCTCTCTTATTGATAATTTCATTTTGATATCTCCAGAACAGGGTCCCAGGGAACCTGGAGGTGTCAAGGTGGGATTCACAAGTAAAATAAGTTTAGTCTGACAGCAGATCTTGCTCATGTTTACAAGTGAATTGAAAGTTTCAAACATCTTCTGTCAGACTAGACTTACTTTACTTGTGAATCCCACCCTGACACACCTGGGTTCCCTGGGACATTGTTCTGGAGATATCAAAATGAAGTAAACTACACAACACTGAGGTGCCTGTATTCTGAATAGTGTGTCCATTCATTTATTCACCTGCTTCTAATCAGTAGTTCCCAGTGTGCAGGTCCTGTTGTCATATTGAAGGCCCCTGGATACAGCAACATTTTACATCCTATAGATAAAGATAATTATTATTTTGTGAAAATGTTTCCAAAATAATCAAAAACATCGAAACTGATTCAACATTTCATAAGATAACTGACTAATACAAACACACAATATGTACATGTAATATGGAGATACAAAAGACACATAATATAATACCTCGTTTTGCATACAAAGCTGCTAATTCTGGGAACCTGAGGTCATAACAAATACCAAGACCAAATTTACACCATTCTGTAAAGAAAGAAAAGTTCATTAATTATTAGGTATGTTCATTATGATACTTCACTAAAAATATTATTTACTGAAATTCCCAATATTAAATCCCAATGGATACTTAATTATCACAACTATTCCACCAATGAGTATAATATTAAAAATACATGTATGTATCTCCCTATGGACTATCCCACTAATGGATATAACCATATAACATTACAAGATATAATATTACAAGTACAGCCAATGGGAGAGTATAAAGGTGAGACCTCCCAAGATAAGATCTTATCACATAATGAATAGTTTTACACCCATAGTGATACATATTCTGAGGAGTGGCTTTTCAGTCTAGAAATACAATTACATCTATATAGTAATAATATGGTTTGATCATGTATACATTCATAGTTATATACCTGTATCAAATGTAACTAGGTTCTTTCCTTGTGTCAAGATTTCAGATTCTTGAAAACGAATGCGGCCAGGAACATCAATATCAAACAAATGAAGCTTTAATGAATAGAGATGACTCAGTATATCATGAAATGTTTAGTATTATATGATACCTTATTATGTACAAACAGATTTCTTGTAGTGTTGCTTTAGTTTGACAAAAGTGACTACTTTTAGTTATAGTTATAGTATGTCTGGTTTCTTAAAACTTTTAGTTTAGTTATAGTTTAATTAACTAAAGTAATATTAGGCTTACTAAAAGGGTTTTAGTTTTAGTTAACTAACTAAAAGTGCCCAATTTTCAGTTATAGTTATTACAGTAGACTTGTAATTTAGTTATAGTTTAGTTAACTAAATGTCAAAATGCCTTACTAAAAGGGGTTTTAGTTATAGTTATAGTTAACTAAAACAACACTAATTTCTTGATTGTTAGAGTTATGTAACTTACAAGTTATTATAATTAACCTAATTAGTATTACATTGTATAGTCAATTAAATTAATTAGGTTAATTATAATAACTTGTATTATATGATACCTTATTATGTACATGTAACTTAAACAATGTGACAGCTGGTAGTAGTTGTTTACTTGTTTAAGTTACATGTACATACATAGAGATTGTATGCATGACTGAAAGATGGTATAATTAGGTATTGTCATGTACTTCAACACTTAAAATGCCCTTATACTAATTATTATGCATATATGCACTAAGTTGTTACAATTCATGCATATATAGTAGTAAACAGTCTACTTGAACTGTGCAGTTCACTGATGTTAATTTACTATTCATAAGTGAACCCAAACAATAACACTATCAGTTATTATGAGATACTAATTCATCCTTTTTGCTGTTTAATTTCTGGTGACATACTTTTCACAGGCTGCCTGATTCTTCGATCATACTTACTTTGCTGTACTTTGCTATAAGTTCTCCTGATGGGTTGAAGACAGTACTTGTATTATAAATCTTGTCTCCATTTTTTTCAGGTATACTGCCTGTAAATTACAAATATTTTGGGATATTTATATCTGAATTCAAGTGCATAATGAACCAAGGTGTCTCCATCCACTGCATTGGCCCATTTGACTGGACTGCAAATTAATTAAATACGAGGGTGCTGTGATCAACACATCTACTAATTTAGCATAATTATTATTATTTTAAATTGTGGGCATGGTTTACATAGCATAATATAAACTTGTAATGCATTACAATACAAGTCATACAATGTATTTACCTCCTATAACATATGTTTTAGTTTCTTTAGCCACCTGTCTCAGACATTCTGTTGATTCTCCAGGAATTGGTTCACAGTATTCAGGAAAATATGAGGTACCATAAGGTGAGTTAAAACACTCAGGAAGAACTATCACTTGAGCACCTTTTGAGGCAGCCTCTCTTATAAAGTTAGCTGCTCTAGAGAGATTCACAGATTTATCAGCTTCGACAAGGAGCTGGATAAGAGCAATACGAAATTTAATAGCTGGAGAAACAAGTGTATATAGAGAAAAAAAACATCCCTATGATTGCTTTACAAATTTAAGTGAAGATAAAAGTATCCTTATGACTGCTTTGTGGTGTCCAGAATTCAGTAATCATGGCTGACTTTATCAAGCATGAAAGACAACAGCTTATTATAGTTATTATTTTGATTATCTACTCTCCTGACCTTTCAAAGGACCTTGTAGGAATATATTTCAGGCAGAATAGCTAGCTATTAGTTACAGTTTATACGTAAGCTCAACAGCTTTCTTTCTGCTGGTGTGTAGAGCTTGATCGCGCGTTCTTTTACGCGCCACGCCCATTAATTGACCGAGCCCCCGGGAATGATGTAACTTCCTTAACTACGTATACAACCCATACTCGCGACAAACATAATAATAATAAATTATAAGTATAGGTTATACACCGAGGTAAAGGTTTCTACTGGATTTATCAAACCGAGGGCCGAAGGCACGAGGTTTGATAAATCAGTAGAAACCGTACCGAGGTGTATAACCGTCTTCTACCATGAAACGCGCGCGAAATACAGTAACTAAGCAAATCTTTGCGCGTGGCAACAGTATACATAATTTCACTAACCTATGGATATAGTGTGGGTTTCTGTGACTCTTTAGACAAGTAACTAATCAACAGTTGAATCGCAAATGACAAAAAGAGCTCTACATGTGGCAGACTTCCGGCTCCTCCTCTACTCCAGTATAAGGTGTGGTCTTCCAGCGATATCGATCGATCGCTATCAAGAAGCTAGCGCTGCAAGAACAGCCCCACCCAACTCTTTTGGAATCTCATACAAGAAGAAGCAATAGAGGTCTGAAAGACCTCAATCACAAGCATACAAATTGGTGTCAGATTTTCAAAAAGAACATGCATCACTATGAATTACAGCTAATAATTATAGCTACAGTTGTATATATATAGTCATCATGATTGTTGTTTTATGTCAATTATTATATATAATTATTATTTATGAAGTATTATAAAGGAATTGACAACTATGTAACTTAAATTTCATTTCAATCAATGACGGGAAAATTTTACTGGGAGGTTTAATAACATGTTATCAAACCTCCCGGTAAAGACCGGGAGGTTTGATAACACATTTAGAAACCTCATTATAAGCAATCTGATTGGTCAATTCAATCTAGTCATGGTAGAATTATAATTATATATAAACATACATCGAACCCGTGGGAAAGCAATCATAGGGATGGCCCTACGGGCCATAAAAATAACACCCTTTTATGATACAATCTAATAATTAATTTTGTTATCTTTTTATTGAAAGACATATACTTTCATATAATAGTTTGTTGTAATCTAAAAGACTTCTACTATTCAATAAAAATAAACATTTCAGAAATAGTAACAATACCTGAAGCACTCAATCATTTAAATCCGAGTACCTATTTTGGAACTGAGACCAATTACTAAATTGCCACACCTACCAATTTTGGCAACTGCATATACGTATAACACAATAAACAAGATATATAAAGAAAGAAGTATCCCTATGACTGCTTTGTGGTGTTCAGCATTCAGTAATAATGGCTATCATGACTGAATCACAACAGCCTATTATAGTTATTATTTTGATTATCTACTCTCCTTGCCTTTTAAAGGACTGTGTAGAACATTAAGAATATACTTCAGGTAGAATAGCTAGCTATTAGTTCCAGTTTCTGTGTAAGGTACTTAGCTAAGGCAACTTTCTATCTGCTGGTCTGTAGAGCTTGAGAGCACGTGCCACGCCTATTAATTGACGCTTACCCTAAATGATTTGGATAATTCTTCTTTACATCCCATCACCATCAATCCCTCTTTTGGCTTACAAAACTCTATCATCCAATCAGTTGACTTTACGTGGGGATCACTTGATGGTATTTCATTCTCCAATATAATTCAATCAACTTATAATTAGAAGAGTAACCTTAGGTATAGATTTTGTGGCTGAACTAGCTCACCTGTTTCAAGCATATGCAGACCAATCCTCTCTTGAATTGGTGCCCATGTAAGCAATCACAGTGTGTCAAGTTCTAATGTTACAAAAACCTAGCCGTACCAGTAAAAGTAAAGATCATGTCAATCACTTACAAAGATGACTAAATCTGTGGTTGAATGGAGGGAGATATCCAAGCACTGTTAGATGAAGGTCGTTGCATTCAAAAATATCTTCCAAATACAGCAATAATGAAACACTAGCTGGAATCTTTAGAGACCTGATATTGAAGGGAAAGATTAAGAATAGCCTGAATCTTCTATCATGTAAAACAACAGGAGGCATCCTAAACCTAGAGGATCGAAACAACAGCAGAAGGCATAGTCCACCCTAGATGTCCTATTGGCAAAGCATCCACTGGTAATTCACCAGCGTCCGATTCACTTTTGAACGGCATCCCAGAGTCAATCGATCTCATTTTCTTTGAAAATCTGAATGCAGAAGCCATTCAGCATGCAGCCCTACATACACATAGAGCCGCCGGCCTTCATGTGTGGATGCCTACGCATGGAAACGTTTTTGTTCATCTTTCACAAATGCCTCTCAATATCTCTGTTCTGCACTAGTTTCAGTAGGTCGTCGAATTTGCTCCTCCCCTGTTCACTTCCTTGGTCTGGGTGCATTCACTGCATGCTGTCTAATTCCCCTTGACAAATATCCTGGTGTAAGACAAATCAAGATTGGTGAAGTTTAATGACAAATAATCACCAAAGCTCTGCTACAATTAGTTAGTCATGAATAGAGGAAGCAGCAGCAGGACCATTACAAGTTTGCGTCGGACAAAAAGGTGGTTGTGAGGCAGCTGTTCATTCAATGAGACACATGTTCCAAGACAGCAACACCGAAGGGGTCCTTTTAGTAGATGCTACTAATGCCTTTGCGCCGGACAAAAAGGTGGTTGTGAGGCAGCTGTTCATTCAATGAGACACATGTTCCAAGACAGCAACACCGAAGGGGTCCTTTTAGTAGATGCTACTAATGCCTTTGCGCCGGACAAAAAGGTGGTTGTGAGGCAGCTGTTCATTCAATGAGACACATGTTCCAAGACAGCAACACCGAAGGGGTCCTTTTAGTAGATGCTACTAATGCCTTTAACTCCATCAATAGACAAGCCGCCTTACATAACATCAAAATGCTTTGTCCACCGATTGCACAAATCCTAATCAATACATATCAGTCTCCAATAAGGATGATTATTCCTGGAAAAGGCGAAATAGCTTCAACAGAAGGAACAACACAAGGCGACCCATGGCTATGTATGCCTTGCCCATTATTCCTCTGATATGTAAACTGCACTCATCTTCTCCTAAAGTCTCACAGATCTGGTTTGCAGAGAATGACACTAGCGCTGGTTCCTGTTCCCATTTAAAAACTTGGTGGAATAAGTTAACAGAAGTAGGACTATTGTTTGGACATCATCAAAATGCAGCCAAAACATGCCTAATCGTGAAAGTTTCTAACGAACAAAAATCAAAAATCTTTTCCGACACTGCAGTGAAAATCACACATCTGGAAAACAACACCTAGGTGCAGCCATAGGATCAAGATCCTTCACTGAAGTCTATGTAAACAACAAGGTTGAGTCTTGGACAAAGGAGATAGAAAGACTAACAGAAATTGCGATTTCTCAACCACACGGAGCTTATGCCACAATCACTCATGGTCTCTCTAGTCAGTGGAACTATCTTTTGAGAACAATTGGAATCTCAGCTACAACCATTAAGAGGAGAATCACTCAATTTCCAATCTGTCAACTCAAAAGATGGTGCTCGCTTAGACATTCGAGCGAAAGGTTTTTGGAACAGTGGCCAAGATGCATTTTTTGATGTAAGGGTATTTCACCCCAACGCGCCAAGCAACTATTCCATAAACACATCTTCCTCTTACAACAAACACGAGAATATTAAGAAAAGAGAATATGGCCAAACGTGTCAGAAAGGCTGAGTTAGGCGTTTTCATTCCTCTTGTTTTCTCCACCACCGATGGCATGGGTCGAGAAGGACATACATTTTATAAAAGGCTTGCCGATTTGATTGTCACAAAAAGAAAAAAACATTATTCTTTATTCATGGGGTGCCTTACATGTCATTTATCCTTTGGGATCACCCACTCTGCCATTCTATGTATACGGGGCAGCCATTCCTCTTTTCTTCATCCTATCGAGAGACCGATATAACCTTTGCATCAGCCGAGGGTAAAATGGAAAAAACAATTGACCACTACATCTACTAACGTTTTAACTCTATACATTTTTTTGTTTTAGTACTTACATGTCAGAGTTTTTGATACATTTTGAAGTTTGGGCCAAATTGGCTCAAAAATGGTTAGTGTGTGCACCATTGAGAACACATCTTGAGCCAATTAACTAAGGTTAATGCTGTTAGTGACAATATAATAATAATTAACTGTGCCACTGACCCAAAGAGAGAAATGTGCAGTGCCAAATAAGAAGCTCTTTGGGCCAATGGTGTGGCATATGAGCTTATCAAAAACACTGTTACATGTCTATAGCTAATTCATCAATGTTTTCTTTTCTTTTACTTTATTTCATCATATTTTATTGTATATTAATTGACAAAGAAAAAAAATTAATTGACTGAGCCCCCCGGAATGACGCAACTTCTTTAACCGTATACAGTGAATACTAGCGTAAGCGACGCAAGAATAATTATATATTATACATTAAATCCCCTGGAAAGCAATCATAGGGATGGCCCTAACCTGCTTCCAAATTTGAGTGCAAAATTGGTAATAAAATTAATAACACCATTCATAATTATATAATAATTATATTATGAATGGCGTTATTAATTTTATTACCAATTATATATTGGACTAAAAATACTGGACTGGACTACTGGACTACAAAATTAGTGTGGGTGTTCATTTACCACGCTGACCTGAAATAACTTAATTCTCACTTCACTAGAGGGAAATATATCCATTGCATTACTGATTAGTACATAGAATTGAGGATAACTGTATAATTATTATTATTACAAAAGATCATCATGCTATGGGATACAGGAAAGCATCATGCTAGTGTAGTGTACATGGTGGAAGGGTTCATGCACTGTAAAAGCTGATTGGTTGCTTTAATAAAGTTAAATGAGTTAGTAGTGCATAAATCGAGAGCATCTCTAGGAAGCCATTATTCTAATGGAAAAAATCTTTGTTTTCTGTTATAAATGTGTTTCTAATTGATGTACAGGGAACTGACATAGTTTGCACCACCAACAAAATGTTTGATATATGTTATAAAGATATATAATTGGTTGAACAACAAGTATTTTTTTACAGTGTACCTTGATTTAGTTAGTTATGTGATATTGATTCAAGCATGAAATTAGAATAGAACAAATACTGCATATGATATGATTTAAGATATTGATTTGCCAACTCAGACTATAGCAACAGAATGATACAGACAAGAGCCAAGAGTAATATGTTCCTAATCATATTATACTATATATATATATAATATATATAATATATATATATATACTCCTAATGCATAGTACAACTGCACTTTCGAAAGGAACATAGTAATCATTTTTAAAACAGAAAATAAGAACCAATATTATATTCCTAATGCAGAGCTGTACTTTAAATTGGTAATATAATATCATGTTTATAATGGAAAATAAAATATATAATATCTTTTTTACATATGTAATAATAATATTGGCTTCCTAGAGATCTAGCACACCTAACTCAATCAAATTTATTAAAACAACCCTTAACAGTGCATGAACCCTTCCATCATGTACACTACACTATCATGATGCTTTCCTAGTGAACTATATAATATCCGATCATCTTTTGTTATACATTGAAAGAATTACTATATATGTACAATGTATTTTTAATTATCCTCTATTGAAGCGAGATAAGGTGAACTGGTTAAGTCTCTCCATCTAAACACACGTTATACATTTCTGGGTATGGCAAATAACACCCACGTGTTATTTTGAGTGTGCTAAATGAACACCCACACTAATTTTGCAGTCCAGTGATTACTGACTGCCATTTGTGTAGAAAGCCACTATCAAATTTATATTTACAATTATAATAATAATAACAAGAGCTTATGAGCAGCAAAGACATGTGATCCACTATATATACGTGTGTATATCCCAATATGCTAACTTTAAACCCGGATGCTTTGATCTCCTAATAATACTGTAAATGCTATACTGCATTGATTTTGTATATGATATATGATTACAGAGGTGTCCTTATTTCAGAAGTAATCTGGACCACATAAATTTTCAATATCAAGATTAATTACATCTATTAAACAATTATCCATGGTAGTGGATATTCCACTGGAGATATCGTAAAACCTTTATAAATGGTGATGACCTTAATTCAGAGATCAGTTAGTACACAAATGTACTTTTAGCCAAAGGCAAATGTCTATGGAAACATATTTAATTCACACTATCACAGTACACTTAAATGTTTATGGTTGAGACAGCACTAAATTTAATTGTATCTATAATTACATTTGGGTGATTGAATATACACTGCTACTCCTAGCAGTGTTACTAACTGAATTAATGTAATAACTAGGTTAAAAAAATCTGAGATATCCTTACTCACTAAATCATACTCACCTTATATCATTACAGATGTACTATTAATTTAAAAATTCAGATTTTCATTACAACAAGTCCATTACCTGTCAATGTTGTAATGCTGTGTGTATAAAAAAAAAACAGTTGACGCAATTTGTTCTGACAATGACTTTGAAACAACTATTGTACCTATTAGAATTTACCAGTACATTGTATTTTATTCTGTTTAATTATCAAAATCATTTGGTATTTCTATCATTATTGAAAGCAAAATTAA
Source organism: Petrosia ficiformis (assembly GCA_947044365.1). NCBI lineage: Eukaryota > Metazoa > Porifera > Demospongiae > Haplosclerida > Petrosiidae > Petrosia > Petrosia ficiformis. Next base: position 11,022,119 of record OX345637.1, on the reverse strand, counting down.
TTTGTATGTATCACTATGCATTGTTGGAAAATACCATAAATAGTTAAATTCATGCAGGACACCAACTTAAATAAGAAAACCCAATTGATAATTTTTCTCCTTTTAACATTGGTTACCAAACACAATTTCTGTTGTAAGTAATAAAATTTTATTGCATATCTACAAACACTAGTTGATGTGAATAAAGAAGACACTGACTTTTGATTTCTGTGGCAAAACTTTGTGTATAGATTTATGAATTGTATGCTAAATATTATGCAAACCTGGGATCTTTCTGAGTCAAGAACAACGACAAAGTAACATCACAGATTTCATACCTCAGTCTAAACTGAAATATATTGTTAATTGGAAGTTCTTCAGAATTGATTCTTATAACAGTAAGAAAATAATTATAGAAATAAAACCTCACCTCAACTTTTGACTTCAAGAAATTCCCTGAAGAAATGCAATGTGCTTTGTATTAGTTACAGTAGAATCAGATTATTGATCTTCAAAATAATTATTCAGACCCATCCAGTGCTAAGGGTTCCATAGTGAACTTCTGAATAGCAGTATTTCCTTTACTTGAACAGATTATATTACCCTAATTGTAGTAAAATCAAAAGCAAGCAAATGATGTTGAGGTGTGTTGTTTGTGAATTAGCATAAACCCTTTATGAGCACTTTTAGGATATGATTAGTTCAATAGAAAAACCACATCCAGCATTGTAAACTTTGGCAAAGAATACAGTGCTCCAAAGTCACATTCACCTTGTCTAAATGTTGTCCTAGATCTCTTAACACCTCATACATGTATGTAATTTTGCTATCGCCCATGCTCTTATAATATTATATTTTGTGACTGGATATGAGAAAATATGGCTATTTTGTTTTAAAATATTTGCCGGATTGAATACTTAAATTCAAGTGCTCAGTAACTGGCTATGTTGCATAGCACACCAGCCAAATTTGGACCAAATTACATGCACTCTAACTGGTTTCGAACATAAAGTTAGCAAGCATTTTAATGAAAGTATTCAATCAATAATACTTTTTTATTCTCAGTCACACTACAATTGTTTTTGTTATTTTGTTATATGTGACTTAATTTTCAAAAAGTGACACTTTCCTGCAAAATAATTTTGATCAAATGCTTAATTTTAGTACAGTGAGTCACTTAGAAGAGTAATATTAGCTCTTCCTGGATACCTCATTTCCTGTAAAAAATGGCAGGAATGAGAATGGTGAATATTATTTTAGTTAGCTATTTAAGTAATATTATATATATATGTATAACATTACGACAATACAATAAGTATATATTACTATGTTATCACATCAATGGAATGTGCATATTGATATACCACTTTAATTTCAGTTTTTAACAAAATGAAAGCTGTTCGGCATGACAAATAACCAGCCCCTCCCTTCTACCTGATATTCACTGCCAACAGGCAACTTGTATTTTTTTGGGTTGTAATTATTGAATGAAGTCTCGTACTACGTTAATAAATTGAAATATGGCTAGCGATTGCAAAGCAGTTCTTGTTATGGAAAAAAAGACAGTAGTGATTGTTGAATGAAAGAACAGAGTAAGTCAGTTGAAAGTATTCTGAATGTAAGCTTACTGGGAAGTTAGTCAGTTTACATTTCAGTACCTCTGTATGGGCTAAAACATACAAAAATTTGGTGTCACACTATATACTGACTTGATGTTTCTTATCTCTGTCAACTTCAGCAGAAATAATACATCCAGCATTCAGCAGATTTGATACATCCAGCATAAAGCCTTCTCTGATTTTTGTAATTCAACCTTTAGTTACCAACACAAGAGAAGTATAATAATATTGAATCATAAAAGACAGCTGTCAGAACAGCAAGGTTTACTTTTTGGCCACTGAAATGATTTGACGAACACTGACGATTTTACCAGGCCAAGCTACGAACACTTCTCTATCACCAGTATATATTGCACAATTCCATTTTCTAGCTATAGCTTTAAAACAAACAGCATTTCTTCGATGCCATCTTATGCTCCGTGAATATGATTAACAAGTTTTTGTGTAATCTGATTAGGCTGCAAGATTCTTGCAGTGAGTTACAAGTAGCTTGTTGGCAGTTCACCAGACCCTTCCTCCTCAGGCGAAGGGGCTGGCTCGCGAGACTAGGCCTGGCTATGAGACCAACATGACAGTAAAAGTATACATTATAGTCATGCTAAATTATATTATTATGAATACTAGTAATACACACAATTATTTTTATACCTCTCCAATTATAGCTATTTGAACAACCATAAAATCAGCTAAGTTCTTGCAATGGCTGTGAAATTAGATTTAATACAGACTGCATTATGGAAACGTGACAAAGTTCATATAATATATTATTTATAATTATATAATCGTCATTTACTAAAATTCAAATTATTTTAACGTACCATTGACAGTCCTGCCATTTTGGCCCTCCAAAATTTCTGGGGTGTGACTTCAATATTAGGGTGTGTTTGAGAATGTGAAGATGAGACAAAGTATATGATATAGTGAAGAGGACTCGTCAGTACTAATGATAATTCTCTATATGGGACACTATCTAATTTTTATTAACTATGCATGGCTTAATTAATCATTATAATTATAGTTTATGTATTTTAATTGTAATTTTGTGTTTTCTTGTTTGTAAAATTTTGAAAGCAATAAATATGCATGCTACATTAAAGTGATCAAATTAGTTTCTACAATAATAACATAAAAGTATAAAATGGTACAAAATTACAAACAATTAACACGCACTTGGGTAACACTATATTGGAATAACAAATTTTCTAGACAATAAATGTTTATTTATTTAATTCATTATTTATAATAATTGAGAAGGTCTGGACTCAAATAATATGATTCTAGAAAACACTGAAAATGAGTACATTACTATGCATTATTGATGATCATAATAAGTGAAAAGAATGCATAAAATGTATACTTGCATGAAGTTATTTTTTACTACTACAGTAACAAAATTAATTGCTTTTTAATGACGTCATAATTAATAAGAGATGTTAATTAAAAGTGAGTTTTGTTGTTGTGTGTATCATCATGATTATAAATGTAGATAATTATATCTAGTTGTAGTGTCTTTGTATGAGAAGAAATAGTGTTGATGTTCAACTAGTTAGCTATTTCATAATTGTATCAATAAACACTATTTATTTTACCATGACTTCAAAATGAAAAAAAAGATGTTTACTGCATGGTCAACTGGCCCAGTTAGGATAATTAATTCTAAATTGGTGCTTAGTAGTTACGAAACTATATATTCGTGGTCCATCATGAAGGCCTGGTAAAATTTCATACAGGTTCATTGAAATTATCATATTTTTAACTTCTCCTCAAAGGTATCTGTGTTTTCTATGCTCTATATTTTGGTAAATTTTTTTTCCTGGTGTAGCTATACGTAAGTGGAGGTGTAATTCAAGTAAAGGATGTTGTCTTCTTTCTTCACAAGAATTACTTTTGAACTGCTCTAGTGGTGTACCAAATCCTCGTTGTCATTTCTGATTTGGTAAGTGGGTATATGTAATAATTATTGTCACAGAATCATTAACTTCATTTGATTAAGGACACACATCGATAGTCATATATTCAACTTTTATTGTTGAGAATATTATTATTGAAACTGGTTTAGGAAAACAGTTCAGTTTTGGATTAAAAAAAAAATTTGTTTGTCACACCAGTAATTAATTATAAATTATAATGCATTTATTATATCAGGTGGTAAACACTGTTTTTGAAACCTCACTATGTATAAGTGCTCTCTCATTATAAAAAAATTGATGTTATAGTTGGCTATGAGTATGTTCCATTAGTTGTTTGCCAGTACTAATAATTTAGTACACAACTTCCCTCTTATTGTAATTGATGATGTAATTATTTTATTGGCCATGAGTATGTTGTTGTTTGCCAATACTATTAATTTAGTAAACCACATTGTAATTGATGATCTTATTGGCATAATTTAGTACACGTACATAGTTTAATTAATTATGTACACAACTTCCCATGAATTCCTGTCAATAAGTAAACTGATATATAGTACAGGGAAACATTTTTTTATAGAGCATATATACTTTATAATGAAAATGTACCAGTTAGTATACCCATACTATCATTCATGTATTACAAGTTTATGTATACTTTATGCATCATTATCAAGAGTTTATAATAATACATGGAGATTATATATACATTCATACCCATGTACTACTGCATTAGTTTAAATCCACTATTAATTGATGAGCTGAATCAATTCCCTTGTGAATGTGATGAATAGTGAAGCTTTTTGTTGATAGCTATGGATTCCATATCAATAGTCATTGAGTCTCATTCACTATAATTGTATTATTTAATGAACATGCTGATTGAATATTTTAATTTCTGTTTGTCTTTTTGTCACACTTATACTTCTTCACAAACTTTGAAGACATTTACTAGTATTTAGTAGTCGTTCTAACAGTTCTGTACATTGATCTCAAGCAGTTTGCTTCATATTACAGTTTCTGCTATGCTAGTCTCAACTCTAGCCATACCAACAATGTGAGAAGCATCAGGTAATTTGAGTATACATTCCTGATGGAGTGACATTCCATTTCCAGATTCATATAAATGACCAATCAAATTGCTCAGTTTATTGCATGACTTCGTATAATTAACAAAAGCACATAAAAATCTTGTAATAAAAGACGCTGTAACAAAGGCTGTGGAGCACCCTGGATACCAGTCTTCTGCTACCTCATGGAGACTGTAATTCAGCACTCAAGTAATAAAAAGATTCGAACATTCATAGTAGCAGTGAGTCAGATGACAGTCACCTGATCATGACATCATTGTTTCAGGAATATAGGCTCATTTTGCACACATGGGAGGTCTGGAGACGAGACTGCCGTTATGCTGATATTTTGTAGGGCATGATGTGAATTTTAATATTGTAGATATACAACTGTAATACCATGTTGTGGGGATGAGAACATGTAACTGTTTCATGAACAGTTCAATCAATCACTGTGTATTTATGTATCACATTATTTTAATCGGTACATTTACTTATAATTATAATTATGTGTTGTGTATTTCAGATACTATAATAGACAGCACCTATATTTTCATTTTCATATAGTGGATTCTCTCTGATGCACACCTTATATAGATGAAGTAAACAGAACGCTCTCCTATCCATGTTCAGAACTTGATAGCCTATGAACTGGAGCATCTGTTGTTATGAGGAACTTATGACAACTATATATTGAAACAGCTGTTGAATTTGTATATGCACTAGTCGTCGAATTTATCACAAGGAAATGAAGAGATTGAAGATGAAAGTCAAAGGAGATGTGTATTCATTTCATAGGTATGTATGTATGTATTATTATGTATCTAATCCATGAAATTTATACATCTGAAAGCTTTACACTGTCAAACAGTGTAGTTCAACAAATGGTTATCTCAACATGTAGTAATATTTTGGTGATTTCAAGGGTTTAGGATTGAGGCTGATATAATTATATTCTTAATTTTTATGCACTTACTGGTAAATTCACTAAATTGATAACGTCAGGTTACTGATATCGCAGTTTTGATAAATCAGGATTCCATAGTAATGAAGCACCTTTGGTGCGTGGCCTCGCCGCTGTAGCTTAAGGATAGGTTGCAATTGCAACAATTAAATAAATGAGATGCAAGAGAGAAAGTAACAAGCTTAAATATGAATTAGTTGTTTATATAAAGTTGAAAGTTGGTTGAGAAAGTTTTTTGTGGCTAGACTGGCAAAGATTATTTCTGATAAATATAAAAACACATGAAAGATGACTCTCCATCAGCTATACTGCTTTGAACTAGTATAATAACTATATTACTTACAGTCAAATTACATAATATACTCTTCCAACAAATATTCATTACCAAAACAACTGTCAGTTACTAAAGATAATTATCCTATAATGAATTGTACATTGTTACAACTACAATGAACAAAAACATTGAACTTACAGTTCAAATATATGTAATATGAAAGTCACAATAATAGCAGAAAGGAAGGTGTTGCTCTAAACTGACCTCCACGTTTGATCTCATGTGATTACATTGGGTGTGGGTTATTGCAAGTAAATGGCAGAAACTGGAGAGCTTACAGAGATAGAATGTATGAGTCTGTAACTTGCTAAAACAATGTCTGTGGCAAATCTCTTTTCAATACGATTTTGATAAACTTCTTTCTCTACTCTATCAAGTCTTTAAATCGACGCTTAAAGCATCTGGCTAGGATGTGTAGTGAGTTTAGCATTTTCCATTCTAAGTAACTTTTCATACAGTTTACTTCGTTGTAAAAACAACAGAGCAATAGAAGACCATGTTTTTGAACAGATCTGAAAGTTTGGGGGCCGTGGGAGGTATGCGTTTGAAGTTATAACTGTTCAAAGTAAAAAAACTTGGGAAGGAATGAACGAATAACTTGCTAAAACAATGTCTGTGGCAAATTTCTTTTCAATACGATTTTGAGAAACTTCTTTCTCTACTCTATCAAGTCTTTAAATCGACGATTAGATTTAAAAAGTGGGGACAGACAGACAGACAGAATGAATGACAGAATGACAACCAAAGTACTAAAGACTCGCCCACGCGTAGGCGCGGCGAGCCCAATTACAATTTGCATAAATTTGTCATTTCTACTCATTTTATTAATTTACATATCATTGACAGATAACAATTTGTTAGAGCAATAACTGTTTGAGTTTGTAGCAAATTGTTACTCCTACCATCCATATACACTACATGATCACAACCTTTGTATAATTATGAATTCATTTAAAGTTGCATGCCACCTCCTAGACTTAGGAGTTGCTCTGTAATGTAAATTGTAAACTCAGCAAACAATGTGGGCAGTGGTCAATGACTGGAGTAGCTGAATCATTGTTTGTTATGCATACATGACTTATAACTTGGTAACTAATTGAATATAAACATTACATACATTCTCATTGAGTGATACGTGACATTCTTTAGTAAAATAATGCTAGTTATAGTGATGCATAATGCCAAGGATACCACAGTTCACTCTGTGACATTCACAGAATGAGTTAAATTAAAGCATGTGAATACTCTCCAGTTTCCCAAAGACACTAACATTAATTATATTTAGTAATGTATCAATAATTGGATCGGTATATTATCAAATTCAGGTGTTGAAAGTTTTGTATTATGGTGAGTTAGTGCTGTCATGATATGGAAATTTGCCATGTTATTATCATGTCATGGCACTTTATGTCATGATAATATATGTCATGACCACATACTCATTAAATAAGTAATGTATATTTACTGTATGACTGTTATGGACACAGTGCTAGCTATTATCAATGAATAGAATAAGGCTCCTTCCACAATTGCAATATGAATATCGTGCATAGTTATGTCACTATATAAAATAAATCATTATATCATGACTGCACTTGTTAGAATGTAGTAGTTTAGTTGTTCACAATGGGTAAGTAAATTGATAGCGGAGGGTGACTGATAAGATGTCTGACAGTTTTGAAAATCATGACCAAATGTATTCACAGTTTTCATATCATTATCATTCCCACTAATAATTTACATACTTGCACACAGATTTCACATAATTATTTAGTTTAATCCTCACAAAATGTGTAGATTATAGTAACATGTATATACACATGATGTTGTTTGCAATTGGTATTTTCATTAATTGAGGTGGAAATCATGAAAATTTTATACTGCAAAACTTTCCCACTATACAGTAAAATGAATTTATGAACATGCAAACAACCTCACTTATACTACATCACTTCAGAGTCATTAAAACCATTTTTTGCAGTAACGTATAATCATATATATATACGATATCAATGCAGTATATATAGCACTTGGCAAAGCAACAGTATTATAGCATCCAGTTTTAAAGTTAGCATGTTGGGATGGCATGCATGTGATCTACTATATACACATATATAGTAGACTACATATCTTTGCTGTTCTTGTTATTATTATTATTGTAAAGACAGATTTGATAGTGGCTTTCTATTATCTATATATATATAATATTATATATATAAACTTATTGCTTATCACAGCTGTCAGATTTGCTATGATAATTAATATATATATACATGGATGCAACTATCAGTCATTCCAGATACTAGTAGTTGTGTATTCATGCGGTGGCCCTGAAGGTCGCGATAGTCCCAACGTTCTACGTGACAATCCCAATGTTCTATGCGACAATCCTGACATTCTATGCGACAATGCGACAATGCCAAGGTATCCAACGTTCTACGTGACAATCCCAACGTTCTATCCGAAGGTCTCTAACATTCATGTGACAATCCCAACGTTCTACATGAAGGTCTCTAGCGTTCTATGTGACAATGTGTTAGCTAGGCCAGTATTAATTAGAGCCACGCCTCAAAAATTGCACATCAATTTTCATTACCCGCAGCTTGTTACTGTTGGTGCTTTGTGTTTATGGCTGTGCAGGACTATCCCGAGATGACCCTGAGGTCAACAGTAAGTGACTAAGTTTGTACATAATTACCAATAACATCCATTTGCTCTCTATCTATCTTTATATAAATCATAATTTCAAGTTGTTATATATATATACACATAATATGGTGTACAAACTTAGTCACTTGCTGTTGACTTCAGGGTCATCTCGGGATAGTCCTGCACAGCCATAAACACAAACCACCAACAGTAACAAGCTGGTAATGACAATTGATGCCATGTAAATTTTATAGCAAGAATTAATTTTTGAGGCGTGGCTCTAATTAATACTGGCCTAGATTTCACATAGAACGTTACAGAGCTTCGTGTAGAACGTTGGGATTGTCGCGTAGAACGTTGGGATTGTCACGTAGAACGTTGGGACTATCGCGACTTTCAGGGCCACCGTATATTCATCATAATAGCAAGTATACTAGTACATGTATACTAGAGACTGTATTGTCTAATGTCTCGTATATTATATAATAACTATTATTATTATTATTAAGTATATTACGTCCAACAACTTGTTTACCCATCTGTCTCAGTTATTTCAATGTACACTCTGCTGAATTGATTTCCTGCATGGAAACTCAAAATCCTGCTTTAAAAAAAGCATGAAACTAGAAATAAACAGGTTTCTAGAAAGTTGTAAATTTAAGATGGAACATATCACTATTCTGACATACCAATTACCTTCACAGTATTCACAAACTACAATAATGCAGGGTAAGAGGTGTGCCACAATGGTGATGCATCCGGCATAATATTTTTAGTTCCTGCATCCCCAATATATAGTCATAAAGTGTTTAACACCACTACACTGATACTAAAAGTATACAGACTCTACACCATTTATTGCATGACCTCTTTGGTTGTAACAGTACTGGTACTTGTTATATTATATGTTAATACCTTATCTCTGAGAAATATTTATTGTGTTCATGATAATCTTTATGCTCATTAGTGCTTCCCCAATCATTGGTTCTGGTGAATACCCTATTTAGGTAAACTCATTGTGTTGGTATAGCTAGTAATGAATTAAGTAATCATTAGTTCTAACTCTTTGTGTTGGTAGGGGGGTAGTGGTTTTGGTGAATCCCTTAACTCATATTGATACAATCAGTGGTTTCACAACAAAGGCTATAGTCTTACACCTCCAGACACTATCTAATCACCCACTTATCATAACTTCCTTTTTACCTTATATAGTCAAAACTATAGACTCAGTTTATGCTGAGAGACAATAATACATTGGTGTGTGAACATCTTTACAACAATAGTGGTGTTGATACCTCAATGTGATACCAAGAATGATGAATGTAGTGGCCACTTCTATTTGACTTCAGCATTCAGTATGAACTTTTATCTATTAGTGTCAATACTTGGAAGCAGTACTTGATACCATAATTTTTTTTAGACGAGGTATTAGGTATTTATTAAACATTTTGCAAACAGCCACTCATAGAGGACACTGTCTGCTGAATGTCCAGCACTGAACTGTATACAAAGTATATGGAGAGCTGAACATTTCCACTTTCTGATTATAATGAATGTTATATTGCTAATGAATACACTCTCATCTCTTGTTCTCATTGAAACCTACATGATAGTGGTTACTCACTTCTCCGCTATCATAATAATGACATTCATAATTATTGACTGATTTATCATTGGTGGTTAATTAATTATTGTACGTAAACAGTGTGGTACCAGTAAACTATAATCCTTCCTCCAGAACAAGAAATCAAGATATGTGAAAACGTGATTCAAGGCCAGAACACACTTTAATTTAATTAATAGATCAGACATATACAAATTGCATATGTCATAATTATAATGATTGTAATATTCAAATTTAATAATGAAAATAATTATTATAACAAGCTACAATTAATACAGGTTGTAGGCGTGTCTCAAAATGACTGCTCCCTCAGGTTAGAATGAAAATTGTGTCTAATTTTTTAAGGTGTGTATTAAATATTATTAGTACTAATAGACTATACTAGTTACTGTGAGTACAAGTATTGTCTTGGTTCATTTCAGTATTCCTTTTTGTCTACAATTAGTTATATATGGCCAGAATAATTTGTGTAGTTAAGCAAACAAACAAGTTGAATTGGATACACAGCATCTCAAGACTCAAGTAGATGTGGTCAATGATATGGATTAAAACCCTAATGACAAAGATACACTGATTGAGGACACACACTCAAAATATTAGAGGTGTTCTGTATCCAAGTTGATCCAAACTAGCTTAGGATAGCACTAGCCACACCCATCATTGATGATTATTATAATTATGAATGGTGTTTTCAATTTTGCACTGAATTTGGTAGCAAGCATTTATTAATGAACTGAAATACAAGCACGTGGTCATGTTAATTACAATTTACTGACTGTTATTGATAATTGTTCTGCACATAACATACTGTGACAATTCTGACAACTATTTCGTTTTTACGTATATGCAGTTGCCAAAATTGGTGGGTCTAGCCATTTTGTAAATGGTCTCAGTTCCAAAATAGGTACTCGGATTCAAATAATTGAGTGCTTCTGGTATTGTCACTATTTCAGAAATGTTTATTTTTATTGAGTAGTAGAAGTCTATTAGATTCCAACTAACTGCTATATGAAAGTATTGTCTTTCAATAAAAAGATAACAAAATTAAATATTAGATCTTATTTTTTTATCTCTTCAGCTATTAAATTTCGTATTGCTCTTATCCAGCTTCTTGTCGGAGCTGATAAATCTGTGAATCTCTCTAGAGCAGCTGACTTTATAAGAGAGGCTGCCTCAAAAGGTGCTCAAGTGATAGTTCTTCCTGAGTGTTTTAACTCACCTTATGGTACTTCATATTTTCCTGAATACTGTGAACCAATTCCTGGAGAATCAACAGAATGTCTTAGACAAGTGGCTAAAGAAACTAAAACATATGTTATAGGAGGTAAATACATTTTATGACTTGTATTGTAATGCATTACAAGTTTATATTATGCTATGGAAACCATGCCCACAATTAAAAAATAATAATAATTATGCTTAAATTAGTAGGTGTGTTGATTACAACACCCTCGTATTTAATTAATTTTCAGTCCAGTAGTCCAGTCAAATGGGCCAATGCAGCGGATGGAGACACCTTGGTTCATTATGCACTTGAATTCAGATATAAATGTCCCAAATTATTTGTATATTTCACAGGCAGTATACCTGAAAAAAATGGAGACAAGATTTATAATACAAGTACTGTCTTCAACCCATCAGGAGAACTTATAGCAAAGTACAGTAAAGTAAGTATGATCGAAGAATTAGGCAGCCTCTGAAAAGTATATCACCAGAAATTAAACAGCAAAAAGTATCTCATAATAACTGATAGTGTTATTGTTTGGGTTCACTTATGGATAGTAAATTAACATCAGTGAACTGTACAGTTCAAGTAGACTGTTTGTTATTGCTACTATATATGCATGACTAAGTAGCTGAATTATAACAACTTAGCAATAATTGTGCATACATGCCTCAACATCCTTTTATGCATTGAGAAGTATTGCATAATAATTAGTATAAGGGCAGATAATCACACACAATGCCATTTTAAGTGTTGAAGTACATGACAATACCTAATTATACCATCTTTCAGTCATGCATACAATCTCTATGTATGTACATGTAACTTAAACAAGTAAACAACTACTACCAGCTGTCACATTGTTTAAGTTACATGTACATAATAAGGTATCATAATTATAATACAAGTTATTATAATTAACCTAATTAATTTAATTGACTATACAATGTAATACTGATTAGGTTAATTATAATAACTTGTAAGTTACATAACTCTAACAATCAAGAAATTAGTGTTGTTTTAGTTAACTATAACTATAACTAAAACTCATTTTAGTAAGGCATTTTGACATTTAGTTAACTAAACTATAACTAAATTACAAGTCTACTGTAATAACTATAACTAAATAAAATGAAAATTGGGCACTTTTAGTTACTTAACTAAAACTAAACCCTTTTAGTAAGCCAAATATTACTTTAGTTAATTACACTATAACTAAACTAAAAGTTTTAAGAAACCAGACATACTATAACTATAACTAAAAGTAGTCACTTTTGTCAAACTAAAGCAACACTACAAGAAATCTGTTTGTACATAATAAGGTACTAAACATTTCATGATATACTGAGTCATCTCTATTCATTAAAGCTTCATTTGTTTGATATTGATGTTCCTGGCCGCATTCGTTTTCAAGAATCTGAAATCTTGACACAAGGAAAGGACCTAGTTACATTTGATACAGGTATATAACTATGAATGTATACATGTTCAAACCATATTATTACTATATAGATGTAATCTTATTTCTAGACTGAAAAGCCACTCCTCAGAATATGTATCACTATGGGCGTAAAACTATTCATTATGTGATAAGATCTTATCTCACCTTTATACTCTCCCATTGGGAAATTACCTGTACTTGTAATATTATATCTTGTAATGTTATATGGTTATATACATTAGTGGGAAAGTCCATAGGGAGATTACCTATACATGTACTTGTAATATTATACTCATTGGTGGAATAGTTGTGATAATTAAGTATCCATTGGGAATTTGGGTAAATAATATTTTTAGTGAAGTATCAATTGAATCATAATGAACATACCTAGTAATTAATGAACTTTTCTTTTGTTTTTACAGAATGGTGTAAATTTGGTCTTGGTATTTGTTATGACCTCAGGTTCCCAGAATTAGCAGCTTTGTATACAAAACGAGGTATTATATATGTGTCTTTTGTATCTCCATATTACATGTACATATTGTGTGTTTGTATTAGTCAGTTATCTTATGAAATGTTGAATCAGTTTCAATGTTTTTGATTATTTTGGAAACATTTTCACAAAATAATAATTATCTTTATCTATAGGATGTAAAATGTTGCTGTATCCGGGAGCCTTCAATATGACAACAGGACCTGCACACTGGGAACTGCTGATTAGAAGCAGGTGAATAAATCGATGGACACGCTATTCAGAATACAGGCACCTCAGTGTTGTGTAGTGCACGTCTCCAGAACATTGTCCCAGGGAACCCGGGTGTGTCAGGGTAGGATTCACAAGTAGAATTAGACTAGTCTGACAGAAGATGTTTGAAACTTTCAATTCACTTGTAAACATGAACAATTTCAAACATCTGCTGTCAGACTAGACTTACTTAACTTGTGAATCTCACCCTGACACCTCCAGGTTCCCTGGGACCCTGTTCTGGAGATATCAAAATGAAGTTATCAATAAGAGAAATAAATTCAGATAGAGAGAAGAAGTGCAATGAAAGAAAAGCCTGCAGCGCCGGAAGGAGAAAACAAGTAAAAGAAGAGCAATGGAGAGCATATAGTTGAGAGAGCAGTGGGTACTACACCAACGAGAAAAAAAAGGAGCACATTTCAGCACAGACAGAGACAAGAGACAAAACTAGTAGCTCTGCTCTCCTTCCTATGCTCTCTCTTGTCACTTGGACACACCTTCTATTCAATCATTTCATTTATAAATTTTTAACACTGTTTGCTATAAAATTCTCCTTTTCTCTTTATTTTTAGAGCTCTTGATCAACAAGTATATGTTGCAGCTGCAAGTGTAGCCAGAGATGAAAAAGCAACTTATGTTGCTTGGGGTAATTCCACTGTCGTCAATCCTTGGTCAGTTAGTAATGCATACTAATAATTATGGATTATGATTAGTAACAATTGTATCTCTTCTGTTAATTTAGGGGCACAGTCCTCACAAGGGCTGATGACAAAGAAACTATTATATATTCTGATATAGGTTAGTAAATTATCATAAATTATGTTTGGATATTAGACTACCATATAGTGGGTATTTTTCGGAAGGAATTTATTTTCGCTTAATTTTGTAGCCGACTGAAGGATGTGTAAATTTAATAACATACCATGGAAATTTATTTACATGTTCTTCAATCAACTGTGATCATGTGCGTGAATTATGATGCAAAATTTTAATGACGAAATACATCACTAATGGAACAGTTTTCTCTTACTGTGAAAAGTCCGTAAAAAAAAACGAGCTATACGGTATAATACGTTTGGTATTATCAATTTATGGTATTATCATTTGTCAACTAACAACTATAATGTATTTCTCATGTTCACTGAATAAGCTTCATTTGGGAAAACATAATGTTTTGTGTTACTATAGATGTCGATAAAGTTCAAGAAGTCAGACAACAAATACCAACATCACAACAGAAGCGATCAGACCTATATCAGATCACCGATCTTTCTATTAAATAACTATTATAATAATAATTATCACAATCAACCAAAAGACGATTTTTTCCTTTCCACAAGTTGAATTTATATTGATTTTAATTAATTATTATTATTATAAATTAATGCATCTTGTGAAATTATGACCAATGAGATTTCAGGAAAGACATCACCTGCTAGTGCTTTGTAATGCACTTGAGTGTTAATAAATAATAGTGTGA
Source organism: Petrosia ficiformis (assembly GCA_947044365.1). Taxonomy (NCBI): domain Eukaryota; kingdom Metazoa; phylum Porifera; class Demospongiae; order Haplosclerida; family Petrosiidae; genus Petrosia; species Petrosia ficiformis. Next base: position 11,007,079 of record OX345637.1, on the reverse strand, counting down.
TAACTAATACTTATAATATTTGTCATAAATTATGAAGACGTTGTACCATTACATTTGGTGCATAAAATAATTTTAACAACTTGAATAGTGCAGTATGGTGGATTGCAGTCATCAATGAATAATTATTATCAATAATTTAGCATTTAGCAATATGACGTCATGAAGAATAATAAAATGGCACTCAAAGTGAGTGTACTTGTATGTGTGTGTTTTATTTTACTAGATATCTAGAATTGTGTGTGGAAGTAGTTACTCGTCCATGAACAAAATTAGCCTCATCTTCATAATTAAATTATTTACAATCATGTTTTAATATGTGACTCAGAGGTTGTAAGCGGAAACTTTATTTTCAAGTAAAATAGCTTTGTCTTTTTCCCCAATATTAGTTTTCATGCTGTTGTTTTGGTTGTAGGGCTATTACATTGTGTTATGACAGACAGACAGTGAGACTTGTAATGAATGAGTTACTATAAAATCATAATTATGGTGCTGTTTTGTTCCACATCGACATTATAGACAATCATGATGTTAACTGCTATTGATGATAATTGATAACAGTCATGGGAGCTGGTATGAAGAAGAATTCAAAAGAATTGCGTATCTTCCATCAAATGAAATGATTTAGTAAAAGAATCAATAATGGTACATTTCATTATGTAACTTTATAAATCCTTTCACACTGGAGTAGTGAATACTTATGTTGCACATTTCTATATACCTTTTATGGACATTATCAATTGCATGTACTAATTTTAGTGTTTTTTAGTGTTTCCTTGGAAAATTCTAAATTGAAGCTTCCACAATATTATTAATAATGTGTATATATATATGGTACATTTATCATGTCTGCCTAAATACACACAAGGTCCCCCTCCAGTTTGATCCAATCAAAAGTAATTTCGTTATTTTCTTCCTTTTTTTAGTCCTAACCTGATACACTAAAATTAATAGACTTACTAAATAATATACTGTACTTCTGAATTGCTAAAATTAGTCACACACTAGTGTTATTTTAGTTAACTAAAACTAAAACCCCTTTTAGTTAGCTCATTTTTCGTTTAGTTAACTAATTAAATCTTGTTAGTGATTGAGAAAAACTAACTGAAACTAACTAAAATAGTTCTTAAACACTCTTAACTAACTAAAACATTTATAAAGTTTGGATCACCAGATGCTTGGATCACCAGATACTCATTGCAAAAACGAAAATTAATGATTAAAATAACTTACTTGTACAGTTGAAAGGATTTGGTTGTTCAGGAGATACATACATTTAATACCATAGCTATTTTGTACTAATTATAATCAATTTTATTGAAGCAGTATAATTTTAGGGTACTGTCTATTCATATTTCATGCCAACAATTTAGTATATGTTTACTACTAAAGTACATATAATTGTATCTGGCTATCAAAAGGGGTTGGCAAATTATGCTGTAATAACATCATACATGTAACCACAACATCATGCATGTAGCCACAACATACTCTATGGCAATTGACCAACGAACTTGCTATTCCTTGTAACTGTACTATCTAATGAAATGGTTATTTTCACGGTTTCATTTGCAGTACTTTTATCTCATTTCTTGTACAAAAGATTGTTTTTTCTAGTACTGACTATTGTAGTAACATGAATAATTGCTAAATTCTATATATAAATAAGGCTGAAAGAATCGACTCCTAGTGACTACCAGTATTTCGTCACTTTCCTCTTTTAATCTTATTCATAGAATTTAGCGTTTACTTTCAACATGAGGTGAGATCAGCAAAGCAAAAGTAAAGTGAATGTTATATTTTCTTTCAAATACTAGAGCATTATTATGACATGAAGACGTGAAAAGGAACCCACTAAGAACTAAGTAAAACTAAACTAAAACTAAATTTTTTAAAACTAAAACAACATTAGTACACGATTATTACATAATCAAACACAATGTTAGATATAGGAAAGTTTCTATTCCTTTCAGCACGTCCACATGCACAAGCAGAGGTTAAAATTTAGTAGTTCTTCTCTTCCATGTGTATGTAATGAAAGTGCCTGAACTACATAATGATGATTTGAAAATTTATGTTTTTCTTCCAAATACTAGAGTATTATGAAGATATTCAGGCACGAGAGGACTAGAAACAAAGGAAAGCTGAAAAAACCAGGAATCCACTAAGATAGCTTCAGTTCTATTGGTTCAATTAACTGTTACTGTTCGTCAACTTAAGCATTTCATCAAGATGAAACTCAGTGGGATATACAGTTTATCTGATAGGTACATTATGTATATATAATTATGTACATTGAACTAAACTGTTGTTACATGCAGTTATTATATACACTGAATGATGTAAATTTCTAATTATCATGAGTGGGTTTTGGTGTATGTATATGTATGTGTATCTATGTAAATGTTCATGGTAAGGTGACATGATTGAAGGAAGCATTTGTTTATACTATTATACTTATTACACTGTTTATACTCATCTCCTGTTTTGCTAATGTTTTGTTTGTAGTAAAAATTCGTTGTTTATCAAAGCGAGTCATTTTATAGTTTATACATATTATGACTAATTCCTAATGCAGCTTTCAAAGTTTGTGTTATACCATGTAAAAGGTTGTTGATTGTGATCAAATGCTTCCATATTGAATATTGTACAATCTAAACTAACAACAAATGACCTGTAAGGCCATCCCTATGATTGGTTTCCAATGGGGTTAATCTAAATAATGCTTGTGTCATGTTCTTGTATGTTATTTGTAAATGTATACATTGTGGATTGATTTTATATTCTAGAAAATTTGCCTCCTCACCTGAATGAAACAGAGTAGACATGCACTGTAAAAAGTAAAAATTAATAGGGTATTTTAATCCTCAGTTGGTTACAGGAGTTTCAATGCAATTATGTTTTCCTCCATGGCTGTCCATGCTGATTTATTTTCCTATTACATAATTATGTGATTTGTAATAAAATTGCCTAAACAAAATATATATGGATCTTATTAATGTGTTTTTCTGGTAGTAATAATTATTAAGTTAACACTCATTATTCTCACACGGGAGTGTCGTTCAGCTGTAGCGACTACTCCAATATTAGTGTCTTGAGGAGTTGGAATCTGTCAGACAGAGGCTGGAAGTACTGTATGAGAGTCATTTCTCGCTACCGTTTCTTCAGTGCACATGTCTTCTATTAATTATGCAACGGTGGGTGTGGCATACTATAAGTAATTGTGAATCTAAAGTATATGACCTGGTCGGAGCTCCCTGTCACATGAATAAAATCCTCACATAAAAAACCACTCCTAAAATGTTTACAAGTCATGCACGATTCATTTGAGCTTGATCTATATCGACTAATATAAAGTACATGTCATATGGTAACAAACATATTAGTAGCTATATATGTAGCATATATAGTTTTATAGGTATAACCTGTGGTGTATTATATATTAATATTGCAATTTTTACATCTGTAAAAACAACAGATGTCATTCCAGAGTAATTAAATAATATAAATATGTACATGAATTTGTACTTTAATAGCAAATAACATGTAATGTACTGCACAGATATTTGAAACGTCAGCACATGATTTATATGTTTTAAGTATGTGCACATTGTATTGTTTTTGTACTATTTTTTATTATGACATGTACTTTATATACTAGTCAATATAGATCAAAATCAAATTACTACTTGTAAACATTGCCTAGCTACAAGAAAGCAGCATTGATTTATATAGTCTCGGGAGGAATTGAAAATGTGTACCGTGTATCCAAATGAGGGTTTAAATAACTCATTACCTTTACAGTGATAGAGTAGTATAAACCATTATTCAATTGTACAGTGTACATTTTAAAAGTATCTGTTAACCATTTACTGGTTACAAGAATTGCATCCCTGATATGATGAAGTACTGAAGTAAATGTATAATGCCTTGTTATCAGTTCTTATGTAAATTAATAGTGGGTAAATACTGACATGTAAATTGAAACTTCTCAGAATCTATTATCAATAGTGTTGGATATCATATCAGTACTATTAATTTATGTAGTAGTTGTGAATAACAATACGAAAGATAAGAATACAAATTTACTTTTCAGATGCTAGTGTGGGGCTCGCCCCAATTACTATCATATCTTTTTTCCAAATACTGTGTAATATTGTTCATCATATTTTTTACATATTGCATATATTCCTTCACTGGAAATTGATGCTGGTAATAAATAGCCAGTTATACAGAATTTAGTTCTGGTAAATATGTACATGTCTGTGGTAGACATTATAGCTCTTTGTGAATGTGTATACACTAAATCTTGTACTGTGCAACTATAATTATTGAGTAACATAGTGTTTTATTCATGCCATCAAGAAAGTAGCTTCCCACTAAACACAACAAAGTCTTATGGTTGACACCTTTTTTGAGTCTGTAGTGCAAGTTTTCCTGTAGAAACTCTTTGTAGTAAAAATTAGGATTATGTAAGTAAGTTGTGGTTTAGAACAAAGGGAATTATAATTAACCATCACAAAGCACATAAGCTTTATTATTCCTGTTCAAACACTTTGGCAAGTAGCAAATGCTTTGCTTGATTAATACCAGGTGGGGCTCAAATGTACCTATATTCCATCATGCCACATGAAAAGTCTTAAGGGAATGCTTTGCAGATTCTAATTATTTTTGTGCACAGCAGTGACTAAGTAGGTAATCAGGTGACTTGCTATGTCAGATATTAGCCTACCAAAATTGGCACTGCATTAGCCAGCATCACTAATACAAGTGATGATTCAGTCCATTCCTTGTTATAATTTTCACTTATATAAGGAGACTAATTATACAGTTAAGGCAATTGTAATGTAATAGATAAGATTTTGCAATAGACTGTCGCTTTGCAATGTCAGATAATTGACGATAGTTTTTGATTTCTTTTAGTTAACTACATGTTCAGCAGATAAGATGATATCAGGAGCCCTCTTTTTCGTTTGCTCCTGATGATATGTGCTAAGTAATTATATGATGAATGGACGAATTGATAGATAAATAGATGGTTGAAGGAATGGGAATGGCATTGTGCGTATATAATGTGTGTGTGTACATATTCTTTCTTTGCAAAGTATTATTGACACTTCTTGATCATGTGCTTATATAATGAAGTTTCTCATAACTATATTTTGAAACTGTATATTTTTGGAATTGACATTTTGAATACATTTATTTTCAGTCAGTACTATGCCTGTATATCATAATACATGTAACACCTTGCATAAGCCTTACACAATGATCATTGTATCACATGAGTTAATTTATAAATCTTCACAACTGAGCCTGTGTGTATTATAATTATATTAGAAATGTGACTCTATCTTTATCCATATTGAAAATATGTTGCTGTCTGTTTTTATTACCCAAAATTAATAGTATACACTATTTTCTGTGCCCCGACAGGATATCAGATCTTCATCCTGAAAGTGGGTTTTTCTTTTACCATGAATTGTGGATTACTAATGTATATTATAAAATATGTCTTTATACTACAGCAGCTCAGCTTGGTGATATTTAATTGATGTGTACCTGCTACTATATAATTAATATATACACCAACTGTATTTCATTTGTGTACTGAAATTTTGGTCTTTGAATATTAATTATGATGTACTATGATCTATATACGTCTGGTGTTAACCATGTAAAGTGCTGATAACTGCAAATTTTACATAATACAATCTACCCACTGTCAGAATTCAAAGTGACATTTTGTGTTCAAACAACTGACTATGTATAGTACCTGATGCAGAAAGGGGGAGTTGCAACCCCCTCAACCATTTGTTTTCTGTTTTGCCCACGCCTAAAGCATTTTGTTTTTGTTGATTGTAGAATTTACGATACAAAAAGAAATACAGTGAAAGCAGACAAATTAGAATATATATATATATATATAATTGTATATGCAATGTATAATAGTTTAGTCTGTAATATTCGAGCTAGACTGCCAAACATGATTGGGTGATGACAACACCTATCATCACTTTTAAGCACTGATTTTGGAAGATTGTATAAAACCACGGTATGTTAATATGGTAATAATAGTTAACCCCTGTCCACATAGGTGGAGCAAACGAGTAGTTATTTTGTTTGTCTTCAGGAAAACATAATATAGTAAGGCGAGGATATTTATTGCTTCATATTAATTTAATTAGATAATATGTATGATGTAGATAAGTTAATTTATTGCTTAATTACTAGTTGATAGTAGTGTCATCATAATGATTCCATAACATGATCTGATTTTTAAGAATATAACTTTGTTAACCATTTTTCTGTTAATTAGCACTGCTAGCAACAACTTTTCAGATATGTATTATTATAACATGGAAAATTTAGAATATTCCACCCATTTTATGTACATGTATGTTCATGAAACCATGAGTCCACAAAATTACCCTATATAGTATTGTTATTGTAGGAAGTTACATGTATACTCTTTTATCAATTAAGAACTGTATGTAGGAATGATATGTCACTTTACAGATTGAATGTAGGGCAATTGAAGTGACAAATTTCTTTATATTATACTCCACTTAGCACCTTTCATACATTTTCATGTAATCCTATATGTAATCCAAAACCTGATAGTCAAGTTGTAAACAAAACTATGATAATCATAGTTTGTTTAACTTACAGCTTTGTATGCAAAACAAGGTATTCCACATCCAGGTACTCTACAATTAATATAATACTTATTTATCAATTACAAGTTAACTGTTGACTAAAAATACCATTATGTAATCAAAAAGTCCTAATGATAGCAATAATATTTTCCCAAACTTTACCCTGTAGCTTTTGTTGATGGGGATTTATTGAATAGAAGAAGTTGGTGTGGCCCTAGCTGACTGGCCTAACTGACAACACATGGAAGCTGTTAGTTCATCATTGTAATACATGCTGTACAAGACACTTGTATTGATAACATGCTTATGCAGCTGTCAGTTCATCATTATATAGTAGTACATGTACATGCTGAACACACAACAAGACACTTGTATTTACATAATAGCAGAGTACATGGTACATGTATGGCTTATTCACATTTATGTATTCCCTTACAATAATCTGGTAATTATATTTGAAAGGTTATATAAATGTGTACATATCTTCTCAAGCACTTTACAAATCATTCGATTCATTCCATGAAATCATCATACTATAGTTAGGAAAACAACTTCTTTCTCTAGGCAAAACTGAGAACAGTTAGTACTAATTCATGTGAGTTGTTAATATACACTAACTAATTGATTATAGCTGTTTTGTCACATTAATAAAACATTACTCGTGATTGACATGTACATACATAGTTGTTTTGTTTCCTCTAGATATTGATTATTGAAGTACAACAGATTCCTGCCTCAAAACAAAAAAAAGAATTGACTTGTATAGAAGATATTTCCCAACAAGTGAACTATGACTGATGAGATCTAATATTATCTTAAGTCACTAATTATTACTGTGGGGTTATGCATCATTTTTATTGTAAATGTAAATTGTGAGAACTCTTTGAATAGCTGGACCATGCATGACTAATCAATCCATGCCTATTGTAGATTCTTTATATTTATTAATTCAAAAATTATGTATATATATATATATACGAAAAAAAGTTGTGTAAATATGGGACCACACAGATATAATAATAGTTAAAGGTTTCCATGCTGACCTGATTTAGTTAAAACAATTGTTGTACAAGTTGAGGTTCATTAACTGTTGACGATTCTAGTACCATCATGAGTGTCTCCCAGGTGAATGGACGAGTTTTTTCTGTCTGCCATATTTGGATAACATCTGCAAATGCACGATTTTCGTTACTTGGATGATTCTCCTTTATTTCTTCCATTTGAGGCGGAGTGATTGCCAAAGCTGATCCAAATTCAAACCACTTGTGAGGGATTTCAGATAAAATGTGGTCCATCAGAAACTTGTATGTCAATTGTGGATTATGATCATCTGTATAACAAATAATTATATGAAGTAATGAAGTGAACAGTAACAATTATCCTCACTTGTTTCAGGAGATGATATTTGTCCTGGAAGAGTTATAGACTGCTCATTTTGTGTTTGGGATTTTGAATTCAGGGGCAAAGTGGAATATCCCCCTATAGCAGACTGATGTTGAGGTGTTGTGAAATCAGTACGAGGATGCTGAAGTCTCCCATAACCTTCACTATGAAGAGACTGCATTGACTTGGCATGAACATCATGATTCAATTTAGAATACTCTTCTCCATCAACTTGTACATTATTCATAAGAGGATTAGATGGACCAATAGTTGAATACTGTTGTTCCTGAGGTTGATTATGTACTACCTCATAGTAGGTTACTGGATTCAATTCGACAGGAGGAGGTGCTAAAGGAGCATCTGGTTGTACTGTAGGATCCACATCAGCGTAATTAGGGGGCAATGGCTTAAGTTCCATAAGAGATGAAAGTGTAGGGGCATTTGAATGTACTGTAGAGTCCACAGTATTGTAATTGGACTAGTATATAATTAGAAGAATGATTTTAACAATAAACAATTATTATCACACAGTACATTTTATAATATAATATTATTACTATGTATAATTATTGTACAAATGTGTATAATTATATTATATATAGAAAGTGTCATTAAATAATGAAACACAATAATCACATTGTCACAATACGTACAGATTGTGTATGTACATGTGTATTAAATGTATATTATACTAGAAAGTGTCACTCAAGCATGAAGAATATAAACATGAAGAAAACTAACAATACATGAACCAGTTATTAAAATAGTTATTAGGTTTATTCTTCATAGTTTGTTCCTTAATTTAACAGCACCATATCAAATTAATACTTACTGAACTGTAACAGCGAATTCTAAATACATAGGACCTAATATTCAAAAAAGGTCACTTTCTTGCAAAATTATTTATCAAAAGCCATTACGCCATTTTGTATAGGAACCCAACATATAAGACCTAATACTTGAAGAGACACTTTCCAGAAAAATAATTTATCAAAAGCTTGCTATTATAAATTAGACGGTTTTGTATAGGAAGCCAATGAAATATGGTATCTAAAAGGAATAATAACAGCTCTAAATTTCATTGACTTCTTCTCCAATGTAAGTATTCTTGGGGAAATGTCCCTTTTCAATTACATTACATTAGGGTTGGGCAAAATGAAAATGCAATTATTGCCTAAATGTGATTATTGTGTCTATGATAACAAAAATAGGCTCACCTTTTTAAAAGGTGAGCCTATTTTTGATCCTTCTTTTGAGAGCATAGAGTATTAAGTGTTACGTATTTTTAATTTCAAACCACTATTATAACTTTTTTTTTTAATTAGATGTCATTGTGATAATATTGGCAGACCAAAATCATGCGATATGATCATTGCAGTGGAATAATATTGCAATATATTGAATTATTGCCCAACCCTACGTCACATATATTCATCACTCACTTCGTCATTAGTCTTATTTTTATTTATATAAGTATCATCATCATCATAGTTCTCTACTGTAACTATACAAGTAAAGTCAATGTCATGAAATCAAGAAAATTATATACCCGGTAATTATCATAATTATACTCACCTGAATGTTTTCTTTTCCCTCTAATTACTACCATAATAACAATCACTAATATGAATTTATAATAATCATTAAGTGTTATAATAACTTAATAAACTTACCAATAATAATTATCCCCACAATTACAGTTACAATAACAGCCACTGATATCACTATTACTATCAATGATGGTCCAGCCTCTGTTATTATTAATAAATATAATTAATAAGTGATTGTTATACACATCATACCTTTTTGTCTATCAATAGTTTGAGATTCAAAAGGTGTTGGTGATATTGTCATGCTTGTTCGTGATAATGATGGCAATGATGATAATGGTGATGATGACATGATTGGAGGAGACAGTCCATCAATACTATGTTGTATTAACTGATAAGCTGGCTGGTTGCTGATAACACCATCATGTTCAATATCATAAAATGATATGTTATAATCACTAGTATAAATTCCATCTATGCACTTTGTAACATTCTGACTACCCAAAGACCTAGTGATATTGAGTTGACCATTATATTCAGTCCTTGTACACAGGTATTCAATGGAACATCCTAACGACTGACTTCCTTCGACAAAGATACATGTGAAACAAACTCTTCCTGTTGTGGAGTCCTGTACAACTACATCTCCTATTTGTACATCAAATGTACCTGTGTATATATATAGTCATTCTTTATTATTCGAAATGTCGTTATACTCACTTATATTCTTTTGAATCATAGAAACAACTTCCAATCCAGATTCATACATTAAAACTGTATTGACACTCCACTTCTTATTATCATTTAGAATCCCAACATTAATCTCTCCTGTTATTACTGGTGAATATTGTGTTATAATACCTGTTCTGTTATACACACAAGATCCTGATTCATCACTCAGTTCAGTAATACATACATATATTCCACTAGGTTGTGGATTCATGAGAATAGTATCCTATAATAGTATATTAATACAGTATCACAGCTATTAGTATCAGTGACTCACTCTTATAATTGTGTTTATAATCCAATTACCACTTTCATTTCTAATTTCAATATCATAGTCTGTTATATGTACTATAAACAAAAGAATAGTAATTATTATAACAACATCTGTTCAATTTACCTGTTTTAATGTTTACAATACTTTCATTTCTTTCTCCCTCCAGATCTTCACTTATAACAGCTGTTATACTGATAGTATAGGTACCAAACGCACTAACATTATATGTGTATTGAGTATCAAGTGTTCCAGTTAGTGATACTTGTTTAACAAGTTCTTCTTCATTAGTGATATTAATATTATATTTTGATATTGTGAATTCAGGTAGAGTATATGGAGAGTTCCAGTTACACTGAATAGTGTATAGTAAACTGATAACACAAGTCAAATTTACAGGATCAGGTTTACCTATGAATTAGGAATGTAAATATATAAGTAAAATTTTAATAATCACCATGATTGCCATTATAGTCTTTGTTAATTTTTGCAGGTTGGGTATGTCTTAACATCACAATTTCCTAACAATTTTAAACATAAGTATACCTACTCGCATACCTTATCATTGCGTTCTACTGTACTTTTATTTAAATTATTAAATAATAATATTATAAAGTTATATTAAAATGTTGTTGTTATGGTAATGGATTTGTAAATTATTTGTTTTTTTTTCTGGGAGAATGAGTATATGAAGTTGGTAGTTGTTCCTAATTAAGATACTGAAAGGATTATGTATCAATAAACAATACAATTGATGTAATGAATACACACATCACAGTCTATTACTCTACCAATATCATTGCCAGAGTTGTTATACAAACTGTCATTCAAAAACTAATTACATATACATTTATTTACATTTTATAAGCATTTTATAAGCATTTGAATCATTTTTTTGAATATTGTGATACTATATTGTATTGTGATATTTTTGGCAGTGATACGCAATGCTATTATCTAGATACATACATCTGTACTAAATTATTGGACTACAATTGCAAAGTACAATTTATTCTCACTATAATTATGAACACTATAGTCTCATGATGACCTCAATATTATGATGTGTTGACTTTATATGTAATACAGTGTATAGTTTAATGTCATAAGGTTAATACATGATTCAATGAATGGCGTGCTATGCAGAACTCTCGCAACCATGTACTAAGTATTTTAAACTAATGATTATTATTGTTATACATACATGTATCAAACTAAATATTGACAAAAACAATGATAGAAGAATAACCAGAAGTCTTAAAGTCGCAAAACTGAACCCCAACATTACAGCTAAACTGCCTAGATTATATGATATAATGTATGATGTACAAAGCATTGAATGGTTACATGAAGAAAAAGGCTATATATACAAGTCTATTAATTGCCTCTAAATTGTTTGTGTTCCTAATGAATTGGATGCCACCAGTGTGTCCAAAATGAATAGAATGTTCCTAGCAGGCTGCCAGTATCCAGTGGAACAAAGACGATTTTTCACTGTCTGACAAAAATACATTTTCCCTGTAGAAAGCTCTGTAATGCTTCTTCTTGTTTAGGCTACAGCTCTTTAGAGCTCAAACAGTTCAGACAATCTATAGATAGCTAGCTCTACAGACTGACAACTTCGTCACATTTCTGTGACTGCTACACAAATTTGTGCAGCACCAATCAGTGTTATGTGAAGCTTTGAAGGAATGTTATTTTATTGTTCATCAGTTCATTGCTAGATAAAAATACTGAACCTGTGTCTGATCCACAAGACTACTGTATAGTGTATACAGGGTCCAGGTCATAACTTAGGGTGTGGGAAATTAAAAAAAATTGGAAGGGACCTCTAAAGAAAAATATATAGGTGGCTATGTTTGTCTGGGCCATCCCTGTGTAGAGAGTAATACTGTATACTCTGATTAATAATACACGTTAGTTACATTACATCTGTTACCATCCATACCTTGTATAAATAGTGTAGCATTTGTTGTGTGAATAAAATTTCCTACATTATTAATATATCCTGATGCAACACATCTCACTACAGTATTGTTCAGTTTAGGATTTCCTGGTATAGTGAGACAAGAATTATGTGCTGTACCAGATATGGTTATTCCAAGGTGAGTGTCAGAAGAATTGGTACAAGTATAAACAGTTCCATTGATTTTCCACTGAATTGCTACATCATTATTATCTACTGAACACTTGTACACTGCTGTCTGGTGTATAGTAATAGGTCGAGATGGTATAAATGAGAACTGAACACCTAATAGTAGAAGACATACATGTACATACAAGCAACTGTATTAATCCTAGTCTTGTAAGCCAGCCCCTTCACCGGAGAAAAAAAAGAGGTCTGGTCAAATGCAGTTTGTATAGGTGGAATGTGGCTGTTTCACAATCAAACATAACTATCACATGACGTGACTGTTATGGGAACACTTATTTGCTTATTACCGAAATGAATCTTCTTGTGGGCCAGTTCCTTCATTTGTTGATTACCATGTGATTGTCATGTGTAATAATACAACCTTAGTTGATGAATCAACTAAGGTTGTATTATTACACATGATAATCAGAAAGGAAGTACACATCTACTTATAAATATTAACAAAATTAATAATATATACCGAATTTCATCAAGACTGCTTTGTATCGACAAGTGAAGGAACCAGCCTACAAGAAGACTCATTGGGTAATAAGCAAACCAAGTGATTTTTTGATCGTATAATTGATCACACCCCTCATGAAAATAGGAACCCATTTTGTGTGTGGATAAATCTCAAGACTGGCTATGTAAACCGCTACTGGGTAAGTATGATGCAGTTTATGATCTATCAGAAAAACACTTACTGCCTACATAATTATGTATATTAATAATAATTATACATATATTATAGAAAGTTGGGCATCAAACATCTTATTATCAGCAAAAGAATAATTACAGTATAAATCCTATACTGGTATATATATTGATTAGGACCACAAAAAGAATTGTTACTACTAGCACTCACTTAAAATTTAATTCACCACATACCTGTAACTACTGCAAAACAGGTGATCAACATCAATAACGTAGCCCTCGACTTAGTCATTACTCACACAATCACGATTAAATATACACAACACGTAATTGGATATGTATATAATGTATCCCCCCCCACATCTGTTAAGATATTTCAGCGGAAATAACATATCAACCATCGACTTTTCGTTGAATGGTAAAATTATTTGCAATTTTAAAGCTAAATATATTATACTGATTGTCACCACAGAGGTACTATATTACAGTGCTATAATGATAGATTGACAGTTTACAAATTGATTAACAAACAAACAGTGGCTAAATACAAAAGTACACTTACCATTTACATCCTAGAAACACTTGACTATGTTACAAAATAGTTCAGAAGATCCTGTTCTTTTTAGATTTTACCAACTGATACACTAGTCTCGCGGGCCACGACCTAATCCGAACGAGGTTACGAGGAAACGGTCTGGTGACTCTCGTTGAAAGGTCGTTGGCTACAACCGATTTTGGTCGTGACCAATCAGATTTAGTGATTGCTATTTACCACATTCCACACTTCTGTATGTCGTCAAAGAAGTTTGGTATAAAAAAAATCGATTGAAATAGCAGTAAGGATAATCCTTTCACAGCTACAATAATAATCATTAACCACTAATAATTGAAAGTGTTAAGGTTGTACTAGGGGGAGGGGTAGATGAAACTCCAACCAGTTTCCAGCTTCTTGGCAGTTCTTGCTGCATACAATCTGGTTCAATTCTGTACTTTTGGAAGCCACACCCACCCGGGGGTATAATTATTGGGCCTAAATGTTTTCACTGACAGTTTCGGGTGGTGGAGGGGGCGGTGGGTGGGAAACAATGGCGGGGTAACTGTAGTTGCTCTCTGAGAAAGATCGGAGTTTGATAGTGTCTAGAAAGGTAGATTTTATGGTTTCAGTGAAAAGCTACAGAATTCAGCTTTCTTCAGCCTCTTGTAAGTATAAAAGTAAAATGAATTTTCAGAAAACGGCTGTATTTGTTTTCTCAAAATACATTGTACTTGGTGCACGCCATGATTGGTGGGCGTGGCTTTCGTGGTTTTGTACTTATTGTGATTGCAAAAATGGCGATTTGAACCATATTTCTTCAATTACAGGACAATATAAAGCTGATCAGAAGATATGAAGGTTGCTATTAGACCAGGTTAGAGTCATATTATATAATATTCTATTTTGAAAGTGATTGGAGTCGCATCCGCCCACTCCCTAGTACTACCTTAAATGTAATTATCATTCCATGTGTAACGACCTTTCAACGAGAGTCACCAGACCGTTTCCTCGTTCGGATTAGGTCGTGGCCCGCGAGACTACTGATACACACCAAATAATATCAGTCCGAGTCATCTCCGTATTTCGAAGTTCGAACTGATACGGAGAAAAACCTATCCTAATGGGATCAACTGGAATATACGGCACCGGAAGTAGGCGTTACAAGGATCGAGGGTGTGTCTATGAATTTTAATGAGGTGCCGTGTATTCCAGTTGACCCGTGATTTTCACCAGACAATTGTCAATATGAATCTAGTAAGGTTATCATTATTGTATCTTATTATCATCTTTTTAAAAGTCAAAACAAGTTTATTTTGTAAATCATGAAAATCATGAAAATCACAAACTACATGAACACTTATAATTAAAATGTTTAAAAGTCAGTACTTATACAAAAAATGTTCAAACAATATAAACCATTTGATAAATTGTGACGATACACGAATTTGTTAGAACTGACAATATGTCTCTCAACTGATGTGGTAACATTTTCGTGGACAAAACAGCACAAAGCATCACATACATGAACAACTGACACTGGGCAGATAATTGTTTTAGTGGACACAGCATGAATATTTGTAGTTAGAAGAAACAGAGGACACTCAAACTCAGTCAGAATAGGATCACCGTTAGGGTCAGTCTGTAGTTCGAGCTCTTGTACCAAACAGAAGTCAAATCCAAGATCAGTGACTGCACAGCAGGCAAGTAAAATTCCATATGATATCCATATATGGAGAGAGATGGAGAAAGATCAAGGTTTAAGGTACTGTCAGTAATATAATCACAGAATTTATGCTTGAATTTATCATAGCAAAAAGCGACATGTATTTCTGACAGTTTACAAGGGACTGTGGTAGGACTCAGCTACAGTGTGAAATAAATATTCAAAGTTTGTAAAACAAGAAACTATAAAGATAATTTCACATACGCATCCAGGCTGGTAAATAGCTTTAGTTTCTGTAAATTGGTGTGAAGGCAATTGATTGCACACAAGGGTTCTTGTAAAGGTCTATGAGTCCTTGACCGCAACTACGTATATAATGGTGCATGTTAATGTATACAGCAATGTTGTATAATCCAAGTGTACACAGACCTGTAAATACCATCCTGTTTGTGAAACCCTCCACAGCATATAAATCGTAAGTGCTCCAATGCAGCAAAATCCTTACTTGGAGCATGTCTGTTTCCAAAGATGTTTTGAGCACGTATCAATGAGTTGAATGCTTCAAACCTTATACAATTACTGTAATTATACAAGTAATTATCCAATCTACATGTATGTGTACCTTTCTGTGTTGAAACCACTTGCTGGTCCAAATTCTTGGATATATTCAACCAAATGGAGAATGAGATGGACCTTTAGTCTCCTTGCAAATTCTGGCATGTACATATTTGTACAGTCAACAAAGTCTTGGCAATTTTTTTTGTCAGATACTATTTCGGTATTGCTAAGAGTAGGGTATTTGTAGGCTATTTTGAAAACCTAAAAAAAATCATTTATATCAGCAATGTACATGTGAATGTACACGAGTAAAGAAAAATAAAATTTCACCTTAGCAAGTAGAAACCAGCATTTGGTTTCATCAGGAGACAGATATTTCTGAAGAACAAACACACACATTTGAAGCCATGTCTTGAAGTCACGACCGACAAACGACTTGTAGTAGTAACAAATATTTCCTGTTAAACGGGTGGAAAATCCACACTGAGGAAAACTGCTGATGATAGCTAGTATTTCCTTTTTAGTACTGTTTGATGCCTGATTCGTAAATGACCTTAGCATGTATTTGCATGCTCCCAAAAGAACTGTATGTAAACACTCAACTGGCATTGACCTGTAAACATGAAAACATAAAGATAGTATAAGTACAAGTATTTAGTACCTGAAAAAATCAACTGATTTTAGTTTAAACAAAGAATTGTCCTTTTCTTTTATACCATACTCAGTTCGTTTCAGTCTATTGGCAGACTCTGTCTTCTGATTTTTTGTAAAGTAGTCATCACTGTAAACTGGTAAAGTATAAGTGGAGATACAACAACAGGAACACCAGCAGCAGCAATCTTCATAGGATGTTCTGCAGTGTACACTAAGTATTCCTGTAGACAATTCAATGATGGGACTTAATATGCATCCACACTTGGCACAAGTAATACAAATGTATTACATACCTCAAACTCCAAAGGTTCAATAGTACGCATTCCACTTTAAGAGAAGGAGGGGCTCCCTACGTGACGTCATGAATGATTATTGAATCGCGAATATGTGTATATATGTAGTATGTACCAATAATCCACATTCCAAGTCAACCACAAAAATGTAGTTTTAGCGCTCGACAAGAGCGGTGAAATGTATGAGGTAATCCAGTGTCCTGAGATAGAACAGAATCACAGTGTTTAGTAGTGTTTTTAACCCGAGCGCGTAGGCGGAGGGTTATAGTAATCGGTTTGTGTGTGTGTGTGTGTGTGTGTGTGTGTGTGTTATCACGTAATCGTTGCAAATACCAGGTTTTACTGGTTCATTGACACTGCTTTCCAAACGCTAGAATCTGATAATTCTGACATTTTGTCGACAAGATTTGTGATAATCTTATTATAATCAGTTTTTATCATTATTACCCTCGCCGCGTAGCGTAGGCGGAAGGGTACGGTAATCGTTTTGTCTGTGTGTCAGCAATTTTTCTGGAAAAATAAAAACATTGACATTTCAAACGGGGTACTGGTAGACTTCAAATTGTACAAGGAAAAAAAATCACGTAGGAAATCTTCTAAAACCTTTTGGTTCTAAAGTTATGACAATATTTATAACTCACAGTTACCGTTTCACGACTTTAAGATGAAACGAGGGCAATAAAGAGAGTAAATATGGACACACAAACACAAGTTATCCTGTTTCGTGGCCTGTCGCTAGCCAAGAAACATTTCAAACCAATAACAATCGAGGTAATGGTTGCTACTACTATGCTACACCACCATTGATTGATGCAAGCTACTTAGCTCCACCTACAAGCATGGTCTTGTGCACGTGAATGCTAAACACGTAATAGAGTGATTCGTTTTCACACATTGAGACACGTTGGAGACTTCAGAGAATAAGATGTAAGATATAATTATATAAAAATTATACACTACGTTTTCACACATTGGAGACTTTAGAGGTAGACTTGAGAACTTTTTCATTGTTTTTCAAAGGAAAACAGAGAATAATATGTAAGATAGATGATTATACATATATACATTTCTCTCATTGATATTCTTATTTTGTCTTTTAGGATATAAAGTTATAACAGTTTTAATGCCTATAAATGTTTTTCGAATTTATATGTAACAAAAGTGTTTGTTTCATACACAAACTTTATTATATTTAGAGTAGTGCTTTGTATCACTTTGCCACATAGGTGAGGGTCCCGTCCCGACGGCGCTCGTTATCATAATTATTCGTTTATGTGTATATTAATTATTTTTTGTTACTGATCATTGTATCATAGTATACTACAATATAATATTTTTAAAATAGAAGTTGTTCTAACAACTACCATGGCAAGTTGTAATCCGCCACGAACTGCATGTCCATACTGTACAAAAACATTTGCATTCCGAAGTGGGTTATCACGACACATAAAGAAAGATCACTCTGAGAAAAAAGAAGCAACTGATAGTCTTGGATGTAATCTAGGTGACTCTAGGTTAGTTCATTGTCATAACATGTAACTTAGCCTCACTTATAACAATTTAGGTTTCCAACAATCTCAAATTTGATGACACATATTCAAAAAGATCATCAAATAGAAGTACACCGTCAATAGCAAGCCTGATGCATGTGTGGTAGTCAGCATGTCTTTCTTTGTGCTATACTGGTTGTTACTGCATGGAGGTTAGTTGCTTATTTCTTATAAGACAGTTTTGTGTATCTGGTGCTATTGTTTTGATTGTATCGTGCATTGTACGGAATTGATGTCGGGAGGGTTTTGCACTTCAGTGCATTCATTGTAAAGTAACTCCAAATGACGGATCATGTGAAATACATGGACCAGCGCTACTACAGCTGTAAAAAGCCATGGAGAAAAGGTGGCCAGCCGGCAGTCTAACCGCCAGTGTGTGCGCTATACTGCATCTTCAAATTTTCCGATACGATACAATACCGATATTGTCAAATATCGATATAATATCGATATATCACCCATCACTACCGCCGAGGCAATACGAGCTGTAAAATGTGTACTTACAATCACCACTTTGTGACAGTCACTTGTGACACTAGGAACCATTGCTTAGCGTGAAAGTGTCTCATAATACCCACCGTCTCATAATACATGGTTATCAAATCTGTCCTCTGAAGCTATATATACTAATTAGCTTATTTGCCATGGTTTGTCTGGTTTCTATTGCTCGTGTGGTTACTATGAACTAGTTGTTAACCAACAAAGTTTATACAAGCATTATGATTGGCTTCGATCCAGGTATATATTTATAAATGTATAGACATTATCCAGAAATATTAGCAGTGTTTGTTAACACTGTTTCTCAAGAGTATAAAGTAAGATATTCATGATGTGAACATAATCACACAGTATGCATTGCATACAGATCTTGTAAGCTAACCATGACGGTAACTGAATCTCTTTACAAAACAGCTTTGTTCGGAATTAATGTTGCATAATAATGTAATTTCATCATCTACATGCAAGAAATGGATAAATATCAACAGATTAAATTTGTTGAGTTTTATAAACATGTTATGAATATAAAAGTACTAGTGAGGCATTAAATTATAGTTGAAAGCCTTTTTATTTATATACATGCTTGCATTTATAGCCTATGCAGCATAGGCTATGTGGAATATTTACACACAAAGAATGCATTTGAGAAGTACCTCTCTAGTTCAAAACTAAGGCAAGGTTCATTTGGACAATGTGGTAAACTACAGTCTTATATACACACTTGTGTGTATATATGTTGTGGTTTGTCATTCCCACCAAATAGTCCCAGTTTGATGGGCACTTGTTTTTTTAAGAGGGCAGTGTGGCTTAGTGGTTGGAGCTTGAGCCTCCTGATCGAAAGGTCAGTGGTTCGAGTCCAGCTGCAGTCATGTTGTTTCCTGATAAGAGAGTGTCTGTCTTTCTGTGGACTTCATTGCTAATTTAACACTGTTAGGAGGGTTTCTTCCTAAAAAAACTCCTCTCTATATATCTTATTAGCTATTACCCAAGCCTTGGGTAATGAGGGATGACGCCTCCTAGCTTAAAGGGTCCACTTTGGAAATTGTGGTCTTTCCGGCCGATTCGTGGGATATACCACTCTGCAGATTTTGACGGCACTTTAGGTTGGGGGGTATAATAGACCTTCGGTACCCCACAACTGATAGGACTATGGTCTTATATACACACTTGTGTGTATATATGTTGTGGTTTGTCATTCCCATCAAATAGCCCAAGTTTGATGGGCACTCTTTTTTTAAGGGGGTAGCGTAGCGTGGCTTAGTGATTGGAGCTTGAGCCTCCTGATCGAAAGTTCAGTGGTTCGAGTCCAGCTGCGGTCATGTTGTTTCCTGAAAAGAGAGTGTCTGTCTTTCTGTGGACTTCATTGCTAATGTGGTAAACGTTAGTGTTATTTTAGTTAACTATAAGTAAAATACTGTTTTAGACAAGTACTTATAGCCAGTGGATGTAGTTCACTGACACCTATCTTTATAGACACAAACTGAATTAGTATAATATTGAGTGGGTATATCAAAAGAACCACAGTGTATTACATTATATCCACCTTCCTTTTCCTCTATAAATTTGCTTTCATTCCGCCTCCTTTCTGAACAATCTGAACAAAAGCAGTATTTCTCATCAGCACTAATATTATTAATACCCTAATGGTGATATGTATATAATGATTATAATAATGTTAGATTACTGATAATATAATTATATCCAAAAAAGACACAGACACCACTACACTAAAAAGCATAATTGACAATATGAAGCTTCATTAGAGTTGACACAGTAAATAAATAATTCGTTGCCAACCACAATTATTTATTCATTATGTTATTGATGACAATTTGACGTTGAGTGAGGATTCACATTTTCATAATGAGACTCTTCTCTAATCTGCATCTCAATTTGTAACTGATCTGATGTACTGTTCTGTACCATTTCATAACTTGGATTCATTGTCATACGAGTTTTTTGTTGATTGTTTGACTGAACTGAATCATAACAAGGATTAATATCAACATTCACATCACAATGTACATCATCCTGTGTATAATCAGCACTTTAACATACTTATACAAAAAGACAAATATAATTATCACTCCTCGCTAAAAGTACATGTTATATAACATCAGACATCAAAACACCATCTCTTTGATTAGTCATCTTCTCTCACATACAGATACACAATCACTTTTAAATCCTAACCTGGTTTTTTATGCATTTGTGAAGAACTAGTACCAGAACTAGCATAATTAAACTACCAGTCAGAATGAGTAAAAACAAGATCGATGCTAATTTAAAATTATAAGAATAATGGACACAATTGGTACTTTTCATTAGACTCACCTATTGTGATACCTATAAGCAAACCTTGTGATGAATCAGCTTGCCTTCCTGCATGGGGCAAATTAAAAGGACTATTCCTTAAAATTTATATTGTTTAGTAATCATGTGTATCGTAAAGGTCTTTAGCTATGTGTTAACCAATATCATGATGATTACCACCCTCTCCCTCTCTCTGCACATCTCTCTATTTTTCTTGTTTCTCTTTGTCTTTTTGTCTCTGTCTTTCTTTGTCTCTCTGTCTGTGTGTGTCTCTCTCTTCCCCCTATATGCACAAATTGAACCAGAAATGTAAAAAATGAACCTTCACTTGGACTTTCATATACAGTAGGTGATGATAATGAGGTTGTGTGAGACACATAGGCATGGCATGATGATGACAAAGTTGTAGACGGTAGTCCCTGTATATTCTGCTGGAATATCTGATAAGCTGGTGTTTGATTACCAACACTGGAATCAAATTCATCATCGATATCAAAGAATGAGATGTTACAAGTGGTTGTATATACTCCTTGTTCACATTTCATAACAATTACATCATCAAAGGACCTGCTAATATTAACAAAACCATCATGATTATTCATACATAGATATTCAATGTAGCATCCATGTGCCAGACTTCCTGCAACAAATATACACATGAAACATATTTCTCCTATTGTGGGATCTTTTACAAATACAGCTCCTTTTTGTATGTCAAATGTACCTGTGTATATAATTAGCGTGGTCAATATAACTATCAATTAATACACAAACTCACTTATATTCCTCAACATCTTAGAAACAGTTTTCAATCCAGAATAATATGTCAAAACTATGTTGACACTCAACCTCTTATCATTCAGAAACCCAACATTAATCTCTCCTGTTATTACTGGTGAATATTGTGTTATAATACCTGTTCTGTTATACACACAAGATCCTGATTCATCACTCGGTTCAGTAATACATACATATATTCCACTAGGTTGTGGATTCATGAGAATAGTATCCTATAATAGTATATTAATAGAGTATCAGAGCTATTAGTATCAGTGACTCACTCTTATAATTGTGTTTATAATCCAATTACCATTTTCAATTCTAATTCCAATATCATAGTCTGTTATATGTACTATAAACGAAAGAATAGTAATTATTATAACAACATCGGTTCAATTTACCTGTTTCAATGTTTATAATCATTTCATTTCTTTCTCCCTCCAGATCTTCACTTATAACAGCTGTTATACTGATAGTATAGATACCAAACTCACTAACATTATATGTGTATTGAGTATCAAGTGTTCCAGTTAGTGATACTTGTTTAACAGGTTCTTCTTCATTAGTGATATTAATATTATATTTTGATATTGTGAATTCAGGTAGAGTATATGGAGTGTTCCAGTTACACTGAATAGTGTATAGTAAACTGATAACACAAGACAAACCTACAAGATCAGGTTTACCTATAAATATACAGTGAAGATTGTTATTGAAATTTGAATTTGATGACCTAAAAATATTCTTTCTGTCTGTCATTTCTGGTTGTAAACTGCTATAGCTGCATGCATGCATGTAATTTTAAGTTCAATGAAATACATTGCTTAATTACACATTGACACTACTATCATAATTGGTATTTATTATTCTACCCAATTGATATTTTATATGCACATGCGTAGAATACACAGTATCACTGATGAACTAAAATTACATGTTAAGCAAATCATGCACATCTTTCAATGCCATTATTATTAACGTGTTTTTATGCTAGGAAATTTTTTAGCAAGTATAAGAGTGGATCAAAAAAGTTGTGAAAAAAACCAAGGGAGCATGCCCCAAAAAATTTATTATATCTTTTGTGCTCCGAGTTACAGTCAGAAGTGGCATGATCTAGTTCATTCAGAAAGGTGAATAATAATAATTTAAATTAAAAGCTGTAGTTAGATTAGATAATAATAGCCAGTTTTAGAATACGTTTTAGTTAGAGTTATAATATCCATAAGTTCTCAATCTTTAAGTTTAACTATATATATGATAGTTCAATTAACAAAAATAATAATATTGGCTTAAAAAGAATTTTAGTACTATATAACTATAGGTGCCCAATATAAGCCAAGTAATATAGTTAGTAATATATAGTTTCATTAACTAAAAGTCACTATGCCTTACTCATTATAATAAAAGTCACTATGCCTTACTCATTATAATTATATAGTTAACTAAACAACACTACCCTAGATGCTGCACTTGCTCTCAGATTCCTGCCCACCCTCCCTTCCTCCAATTTCCAACAGGTCTACCCTTTCAATGACACATGACAGCATTCAGAAAATACCTTGTATATACAGTGTAGCACTGCTTGAATTAATATAACTTCCTACGTTCTCAATATATCCTGATGCAATGCATCTTACAGTAGTATTGTTCAGTTTAGGATTTCCTGGTATAACGAGACAAGAATTCTGAGCCATACCAGATATGGCTACTCCAAGAACAGTGATAGAAGAATCAGGTAAGAGAGTTCCATTCACATTCCACAGAATTCCTACATCATTATTATCTACTGAACACTTGTACATGGCTATCTGTTGTATAGTGACAGCTTGAGATGGAGTAAATAAGAACTGAACACCTATATAATTATATATACAATATACTAAATGAAAAAAAAAAGCTGGGTAATATTTTCTTTACAACCATGCACCTTGAGTTGTAGGCAACAGCAAAAATAGAATACACACACTCATCACAGTTTTAATTTGCAATGCTTCAATTAGTTATCAATAATTATTAATAATAGCTGGTTTAATACTAAACAGTTGTTCTCATGTCATTATCTGTTTCCTTTTTTGGTCACAAATTTTGAATGAATGAATTATCATTTGTACCATATAGGTATAGGAACATATATCTTTAATGCAGGAGCACATGTAGAGTAATGAATAAGGTATGTGTAAGCATGTCAAAAATGTTTGGAAACAATCAGCCACAATTGGAGTACATACTGAGAGTTAATGTAGTTTAGAGCAAAATGTGGGTTGGGTACATGACCCTTGTGCCTCAATGGTTCCTACACCTTGTAGATGTGATTACAATCTTCTAACAAAGAGAATAATAAATTAAAACAGCAAACATTTGATCAACAGGAATTAAACTATTGTATTGGGATTTAGAGCTATTCTGAAATTTATCTTTTGAAGTGATTTGTTGTCACATATACAAGCACACATCAATTTTAATACAGATACAAATGATATTCAATACATGATTCCAATATGTTTTTTATTGTGGTTTAGTACCCAGTAGTCAGCATACACTGATGTTTTACAATACTTCTTCTAAAATGAATCCTTATAAATTTTATTTTCTTCATGTTGAGTATTGCCATTATATATGCAGCTATGACCATGAGCATCCTAATAATGGATGGTTTCATTGTTATTGGTACTATTCAAAAAGGGCGATGAGAAATGTATAGCAATATGGTTTAAAAAAAAGTCTGATAAGTGAAAATAGAGTATCATGTTCACTTAAGCAAAAACATTTGAATGCTATAATTATTATAATATTTGCATGTAGATTATATTGCAACAAGTTCTCCAGGAAATAGGGGCAGCGACTATCTGGTTATCATAGGAGGTATATTGATTTCATAACAATTTTTATACACATGAGAGAAATTCACTTGAACACATGTAATAAAGCATATTATACACTAAGTATAATTATTATATAAATGTTTGAAATATGAATTATGATCAGGTACATTCATAGTATTGGGTTCAGTTTTAGTGATGCATGTAGGACAAAACCATGATCTGTATAGTACATAGAGAATTAGTGTCTGCATGTAGTACGTATGTTTACAAGTAGAATGAGACAGACAATATTTATGTGGAACAAACAATTTTATATGTGACTACAATTAAGAAAAGAGGCATTACTTTTGTTGCAATAGTGTGAACTTGAAATACTTCAATAGTGTGTCATAACATCTCTCAGTTTACAAATCCTTTATATACCTATTCTTATAATTATTAAATCAGGATCCATTAAAAAATCGAGTTCTAACATTACCATACAAAAATATTGTTTGTGTATAATTATGGTCATCATTATTAGTGTATATATCCAATTTGAACTTCAAAAGGTGAAAGGTATTAGACTGGCACACAATCTTACTTTAATTATGCAATTGTTAATATTGCAACAATCATGTGATCTGCTGGTCTTAGAAGTAGATGTTTCATAGAATGAGAAGTTAGACTCTACATGTACAAATGTTTTTAAAAGCCTTTCTGTTGAGCATGATTAAATGATCATGAATTGATCAAAATCAAGGTTAGTTACTTAAATTGAGATATGTGCTAACAAATACGTACAAGTATGAGGTTTTACACTTTACGTACAAATTTCAACACTGCACAATATAATAAGTCTACACACTTAGCATCCTGTTTCATTAATCTATTACACTGATCAATGTTCCCAATTTAATAAGGACAAGGTTGCAATTGGTCTTCTAAAATAAATACATCACCATTAATTTGTTTATCTCTTCTTGGGTGAGCAACTTTGTTTCTTGTGATTGAGAAAATGCTAAACCAAGAGATCAAAGCAGTTCAAAATATCCTATACAAGTAAACCATTGTCCTTATATTTCTCTAATATGATTATCTTTGTCATTTTCTTTTTCTTTATCCTGATTTTGTTTTTTGAGAAAATGAATTGAACTAGAACATCTTTGATAAACATGCAATGAACATGTGATTTTCATGATGGTTTAATCTGTGTAATTTCATGTATTCATTGGGTCTGATGTGCTGTCTCATCCTAACAGTGAATTCACCACCACTGATGTCTCCTAGATTTGAATAAACAACTTCATTTTGCATATTATAATTACCATTAACTGTTATAATGATTATTATGAAACATGTATTATAACAAATTATATGCAAATTGTATAATACATGCATAATTACCATGACTAAATGTTTTAGAATCTTATTTCAAATCAACTGAATTATTATAATGGTTATTTACATTGGAGTTGATGTCATTTTGAAGTGACCTGATGTGCTATCTCGTGATACTAATCCATATTCACTATTCACAACCTCTTTAAAATTATTATATATATAATTTATTTACATAATTATTTTACATAATACATTTGTTGTATTATATATTATATAATTATATAGCCTTCATTTGGAATAGAAAAGAATGAATATATACACACATGCACATCTGTATTGTGTTTTAAACTCCAAACTTTGTTGTTGACCATTTAGTATTTTGTCAACACTACACATATATGTATGTATTCCAATAGCTTGAGATGAACCTAGTAGGGAAGTATTTCTGTTGCCATAAACCATATTTGTTATCCCATAATATTATATTCTTCTGAGACTATATCATTTCAATTCTATACCTATAATTGTTATATATATAATTCATTCTATTTATGACATTATCAAAAAAGCTGCTATGCTGTTTGTAATTTTAAAAATATTACAGATAACATAAACCTTTTACATGCATGTTATTTTTACACGAGCTAATAATTTACATTTAAAGTGTTATTGTATTGAAGATTGTATATATATATATATATAATTATAATTATTATGCATTTAATTGTTTTTCCATCATTCACGTTAGAGACATATGAAACACATTATACTGTTTTTTCAATGGAAACATCTCTGTAAGAAGCTGAAGAGAATAAGAAACAACTGGTATGCAAAAAAAAATTGGAATGGTACCTCAAAAATAAAATTTAACTTAACCACTTCATTTAATCCTACATAAGTAGCTAAGTATAGTACATAGATATTCTTCTGTAGCATTATATGGAAGTGGTTAAAGATCATTCATATTCACCGTGACCTCAGATCTTGAATTCTGATAACTTTATGACCAACAATCATTTTACCTTCACCATTTTCATACAGTTATTCTTCCCAATCGTTTTATGTATGTCAGATTTTGATCATCTCTTTATTACTGAGTTACAGTATGATCATGTAACATATATATGAAGTCATCACATTTTCATTTTGAGTATTACCTTGTACAATTTGTCCTGCTATACTATATAACTTCTGCAACATTTTATACTCACCGCTGTATGGATGATAAAGTTAATGTAAAATAGCATATGTAGCTGATGGAGGCTGGATGATCATACATTTAATCATGATGAAATCTAGAGACTATATCACACATCAAATCTAATGTATAATTCTTAATATGCTCCATTTACTTATTACCTCAATTTATCAAGTATAAGGTCGTAAAGTTTGTAATTATTGTTACAACGCACAGTTTTATATCTCCTACTTCATAGCTACAACACTCCCTACAGGTTATAATGTTGAAGAAGTATGTAAATTACAAGGACATTGAAATTGTAGAAAAACCTGTCAATACTTCAACTTGTGGTGTCTTTTTATGCCATTGCATCCTAGTTTTGCCATACCCTCTCGTCTGTCTCATTAATTTGTGTTAACATACTTTTATAAAATTAAAATCATCAGTATGAATTTTAGTCTGATTGATGTAATTAAGTATCATTGATAATATAAATTTAACATCACAAGTACACTCACTTGACATGCTCATACTGCTTGCTACAAAATAATTATTATAATAAACTACAAAAATAATGAAAAACTAAAAATAAATATTTGATACTATACATGCTGCCTGAAATATTCTACTCATTAACTAGTATTAGGTCTTCGTCAGGTTCACAAAATGTGGTTGCAATGCATTGTAACATATTTTACAAGTACATTAATTAGTTAACTTTCTTAAACATTCCCACAAATATCTATACATGATAGAACTCTATTTATGAAAACTATCATTAGAAGAAATGGTGTTTTCATGTGTTGCATGCATAATTATGGTGTCATGCTTCATGCATTCCAGCTAGAGTTAATATTAATACCCTGCCGCATGTATTATAATCCTATATCATCTACATACATCAGTAGAATGTGTTTAATTTAATGTTAATAATATTGTATTTAGCAATTTGTAATAATATGCTCACTTGACAATTAACATACTCATAATTATGTTTTTGTACAACAACATTATATGCTACAATCAAACAAAGAAAACAATATTTGATACTGAGTGTATGGCTAAGTAAACACTTAAGTTGACTTACGAGGGAGCATCAAGTCAACGAATACCATCAATGAAAACAAAGTTTAGGAATATGACATATAATAATTATTATAGTTAAACATTTGACTACTTAAATACACAAGATGTGTATGATATAGTCACATGCATCCCTTAGATTGGAAATCTAAATTACATCTTTAACTCTTAAATTCAACCATCTCTAGGGTTGCTGTGTAAAACCAGAGTGCTATAGTCAATATAATAGGGCATCTTCGTTCATTGAACTGATCTCCTGAACTATGGAACATTGAACTAGACTTATACATCAGAATAGTAATGTATGATTAAATTTTACGCAATAGATATACATAGTACTGTGTTCAAAAAGGCACTGGGGAAATTCTTCTAATAATGTGTAGTTCATAATAATATTGTTTGTGAAGCATTCTTTACTGCACTTACATAACCCCTATAAAGCTATTCTCTCCCCCTAATAATTATTCTCCAGTGCAGTCTTTCTCAATCCTCGTCATGCCCTCTAGTAATTGAGAAGGTCTGGACTCAAATAATATGATCCCAGAAAACACTGAAAATGAGTACGTTACTATGCATTGATGAATTATGATTATAATAAGTGAAAAGAATGCGTAGTCATTTTTTACTAAATTAATTGCTTTTTTTAATGACGTCATAATTAATAAGAGATGTTAATTAAAAGTGAGTTTTTTTGTTGTGTGTATCATCATGATTAGAAATGTAGATATATCTAGTTGTAGTGTCTTTATATGAGAAAAAAATAGAGATTTTGTGTTGATGTGCAACTAGTTAGCTACTTCCTAATTGTATATTATATGAATAAACACTGTATTTATTTTTCCATGACTTCAAAATGAAAAAAGATGTTTACTGCATGTGTTTTTACATCAACTGGCCCAGTTATGATAATTAATTCTAAATTAGTGCTTGGTAGTTACAGAACTATATATTCGTGGTCCATCATCACAGTCCAATAAAATTCCATACAGGTTAAATGTAATTATAATTCTATCATATATATAGTTTTAACTTCTCCTCAGAAGTCTCTGTGTTTTCTATGCTCTATACTTTGGTACAGTTTGTTTTTCCCGGTGTAGCTGTAGGTGGAGGTTTAATTCAAGTAAATGATGTTGTCCTCTTTCTTAACAAAAATTACTTTTGAACTGCTCTAGTGGTGTACCAAATCCTCGTTGTCATTTCTGATTTGGTAAGTGGCTTAAAGTGGGTATGTGTAATACTTATTGTCACAGAATCATTAATTTCATTTGATTAAGGATACACATCGATAATCATATCTCCAACTTTTATTGTTGAGAATATTATTATTAAAAGTGGTTTAGGATTCAGTTGTTGGATTAATATAATATTTGTTTGTCAGACCAGTAATTAGTTATAAATTTATTATATCAGATGGTAAACACAAAATATCACTATGTAATAATGATGAGCGATTCAGTGCCAAATTACTCGATACTTTGATACCAAGTCTGAAATTTCTTGTATCGAATAATGTCCAAGTATCGATATCGATACCGATACTAGTCACCACACCTCTATTTTAATTTGGCATGCTTATTTAACAAAAAAATTTCATAGCGTTTTCACAATTTTTGAATTTATATAAAATTTGATGTTGATGTAAGAGCATGCATTATGCACATTATCAGGTATCATACTTGATACCATCAATACCGATTCCTAAACTACTCAATATCGTATTAAATTACGGGTATCACTCACCACTACTATGTACGTAACAGCTGCTCTCTCGTAAAAAAAATGATGATGTAGTTAGGCTGGGAGTAGGTTCCATTAGTTGTTTGCCAATAGGTACACAACTTCCCTCTCATTGTAATTGACGATCTATTTATTTTATTGGCTATGAGTATGTGCCATTAGTTGTTTGCCAATACTAATAATTTAGTACACAACTTTCCTCTCATTGTAATTGATCTCCAACTTTTATTGTTGAGAATATTATTATTGAAACTAGTTTAGGAAAACAGTTCAGTTTTGGATTAATAAAATAAAATAAAGAGATAATTTGTTTGTCAGCTGATGTAATTATTTTATTGGCTATGAGTATGTTCAGGAGCCCCTCATTATGGGCTCCTGGAATACTATTAATTTAGTACACAACTTCCCTCTTATTGTAATTGATGATCTATTTATTTTATTGGCTATGACTAATAATTTAGTACATAGTTCAATGTATTATGTACACAAAATCCCACAAATTCCTGTAGATAAGTAAACTAGGGAAACATTTTCTGGTTATACATTCATACTAGCGTATATACTTTATATTGAAAATGTACCAATTAGTACACCCATACTAGTATTCATGTGTATAACTTGTATGACAAGTTTATGTATACTTTATGCATCATTATCACATATATTGTAGTAATACATGGAGGTTATATATACATGTTGACATTCATACCCATGTACTGCGTTAGTTTAAATCCACTATTAATTGATGAGCTGAATCAAATGTTGAATGTGATGAATAGTGAAGTTTTTTGCTGATAGCTATGGATTCCATATCTCTAGTCATTGAGTCTCATTCACTATATATTATTTAATGAACATACTGACTGAATATTTTAATTTATGTTTGTCTGTTTGTCACACTTATACTTCTTCACAAACTTTGATGAAATTTACTAGTATTTAGTAGTAGTTCTAACAGTTCTGTACCGTCTGTACATTGATCTCAAGCAGTTTGCTTCTTATTTAAGTTCCTGTTATGCTAGTCTCAACTTTAGCCATACCAACAATGTGAGAAGCATCTGGTAACTTGAGTGTACATTTCTGATGGAGTGACATTCAGATGCTTGTAATGACCATCAGTTTATTGCATGACTTCTTATAATTAACAAAAGCACATCAAAAACTTGTGATAAAAGAAGCTGTAACAAAGGCTGTGGAGCGCCCTAGATACCAGCCCTCTGCTACCTAATGGAGACTGTAATTCACTACTCCATTAATAAAAAGATTCGAACATTTATAGTAGCAGTGAATCAGATGACAGTCACCTGATCATGATATCAATTGTTTCAGGAATGTAGGCTCATTTTATACACATGGGGGTCTGGAGATGAGACTGCTGTTACACTGATATTTTGTAGGGAATGATGTGAATTTTATTACAGATTGTTTCATATGAACAGTTCTATCAATCACTGAGTATTTATGTATTGCATTGTTTTAATGGGTACATTTACTTATAATTATGATTATAATTATGTGTTGTGTATTTCAGATACTATAATAGACAGCGCCTATATTTTCATTTTCATATAGTGGATTCTCTGATGCACACCTTATATAAATGGAGTAAAAAGAACGCTCTCCTATCCATGTTCAGAACTTGGTAGCCTGTGAACTGAAGCATCTGTCGAATTTATCACAAGGAAATGAAGAGTTTGAAAATGAAAGTCAAGAGAGAGATGTGTATTCATTTCATAGGTATGTATGTATATAATATTATGTATGATAGATAGTCTAATCCATGAAATTTATACATCTGAAAGCTTTACACTGTCAAACAGTGTAGTTCAAAAATTGGTTATCTCAACATGTAGTAATATTTTGGTGATTTCAAGGGTTTAGGATTGAGGCTGATATAATTATATTCTTATTTTTTATCCACTTACTGGTAAATTGATAATGTCAGGTTACTGATATGACAGTTTTGATAAATCACGATTCCATAGTAATCACAAATTGCATTTGTCATTTCTTCTCACTTTATTAATTTACATATCATTGACTGATAAGAGTAATGACTGTTTGAGTTTGTAGCAGATCGTTACTCCTACCAGCATATACACTACATGATCACAATCTTAAGTTTGTATAATCAATTAGAGTTGCATGCTACCTCCAAGACTTAGGAGTTGCTCTGTAATGTAAATTGTAAACTCAGCAAACAATGTATCGCTGATTTGAGTAGCTGAGTCATTGTTTGTTATGCATACGTGACTTATAATTTGGTACTAATTGAATATAAACATTATATACATTCTCAGTGAGTGATACGTGACATTTTTAGTAAAATAATGGTATATAGTTACATGATGCATAATGCCGAGAATACCACAGCTCACTCCTGTGACATTCACAGAGTGAGTTAAATTAAAGCATGTGCCAGTTTCCAAAAAACACTAAAATTACTAATGTACGGGATCGGGAATTAGTATTAGTCATTATCGGACATTTTTTTAGTATTGGTAGTTAGTTTTGAATGATATAACTGATATTGTAATAAGTGTGCTAATAGTGTCGTTTCTTATGATTATAATTAAAGCCTTTTCAAACCTAAATGTATCCAGAAATGCTTGGTTTCATTGAAAAAATCAGTGTAGATAGATGGAATATGAGATCAGTATCGGTTATTGGTAGATTTCTGGAGTAAATATTGGTTTATCGGAATATCAGTAAAACTCTATATCGGTGCATCACTAAATACATGTACTATTTTATCTTTTATTCCAATGCAACATTTTGATGTAGGGAAAAATGGTTAAGTAATAGTTATAACACTTTACTGTGATTACGTATTTAATGTAGCATGAGGGTGGGTCAATTAAGGTTGTGTTTACATAATGCACGAGCCAAAGACGAGTGTGTTATGTAAATGAGACTTTTATTGATCACCCAAATGCTACATTCAAACACACAATGCACTGTCAAGTGTGTTTTAAGTGATTTATTGTATTTGGTGAACTACCACTTTAGTCGGAGCAGCTTCGTTAGTAGAGGTGAGCAAAGTGTGCAATAACTAACTTATTGCATGCAAAAGTGTCTAGTAAGTGATTTAATGTTCAATCATGTGACGCATTATTTGCACTCTGATTGACCACAGGTCACATGATCAGCAATAACTTAATATAAAATGGGGAAGCATGTATTACAAACTTACCTTACCTAACATGTATTGTAGAGGATGAGATGGATGATTAATTGCGATAATGTAGAGTGCAACCAATCAAGGTCAATTACTTGTCAACGTAATAATCATAATATAGTATTCCGTTAATTGATGAATTCAGGTGTTGAAAGGTTTTGTATTATGTGAGTTAGTGCTGCCACGATATGAAAATTTGCCATGTCATTATCATGTCATGGCACTTTATGTCATGATATGATATAATTATGTCATGACATAACCATTAAATAGGTAATGTATATTTACTGTACACTGCAAAAAAAAATAGTTAAAATAACTAATTTAGTGGTTAGTACAGTTGCAAGGATTTAACAATTAGTTGGTTGTTCAGAATACATACATATTATACCATAGATACTTTGTACTAATTATATTCAATTAGTTGAAGCACTATAATTTTAGGGTGCTGTCTACTCATATTTCATGTCTAAGATTTAGTATAATTTATACTAAAGTACATGTAATTGTATATGGCCATCAAAAAGGTCTGTAAACCTGCAAACACATAATTTAATTTATACCTTCCACTACCTGGTGCACATTATGTTATAGTAACATACATGCATGTAACCACAACATCCTCTATGACAATTGACAATCTAATGACAATTGACAATCTGAATGGTTAGGTATAAAACGCGGATCACGGATTATGGATTTGCGGATTCTCTGTTTAAAATAGTTAATAAACCTAAAATTAATAATAACTTGAAATTGTAGAAACGTTGAACCCAGGAAACAGGGGCGAGCGCATAGCGCGAGCCCTCCGTGAAGGTGGCTAAAGCTATTAGTTACTGAGCGCAGCGAGGAAGTAGGCCTATCATTGTTAGGTTATCATCAGAACAAGGTTATATATTTATCGAATGTTTTACCGACCTGTTTATTATTTCAATTATTTCAATGCTGGAATAACCACTCACATGACTTAATTAATAGAAATTAATATTATTTCTGATCCATAATCCGTGATCCGT
Source organism: Petrosia ficiformis (assembly GCA_947044365.1). Taxonomy (NCBI): domain Eukaryota; kingdom Metazoa; phylum Porifera; class Demospongiae; order Haplosclerida; family Petrosiidae; genus Petrosia; species Petrosia ficiformis. Next base: position 10,972,519 of record OX345637.1, on the reverse strand, counting down.
GATCCGCATTTTATACCTACCCTATCTAAATTGAAACTCATGCTATTCCTTGCAGCTGTACTTCCCATATAAAATGGACAATTTATTTTTTGAAGTGTACGTATTACTGTTATGGACACAATGCTAGAAAAAATGCTATTATCAATAAAGCTCAATAAAAACATTTTCCTTCAACAATTGCAATATGAATGTGGTGCATAGTTATGTCACTATATACAATAAATCATTATATCATGACAGCACTTGTTAGAATGTAGTAGTTTAGTAGTTCACAATGGCTAAATAAATTGATAGTGAAGGGTGACTGATAAGATGTCTGACAGTTTTGAAAATCATGACTCCACTATATTCACAGTTTTCATATCAGTACCATTCCCACTAATAATTTACATACTTGGACACAGATTTCAAGAATAACTAAATATTTAGTTTAACCCCACAAAATGTGTAAATGATATTAACATGTATATACACATGATGTTGTTTGTGATGTAAGCAAGAGTTGGAATTGGTATTTTCATTAATTGAGGTGGAACCCTATACTGCAAAACTTTCCCACTATATAGTAAAATATGGAAAAAATTTATGAACATGCACACAACCTCACTTATACTACATCACTTCTGAGTCATTAAAACCATTTTTTTGCAGTGATGTATAATCATATATATACGATATCAATGCAGTATTATTAGGAGATTAGAGCATCCAGTTTTAAAGTTAGCATATTGGGATGGCATGCATGTGATCTACTATATACACATATATAGTGGATCACATGTCTTTGCTGCTCATAGGCTCTTGTTATTATTATTAACATAAAGATAAATTTGATAGTGGCTTTCTATTATCTATGATGGCTTATTGCTAATCACAGCTGTGAGATTCACTATGATAACTACTGATAGCTACATGGAATTCAACTATCAGTCATTCCAGATACCAGTAGTTGTGTATTCATCACAATAGCAAGTTTGCTGGTACATGGATACTACACTGTTAAAAATGGGGCGGTCCAGTGGTTGATACCCCTAGGGGTATAATTAGATAGATTACCATGGAAACTTTTGACCTTTCAATTTAAAATCCAAAGTTTCTTGGAAACTGGGTTGAGTCTGATGTTGATATCACTGTTAATTGTTGTCCTTACTGGTATATTTGCAATGGATATGAAAAGTCATGTGTATCTCTACATTTTCTGTTATATCCCTATGAGTATATATCAAATATAAACAACCACTGAAGCACCCTATTTTTAACAGTGTAGAGACTAATGCCTTGTATATTACTATTATTATTAAGTATATTATGTTGTTTACCCATCTGTCTCAATTAATTCAATGTACGCCCTGTCAAATGTGCTTGATTGATTTTCTGCATGGAAACTCAAAATCCTGCTTTTTAAAAAATATATGAAACTAGAAATAAATGGGTTTTCTAGAAAGTTGTTAATTTTGACATACCTATTACCTTCACAGTATTCACAAGCTACAACACAAGCTACAATAATGTAGGGTAAGAGGTATGCCACAATGGTGACGCATCTCTGCTTTGTTTCGTAACTTTTGTTGCAGATGCATCCTGCATAATGTTTTTAGTTCCTGCATCCCCTATAGTCATAGAATGTTCAACACGACTATACTGATACTGAAAGTATACAAACTCTATACCATTTATTGCAAACCTCTTTGGTTGTAACGGTACTGGTACTTGTTATATTATATGTTAATACTTTATCACTGAGAAAATATTTAATGTGATCTTTATCCTCATTAGTGCTTCCACAATCATTGGTTCTGGTGAATACCCTAATTAGGTAAACTCATTGTGTTGGCATAGGGCTAGTAATCTTTCCAAGAATTAGGTTTTGGTGAATACCCCAAAGGCTATTGTCTTAACAAAACATACACCTCCAGACCACTATCTAATCACCCACCTATCATAATTCCCTTTTTCTGTCAAAACTATAGACAGTTTATACAAGCTATGCTTTGTGATGAGAGACAATAATACATTGGTGTGAACATCTTTACAAGAATAGTGGTGTCCATACCAGAAAATTCAATGTGATAACAAGAATGATGAATGTAGTGGCCACTTCTGTATGACTTCAGAACGAGAGCATTCAGCATGAAATTTTATCTATTGGTGTCAATACTTGGAAGCAGTACTTGATACCAGAATTTTTTTTAGACGAAGTATTAAGTATTTTTTTATACTTATTATTATGTATTGTAAACATTTTGTAAACAACCACTCATAGAGGACATTGTCTGCTGAATGGCCAGCACTGAACTGTACACAAAGTATATGTGTAGCTGAACATTTCCACTCTCTGATTAATGAATGTTACATTGCTAATGAATACACTCTCATCTCTTGTTCTCATTGAAACCTACGTCATGATAGTGGTTACTCACTTCTCCGCTATGATAATAATGACATTCATAATTATTGACTGATTTATCGTTGGTGGTTAGTTAATTATTGTACGTAAACAGTGTGGTACCAGTAAACTATAATCTTTCCTCCAGAACAAGAAATCAAGATATGTGAAAACGTGATTCAAGACCAGAACACACTTTAATAGATCACTAAGCATGACATGTCATAATTAATTAATTATAATGATTCTAAAATTTTAATAATAAAAAATTATTTATTATAACAAGCTCCAATTATAATACAGGTTGTAGGTGTGTCTCTACTTCCAGAAAATGACAGGTTAGAGTGAAAATTGTGTCTAATTTTTTAAGGTGTGTATTAAATATTATTAGTACTAATAGACTATATATACTAGTTACTGTGAGTACAGGTATTGTCTTGGTTCATCTATTCTTTTTTGTCTACAATTAGTTATGTGTATGGCCAGAATTTTTGCAGTTAAGCTGGGGTGTATCCATGCATACCTAGTAGATAAAACAAACAAGCTGAATCGGATACACAGCACCTTGAGTAGGTGTGGTAAATGATATGAATTAAAACCCTAATGACAAAGAGACACTATGATTGAGGACACACCCTCTCAAAATATTAGAGGTGTTCTGTGAGACTGTATCCAAGTTGATCCAAACTAGCTAGGATAGCACTAGCCATACCCATCATTGATGATTTATAATTATGAACGGAATTTGCAATTTTGTACTCAATTTGGTAGCAAGCATTTATCAATGAACTGAAATACAAGCATGTGGTCATGTTAATTACAATTTACTGACCTTTAATGATAATTATTCTGCGCATAACATACTGTGAGAATTCTGACAACTATTGTGTTATACGTATATGTAGTTGCCAAAATTGGTGGGTGTGGCCATTTTGTAATTGGTCTCAGTTCCAAAATAGGTACTAAAATAATTGAGTACTTCAGGTATTGTCACTATTTCGGAAATGTTTATTTTATTGAGTAGTAGAAGTATTTTAATTACAACTAACTATAATATGAAAGTATCAATAAAATAAATTATAGAATTGTATCATAAAAGGTCTTATTTTTTCTCTCTTCAGCTAATAAATTTCGTATTGCTCTTATCCAGCTTCTTGTTGGAGTTGATAAATCTGTGAATCTCTCTAGAGCAGCGGACGTTATAAGAGAGGCTGCCTCAAAAGGTGCTCAAGTGATAGTTCTTCCTGAGTGTTTTAACTCACCTTATGGTACCTCGTATTTTCCTGAATACTGTGAACCAATTCCTGGAGAGTCAACAGAATGTCTGAGACAAGTGGCTAAAGAAACTAAAACATATATTATAGGAGGTAAATACATTGTATGACTTGTATTGTAATGCATTATAAGTTTATATTATGCTATGGAAACCATGCCCACAATTTAAAAAAATAATAAGTATACTTAAACTAGTAGGTGTGTTGATTACAACACCCCCATATTTAATTAATTTGCAGTCCAGTAGTCCAGTCAACTGGGCCAGTGCAGTGGATGGAGACGCCTTGGTTCATTATGCACTTGAATTCAGATATAAATGTCCCAAAATATTTGTAATTTACAGGCAGTATACCTGAAAAAAATGGAGACAAGATTTATAATACAAGTACTGTGTTCAACCCATCAGGAGAACTAATAGCAAAGTACAGTAAAGTAAGTATGATTGAAGAGTTATGTAACCCTGTGAAAAGCATATCACCAGAATTTTAATAGCAAAAAGGTTTTGTTTATGAATTAGTATCTCATAATAACTGATAGTGTTATTATTTGGGTTCACTTATGAATAGTAAATTAACACCAGTGAACTGTACAGTTCAAGTGGACTGCTACTATACATGACATGGTCTGAGTAGCAACTTAGCAATAATTATGCATACATGCCTGACATCCTTATTGCATAATAATTAGTATAAGGACAGATAATCACGCACAATGCCATTTAAGTGTCGAAGTACATTACAATACCTAATTATACCATCTTTCAGTCAACTTCATCAGTGCAAAGTACACTGGTCCTGGGGGTGTGTAGAGTAAGCTCCCTCAGGAAAGCTTTAACATTTAGCCCATCTGGGATTGTTTCTGTGGCAAGCTAAGATCATCATCATCCCCATTGCTTGCTGCTAAAATTAATTTGGTCAGGGAAAATCCAGTAGTTTCTTGATGCTACTATATATAGAAACACTCGCTTCTATAAATAGAAACCACACCCAAACCTAACAATGATACTGCATAGAATATTTTTAGGATAATAATTATTATAATGATGATGTAGTCCCACTGGGGTTACCGAAATCCTCCCAAAGCAATGAAGCCTGGGGTCAACAAGGATACTTGCCATCTTGAGCATGCCCCATAGGCCCCACCCATCAATTCTGGGTTGAGTAGTGTGACTAGTGTCTAGGGAGATTAGGGTTTAAATCTGAACAAGCACACCCAATGTGCATAATTAATGAGGTAGTGAGTGTCCTTGTTATCTGCAATGAAAATACATATTAGAAAACAGATGAACAAACTGCTAATTAAATATTCCTTTTACAATACAAAACTGACTCAAGCAAAGCTGTAGAAAGATAGTGTCTGTACTATTGGTTAATGTTGGTGGAATTGTTCACTTTATGTTACATATACATTAAATTTATAGAACACCTGTAGGTTATAACAATCTAAACTACGTGTTTCACTTTCAGAAATATTATTTTAATTTCAATTATTAATGATTATATATGATTCCTCTCTCTTAATTCAGCTAATAAATTTCATATTGCTCTATTCCAACTCCTTGTTGGAGCTGATAAATCTGTGAATCTCTCTAAAGTGGCTGACTTTATAAGAGAGGATGCTCAAAAGGTGCTCAAGTGATAGTTCTTCCTGAGTGTTTTAACGCACCTTACGGTACCTTGTATTTTCCTGAATACTGTGAACCAATTCCTGGAGAATCAACAGAATGTCTGAGACAAGGGACTAAAGACATATGTTATAGGAGGTACGACGTACATAGTATGACTTGTATAATTATTCATTACAAGTTTAGTTCATTAATGAAAACTCCACCCAAAATTTTAAAATAATTTTTACTTAAAATTAGAAGGTGTGTTTATTACAACACCCTTGCATTTAATTTCAGTCGAGTAGTCCAGTACAGTGAATGGAGACACTATAGTTGATTATGCACTTGAATTGTAATATAACTCTTGAGAAATATTTGTTAAGCCATTCACATTTACACAGGTAGTATCCCTGAAAAAAATTGAAACAAGATTTATAACTTCCAAGTACTGTCTTCAACCCATCAGGACAACTAATAGCAAAGTACAGTGAAGTAAGTATGATTGAAGAGTTAGGTAAGCCTGTGAAAAGTTTATAATTATATTACTACAAAAAGGTTTTGTTTATGAAATATGAAATCTGTGTGTGTGTGTGTGTGTTGGGTGGAACCCCTGTCCTGGTCATCCTACTAAGGTGAGCATACCTCATGGAGACTAATTCATCACTCAAGTTATAAACATTTTCGAACAATCATAATACAATGAATCAGATGACATGCAGTCACCTGATCATGACACCATTGTTTCAGGAATGTAGGCTAATTTTGCACACATGAGAGATCTAGAGACGAGACTGCCGTTATGCTGATATTTTTGTAGGGCATGATGTGAATTTTAATATTGCAGATATACAACTGTAATACCATGTTGTGGGGATGAGAACATAAAACTAATGCAAATTGTTTCATGAACAGTTCTATCATCACTGAGTATTTATGTATCGCATATTTTAATGGGCACATTTACTTATAATTATAATTATGTGTTGTGTATTTCAGATACTATAATAGACAGCACCTGTGTTTTCATTTTCATATAGTGGATTCACACCTTATATAGATGGAGTAAAAAGAACGCTCTCCTATCCATGTTCAGAACTTGATAGCCTGTGAACTGGAGCATCTGTTGTTATGAGGAACTAATGACAACTATATATTGAAACAGCTGTTGAATTTGTATATGCACCAGTCATCGAATTTATCACAAGGAAATGAAGAGATTGAAAATGAAACTCAAAGGAGATGTTCATAGGTATGTATGTATGTATTATTATGTATGATAGATAGTCTAATCCATGAAATTTATACATCTGAAAGCTTACACTGCCAAACAGTTTAGTTCAACGATTGGTTACCTCAACATGATAACATCATAAAGTGTAGTAATATGCATATATTTCAATTTTGGTGATTTCAAGTGTTTAGGAGTGAGGCTGAATATTAATTTTTATGCACTCACTGGTAAATTGATAATGTCAGGTTTCTGATATGGCAGTTTTGATAAATCAGGATTCCATAGTAATCACAATTTACAATTGTCATTTCTTCTCACTTTATTAATTTACTTATCATTGACTGATAACAATTCGTTAGAACTATGACTCTGTTTGTGTTCGTAGCAGATCGTTACTCCTACTACCATCCATATACACTACATGATCAAAACCTTTGTATAATCAATTAAAGTTACATGCCACCTCCAAGACTTAGGAGTTGCTCTGTAATGTAAAGTATAAACTCAGCAATCAATGTGGGCAGTGGTGACTGGAGTAGCTGAGTCATTGTTTGTTATGCATACGTGACTTATAACTTGGTAACTAATTGAATATAAACATTACATACATTCTCAGTAAGTGATACGTGAATTTTTGTAGTAAAATAATGCTGTATAGTTATGGTGATGCATTCGCAGAGTGAGTTAAATTAAAGCATGTGAATACTCTCCAGTTTCCAAAAACACTAAAATTAATTAATGTACCTATAATTGGATCGGTAATTAGTATCAGTCATTATTTGTAGTATTGATATCTGTTAGTTTGGAATGATATTACTGATATTGTGATAAGTATTCTAATAATGTCATTTCATATTGGATTATTCACTAGCCAATTTGAAATATTTCTTTTATTGAAAAGAAAAAAAAATATTTTTTTTTTAATGCCCTGATGAAGAGACCTGAATAGGTGCCATAACGTTGGTTATATCTTTTTTCTGAATAATCCAATATAATACAGATGTCTCTACCTAGCCACAAAGGCCTCTTTAAAATAATGTCATTTCTTATGATTATAATTTCCTTTAAAGCCTTTTCGAAACCCAAACACATTCAGAAAATGCTCAGTTTCACAGATACTTGAGGGTAGATAAAGATCAGTATTGGTTATTGGTAGATATCTGAAGTAAATATTGGTTTATCAGAATATCAATAAAATTCTATATTGGTGCATCACTAATTACATGTACTATTTCATATTTTATTCTAGTGCAACATTGTGATGCAGGGAAGAAATGGTTAACTTAATATACAATGAGGAAGCATGTATTACACCACATAATTAAAATTGTTAAAATAACAAATCTATTGGTTAGTACAGTTGCACGGAATAATAGAAATTGTAATTTAATTGGTCATGCATGTTGTTATGGATATACAGGTAATTATAATCTAATAATTGTAATTTCAATATCCTTATGCTGTCAAATAGATATACAAAGAAGTAGAATAAGTATTTTAATTTAGTCATTTTAGGTTTCCAAACCTTCTTTGTGCATCTAATATGAGATATTAGGCATGATAATTGATTATAATTGGTACATATATCTCTCATGTATTTTAATATAATTAGTACAAAAAGCTATGATGTTAAATGTATGTATCTTGAATAACCGTTAAATCCTTGCAACTGCACTAACCAATATATTTGATATTTTAACAATTCGATTTTTACAGTGTACCACTGTTCAAAACCTATTACCTAACATGTATTGTAGAGGATGAGATGGATATTTAATTGTGATAATGTAGAGTGCACATTGTGAAAACAGTTTCAACCAATCAAGGTGGTTACCTTAATTACTTGTCAATATAGTATCCATTAATTGATGAATTCACTATTCAGGTGTTGAAACGTTTTGTATTATGGTGAGTTAGTGCTGCCATGATATGGGAATTTGCCATGTCATTATCATGTCATGGCACTATATGTTGTGATATGATATATTTCGTGACATAACTATTAAATAAGTAATGTATATTTACTGTATTACTGTTATGGATACAATGTCAATTATCAATGAATAGAATAAAGCTCAAGTAAAACATTTTCCTTCCACATTTGCAATATGTATGTGGTGCATAGTTATGTCACTATATACAGTATATCATTATTGTTAGAATGTAGTAGTTCATTATTGTTAGAATGTAGTAGTTTAGTTGTTCACAATGGCTAAGTAAATTAATAGTGAAGGGTGACTGATAAGATGTCTGACAGTTTTGAAATCATGGCTCCATTGTATTCACAGTTTTCATATTAGTACCATTCCCAGTAATAATTTACATATATACTTGTACACAGATTTCACAAATAACTAAATATTTAGTTTAATCCCCACAAAATATGCAGATGATAGTAATGTGTACATGTATATACACATGATGTTGTTTGTGATGTAAACAAAAGTTTGCAATTGGTATTTTCATTAATTGAGGTGGAAACCGTGAAAATTTTGTACTCCCACTATACAGTAAAATATGGAAAGAATTTATGAACATGTACACAACCTCACTTATACTACATCACATCATTAAAACCGTTTTTTTTTTTTGCAGTGATGTATAATCATATATATACAATATCAATGCAGTATATACAGCACTTGGCAAAGCAACACTATTATTAGGAGATCAGAGCATCCAGTTTTAAAGTTAGCATATTGGGATGGCATGTATGATCCACATACATAGTAGATCACATGTCTTTGCTGCTCATAAGCTCTTGTTATTATTATACAGATTTGATAGTGGCTTTCTATTATCTATCACAGCTGTCAGATTTGCTATGATAACTAACTATACATGGAATGCAACTATTAGTCATTCCAGATACTAGTAGTAGTTGTGTATTCATCATAATAACAAGTACATGTATACCAGTACATGTATACTAGAGACTGTATTGTCTAATGTCTCATATATTATATAATATTATTATTATTATTATCAAGTATATTATGTCCATCAACTTGTTTACCCATCTGTCTCAGTTATTTCAATGTACACTCTGCTGGATTGATTTTCTGCATGGAAACTCAAAATGCTGCTTTAAAAAAGGTATGACACCAGAAATAAACAGGTTTCTAGAAAGTTGTAAATTTAAGATGGGACATATCACTATTCTGACATACCTATTACCTTCACAGTATTCACAAACTAAAATAATGCAGGGTAAGAGGTGTGCCACAATTGTGATGCATCTCTGCTTTGTTTTGTAACTTTTGTTGCAGATGCATCTGGCATAATGTTTTCAGTTCCTGCATCTCTTATAGTCATAAAGTGTTCAACACCACTACACTGATACTAAAAGTATACAGACTCTACACCATTTATTGCATGACCTCTTTGGTTGTAATGGTACTAGTACTTGTTATATTATATGTTAATACCTTGTCACTGAGAAAATATTTATTGTGTTCATGATAATCTTTAATGCTCATTAGTGCTTCCCCAATCAGTGGCTCTAGTGAATACCCTTATTAGGTAAACTCTTTGTGTAGGGCTAGTAATGTTTCAAAAAATTAGTAGTTTTGGTGAATACCCCAAATCATGTGTGGGTATAAGAATTAAGCTTTCACAACAAAGGCTATAGTCTTAACAAAACATACACCCCCATCTAATCACCCACCCTTTTTACCTTATATAGTCAAAACTATAGACCACAGTTTATAAGATGAGAGACAATAATACACTGGTGTGTGAACATCTTTACAACAATAGTTTTGTCAATACCAGAAAATTCATAATGTGATACCAACAATTGAGTGGTGGCCACTTCTACACAATGAGAGCATTCAGTATGAAATTTTATCTATAGTAATGGTATTGATTTGTATTGATACTTGTAAGCAGTATTTGATACCAGAAATGTTTTAGACTGAGTATTAATATTCATTATACTTATTATTATGTATTAATTGTAAACATTTTGTAAACAGGCAGTCATAGAGTCTGATAAATCTAGTGAATGTCCAGCACTGAACTGTATACAAAATATATGGGGAGCTGTACATTTCCGTGCACTCTCTGATTATAATAATTACTAATGAATGTTTTCCATGACAAAACAGTTTCATGATGACATTGTTAATGAACGCACTCTCATCTCTTATTCTCATTGAAACCTACACGATAGTGGTTACTCACTTCTCTACTATGATAATAATGACATTTATATATATTGATATTCAGCTTGATTAATTAATTATTGTACTATTTAGGGTAAACAGTGTGGTACCAGTAAACTATTATATATAATTATATATATATAATTATATTCCTTCCTCCAGACAAGAAATCAAGATATGTGAAAACGTGATTCAAGGCTGGAACACACTTCAATAGAACAGACATATACCAAATTGCATATGTCATAATTATAATGATTCTAATATTCAAAATTGAAAATAATTATTATAACAAGCTCCAATTAATTAATAAAGGCTGTAGGTGTGTCTCTACTTACAGGAAAATGACTGCTCCAGGTTAGAATGAAAATTGTGTCTAATTTGTTAAGGTGTGTATTAAATATTATTACTACTAATAGACTATACTAGTTACTGTGAGTACAGGTATTATCTTGGTTCATCCATTCTTTTTTGTCTATGTCTATGATTAGTTATGTGTATATGGCCCAATAATTTGTGCAGTTAAGCCAAGATGTCTCCATGCATACCTAGTAGATAAAACAAACAAGTTGAATTGAATACACAGCACCTCGAGTAGGTGTGGTAAATGATATGAATTAAAACCCTAATGACAAAGCAGTGTTGCCAGATGGGAGGAGTAGCACTATGCCATTTTTGTTTCAAAATTATGCTATCTTATCTAAAATTATGCTAAAATGTAAAAATTGAGGATTTCCATAAAAATTTTAGGTTTTCCTTTTTTTTTTGGTTACTTCTGCTTCAAAAAAAAAAGCAACTAAAAATTTTGTAAATTACTATTGTAGACCACTAACGGTACTAACCACACCTCCTAATACTAATTACTGTAACAGTAATTTTGCAATGCAATCAATGACGTTTTTAAAAGATTACAGATATTATTATTGGATGTTGCAAAAATTTTGAGTTATGCTAAAGATTATGCATTATAACAACCATTATGCCATAAATTATTCCAAAATGCACACTATGCATTTTCAATGCTAGATCATGCTAAATCTAGCATAATATGTGCTAGTCTGGCAACACTGTGACAAAGAAACACTATGATTGAGGACACACCCTCTCAAAATCTTAGAGGTGTTGTGTATGAAATTAAACTAGCCACACCCATCATTGATGATTTGAATGGTGTTATTAATTTTACTGAATTTGGTAGCAAGCATTTATCAATGAACTGAAATACAAGCACATGGTCATGTTAATTACAATTTACTCATCTTTAATGATAATTATTCCGCACATAACATACTGTGAGAATTCTTACAAGTATTCTGTTTTTATTGTGTTATACGTATATGCAGTTGCCAAAATTGGTGGGTGTAGCCATTTTGTAATTTGGTCTCAGTTCCAAAATAGGTACTCAGATTCAAATAATCGAGTACTTCTGGTATTATCACTTTTTCTGAAATGTTTATTGAGTAGTAGAAGTCTTTTAGATTACAACTAACTATTATATGAAAGTATTGTTTTGCAATAAAAAAATAACAAAATCAATTATAGGATTGTATCATAAAAGGGTCTTATTTTTTCTCTCTTCAGCTAATAAATTTCGTATTGCTCTTATCCAGCTTCTTGTCGGAGCTGATAAATCTGTTAATCTCTCTAGAGCAGCTAACTTTATACGAGAGGCTGCCTCAAAAGGTGCTCAAGTGATAGTTCTTCCTGAGTGTTTTAACTCACCTTATGGTACCTCATATTTTCCTGAATACTGTGAAACAATTCCTGGAGAATCAACAGAATGTCTTAGACAAGTGGCTAAAGAAACTAAAACATATGTTATAGGAGGTAAATACATTGTATGACTTGTATTGTAATGCATTACAAGTTTATATTATGCTATGGAAACCATGCCCACAATAAAAAAAAAATTTATGCTTGGTGTGTTGATAACAGCACCCCCGTATTTAATTAATTTGCAGTCCAGTAGTCCAGTCAACTGGGCCAGTGCAGCGGATGGAGACAACTTAGTTCATTATGCACTTGATTTCAGATATAAATGTCCCAAAATATTTGTAATTTACAGGCAGTATACCTGAAAAAAATGGAGACAAGATTTATAATACAAGTACTGTCTTCAACCCATCAGGAGAACTTATAGCAAAGTACAGTAAAGTAAGTATGATTGAAGAATTAGGTAAGCCTATGAAAAGTTTGTAGTTATTATTATCACCAGAACTTAAACAGCTTTCAAGTTATGAAATATGAGCATCTCCTAATAACTGAATGTAATTCATAGTGTTATTGTTATACATGTATATAGTCAAGGGAAATTGGGTTCACTAAAATAATACCAGTGAACTGTTTAGATAGTAGGGCTCAAGGGGACTGGTTGTTATTGCTATTATGCATGCATGCAACTGAATTGGTTTTTTTTTTACATGTGCATGCTTCAACATCCTAGACATATTGCATAATAATTAGTATGTGGGTAGTTAATCACACACAATGCCATTTTAAGTGTTGTAGTACATGACAATAGTTGATTATACCATCTTTGATAACCATACAGTCACGCTTCTTGTTTCTTGTTTCTTGTTTCTTTTTTCTTGTTACCATACAGTCACACTTCTTGTCTCTTGTAACCATACAGTCAGTGACAACTGGTAGTAGTTGTTTACTTCTTTACAATTTAATTGACTATACAATGTAACACTAATTAAGTTAATTATAATAATTTGTAACAATCAAGAACTTTGTTTGTACATAATAATGTATCATATAATACTAAACATTTCATGATATACTGAGTCATCTTTATTCATTAAAGCTTCATTTGTTTGATATTGATGTTCCTGGCCGCATTCGTTTTCAAGAATCTGAAATCTTGACACAAGGAAAGGACCTAGTTGCATTTGATACAGGTATATAACTATGAATGTATACATGTTCATGTTCAAGCTATATTATTACTACATAGATGTAATTGTATTTCTAGACTAATTCAACAAAAAAACCTCATTTAATAATTATAAACATTTACTATGAAGAACCTCCTAGTACTGTATGTATGTAATGTATAGCCACTCCTCAGACCATTGGCTGTTTATTTGATAAGATTTTATCTTTTAATGGGAGTTTTTTATCAGTCATACCATGACTCACCTTTATACTCCCCCATTTGGAGATTACCTGTACTTGTAATGTTATATTATCCATAGGGATTTAGAATAAATAAATATGGGAATTTGAGTAAATAATATTTTTAGTGAAGTATCAATAATAGAATCATAATGAACATATACCTAATAATTAATGAACTTTTCTTTCTTTACAGAATGGTGTAAATTTGGTCTTGGTATTTGTTATGACCTCAGGTTCCCAGAATTAGCAGCTTTGTATACAAAACGAGGTATTGTCTTTTGTATCTCTACATGACATGTACATATTGTGTGTTTGTATTAGTCAGTTATCTCATGAAATGTGGAATTAGTTTCAATGTTTTTGATTATTTTGGAAACATTTTCACAAAATAATAATAATTCTCTTTATCTATAGGATGTAAAATGTTGCTGTATCCAGGAGCCTTCAATATGACAACAGGACCCGCACACTGGGAACTATTGATTAGAAGCAGGTGAATAAATCAATGGACACACTATTCAGAATACAGGCACCTCAGTGTTGTGTAGTGTACTTCATTTTGATATCTCCAGAACAATGTCCCAGGGAACCATAGGGTGTCAGGGTGGGATTCACAAGTAGAGTAAGTCTAGTCTGACATAAGATGTTTGAAACTTTCAATTCACTTGTAAACATGAATAATTTCAAACATCTGCTGTCAGACTAGACTTATTCTACTTGTGAATCATCCCACCCTGACACCTCCAGGTTTCCTGGGACCCTGTTCTGGAGATATCAGTTATCAATAAGAGAGATAAATTCTGGGAGAGAGAAGAAAAGTGCAATGAGATAAGCCTGCAGCGCTGGAAGGAGAGAACAAGGGAAAGAAGAGCAATGGAGAGCATGGAGTTGAGAGAGCAGTGGTTACTACATTAGTGAGAGGAACACAATTCAGCACAGACAGAGACAAGAGAGAGAGCTGGTAGCTCTGCTCTCCTTTCCCATGCTCTCTCTTATCACTTAGACACACCTTCTATTCAATTATTAATCAGCATAGGCATACCCCAGTATTTCCTGATTATAGTAATATAGTAGATTGAGTATTAATTGTAATATTTATTTGTTTTATTTATACATTTTTTAACAGTATTTGCTATATAATTCTCCTTTCCTCTTCATTTTTAGAGCTCTTGATCAACAAGTATATGTTGCAGCTGCAAGTGTAGCCAGAGATGAAAAAGCAACTTATGTGGCTTGGGGTAATTCCACTGTTGTCAATCCTTGGTCAGTTACTAATGCATAATAATAATTAAGGATTATGATTAGTAACAATTGTATCTGTTCTGTTAATTTAGGGGCACAGTCCTCGCAAGGGCCGATGACAAAGAAACTATTATATATTCTGATATAGGTTAGTAAAACATCATAAATTATGTTTGGATATTAGACTACTGTATATCGGGTATTTTTTGTAAGGAATTTATTTTCGCTTAATTTAGTGATCGATTGAAGAATGACATTTCATGGAAATTTATTTATGCGTTCTTCAATCAACTGTGACAGCATGCGTCAATCACGAAACTGTAATGTGTGAAATACATCGCTAATGGAACAGTTTTCTTTTACCGTGAAATGTCCGTAAAAAAAAAAACGAGCTATACGGTATATTATGTTT
Source organism: Petrosia ficiformis (assembly GCA_947044365.1). Classification (NCBI taxonomy): domain Eukaryota; kingdom Metazoa; phylum Porifera; class Demospongiae; order Haplosclerida; family Petrosiidae; genus Petrosia; species Petrosia ficiformis. Next base: position 10,957,078 of record OX345637.1, on the reverse strand, counting down.
GGTATTATCAATTTCTGGTATTATCATTTGTCAACTAACAAGTGTAATGTATTTCTCATGTTCACTGAATAAACTACTAATGGGAAAACATAATGTTTTGTGTTATTATAGATGTCGATAAAGTTCAAGAGGTCAGACAACAGATACCAACATCACAACAGAAGCGATCAGACCTATATGAGATCACTGATCTTTCTATTAAATAACTATAATAATTATCACAATCAATAATTATTATTGATTATGTTTCCAAAAGGCCATCCCCATGATTTTTTCCATTCCACAAGTTGAATTTATATTTATTTTGTTATATTATTATTATTATAAATTAATGCATTTCTTGAAATTCTGACCAATGAAATTTCAGGAAAGACATCACCTGCCAGCATTTTAAACACAATACCCTATTAACTAATACTTATAATGTTTGTTGTATAAATTATGTAGCTAAATGAAGGACGTAGTACATTATCATGTCACGTGATCATGTGGTGAACTTGTAAAAACTGCATAGTGGCTAAAATCACTGAATTTATAATAATTATAGTTAGTATTAAAATTTAAAAGCAAGATGACCTCATGCAAAAATAATAAAATGGCGTTTAGTGGAATAAAAATTAAGTGAGTTTAAATCGTATGTGTGTGTTTTATTTTACTGGATATATCTAGAATTAGATTGTGTGTGCAAGTAGTTACTTGTCCATGAAACTATTAATGAACAGAATTAGCCTCATCTTCATAATTAAATTTAAGTTTTAAGGTGTGACACTGAAGTTGTAAGTGGAATTTTTAAGTAAAAAAACTTGGTTTTCTTTCTTCCCCAATATTAGTTTTAAATTAGTTCATTCTATTGTTACAGTGATGTAACGAACCTTTATTGTTAGCTATTAATTAAATTGTGTTATGACAGACAGTCAGTGAGACTTGTAACAGATGAGTTACTATAAAAATCATCTGGTGTTGTTTTGTTCCACATCAACATTACGCACTATAGACAATCATGATGCTAACTTCTATTGATGATAAATTAATAATAGTCATGGGAACTGGTGTGAGGAAGAATTCAAAAGAATTGAATTTGTTGCGTATCTTCATCAAATGAAATAATTTAGTAAAAGAATCAATAACGGTATGTGTAATTCATTATATAGCTTTATAAATCCTTTCACTCTGGGGTAGTGAATACTTATGTTGCACATCATGTATTTCTATATTCCTTTTATGGACATTATTAATTGCATGTACTAAGTTTAGCATTTTTAGTGTTTCCTCTAAAAATTCTAAATTGAAGCTTCGTTTATGGTACATTGATCATGTCTGCCTAAGTATACACAAGGTCCCCCTCCAGTTTGATCCAGTTAAAAGTAATTTCGTTATTTTCTTCCTTTTTTTAGTCCTAAGCTGATACACTAAAATTAATAGACTTACCAAATAATATACCATACTTCTAAATTGCTAAAAGTGGTACACACTTAGTGTGTTATTTTAGTTAACTAAAACTAAAACCCCTTTTAGTTAGCTCATTTTTTGTTTAGTTAACTAATAAAACTAACTAAATCCTGTTAGTGATTGAGAAAAACTAACTAAAATAGTTCTTAAACACTCTTAACTAACTAAAACATTTATAAAGTTTGGATCACCAGATACTTTGATTATCTCATTACAAAAGCAAAAATTAATGAGTAAAATAACAGCAGGAGCCCATAAAAAAACGAGAGGGTAGGAGCGTGAAACTCCCACGTAAATAATGAAAATCCGTGTGCACTGCATATTATAATAATGATACTATAAATAGCATGTGTCAAACTACGCCCCCAACACGTTTTATATAATAAGGCATGGCACGGCATGGCTAAAAGACCAGCTATAACGAAAGTCAGGTGCTAAGAAGGCCTAGTGCCTTCCAGCAAAAAAAAAGAAAGCTCCTGGTGGCCGAAATCCACAAAGAAGAGCAACATATCTCGGCCAATTACAAGCCTCACAGAGTCAAGAGGACCAGCAGACTTACTATAACTCTTGATACTGCTGGAAACACTCAACAATTGGCTTAATTGATTTGGAGCAAACTCGATACAATTCATCGACACTTGCAACGATGGGTATTTCTTTCGAATTAATTGTTCTACTTCGTAGATACCTGATGACGATGACACTAAGTCGCTATCCAATATCTTTCTTCTTGAAGCGCTTCTAACAATCTCTCGACTACACGATGCCATTTAATTAATTTTGCATAATTAGGGGCGTAGTTTGACACATGCTATTTATAGTAACGTTATTATAATATGCAGTGCACACGGATTTTCATTGTTTGCGTGGGAGTTTCACGCTCCTACCCTCTCGTTTTTTTTATGGGCTCCTGGTACAGTTAAAATGATTTGGAGGAGATACATAAATCTAATGCCATAAGCTACATGTACTTTGTGCTAATCAATTTGTTGAAGCACTATAATTTTAGGGTGCTGTCTACTGGTATTCATGCCAACATGTTTACTACTAAAGTACATATAATTGTATCTGGCTATCAAAAAGGGGTCGGCAAATTATGCTGTACTAACATACATGCATGTAGCCACAACATCCTCTATGACAATTAACAAACTAAATTGCTATTCCATACAACTGTACTAACCAATGAAACGATTATTTCCACAATGTAATTTGCAGTGCTTTTATCACATTACTTGTACAAAAGATTGTTTTTCTAGTGCTGCTATTGTAGCACCATGAATAAATGCTAAATTCAATAAATATGGCTGAAAGAATTGACTCCCAGTGACTACCAGTATTTTTTCACTTTCCTCTTTCAGTCTTATTCATAGAATTTAGCGTTTACTTTCAACATGAGGTGAGATCAGCAAAGCAAAAGTAAAGTGACTGTTATATTTTCTTCCAAATACTAGAGCATTATTATGATATGAAGGCAAAAGGCATAAAAGAACCCACTAAGAACTAAGTAAAATCAAACTAAAACTAAATTTATGAACTAAAACAACACTAGTACACACAATTATTTCATTATCAAACATGATGTTAGACATAAGAAAGTTTCTATTTATTTCAGCACGTCTACATGCACAAGCAAAGGTTAAAATTTAGTGGTTCCTTCTCTTCCATGAAATTGCCTGAGCTACATAATGATGTTTTGAAATTTTATAATTTTCTTCCAAATACTAGAAGATATGCAAGCATGAGAGAACTTTATAGAAAAAAGGAAAACTGAAAAATCAGGAATCCTCTACAAGAACTTCAGTTCTACTGGTTCAGTACTGTTCGTCAGCTTAAGCATTTCCTCAAGATGAAATTCAGTAGAATATACAGTCGATCTGAGAGGTACATTATGTATGTATTATTTAAGAACTAAACTGTTGTTACATGCAGTTGCATGCACTGAATGATGTAAATTTGTAATTACCATAAAGTGGGTTTTTGCACAGTCACACCTGTATATGTAAAAATATTCATGATAAGGTGAAATGATTGAAGGAAGCATTTCATTACTCTGTTTATACTCACCCTGTGTTGCTAATGCTTTAAGGGTTTATAGTAAAAATTTGTTGTTTGTGATTTTATAGTTAATACATATTATGACTAATTCCTAATGCTTTCAGAGGTGGAAATAAAAGACTATAGATTTGCGAGGACAACACATCTAAAGAAAGTGATTTTTGATGTGACGCTTTCAATTTTGTTCTGACTGCAACTTTTAGAGCAAATCTATCTATAATTATTAATTACTCCAGCCACAGGATAAAATCAACCAATCAGATTTTAAAATTGAATTCTGGGTCAAGAATGTAGATGCATGTTTTTACAGGTGCCACAGATTGTCCTGTGAGAGTATTCCTTAAAATTTCACTCTTTTTTTTTTCATATTTATTTTTGCTAGGACAAAATGTCCAAGCAAAGTGAGATTTGCTCAGACAAACAGGCTAAATGGTCAGAAATTGTCTTGTGTCTGACTGTTATTTCCCCCTCTGTCTTCTTTCAAAGTTTATTTATACCATGTAAAAGGTTGTGTTGATTGTTTTAATAACATCGAATGCTTCCATGTTGAGTAATCGTACAATCTAAACTAACAACAAATCAGTTTTTATGACATGCAGGGCCATCCCTACGATCATGTGTCATGCGATTTGTAGTAAAACTGTCCAAAACATATTTATGGGGATCTTATTTATGCGTTTTTCAAACATTAATATGTTAGTGATTATAAAGTTAACAATGATTATTCTCACATGGGAGTTTGCTTCAGCAGTAGCGGCTACTCCGATACTAGTGTCTTGAGTTGGAGATCTGTCAGACAGAGGCTGGAAGTACATCATGTACTGTATAAGAGTCATTTCTCACTAATGTTTCTTCAGTGCACACGTGTCCTATTAATTTTGCAACAGTGGGCATGGCATACCGTAAGTATATTTAATTTGAATCTAAAGTATGCAACATGGTCGGAGCTCACGTAATTAACAAATAAAATCCTTTCATAAGAAAGCACTCCACGGGTATTTACAAGTCACAGTTCATTTGATTTTGATCTATACTGACTAGTATAAAGTACACATCTTAATAAGGCATATGATAACAAACATCAATGTAGCTATATATGTAGCATAGTATTATAGGTACAACCTGTAGTGTATTATATATTAGTATTCCAATTTTAACATCTGCGAAAACAACAGATGTTACTCCCTCATTCTAGAGTAATTAATTAATATAAATATGTACACAAAGTTGTACTTATAATAGCAAATAACATGTGATGTACTCCACAAAAAGTCAGCACATGTATGTAATTAGTATGGGATTTACATATTTAATTTATGTGTACATTGTATTGTTTTTGTTACCATTTTTTATTATGACATGTACTTTATTCACTTGTCAATATAAATCAGAATCAAATCACTACTTGTAAACATAAACTAGCTAGACAAGAAAGCAGTAGTGATCTCAGGAGGAATTGAAACTCATAACTAATAGTGTAAACTTGCATTATTATTGTATAGTGAAAGGATGTGTTAACCACGTACTGGTACATGATGAGGTACTGAAGTAAATTATCCTATTATTATGTTATCAGTTCTTAGTGGGTGATATGTAAACTGAGATTACTTAGAAACTGTTATCAATATCATCATATCTCCACTATCAATTTACTTAGTCATTGTGAACAACAATATTTCAACAAATGAAAGATAAGAATACAAACTTACTCTTCAACACCTCAATTCAGCATGCTGTAACATCATTGGTTGGAATAACAACCATATCTCTGTCCCACAATAGAAGTGTACTAAATGTGCAATCTATTCAACTCTTCTTTTTGCTAGAGTCTCGCCCCCTCCCATACTCCCCTAATAGTCTCAACTTTTGCCCTCCCTTGACAAATTTTCTAAATGAAGGCCTGCAATTGTTGGAATTTTGTATGTCTAACATCAAGATAAATACAATAATTTTTTCAATTTCCAATTACATGAGGGATGTTAAAATCCCTGAATCAACCCTAGTCATATGACATCAGAACCTCAAAACCACTTAATATGACAGGTGGACATAGTCTTGTTATATCATTATAATCTTATATAAAAAGTATGCTCAGTATTTCTGATTCATCTTGTGCTAACCATAGGTCTACATCAACCTTGTTATATCATTATAATCTATGTAATGTATGCTAATTATTATTATAGAGCTAATTAACAGTTATGTATAAAACTAGTCAAATATAGTTCCATTGTGAGGGCAATCCTTTGCAGTTGATGTTCTATCTCTCTATACCCCTAAACCTTCTTTTATGCAACCTCACTTCTCTATCTTCTGGTGTTTCTTTCCATATACCTCATTCATATCTGTTGTAGCCTTTCTTCTTTCTCTTCTGTAGGCTGACAGCTTACTTGTTTATTAATTGCAGATATTGCTAGATGCATTTTAAATTTTATTATGACCAACTTTGTTTTGGCATTAAAAAAAGGAATTGTAGGAATTGTAGGAATTGTAGGAATTGCCGGTATGACCAGCCAACCAACCAACCAACCAACAGAAATTCCATACATCAATGAATTTAGTAACATCTTTTTTCTGTATAATATAAATACTATGTAATATTGTTTATTATATTATTGATATAATACACATCTTGCATATACTCCTTTACTGGTAATAAATAGCCATTTGGTATTGTTATACTGAATTTCATTTATTTCTGGACTTCTGGTTACATGTTGGTGGTTGTGAATGTAAGTCTACTATGCAACCATATTACTAAATAATAGTGTTTTATTCATGCAAATGTAGCTTCCCACTAACCACAACATAGTCTTATGGTTGACACTTCTGTAGTGCAAGTTTTCCTTTAGAAACTCTTTATAAGTAAAAATTTGTGGTTCAGAGCAAAGACAATTTTAATTCACCATCACAAACCACTGAATCTTAATTATTGTTGTCTACTACACTTCAAATAAAGTATGCCTTTGTTTGATTAGTACCAGGTGGGGCTCAAATACACCCCTATAAGTCTCAAGGGATGCTAATTATTTTTGCACACTAAATAAATCACTCTTGAGCTTTTTCTATCTCTGTGTCATAGTAAATATGCAGGTGACTGACTGTGTCAGCTACTTAGCCATGTTTAGTCAACACATATATGTGATGATTCATCCATTCCTTTGCTATAATTTTCACTTATAAGTGAAGAGTAATTACACAGTTAAGGCAATCTCAAATTGTAATGTAATGAGTGACTGCTATTTTGAGTTCATCTAATCTGGTTTATTCATGCCATATTTAGTAAACTACATATTGGGCAGGTAAGATGATATGTACTAAGCAATATAAAAATATATGATGAATAGATAAATTGATAAATGAATTGATTGGCATTGTGTGTGTGTGTGTGTGTGTGTACATATTCCATCTTTGCAAAGTAATACTGACACCTGTTGTGGATCATGTGCTTAAATAATGAAGTTTCTCATACATTTTGAAACTGTACATTTTTGGAATTGACATTTTAGTATATTTATATTCAGTTAGTATATCATAATAACATCTTGCCTTTATGCCATTGTATACTTTAAATATATTTATAAATTTTCATAACTCTTTCCTACAACTCACCTTGTGTGTATTATAATAATATTTTTATAATTATAATACAAATGTGATTATACCACATATTGAAAGCTATCTGTTTTCGATTGATGGTGATTACCCAGGGAATTACCATATACTATCTATTTCCTTGAGTTTTGTGGCTTCACAGGATATTATAGAGGCTATACTGTATATATATATATATATATATATATATAGTACAATACTTATTATAGACTAGGGATGTATTCAAAGCTAAACTAATGCTGCATGTTTCTTATTAGTATATTATAATTATGTTGTAATGTTTTTTGTTCTTGCCATCTACTCAACTAATTACTTTTGTTTTGTCCATACCTAAAGCATTTTGTTTTTTGTTAAAGAATTAACAATACAGAACCTCAGTAAGAATAAAAAATTAGTCATTATTATTACTGTTTATATAATTATGTATAATATATAATACAATTTAGTCTAAGCCAAACAAAAACATACAATCTGTGGTATAATTTTATAGCAATATGTATTACAATCTCAAGGCTAACTCGGCCAGTACTAATATGTATATATGTGTAAATTTGATCATACATAACCACACCCTGCAGCCACACTTTTATTTACTTTACACTACACATATCATAATTATAGAAAATGTTTTTGTTAAAGCAAGCTATTACATATAATTATATAAATGAAGCCTTTTCATTTTCAATAAGAAATTAATTTGTGAAATAACACATCAAATGAAGGGTCTTTTTAATATATACTTTTCTCTCTACAGCTAAAAGATTTCGCAAGTTAGTCGTCTATTGAGCTCCTTGTCAGAACTGATAAATCTGTGAATCTCTCTAGAGCAGCTGACTTTATAAGAGAGGCTGCCTCAAAAGGTGCTCAAGTGATAGTTCTTCCTGAGTGTTTTAACTCACCTTATGGTACCTCGTGTTTTCCTGAATATTGTGAACTGAGAATCAACAGATCATAGGAGGTATTTCATGTGTATAGTACATGTATCCCTTATTAACAAGAATTTGCTGGTTGTAATTCCTACAACTATTTAAGCTTATGAATATTAACAATAGAGTAGGGGTACAGATGACCATGCATTTATTTGTCTGACTATCTGTAACTATTTTTAGATATGTCACGTGATTGTGAATATGGTGTCAAGTGAATGATTCCAAGGTTAGCCATGAAACAAATACAGAAATAGACTTGTACATGTATACTAAGTGAACGTGCTTTGGAGGAAACAAGAATCAACTGTTCAGTGGTATTCGGTGTTTGACATCTATATTACATAATCTACAAGCTCAAGTGTTTACTTTTGAAGAAGAGAACAAAATGATATAATGAATGCTTCACAGTCTACAAGGAGTATTGTCAAATTCTTTTCTTTGTTTCACAGGTATATAGCTGCTTGTTTTCTAGAAGCCCATTTAAAGACAACATGTGTCTCTAAAATATAAATAGTTTGACTAAATGCATCATTGTCCACCGATATACTCCATTGCTTTCTGTCATTATCAGCAAATATTAACTAAACTATGTGAATGTCAAATTTTATCATGATTGTATAATATATATGGAAAAAATAGAACAATGTTTTGCATGAGATAGACAAACAGATGGACAGAACCTATCATTTGTGCTTATGTGCATGCCACTGCATGATAATCAAACCTATTTAATACTGATGTTCATTTACATTCACCATGACTTCAGAAAAATGTTCAAAACTTTAGTTTGGAATGACTAATAATATTCATTTCTGCACCATTTTCATATAATTATCCTTCCTATTCTATTTTGTGTATGTCAAATTTCAATCCATTATTGAGATACTGTATAGTGTATTAATCTTATGACATTAAACTATACACTATATTACATATAAAGTCATCAAAACCTAATTTTGAGGTCATCATGTTTGTGAACAACTTTATAAATAGAAAACTACACCAGTAGTATATGATGTGATGCAGTGAATGGAGCCCATATATGGTTGTTTAAAAGCACAAAACCTTCTATCTCTTATCACATGAAAATGATGAGTACTATTCTTCACAGGAAGTATTCACAAGGACAGCATTTACATACCGACCAATTATGAGAAGAAAACAGCAGAATATAGTAAAGTGAGAACATAACATGTACATAAGTTAATTATCCCTTACTCATGTACTATGAGTAAGGGATAATTAAATGAAGTGTTGTGCTGATTCTTAATATTGTTAAGATCACCACAAACTTGTGTAATGTGTATCTTTGTAATATGTATGTATATAGTGTATGTGTCTGTGTATCAGTGTGTGTGTTTATATAATTATGTATGTATGTATGTATGTACATGTATGTATGTATTACAGACTGATATAAGTACATGCATATTAACATTTAGTAACCTCTGGTCAATTTGATATCCATATATCCATCTTCAATAGAATTTATAATCTCAACATTCAGCTCCAACAGTGCATAGTGCAAGTTATATGGAATCAAGCTTTTAATCAATTAATCAAACCCACCTACATTTGTACCACAAATGATTTTTAATACTGATAGTTACAACATGTGAATACATTGCTGAATGTATACCTTCTAAGATGCATATGTGTGTATTAAAATTGGCATGCTTCTTAACTACTGATAGTTTTACTGGTAGTTTAACCAAATATGAGTTTCACTTCCTACATACTTAATGTTTTTATCCTGTTTTGTTTTTGTCTTACAGTAGATTGCGTAATTTTCGCAGTAGTAACAAACAGGCTTGTTTTCGCAGTGGGTCTAAATTTTACTAATAATAACTACTCTCATTTACTAGCTCCCATATGTTTGTAAACATGAATTCTTGATAAAAGCAATTATAATTATGTGGATAAAACATTTTCAAATAATTCATCACTCTATTTAGCTGACACAATTTCACTGCATGTACATGTACTATGTTATTATTCAATTATGAAAGTAAAACATTCTTATTGTAGAGTTATCCCTAGTTTGTTTCTTTAATTGTGTATTTGCTATATATTCCATCTACATCTAGTGTTAGTATACTGCTTTATAGTATAAATATTGTATTTGCTCTATATGGTAGTAGTTATGTGTGTTTTTACTATAATATAATTATGATACATAATAATACCATAACTTATGTCATTAATGACAACATGTTTGACCTTGTTATAGCTGTGTAAACAAGGGGCGTTTTGTTTTGTTTTCACATTGTGGTTGACTACACACAAGTAGAGTTAATTGGAATTGCTTCTGTGTCTCATAACTTATTATCATGATTAGCTACATTTCATGCTTGTTGCAGTAAAAATACATCATGAGGTCATCATTCTTTCCCCTGAGAATGAATTTCAAAAACACCACTCCAACTGTGCAACCTTGTAATATAATCTGTTTATTAGAACCCTGATCATGTATCACTTCCCATAAAACAAAACATGTTACTGAGTAATGATACTTTTTTGCAGGCTGGTGTAAGTTTGGTTTGATCTTTGCTTCATGAAATCATAGCTCTGTATACAAATTTTACAAAACAAGGTAATTGTTATCCCAGTTATATCCAGGTACCAAGTATAGTTAAGTTTACATTTTGTCATTTACCAATTGATAATTACTGTTCACTAATGTAATCAAAACATTTTCAGTTCTAATGTAATATGAAGCAATAATATTATCTAAGAGTTTTCAATATGACACACACAGTGGATTAGAAGTAGGGTAATTTTTGTATCAACAGACAACATTTACATGCAGCTGTTCAGTAGTACAGTACATGTACATAAGATAATGAATGGATAATGTAAACCTTGTACTGGTAAGGGCTGTTTCATGTAATGACATTATGCATTATGTATTTGTTTGACCTGTAGTACTTAGTAATACATAGTATAGTATTGGTTAAATATTAATTACATTGTTGTGTTGTACATTAATAAAACAATCTTCATGATTAAAATGTACATACATCCTTGTTTTTTGTTTTCTCTAGATGTTGATTATGCTGAAGTAGTATGACAACAGATCAAAAAGCAATTCACATATATAGAATAGCAGACTAATAACTGAACTATGACCGATGTGATGATAATTATTTAATATTATTAAAAACTAATCGACCAAGTGGTCATGTCATGCATTGTAAACCAAACTTACAAAAATAACCATGCATAGATTCTTTGTACTATTAATTAAAAAATTATGAAGATTAAAAAAATAATAATAATAATTATCAAATATAGCAATTTCATATTTATGGGATCACACAGACATGTTAATAGTTAAAACTAGCTTTCCATGCTGACCTGATTTAGTTCAATCAACTGTTGTACAAGTTGAGGTTCGTTAACTGTTGACGATTCTAGTACCATCATGAGTGTCTCCCAAGTGAATGGACGAGTTTTTTCTGTCTGCCATATTTGGATAACATCCGCAAATGCACGATTTGTATTACTTGGATGATTCTCCTTTATTTCTTCTATTTGAGGTGGAGTTATTGCCAAAGCTGATCCAAACTCAAACCATTTGAAAGGAATCTGAGATATAATGTGGTCCATCAGAAACTTGTATGTCAATTGTGGATTATGATCATCTGTATGACAAATAATTATATGAAGTAATGAAGTGAACAGTAACAATCATCCTCACTTGTTTCTGGAGATGATATTTGTCCTGGAAGAGGTATAGACTGTGCAATTTGTGTTTGGGATTTTGAATTCAGGGGCAAAGTGGAATATCCCTTCATAGCAGACTGATGTTGAGGTGTTGTGAAATCAGTACAAGGATGCTGAAGTCTCCCATAACCTTCACTATGAAGAGACTGCATTGACTTGGCATGAACATCATGATTCAATTTAGAATACTCTTCATCAACTCGTACATTATTCATAAAAGAGTTAGATGGACCAATAGTTGAATACTGTTGTTCCTGAGGTTGATTATGTAATACCATACTGTAGGGTACTGGATTCAATTCGACAGGAAGAGGTACTAAAGGAGCATCTGGTTGTACTGTAGGATCCACATCAGCGTAATTAGGGGGCAATGGCTTAAGTTCCATAAGAGATGAAAGTGTAGGAGCATTCGAATGTACTGTAGAGTCCACAGTATTGAGCTAGTATATAATTAGAAATTTAAAATGCTTTTAATAATAAACTGTATTACATAATTGATCACACAGTATATTTATTATTATACATAATTATTGTACAAACGTAATATCATTAAATAAATGAAACACAATAATCACACTGTCACGATACATGCCATCATACAGATTGTGTATACCTACAAGTGTATTAAATGTACATAGTATATTATACTTTCATATGGAAAGTGTCAATTAAGCATGAAGAATATAAACAAAGAAAACTAACAATACATGAACCAGTTAGTAGTTTCAGTTATTAGCTTTATTCTTCATTGTTGGTTCCTTTAAGGAAGTAAAATATAAAATCTAAACTTATTGAAATGCAACTACAATTATGGCTAATTATTAATATACAAGACCTAATCCAAAAAAGGTTATTTCCCCATAAAATAATTTATCAAAAACTTTTGATGTATCCAAGATGAAGAATAGCTCTTCCTGGATACCAAATTTTATTGACTTTCTGTGCAAAATTATGGAATAGCGAGATAGAATGTAAGCATTTGTTCCTTTTCATATTACATCACATATACTCATCACTCACTTTGTCATTACTCTTATATTCATTAATAGTAGTATCATCAGAATAGTTCATTACTGTAACTATACAAGTAAAGTCATGAAATCAATATAATTATCATAATTATACTCACCTGATGGTTTTGAATGTTTTCCTTTGCCTTTAATTACCAAAACAATCACTAATACTAATTTATAACAATCATTAAGTGTTAATAATAACTTAATAAACTCACCAATAATAAGTATTACAGTTACAATAACAGCCACTGGTATCATTATTACTATCAATGATGGTCCATTATCTGTAAATATAATTAATATTTCATAAGTGATTGTTATACATATCATACCTCTTTGTCTACCAATAGTTTGAGATTCAGTAGGTGTTAGTGACATTGTCATGCTTGTCTGTGATAATGATAATGATGAGGATAATAATGGTGATGATGACATGATTGGAGGAGACAGTCCATATTGTATTAACTGATCAGCTGGCTGGTTGCTGATAACACCATCATGTTCAATATCATAAAATGATATGTTATAATCACTAGTATAAATTCCATCTATACACTTTGTAACATTCTGGCTACCCAAAGGCCTAGTGATATTGAGTTGACCATTATATTCAGTCCTTGTACACAGGTATTCAATGGAACATCCTAATGACTGACTTCCTTCAACAAATATACATGTGAAACAAACTAGACCTGTTGTGGAGTCTTGTACATCCACATCTCCTCTTTGTACATCAAATGTACCTGTGTATATAGTCATTCTATATTATTTGAAATATGTCATTATACTCACTTATATTCTTTTGAATCATAGAAACAACTTCCAATCCAGACTCGTGTATCATAACTATAATGACACTCCACTTTGTATTATTATCCAGAAACCCAACATTAATCTCTCCTGTTATTACCGGTGAATATTGTGTTATAATACCTGTTCTGTTATACACACAAGATCCTGATTCATCACTCAGTTCAGTAATACATACATATATTCCACTAGGTTGTGGATTCATGAGAATAGTATCCTATAATAGTATATTAATAGAGTATCAGATCTATTAGTATCAGTGACTCACTCTTATAATTGTGTTTATCATCCAATAACCATTTTCAATTCTAATTCCAATATCATAGTCTGTTATATGTACTATAAACAAAAGAATAGTAATTATTATAACAACATCTGTTCAATTTACCTGTTTCAATATTTACAATACTTTCATTTCTTTCTCCCTCCAGATCTTCACTTATAACAGCTGTTATACTGATAGTATAGGTACCAAACTCACTAACATTATATGTGTATTGAGTATCAAGTGTTCCAGTTAGTGATACTTGTTTAACAAGTTCTTCTTCATTAGTGATATTAATATTATATTTTGATATTGTGAATTCAGGTAGAGTATATGGAATGTTCCAGTTACACTGAATAGTGTATAGTAATGCATTGATGCAAGTCAAATCCACTGGACCAGGTTTATCTGTACAAAAAAATAATCAACTACAGTTTTGTCTATTATACTATGCTTCAATTTCATTATTCTTTGGAACCCCCCAACCCTAAGACACATAGACATTAAATTCTGTAATATAACATCTACAGTGAAACCCTTCTATTGAGGACACCCCTGTATTAAGGACTTGCACTTACAAATGTCTCAAACTAATATAAATTCACTCCTGAAATGAGGACACCCCTGTATTAAGGACACTTATATTTGTCCCAAGGGTGTCTGGAATAGAGGGCTTCCATTGTAATTATAATCATAAACCATACCTTGTATTAACAATGTAGCATTAGTTGTGTTAACAGCATGTTGTGTAAAACCATCCAATACAAATGCAACACATGTCACTATAGTATTATTTAGTTCAGGATTTCCTGGTATAGTGAGATTTGAATTCTGTGTACCATGACCATATGTGATTATCCCAAGTTTAGTGATAGAAGAATTAGTTGAGATAGTTCCATTCACAATCCATTGAATTGTTACTCCTTTATTATCTACTGAACACTTGTACACTGCTGTCTGTTGTATAGTAATAGCTTGAGATGGAATAATTGAGAACTGAAGTTGAACACCTGTATAAGATGAAACCAATAACAAAAGCTAATAAAAACAAAATATGATTATGGGAGGAAAAGTATCCCTAATTGCTTAATTAATTACATACTGTACTAAATAAATTCACAGGCCATAAATAATGTGTTAGAAAATCAAATAGTTGTTGCTCGGATTGGATCAAGTATAATATACGGGCAGAGCAACGCAGCGATCTAATGAAGCCACAAGAGTATTTTACAAGTGTTCCACCCACCATTTGCGGATAGGTGTGGTGTTATTTAATCCCACTGTTTGACATATACGCTGTTCCTGACAAACAGGGGGGGGTCTGGGGGGGCGCAGCCCCCCCAGTTTAGGCCTCTTGTCGGTAGGGATATCATCAGCATGTTAACGAGCAATATGCAATGTTACAACCTGCCACACCTATCGTGCATAATTAATAAGGTGACGAATCCGGAAGTGGTGGGTGGAACACTCGTAACACTCTTGTGGCTTCATTAGATCGCTACGTTGCTCTGCCCGTATATTATACTTGATCCCTCGGATTTGTATACAACACCTTAATCACGACTTTTTCAGTTTCAAATACACATTCACAGCAGAGGCTCTATAAATATATACTAGTAAAGTGGCAAATTAATTAATTCTCTCCGAGCAACAAATATGGAGTTAGAAAACAAAATGTGTGTGCTCAAGAAGTTTTGTACTAGTGATCGTACCTTTTAAAGGAGTTACAATACTAAGCAAAATAAACATCAACAGCATTATCTCAGTACGGCCCGGTAGGTACTTTCGTTTCTTCTTTTGTTAATTGTTCCTCCAAGTTTTTTTTCCTGCGAATTGTTGTCTGGTTGAATAAATACAGGGCAAGGTCAGTCCCAATCAATCTAATGCCTTTGAGTTGTCCTTCTTTGCAAGTTTCCGCTTCGTTGTTCTGCCTCAGTATAATATACATACACTGCATTACCAAGATAAGTATTTTCGACGAGGAGCCAAACAGCAATTCGTCACAAGCTACAAAATTTGCTAATCAGTATAATTACACAGTTTACACTTGCAGAAGACTTGCAGTACTGGTAGTTTTATAAGGTTGTGATTTTACAACTTCCTGCTCTGAAAGGACGATGATTTCACCGAAACGGTGCAATGGAATGTTAAATGTTAATGATTGATATGCGATATGATGTCATAATACTTTATAGTACATAGTTGTGTTTGCTGTGTTTAGTGTGTTTAATGTGTTTGCTGTGTTTAGTGCGTTTAATGTGTTTGCTGTGTTTATCATGTTTACTGTGTTTATCATGTTTAATGTGTTTCTCGTGTTTTATGCATTTGCTGTGTTCCTCAGGTTTTGTGTTTAGTGTGTTTAATGTGTTTGCTGTGTTTATCATGTTTAATGTGTTTCTCATGTTTTATGCATTTGCTGTGTTTACTGTGTTCCTCGTGTTTTATGTGTTTAGTGTGTTTACTGTGATTACTGTGTTTATCGTGTTTACTGTTTACTATTATAGAATATCTGCATGATTCACACAATTATATATTTTTTATAGCTATTTATTTAGCATTCTCTCAAATACCTTCTGTATTTGCCAAATTGCTGAAGTTCACGATAAACACAAGTATAATAACCATAACTATAAAGTATTATGACATAATATTACATCATTTGGATGACTCTACTTGAACTCAGAGCCCGAGCATGTTTGAAACGATGTAATGATGTCATAATACTTTATAAGGCTTCATAGTACTTTATAAGGCCTCACAGTACTTTATAAGGCTTCATAAATATACCAAGCGCATAGGCGGAGGGTTATAGTAGTCTTCTGGTGTGTGTGCAGGGTTGTCAGTTTGTGAACAAAGTTCATAGATCTATGAACTTTCTGAGACTTACTGTGAACCTGAACATTTTTATGAACTTTCTATGAATTTAAGAATTTTTAATAATTTTTCTTGCAGCTGACATGTGACAATGTGTGGCACTAGCACTTTATAATGTTGATAATTTGAACAATGCAATGAATGCATTAATGCAGAGTGTTAAATTGCATCATTGTCATGTGCAGTTGTGCACTTGTGCAGGAGCTTCCTAAGTTGTGCTTTTACTGTAAGCCTGCTGTTGTCAGTTGAGCTGTGGTTTGAATTTCTCCCTGTATTAAATGGCATTGGAAGAGCCTGGTTTCTGACAATTCAGATTTGTACAGTGATGATGATATTGAAGCTAGCCAACCTAAGAAAATGAGGAAGGTAGGTTATTTGTTACAGCCAATACATGACTTCATGAGCAATCTTCCGGCTCAGTTTGCCACATGCAAACATAGCCGTTGAAAGGATTTTTTCATCTGTCAATCTAATCAAAACAAAGAATCAAAACAGATTGCATACAAAAACAGTTCGTGCCCTTCTTAAGACTAAAGATGGAATAAAAGCCTTCAAAGACAGGGTGTGTTGAATTTACTCCTCCTCTTTAGAACTCAAGCGAAGAATGACAACTGATAATTTGTACAGTCCTGACCCAGATGAAGAATCAGATTCTGATGAAAACTAATCATAGTAATCATGATAAACCTTGCTACCTTTAGCTAGCTTCGATGTAGAATGTAGTCAATAATTAGTACTTTAATTATTAATTTTTAGCTGCTTATTAATTAACGAATCGTCCAAAAAGAATTTGCTCATGTGGGACAAAATTATTAGATCTACAGAAAAAATTTGAAACATGAACTTTTTGGCAAATTTTTGTGAACTTTTGGACAAACCAAAGATTATAGAACAAACCCACCTGGCAACCCTGTGTGTGTTGGTGTGTATTTACGTGTTGGGTGGAAAGGGCAAGCTAGCTGAACCACTGAGGCAGGTAGTGCACAATTCCAACACCAACAGTGTAAAGTTTCTGTCCTGTCACAGAAACGAAGACGGTGATTCTCCTCTGAGCTTTAGTCAGACAACCCAGTATTTCATTCATGGTTCAGAGCTTTCCCATACTTGGGACTTATTGGTCAAAAGCATGCAGTGTCACAAACAGTATTTAACAATCTTGACTTTAATATATTCACATATGCTTTGATACTTTAGTGTTATTGGACTCCTGACAGGGATAGTCTGGCCTTGGGAACCAGAAAGGGGGGTTAAAGACATCTTTGGTGGGATCCCAACCCTCCCCTCTCTATCCGTATCTGTAAATGCTCAGAGTCCTGTTTACCAATGCATCAGTAAATACATGTAATAATCACTTACTTTCAAAATCTTGAAGTTAAATAATGGCCAATTCTTATTAGATTACAAAAGATCTAATTCCCCCTGAAAATCATGTGCTTTTACACATGTGGTCTATTAATTAACCTTATAGGTGGGCGTTTGTTAATTATTAATAATTAAAATTATCACAAGACGTATATTATACAGATGCTGTGTGTGTGTGTGTGTGTGTGTGTGTGTGTGTGTGTGTGTGTGTGTGTGTGTGTGTGTGTGTGTGTGTGTTACCGCTTGATCTCCACAACTGCAAGGTCTTACTGTATTCTGAGCATATCTGCAGAATACTGGTATAGTGACAGGTAGGAAATAAAAGCGATTTGTACTGAACTCGTCTTGTTGCAGAGAAACAGCCGTGTAAATTCTCATCGATCTGTCGCCATCTTGAAATTGTATCGAAACACTGAAACGCTAACTTTTGTCTCTTTGAAGCTTTGTTTCTTGGGCTTTGTCTATCGTCCTAACGAGTGTTTATGCAGCTATTTCTGAAATTTTGTCCAGAAATTTGCTAGTTCTCGAGACATCTGATGGCCATGCTATCCCCATAATTCACATATTCATGATGTACTATACTGACTTCTTAGTGTTGATACGAACTAGTCTCGCGAGCCAGCCCCTTCGCTTGAGGAAGGGGCTGGCTCACGAGACTAGGTGTGATCCTGGCTGTTGCAATAGATTACTTATACAAAGTTGTTCTAAAGCCATGCTGTTTTAGCAATAGCTAGCGAGGGTTCTGCACTTTAGTGCAATTATTTTACTTGTGTTTAATGTGTTTGCTGTGTTTACTATGTTTATCATGTTTGCTGTGTTTTATGTGTTGCTTACCATTTTTTTCTGAGCCATCCATACACAGAGAGTACTATTGTATAGTGGGGGATTAGTGTCAAAATTATCAATGGTATACTGTTTGTCATGAGGTAGTGGTACTTTATCATGAGGTGGTACTACTTCGTCATGAGGTAGTGGTCAGTACTTCGTCATGAGGTGGTACTTTGTCATGAGGTGGTATTTCATGATCACATGGTGGTGGGGGTACATCATCATTGATGAATTAAAATCAATTCAATTGTTACATATGTTGTCATAAAAGAAATGGAAGAGAGAATGCTTTCTCTATTAAGGCGGGAAACAGTTGTTTTACAGCAAGGATTACAGTGTCCTGATATAGAAGCAGACAAAATGAAAAGCCTTGTCCTCCGCACTGAATTACTTTATGGCTATCTGTTATGTATACATGAAGGTAACATAGCCCCACAATTGGTGACAGAGAATGTATTGGAAATTGTTCGCTGCTGGTTAAAGCAATCAGAGATGTGCATATGAAATATATGCTACTGGCCTGTACTTTCTACTGGTTTATCTGGAAGAGCTAGATATGACTTACCTAGGGAACAACTTCTCTATTATTCAAAATGGTTTCAGTTGCAATATGAAAAGCAGTATGCTACGTGTCTCACTTAGCACCATTCGTTGTCGATTGTCCGAGTATGGTTTAAGTATCAGACAGACATACTCTCAGATTTCAGATGGACAACTTCGTAATCTTGTATGCCTGGCACATATCTCATTTCCAAATGCAGGCTATCGTTTTATTGATGGTTGGCTTCACCAGCAAGGATTGAGAGTACAAGAAAGTTGAATTCGCCAAAGTTTATGTGATGTAGACTCAATTGGAATTGCTAATCGGTGGTTACAATCTATCAGACGAAGAACATACTCAGTAGGTAGTCCACAACTACTGTGGCATCAGGACGGAAACCACAAATTGATCAGGTACATAAAAATTAGAACCATCTTATTTACCTTTACTATAATATTATATGTGCTCAGAGTTTATGTGCATAATAATTTCTTATTTATTTCAGGTGGCAATTAGTTATCCACGGAGCAATTGATGGCTACTGTCGTGTCACAACTTACTTGAAATGCTCTGATAATAATTGTGCACAAACTGTATTACATTTGTTTACAGATGTTTTTTACACTAATGGATATGGTGTTCCCGCAAGGATTAGAATGGACAAAGGAGTTGAGAACTATGATGTTGCTATGTACATGCTCACTCATTCTCAGAGGGGACCTACAACAAAACCCGTTATATTTGGCAAAAGTGTACACGACAAGCACATTGAGCGCCTTTGGAGAGATATATTCCAAGGGCACTTACTACTATCTGTTCTATCATCTTGAAGATATTGGACTACTCAACCCCTTAGATGAAGAGGATTTGTTCAGTTTTGTGTTCCTTGACATTATCAATCAACACCTTTCATTATGGATGCACAGTTGGAATAATCACAAAATGTCTAGCTGCAATGGGAAAACACCAATACAGATGTGGATTGAAGGTTGGCAAAGAATGAGGAAGCAACCACACAGTGGCTCAGGAAATGTTCACTGGTCAAACTGTAAGTAACAAATTCTGTTATTGCATTAATTAAAGATGTATCAACTGCTATAAGTGATGGTTCATATGGCATTGAAACATACACGAGGGTACACTCCTTTGTTTAAAGTAGCATTGAACATTACTAATACTGAAATTTGAGATTAAATCTGTAGTAAACAAATAATTTAAACAATGACTTCAGAATAGTTTTTATAAACCACATGCTGGGTTTGCAATAATTGGTAAGCAAGGCTGAGGTAACTGTTAGATTGCTCCATGCAGCAGGTCCAGAAAGTTGCAAAAAAACCTGCATTCATTTGCAGCAAAAGTTTTGATGTGATGCTGAGCCACACCTCAATAATTATGCATGCATATATACTTGATCAAAGTGGGTGTGATTACTATAATTTTTAATTTTAACCTCTCAATTTCCTCAGTTCCTGGAAACACTCTAGAGTAATTAAAATCCCATCCATCCCCTACACCCTCATACTACCATTACAGTGATTAGTGATGGCAGCGCCAAAAAGCAAATAGTCGTAAAAAAAGGTCTGTGGGGCACAGCCCCCCAGAAGCTGAAATGTTTTTCAGAGTAAAAAGACCAAACTGAGGGGAAATTTATGGCTAGGCCCAGCTTGTGGCTTTATTTCTGTTATGTTACACGGTGGAAAGAGTGCTCAAAAGCAGCATACAAACACTGATCATTAATTGAAATGACAGACAGTGTGTGTAATAAAAAAAGTATTTAAAAAAAATTGTGTTGCCTGGGTTTCAGCCTGTGTGGGCCCAGGTTCAGTTACTCCAGTGACTACCAATCTTTCTCATTCTTTACTATTATCTTCAAAAGACATATTTACCGCATTCTATTATTACACTTTTCTTTTAAAATTTCAGATGAACAATTCAGCTTCCTGTTTCATTGTTGTACCACTTCTGCTATCTCTTCAATCTTGTTCTTTCTATGGTTTTTTCTTCAATCTTCACAAAGCATTCAACTCTGTGCCTGTCATTATTATATCTGTCACACAATTCCCCTTCTATTTCCAAATTTTCTTGTTTTATTTTACCTCCACCGTATTAACTCTTCACCCATCTTGGATATTACCACTAACATGCAATACTTCAGTGAATATTCATTCACTTCACTGTTGTTATATGTATTGATAGATATAATATTAAGTTACAGTTTAATAGAGTCTGGTCATGCATACACGATACATATACATGCTGCATGTGTTTAAATAGATATTGCTTAGTGCTTACATATTCTTTAATATGTTATTCCTGGAATTGCAGACAATTAATTCCAAGTAAATTGAATTCATTATTCTAGTAAAATGATGTCATTATACCCTATAAGGAATTTATAGTTATTCTTGTTCTGACGGAATATGCATAGCATAATAAATTATTATATTGATAGAGTTAGCTAGTTCTGGTCTCATGCATGTGTATATTCTGGGAAAGAAAAGATGTGTTATTTCTGGAATCAAAGAAAGACATTCACTATTACATAATTCCAGGAACAGTAATTGAATTCATTCTAGTTACTACCATAACTGAGTTTGTATTATAATTATCCAATGAAAATAATGACATTTGAGCATTTAGTATATAACTATATAGGTGCTGTCTTGTAGCTGCTATGGAGGAACTAAGTGAAGACCTAGACTTAGTATGGATATATTCCATTATGAAGAACACATCAAAAATTCATTACATATGTTGTTCCATATGACCGCAATGATCTTTTTCCATGAGCAATTTAGGTATTCAATCAGGTAGACATATGCACACATTTATACTTTTTTTGTAGGCAGTCATGCATTAATATTATTACAATATAGATATATATGCATCTGACAAAAACTATACTTAGTCTACTTAGCAAACACCAATTAAGTACCTTTTTTATTTAAACTTTAAAAAATTGAACAAGGTAACACCTGAAGCATGGTGTATATAGGCATATAACCCCTGTACCATATCAAAGGTTACCATGATGATTGATTACCCATAGGGTCACATAGTCTCGTAGGGTACTGGATTAGGTGATCAGATGGAGCATTTGGTTATACTGTACTGTAGGTTCTAAGGACATTGGCTCAAGCTAGCTCTACAGCAGTCTATCTGCATAGATTCAGCTAGTGTATAAGAATGAATAAACTGATTATAATAACTATTGATTCATGTCACATACTTTTACATGCTGTTATACTCACATTGTATATACCGTACATGTTTTTTATCATACTTCATACAATAATTATATTTATAATTATAATATATATACTATATATTTATATATATATATATATATATACAGTATACAATTTACAATACATTTATGTTAAGTATAGACTATAAATGTTTAAGAAATAATATAGAAACCAGCACTACACAAACCAGCTATATATTAAACTAGTAATTCCAGTTAGTATGACTATATAGATATAGCTTAGCTTTATTCTGTCATTAGATTGAGATCCTTGCTTAAAAGGATACTACACAAGTACCATCTTAACATAATTGTACAGTTACAGCTATAATTATATTCATCACCCGCTAATTACACTTATTTTGATCAACAGTAGTATTATCATTCATTGTTATGTACTGAGTAAAGTCTCTGTCAAATGACTATACTCTCACCAGAAGCAGACAATTTTCTTTGTTTAATTACCACCACGATATTCACTATTATGAATTTCAGTTAATAAACTCACCAAATATAATAATTATCATTATCACAGTCACTGTTTATCACTATAGCTATATATTACTGTCTACACTGCAAAAACAGTTTGGTTATTTCAACCAATCAGTTGGTCACTTCAATTGCATTTCAAATATCCCATTACTGCTGAATTAAGGTGTTGAAGAGTAGGCTGGCTTAACTTTTGATGTTAGAATGTTGTTCACAATGACATGTAAATTAGTCATGATTCACAGTTTACATGTCAGTACTTCCCCACTATAAGTTTACATACTGACATTCTATCTGTCATTACTCACTATTAATTTACTTAGTCATTATGAGCACAACATTTCAACACTAAAAATTAAAATGGCTTACCTTCCAACAGCATATGGTGTGAAAAGGCATATTATTAAATTGGAGGTAACTTACTGAAATGACCAAACTCTCTTTGCAGTGCTATCATCAGTTATAAATGGACAGAGTGCTGGTTCGATAGACATTTTTTCCAGACAAATTCCACAACTTGCTGGTCAAATATTGTTTTGTCCAGATGTTTCTATTGAACACTTTCAAAACCTATTTTGAGCACTGTACATACATTAAATTCACAAAATTTGTGTTTAGTAACAGATAGTGTTTACCAAAGCCATATATAACTTCAGTATATAAAGTTGTGGTCACATCTTCCATTTCAAGAGGTGTGAGCTATCAAGACTACATATACATGTACTTAATAGTTATAAATTCCAAGAATTAGAAACAAAAATTATAATCACAATACTACTTTGATTATAATTAACGATAAACACTTACTAGCTTATTGTACAAAATACGCTTGATACACACATGCACACATAACACACACACACACACACTCTGTACATGCATGAAAATATGTACCTTCACACACAAACACAGACACACACACATACAGGTGATACTTCAAACTATTGAGACTCAACAGGTGCCAATTTTTCAGTAACATCAGAATATACAATAGATGTGTATGAGGCTATGAGCTACTGGTAGGTTGCTACTAATATAGTTCATAATGTAACTAAACAACAATAAAATACTGCATTTATAAAGGATATGACGTGGAAAATTATACATAAAACATAGGTTATAAGGATAAGAATCTTCTCAACATGTACAATGATCATATGTAGTTGGGATACTTTCCTCTTACTCTAGAAGTTTAGAAAAACAATACCTAGTGGTTTCATTAGAAGCTTATAAGTGCCACTATACGAATTTTGATGTAATGAGGTGTCCAAGAAGTATAGAACCCTCTACAAAGTGTGAATTACCCACATTTGTCAGAATGTAAACGACAGTGGGGGCTGCATTTGTGGTTAGTCACGTGATTTAAACACCTCTTTGTCTGTTAAAACTCTATTTGGAATTTGGAAACTTAGGGCAAAGTTTATAAATAGTGTGGTAACTTTCAATCAGTATTTAACCAATTTCTAATAAACCAGAATGACCATTGGAAATACCAGGAATACACTTCACATCCACTATAGCTGCAAACTTTCTTATATGGTAATGATTGTTTCAGTTTGCCTTTGTAGTTTTTGTGGCTTATATAAATTAATTTAGTTTATTGGTTTAAAATAAACAGTATGCATTAATTTTAATTAATAATTATGGTCAATCAAAAAAAACATTAGTTAGTAGTAGTTAAAATCACACATTCCTGACCTGATTTAGTTTTTCTACAAGTCGAGGTTCATTAACTGTTGATGATTCTAATACCATCAGGAGTGTCTCCCAGGTGAATGGACGAGGATCTTCTGTCTGCCATATTTGAATAACATCTGCAAATGCACGATGTCCGTTATTTGGATGATTCTCCCTTATTTCTTCCATTTGAGGCGGAGTGATTGCCAAAGCTGATCCAAATTCATACCACTTGTGAGGTATTTGAGATACCATCAGAAACTTGTATGTCAATTGAGAATTATGATCATCTGTATGACAAATAATTATATGAAGTAATGAAGTGAATTATAATAATTATCCTCACACGTTCCAAGAGAGTTCCTTTCTAAAGACGATATTTGTCCAGTTGTAGGCTGCTCATTTTGTGTTTGGTATTTTGAATTCAGGGGCAAAGTGGAATATCCACCTACAGTTGACTGATGTTGACTTTTTTGTTGAGGTTTTGTGAAATCAATATTAGATTGCTGAAGTCTCCCATAATCTTCACTTTGAAGAGACTGCATTGACTTGACATGAACATCATGAGTATGACTCAATTTAGAATATTCTCCATCAACTTTTACTTCATTCATGAAAGGACCAATAGTTGAAGACTGAGGTTGATTATGTAATACCTCCTTGTAGGTTACTGTATTACGTTCTGTAGGAAGTGGTGGTATAGGAGCATCTGGTTGTATTGTAGGATCCACATCAGTGTAATTTGAGGGCAATGGCTTATGTTCCACAGGAGATGAAGGTGTAGGAGCATTTGAATGAACTGTAGAGTTCACAGTAGTATGAGTGAAAGGGATAGGAGTGTCTGACATATCAAACGAAGATGTAGGTAGAATATTCGGTTGTACATCTTAGGCTGTTTCAATGTTTATAATAGTTTCACTTCTTTCTCCTTCCAGATCTTCACTTATAACAGCTGTTATACTGATAGTATAGGTACCAAACTCACTAACATTATATGTGTATTGAGTATCGAATGATACTTTTTTAACACGTTCTTCTTCATTAGTGATATTAATATTATATTTTGATATTGTGAATTCAGGTAGAGTATATGGAGTGTTCCAGTTACACTGAATAGTGTATAGTAAACTGATAACACAAGTCAAATCTACAGGATCAGGTTTACCTATAAAGTGAACAAAGCCATGAATATAAAATTATTAATAGCATAAGTCATTGACAATAATTATACCTTGTATAAACAGTATATCACCACTTGACTTAATATATTTCATGCCATCAATCAGTCCTGATGCAGTACATATCACTATAGTATTATTCAGTTCAGAATTTCCTGGTATAGTGAGACTGGAATTCTGTGTACCAGCACCAGATGTCTTTATTCCAAGATCAATGATAGAAGACTTAGTTGAGATACTTCCATTCACATTCCACTAAACTGTTACTACACCATTATCTACTGCACCATTATCTACTGAACACTTGTATACTGCCTTCTGATGTATGGTAATGTTAGTTCCACAACTGTAAGGGAGAAATGTAAAATCAGTAAATTAACATGATAAAATAAAATTAATAAGGTTTAACTATTAAATGATAAGTCTAACATAACAATACCTCCGCAAACACTTCCAATAATAAGACAAATTATAGGAAATGAAATAGTTCTTTTCATCTTGTTACAAGACTAAAGTAGTAAATAGTAAAGTTATCACATTCTAATTATCCAATCAAATGATACAGTACATAGTAATATTCGATAATCATGGTTTTTATTGATATGATACTGTACTTTTTCAACTAGCATATCATGTGACAGTAAATAGAAATAAATAGCAGTATTTCCTTTACTTGAACAGATTATTATAAGTACCCCTAACTATAGTAAAATCAAAAGCAAGCAAATGATGTCGAGATGTTAAGAGATCTAGAACAACATTTACATATTGTGAATGTGACTTTATTCTATGCCAACATCACAATGCTGGATGCGTTTTTTCTATTGAACTAGTCATATCCTAAAAGTGCTCATAAAGGGTTTCTGCCAATTCACTCATACATGTATGTAATTTTGCTATCGCCCATGCTCTTATAATATTCTATTATTATATACAATAGAGATAATTACATTTTGTGACTGGATATGAAAAAATATGGCTATTTTGTTGCTTACATTCAAGTGCTCAGTAAATACACTGCAAAAATGAATTTGTTATTTTAACAGACCAGTTGTTACCTCAGTTGCAATTTCCAATATATATTTAGAAACATGAAATAACAGGATAAATAGCATTTTGTCTGTATAGCTACATGGTAAAAAGGAATGTTATGACTATACTCATAAATGCATATACCCAAATACACCTTACTACCATATAAAGAGGCTGTTATTGATAACTTCAAAATGAGATAATATGAAACGATTTGTTTCAAATTATTGGTTATAGTAAAAACTAATCATGCAATTAGGAATGTACATACCAATATACACCCTACTACCATATAAAGAGGCTGTTATTGATACTTAACAAAGAGATAATATGAAACGATTTGTTTCAAATAATTGGTTATAGTAAAAACAATTCTTATCACTAATATTGCAATCATGAACGTATGTACCAATATACACCCTACTGCCACATGTAGAATGTACAATCATTATATAGCTATAATTATTATAACCAGACAAAATGTTAATTGTACTTCTATTTCATGTTTCTAACTTGGTATTATAAATGTACATGCAACTGAGGTAACAACTGGTCTGTTAAAATAACAAATTCATTTTTACAGTGTAGCTATGCTGCATTTCAGCCCTCTGTTTGTTAAACCCAGTAGAAACCTTTACCTCGGTGTATAACCGTCTTCTACCATGAAACACACGCAAAACACAGCAACTAAGCAAATCTTTGCGTGTGGCAGCACTCCGCAGCAGTATACATAATAACATTAGCCTAGTATGGATTTCTGTGACACTTTAGACAAATAACTGATCAATGGTTCAATCGCAAATGGCAGAAAGAGCTCCTACTTGTGGCAGACTTCTGGCTCCTCCTCCACTCTAGTATAAGGTGTGGTTCTTCCAGCAGCAATCGATTGTGATCAAGAAAAAAGCCCAGTGTAACTTGAATTTCATTTCAAACAATGACGGGAACATTTTACTGGGAGGTTTACTAACATGTTATCAAACCTCCCTGGTAAAGACCATATGCAAAGTGGGTGGTAATTCCAGACTAATGCAATTCACAAGCAGAACATTTTTCAGAGAGGAGGGGTTAGGGTAAGGACAGAGACGTTTAACCCTCCCCTTCTCTTCACCCCTTTGAACCTCAGTGCACAAATAAATGCCATGATACACAGAGCCATTGCTACCATGGTATGCTAGAATAACGCAGTGAGTCACTTTTTACCATCCAAGGCAGTGAAGGTTCTGCACAGCACAACATTCATTAATTTTGCAGTTCTACTATACTTCCAACTGTCAGAACAAAGACATGCAATACCTATATACTAGACAGTCTCCCTCATTGAGAGAGGAGGCCCTGGCTATATATGAGACCAGCATGACAGTAAACGTATACATCATATCATAGTCACGTTAAATTATATTATCATGCATACTAGTAATTATTTTTATACCTCTCCAAATATAGCGATTTGAACAACCATAAAATCTGCTAAGTTCTTGCAATGGCTGTGAAATTAAAGTTAAGCATTATGGAAACATGACAAATTTGATTGAATACTATTTTAATTGATAATGTCAGTTACAATTGCTATAGAAATGAATTTCATTATTAAAACATCATACATCTGCTAACGTACCTTCAAAAGGAATTCAGTATCCTGCCATTTTGGCCTGTCATAACAAAATTTCTGGGGTGTGACTTCAATATTTTGAGATGCATTTTTTACTGACTACATTTTTCTTCACATTAGTACAAGGTATGTCAAATAATAGCAAAAAACGAAAATGTTTTTAAACTTTCATAGGTATCCAGTTCTCATTTATTCCTTCTCCTGTTATTGTAATACATCAAGTTGCAGTGTACTACTGTTCAGTAAATCATACTGGAGTTTCAGTACAATGGATTGTTAATAACACTGCATCAACTGATTTCAGTATCACTGAAAAGGGTATAGTCACACATGGAGCATCAGTATTCCTGGTGTGCCAGAGTTCAACAATACAATTATATTTTGCATTGCCTCAGGAACTGTTGATGATGAGTCATTTTTTGACACAAGAAATGCAACACTATTGATACAAGGTTAAACTTTTATATACAACATATAGCACATAAAATGTAGCTATAGTAATTGTAACTTTACTAATATTCATTCAAACTTATTAAATTTCTTGAGTTAACAGCGTTATTTAATTATTATTCTTACTACTACAGGACTACTTTCTAATGTTGGTAACCTAGTATGTACAACAATCAATGTGTGTTGCTTTGTATGCTCTTGGGCTATTCCATATAGTTTACCAGAAGTACCAATATTGGGGTTTAATGTCAATATTACGTCTGAAAAGATCACTTTATTGCACATTAATAGCACTGAATTATCCTACTGTCCTAGTGATTTTGGGATATACAATATCAGTGTTGCTGGTTTGAATGATGGAGGAGAAGGACTAACAGATAGTACACAGATTACACTACCATCAAGTACGTCATTGTATAAATAGCATATGCAATATTATAATTATGATAATTAGATGTATGATATTCATATGACAATTGTTTATTTAACAGTGTTATTGAATAATGTGCAGGTTAATATTGAGAAAGACAACATTAACCAATGGATCTTACATATAACTATTCAGGTATATATGTTATGAAATTATAATCCATGTGATAATTATTATAGTAAATCGATATATAATTATATAAATTATAATGCCATAAATGGTAATTCAACTTTCCCTAAATAATTATATTCATTTGATTATTGCAGAATGTATCAGTCTGTGTAGATGTTCAGTTTAATGCTTCACTTGTGGCATTATTAATCTCAAATGCAAATCCCATGGTTACAAAGATTGTAGATATTCCTTTGTTGATAGTTAATTATACAATCCATACATCAATGGTGATATCAATTGAGGACAACAAAGAATGGGAAGCTACTGTAAGTTTGCAGTATGATTCAGAACTCATCATGCACTCCAACACTATCTTTTTAAGTGAGTTGGACTAAATAAGAAGTTTATATACAAACACGTATCTCATGTAAAATAATGATAATCATTATAGTCAAATAATCCATGAAGTAATACCACTTTTCAGACACAAATGAGATACAGTATGTCAATCTTTCACAAGATAGTAAAGGAGGTGTTTGTTTTCATTGTGGTTTAGTAGATGGTAGTCAAGCAAGTGGATGTTTTGTGATATTTCATTCTGAAAATACTACATGGAATACCAGCATTATAATTCTACGATCTTGTTTCATATGTTTGAATAATACCCAGTGCATCACAAATGTCATTGAAGGGACATATTCTGCTCAATTCTATTTGATTGAAAATGATGGTCAGATATCAACAAATGGTTCACACAAAATTATACAAATCATTTTAATAAATAATTATGTGACAAATACACCAACCATATCAGCAACTACCACTATGCCTGTAGGTAAGCTTGATATAGTAGAACTAGGTATGTATATATGTATAAAGTAGATGTATTAGTGTTTGCAGGTAATACAACTGATAATCAAGTTTATACAACTGTACAGTTTCCAAGTATTGTAAATACTAGATCAGATAACCATCTGGTTATCATAGGAGGCATGTATATATAACATATCTTTTATGATATCACTATTACTGACTGCTTATGTACATTACTTTTCTCAGGTGCTCTTTTAGGAATGGCTTCATTGTTATTAGTACTTACAATAGGAATACTCATTGGTATTTTGACAATTTATCAGAAAAAGAGAAAACTTGGAAACACTGATAATCAATCCACTAACTTACATGGTAATTTGAATGGACCATTTTAATAATGTATTCACATATAATTCAATATTCATATTGCATTTAATTATTGCAGTCACTGATATTCCAAACTTTGAGTTACATAATGCAAATGAAACCATGCCACCACTATATGATGCCCCTTTACATTACCAGAATTTACCAATAAATTCAATTGAGAATGTGAATATGAGACAAAGTCCAGCATATGATATAGTGAAGATGATTCGTCAGTACTAATAATAATTCTCTATATTGCACATTATCTATATAATTAATTTTTATTAAATATGCATGGTTAATCATTATATAGATAATTGTAATTTTGTATTTTTCTTGTTTGTAAATTTTGAAAGCAATAAATATGCAAACCACATTAAAGTGATCAAATTTGCTTCTACAATAATAACTTTAAAGTATAAATGGTACAAAATTACAAACAGTTTACATACACTTGGGTAACACTATATTGAAACAAGATATATTCAGGTTTTATGTAACATGCTGCATACTCCAGGACCAGGTATTTAGTTGACACAATGTCAGTTATCCTAAATATGTGCAATCTTGAATTTCTAGTAATTTAGGCAAGAGCTGTACCAATATTTATAATGACAACTGTGTATGTCATACTATGTGTAGCTTGACAACTTCAGTAAAAGAAAAGTAAATACACATCTTGTAAAAAGTTAGTTGATAATCAACTTACATTTCCAACTTGACAGGAGGACAGATAGTATTGAACATTATCAGTATTTATTATTATAATTAGTATCAGTGAAGTAACTGATATCTCACTATAATGTCATTTCCCATCACTTAACACTTGCTACTGTAACAATCATTGAAAAACTCAGACACTAGAGGTAGATATAATAATAGGCTCCATATTTGGTCATTGTTGGTATATCGGTAAAATGCCATATTGATCACTCAAGCAAGTGATTGTTTTAGGCAAACTTGACTATTGATAGCACACATCACAAACCCACCCCATGTTCCATACAACATTTAACTTCAGGCTACTGAACATTTATTGTCCAGCATGAGTGGCTGTTTCTGCACCACTACACAAGAAGAGAGAACTGCATCAGGAATAATTATTAATTTTAATAATTTCTTACCTTTAAGTAGACATTTCTTTATAAGGAATAGTCTTTGTCCCCAAAAGATCATGGAATATTCCCATGACTATGGTATTGAGAACGAGTAGAATATAGTTCACTGGATTGGTGCCAAGGTGTCATGCAATTATGAGAATGCTGAGATTTAACGTATCACTTTCATTCTCAAGAATCTTGGGATAAACAGTATCAATCAATCATTGCTGGTTCTTATAAACAATCTTCATGTCATGATTATATACATAGTATTGATCTCGTACTCACAATTATATAGTCAGGTGTCAAAACATAAGTCAGGCTAGTTTGTGTTTTTATCCTTTGATGCAGAGCCTAAAATACCATGTTAATACTAGCCAAGAAGATTATTTTGGCTAGTATTAAATGATTAGAGTGGCCAATATCTGAACTATCTGAACTATCTGAACTATTTATCATCGACTGACTGACATGTACAAATTATCCATACATATACACCTACCATGTATGGTTAGCGTTAGAAAAGTTATTTAGGCACTACTTAATTTGATGTTGTACAATTCATGAGTCACAATTAATAATGTAAGATGGCTGATGTGATATTGACGTGACAACTGTGGACATTGTAAACCCATAGTTTACATTTGTCTTAGTTCATTTTACACAGTTCTACGTTCGTACATCCTTAACTGCTGAGGTAAACGTGCTGTAGTACAAGTCAGGCAGGTTTAGAACACAAAGGAGCCTAACTCATGATACTAGCACTCAATAGTACATGTAGTAAAAAAAGATATGAATTGTACATGTGTGACACGAATCTAGTGTGGAGTGGACCCTTCACATAGAGGAGGAAGGGTGAGGTTACGCCAGACTAACATGAATCAGAAAGTCATTTTCATCACAGGTAGATCTTGAACATCATCAACATAAATCTTGAGACAAAAGACAAGTCAAATTACTAAAAGACATTAAACAAACTGACAGTTTATATAACTAAACCAAACAAAAGTATGATGTCACACAATTAATTATAATTCAAATTATGTGATGTCATACTTAATAATAATACAGCATACTTTGTGCTGATTACACTATAGTATGTAAATATACTCTTGTTTAAAGGATTAGATGTAATGTATGATTATATAAACAACTGAGTAACAATTATGGTTTTCTAATAAAGAACTTGTGAAGAAGACAATGTGAAATTAAAGTCACTTTGCCTGGCTGGACACTAATGACATGACATTCTATTTATGAATAGCTAGCTGTCATAATGTTTTCACTTTATACAAGTGTCGAAGGCTGCAGTAAAGCAGTTAAAACATCTGTTTTTTTGTAATAACATTTTCATGAATAGTGAGTAAATTAACATAGATAAGGTGGCCTAGCAGTGATCTATCAGAAATTTCAGTTTGGGGGGGATGTTAATGTGACTGTGACTTAACTTCAGTGATGTAAATAACTTATTTTAGACAGGAATTGTTATGGGAAGAAGTGCCCACGCCACCCAGGGGGAGAGTGTGGGAGGGGATATTTTTTGGAAAACAATAAACCTAACAAGGCCCCAGAATAGCTCTATTTTCATATTACTGAGAACAGGAAGAAAGTGACTATAAAAACTATTACTAACAAGAATAATAAAAAACATTTTCAATAAAAATGAAAGAAGATGTAGGGATGTCAAAACCCAAAAAGCAAGCAAACGAGGTTGGGAAGCTAACTTAGGACCCAAAATTAAACAAACCACTTCCATATAACCCTACATAAGTGCTTACACCTCTGTACAAAGAGCTGTAATTATGTAGGGTTATATGGAAGTGGTTTGTTTAATTTTGGGTCCTAAGTTAGCTTCCCAACCTCGTTTGCTTGCTTTTTGGGTTTTGACATCCCTACATCTTCTTTCATTTTTATTGAAAATGTTTTTTATTATTCTTGTTTTCATTGATTTTTTTTTAAACGATGTGAATGTTTTTTTGTAGATTGCAGAAATACTATATATCATTATGAAATCATGCAATCAAAAATGCATTAAAATTTGTTCATCAATGAAGGTCAGTCTTTTGTTTATGTATTGATTATCATTCTCTTTCACTTACAGATGATGTACATTCTCTATTCACTTACATCACTGTCTGCAGTCCTACAAGAAGTAGTGTCAGTCACTGTGTCAACCATTCAGTATTCCAATGCTTATCATAGTATACAATATTATTATACAATTGCTTTAATATTAATAATTATTATTAGTATTTGCTCACAAACTCACAAATGTTATTACAATGCCAAACACTTCCACCTTTTCAGCTTCCATGTTAAGAGTATACAAATGCGCATGCGTAATTAAATTCCACTTAGGAAAATGGCGTCCAATTCCAGATCAAATCTTTGTAGTCGTTGAGACTGTCTTCTTTCATAGTATCTGAAGATATCATCTCGATACTTTACGACCAGAATTTTACTATAAATGCGACGGGAATGATGCTAGAATCATCGTGATAGGTCAACAAACAAAAAAATGATTTGTCTGGAAAATATTAATAATATGATGAAGATTTTGCCAGTTTTGCCACTCGCCGGTTCTCTACCTTAACAATAATCTTCGGCCATCTAGAAGGTATTGGTAGTCATAAAAACACTAGATATAAACAGGCATGTGTGTATAGAAACTTATGTGTATATATTACCAGAGATTTCAGCTCATCACTTGCAATTGAAATGCATGGGCGGCCATTTTTTTTCCGTGCCATCCCTACATAGAGAGTACTACCGTACTCTCTGATAATTAATTCTATAGTGATAAAATACTGAACTATTCAAATGTAAGAAGGGGAACATCATGTGTAATAATTATCTATAGGTTATTGGGTGTGTCACTAATACACATCTGACAATATATCCTAATTGATTATAGTTGTGTTATTACATTAATACAACAAGTTGTACATCCTCGTCATTAACATATATCCTTCTTTTTTTTTCTATAGATATTGATTATGTTGAAGTGGTACAATAACATGTTCCTTCCTCAAAGCAAAAAGGAATCGACTTATATAGAATAGAAGACTTCTCCCAATAAGTGAACTATGACTGATGAGATCATCTTAAACTAATTGACTAATTATTACCGTGGGGGTTTGTATCGTTTTCATTGTAAATGTAAATTGCGAGAACTCTCCAAGTAGCTGGACCATGTATGACTAGCCCATAATTCAAAATTATTTATTAAAAAACGTTCAATGTGTAGATATAGCAATTACACAATTATGTTTGTTAGGATCACACAGACATATTAATAGTTAAAGTTTTCCATTCTGACCTGATTCAGTTCAATCAAATGTTGTACAAGTTGAGGTTCGTTAACTGTTGATGATTCTAGTACCATCACGAGTGTCTCCCAAGTGAATGGACGAGGATATTCTGTCTGCCATATTTGAATAACATCCGCAAATGCACGATTTTCGTTACTTGAATGATTCTCCTTTATTTCTTCCATTTGAGGTGGAGTGATTGCTATAGCTGATCCAAATTCAAACCACTTGCGAGGAATCTGAGATACAATGTGGTCCATCAGAAACTTGTATGTTAATTGAGGATTATGATCATCTGTATGACAAATAATTATATGAAGTAATTATAATGAAGTGAATCAACAATTAGCCTCACATGTTTCTGGAGATTTCCTTTCAGGAGATGATATTTGTCCTGGAAGAGTTATAGACTGCTTAATTTGTTTTTGGTATTTTGAATTCAGGGCCAAAGTGGAATATCCTCCTACAGCAGACTGATGCTGAGGTGTCGTGAAATCAGTATAAGGATGCTGAAGTCTCCCATAAACTTCACTATGAAGAGACTGCATCGACTTGGCATGAACATCATGATTTAATTTAGAATACTCTTCTCCATCAACTTGTACATTATTCATAAGAGGGTTAGATAAACCAACAGTTGAATACTGTTGTTTCTGAGGTTGATTATGTACTACCTCATTGTAGATTACTGGATTCAATTCGACAGGAAGAGGTGCTAAAGGAGCATCTGGTTGTATTGTAGTATCCACATCAGCGTAATTCAAGGGCAATAGCTTATGTTCCATAAGAGATGAAGGTGTAGGAGCATTTGAATGTAATGTAGAGTCCACAGTATTGAGCTAGTGTATAATTAGAAAAATGCTTTTAACAATAAACTGTATTACATAGCTATATTGATCACACAGTATCTTATATATTATATTTGTTAAGTATAATTATTGTACAAACTTGTATAGAAAGTGTCATTAAATAATAATGAAACACAACAATCACATTGTCACAATACATGTCATCATACAGATTGTGTACGTACATGAATACATGTGTATTAAATGTATATTATACTTTCATATAGAAAGTGTCACTTAAGCATGAGAATATAAACAGGAAGAAAACTAACAATACATGAACCAGCTAATAAAACAGTAATTTCAGTTATTAGCTTTATGCTTCATAGTTTGTTCCTTCAAGGAAGTACCATATCAAATTAAAACCTATTGAAATATAATTACAATTACAACCAATTATTAATGAGACCTAATAATATACAAGAAAGGTCATTTTCCCACAAAATAATTTATCAAAAATTTAAATTTAAATGCTTGCTATTGTAAATTAGGCCATTTTGTATAGGAAGCCAACAAACTTTGGTGTATATATAATTATATATATACATGTATATAATTATATAATTATATATAAGATGAAGAACAGCTCCTCCTGGATACCAAATTTCATTGACGTTCTATACAAAATGGTGGAATTGTGAGAGACTGAATGTAAGCATTTGTGAAAAATATCCCTTTTTAAATATTATATCACGTATGTTCATCACATGACTTACTTCATCATTACTGCTATTTTCATTGATATCATAATAGTTCATTAAAGTAACTATACAAGTAAAATCAATGTCATGAAATCAAGAATATTATATAATTATCATAATTATACTCACCTGATGGTTTTGAATGTTTTGAATGTTTTCTAATTACCACCAAAATATAGTACTAATTTATAACAATCATTTGGTGTTAATAATAACTTAATAAACTCACCAATAATTATTATCACCACAGTTACAATAACTATAATTATAACAACCACAAGTATAACTATTACTTCTGAGGATATTCCACCATCTGTTATATATAGTTAATATTCATAAGTGATTGTTATACATATCATACCTTTTTGTCTACCAATAGTTTGAGATTCAGTAGGTGTTGACGACATTGTCATGGTTCTCTGTGATGATGTTGGTAATCCATCAATACTTCGTTGTATTAACTGATAAGCTGGTTGGTAGTTGATAACACCATCATGTTCAATATCATAAAATGATATGTTATAATCACTAGTATAAATTCCATCTGTACACTTTGTAACATTCCTGCTACGCAAAGGCTTATTGATATTGAGTTGACCATTATATTCAGTCCTTGTACACAGGTATTCAACGAAACAGGTATTCAACGAAACAACCTAATGACTGACTTCCTTCAACAAATATACATGTAAAACAAACTAGTCCTGTCGTGGAGTCTTGTACAACTACATCTCCTCTTTGTACATCAAATGTACCTGTGTATATATACATGTATAGTCATCAAATATATTGTTTTATTATTTGAAATTATACTCACTTATATCCTTTAACGTGTTAGAAACAACTTCCAATTCAGACTCGTACATGAAAACTATAGCAACACTCCATTTCTTATTATTATTCAGAAACCCAACATTAATCTCTCCTGTTATTACTGGTGAATATTGTGTTATAATACCTGTTCTGTTATACACACAAGATCCTGATTCATCACTCAGTTCAGTATTACATACATATATTACACTAGGTTGTGGATTCATGAGAATACTATCCTATAATAGTATATTAATACAGTATCAGATCTATTAGTATCAGTTACTCACTCTTATAATTGTGTTTATAATCCAATTACCATTTTCAATTTTAATTCCAATATCATAGTCTATTATGTGTACTATAAACAAAAGAAAAGAATTAAAATTATTAATCAGGACTCATAATATAAAATAATATAAGTTACCTGTTTCAATGTTTATAATAGTTTCATTTCTTTCTCCCTCTAGATCTTCACTTATAACAGCTGTTATACTGATAGTATAGGTACCAAACTCACTAACATTATATGTGTATTGAGTATCAAGTGTTCCAGTTAGTGATACTTGTTTAACAAGTTCTTCTTCATTAGTGATACTAATATTATATTTTGATATTGTGAATTCAGGTAGAGTATATGGAGTGTTCCAGTTACACTGAATAGTGTATAGTAAACTGATAACACAAGTCAAATCTACAGGATCAGGTTTACCTACATACATTGAAGAAATATAAAAAGATCAATTCACTTATGAAATGTGTTTTTGCCAAGTATATTAGGACGAGACCTCAACTAGAGTTTACATCAATAAAAGCATTATTTCTAGCTCCACCTATTTTATTTCATAAATATGTGGGAAACTTTCAAAATACTTTTGGTTCAAAGGTTATAACAATTTTAATGTATTATGGTTTCTGTTGTTAACTGAATCTGCTTCTGTACTGATGTGCTAGTTGATCACAGTCAGATAAGAAATTTCATCACAATTATGTCACCAATTCATTGTATATAATAATTATTTTTTGTTTAAGATGATTAATCAGATGTGATATAGATAATATTATAATTATATATATCAATGCTGTCGATGATAGATCCTAATGAACTTTGGGAGCCAAAGAACAATTCAATAGATAGCTCAACTGTTAGATGATGGTCCTAGTGTAACACTACTCAAAACCTAGTGACACTGAACTACTGGCACTTATAAAACTTACATTGCAGAACTCAGTAGAGTTTAAAAAAAATTATTGCAGCATATACTGTATAGCTCTAAATTTTCATAGATAAAATTAGTTGTTCAGCAAAACTGCTCACAAGTAGCGGTTGTGACCATTATGTTTGCAAAAAAACATTTTGTGGTCTTTCGGTTTTCGAAAAAAACGTATAATTTATAGCCCATGAAAATTTAGGGTCATACAGTATATTAAATATGAACTAGAGCTGGGCAATAGTGATATTTTTAACTATCATGATATTTAATAGATACTTAAATGACAGTGAACACTATCATTAACACTAATACTACTTGTGGTAGAAAAACTAAGTACTCCCGTACATCACTTTTAGAGCCCTCCAACAGGAAAAAAACCTCCAGCTTTTTGTCAAAATCGATCTCATCAGAAATATTCATCACCATCTTTGCATGTTTTTTTCACATGGTTGTGGGTATGTTGAGACAAGACGGTGTCAAATACACATGCCCAAAATCATATGTCCACTATCACGATAGCAGTTTTTAACTATGACTGTCTTGATAGTAACAGTGATAATAACGATAGTCATACTATTGCTACTATCGCTACTATCGCCCAGCCCTAATTCAAATTCCACCTTTAATTAGGCTAGATGCAAGTGTGGCAATCATTAAAACAAACAAGTGAGTAAATAAAAATATAAAAAAAACTGATTATTAATTTAAATGCTGTGCTGTGCAGAACCCTCACCATGGTAAATAGTAAATCAAGTCAAATCAACAATAATTTCTTGATTAAAAATATTCACACATACTATTCACCATCCCATGATGATGAGGTTTCTGTGCAGCATGGCATTCATTAATAATGTGATTCAATAGTAGTGGTTATCAGTTTAACCTATCACATACAAAGGCCCGTGGTCTGGCCAAAAGACAGCAGTATTTAAAAGTAGCTAATTCAGCAGCTAATATGTATAACTATATACTAATACCATACCTTGTATAAACAATGTAGCACTACTGGTATTAGAATAATCCATCATATCAACCAGTCCTGATCCAATACATGTCACTATAGTATTATTCAGTTCAGGAATTCCTGGTATATTGAGACTTGAATTCTGTGTAGCAGCACCATACGTGATTATCCCAAGATCAGTGATAGAAGAGATAGTTCCATTCACAATCCACTGAACTGTTACTCCATTATTATCTACTGAACACTTGTACACTGCTGTCTGTTGTATAGTAATAGCTTGAGATGGAATAAATGAGAACTGAACACCTGAGTTAATATATAAAAACAAGATGTGTGAAAAAGTATCCCTGAGTGATTACTACAGTAACGACTTTCTCATATTTAAAATCCCCAAAAATACTTGTTTTCCATCCTTCTTATTTGTTAACAGTTCTTATGCAAGTTCTGCAATGTAGTTCAACTTAGTCTGGCATGCTAACCCCTCATCTTATTTGATATTGATAAGATGACTCAAGCAGAAAAGGGTCTAGAAGTGATTTAGCGATTTCAATTATTCCAACCAATCAGATTTACTGGGTCAATTGGAATGCTACACCAGTTTAAATTAGTTATGGAAACCACATAGTTATGAGCTCAACCTAACTAAATCAAATGATGCTGAATACTAATAGTCGTCTGTGGTCTCCATACCTAATTTAAGGTTGAGTTCATAAGCGCCCTTGCATTCCAGCTTATCAAAGAGGATTTATTGACCAAGCCCCAGAATGACACAACTTCCTTAAAGTACATAATTATACAACCATATTATGTGACACAAACAATAATAATCCTGTAAAAAATCATAGGGATGGCCCTGTGGGCATTTAAAATCCTCCACTTCTAACATTGAAATAATAAATAAGTATATAGCTAATTCTCCTGTTTAGTAGTATCACTGGTATGCTCAGCTTGCTTTCATACTTGCACATTCTTTATACACCATACCAGTCCTAATTATATAATGTGTTATATAGATATAATTATATAGATATATATATATATATATATATATATATATATATATATATATATAATATATACACATCAAATACCTACTTGTGATTATTAATTACTATTATATACACACAAGGCCAATTTGTGGGGATTGAAGGTCATGATCCACATAAGTGCACTGCAAACATGCTGTTCATTATCCGCTTCTAGCTAGACCACACTGCTTTGCACATCCATCCAAGGCGATGCAAAGTTTAAATGATTCTATGAGCAGATCCAGATCTAGACTGGTAGGCCAGACCTTTGCATATAAAGAGGAAGGGTCTGGTATGGCACGCACATACAAGTTGTGTCAGACTAATAAGACTGCTCCTAGACATAAAATAAAAACTCAATTTAGTTACTGTTTAACAACAAGAAACATTGCTTGAATTACAGAGTACATGTCCATCAGTTTGAATGCAGTGATTAC
The DNA here is from genome assembly GCA_947044365.1 of Petrosia ficiformis. Classification (NCBI taxonomy): domain Eukaryota; kingdom Metazoa; phylum Porifera; class Demospongiae; order Haplosclerida; family Petrosiidae; genus Petrosia; species Petrosia ficiformis. The sequence continues at coordinate 10,915,781 of OX345637.1, read as the reverse complement.
AACAATTTGGACAAGTAATTACAATAATTCACTTCAGTAACTAGTCTCGCGTAGCCAGACCCAACCCTAAACGGGAAGGGTCTGGTGAATGTACTATACATGCATTCGTCAAGAGCTCACCAGATTTTTGGTGAGCGATAAGAGGGTGTAATACCACTAATGAGATTCATTATCTTTGCACCTTAAGAAAACACGAGGTATTTGTATAAACAAAGATAATGAATCTCATTAGTGGTATTACACCCTCTTATCGCTCACCAAAAATCTGGTGAGTTCTTGACGAATGCATGTATAGTGCATTCACCAGACCCTTCCCGTTTAGGGTTGGGTCTGGCTACGCGAGACTATTCAGTAACATGGTTACACAGTAGTCTTGCATAGCCAGACCCAACCTACTATGAAGGAAGGGTCTGGCTGTACTAGCATTCCTCAAGAGTTTAATTAACCAGATTATTGGCTAATTCATAATGACAACACGTATATTCATAACTATACCTTCCTAGTTGAATTCAATTACCAGTTTGTTGATGCTCTTGACGAATGCTAGTACAGTGAGTTGACCAGCCCCTTCCTTCGTAGTAGGGTTGGGTCTGGCCTAGTTGCACAGAGATTCCCAATAATGAAGGATTACTCTACTGAATGAGGAAATGTTGTCAAACCATCATGTTTAGTCAAGTAAATTGGCGGAGCCAACCCTATAATAATTTCCCTTTAAAAATTAGTACAGCTAGCAGGGCCAGTTAGTTAGCTATACAATTACCACAGGGATACAGTTTTCATTTAGTGTGTTTAAGCTTGCTTTCATACTTGTATCTTACTATACCAAATATATTCACAGGCCATAAATAATGTATGTTAGAAAATCAAATCGTTGTTGCTCGGATTTGTATAGAACACCACCTTTTCAGTTTCAAACACCACACTATTCACATCCACAGCAGAGGCTGGCAATGCGCTATATATAAATACTGCAAATTAATATATAGGTGGATAGCATTCTCTCCGAGCAACAAAATATTTGGAATTAGAAACACAAAATGTGTGTGCTCAAGAAGTTTTGTACTAGTGTTCGTACCATTTACAGGAGTTACAAATGCAAAAAGCAAAACAAACATCAACAGTCAGTACGGTCCGGTAGGTACTTTCGTTTCTTCTTTTGTTAATTGTTCCTCCAAGTTTTTTTTTTCTGCGAATTGTTGTTTGGTTGAATAAATACACGGCAAGGTCTGTCCCGATCAGCCTTTGAGTTGTCCTTCTTTGCAAGTTTCCGCTTCGTTGTTCTGCCTCAGTATAACATACACACACCGAATACCAAGATTACCGACGGACTTGCACGTGACGTCACGTAATTAATTTATTGCTTCCGTGTGGCAAAACGTGTACCAATCGGGATACAAAGGACGCTAGATCGAAGAGAATTACCTTCTACAGAATACCGCTGTTGTTGTGGAAACAGTATATTGTGTTGCTAGCTCCAGTAGCTGAACATAATTCAGTTCTAGATGCATTGGGTTGAAAAGTGACTGCAAAGATGCTGGCAGAATGTCAAATGATTGTGTGAATTTGTTACTATATGGTGTGATAAGTGACAAGATAACTGGTGTACTTGTAGTCTCTTTTGCTATTTGATTCAAAAAATCTACTTGCTCTTTATCAGTAGGTGGATTGTAGTAATAGTGGCTGAGATAGGTGTCATAATATTAGCAAGGCTATTGTTAACTTTTTTCTCAGCTGTAGTAAAATCAATTTCCTCTAGCATCAAAAACAGAATGTCTTTGACCACTTTAGGCATTATCCAGGTGTTTTCCTTTGATGTACATGAAGTCTGATCTCTCATACATACTTGTGTTTCCACCCAGTATAGGATTGCTCCAACACAAGAGCAAGTTTCCCTTTGCCCTGCCATGCATGTGCAATGACCACAAATAACTGATCCATTTGACTTGACAAGTACCCAAGGTTTTAAAGGTGTGTGACTGCTAGAGTAGCTATGACGCACTTTACCAATCATGAGAGTACAATCCAAATTCCCTTCAAAGGGCTTCCATTTAACATCCAGTACCCATCCAGCAATAAAGTACTTATAGCTAGCAAGACTTTTGTAGTTTCTCACCTCTTCAGATGTCACAAAACTTGTAGTATATATCAGGTAAACAAATATATCTGGGTAACTATACAATAAAAATTAAGTAAATATCTATTATACACATACATAATTATATATATAATGTATGTAACTGTATTTAAATGTAAATGTTTTAGAAAGTTAGCATTTTAAAACCGTACAGTTTAAACCTTCCATGCACTATATATTAGGCAATGCTGTTACTATACTGAGTTGCATACAAAACACTTGCAAAATTATTGAGGAATTGTTGCAAGTGCATGTTGCATGATGCATGATAGAGCAAAGCTATTACCTGAGAGGAGACAACAAAGAAATTTCTTGTAAAAAGTCTTGCTGATTTAAAACATAAGGATCTATACTACCAAATAATGATATCTTGGCAGTATATCTCTTCTTAGCGCTAGTATCCAACTGAAAAAAAGTAGTCCGAGCGTTCATTTCTTCTGCCACACGGAAGTGGTAGCGGAAGTTATTCCATGTGCGTTTATGACGTAATTGCAAGTGCTCTATATATAATAATTTTACAACTTCCTGCTCAGAAAGGAAGTACACAGAAACGCGCAATGGAATGTTAATGATTTCATGAGTATGCATACTCGTTACACAAGTATGGCTGTCACAACTATGCAGGCAAGAAGCCAGAACTGAGATTCTTAGGTTTCCTCTTTCTGATGCTGTAAAGTGTGCTAAATAGATAGCAGCAGTAAAAAGAAAGCATTGGGTACCTGTTAGAATATGCATTATACTGCAATTATTTATAAGACACTGCTGAGCAGCTTTTATTATGTTTTATGATTTTACAATCCATGTGAAATCATCTATGTAGTATGAGTACATGTAGGCCTACTGGTACACGGTATCACTGTAGGTCATGCCCACGCTTTTGTTGGATGCAGCACCACCCTTTGATGTTACCTTAAGTCTTAAACTCTTAACTCTAATAACAATAATAATAATTAAGTGAATGGATCATGTTGATGTATACACTTTCTTTCTAGTGAGAGAAAGGGAGAATAAATGAAAAACAGCAGACTTGGGTGATGATTTGTTTGCAATAGTTATTGGTGAACAAGGTTGAGGTGACTGTTAGATTGCTCCAGAAAGTTGAGATATGCTCAAAGTACCATAATCATTGAAATGTACAATTACATAATAATTATTCATCACCTACTAATTCATTACATGTATTTTCATCGACAGTACTAAATTAAGTCTTTTTCAAATGACTATACTAGCATATAGAAGGAATTTATACAAGTGACTATAGCATATCGTTTTATTATGATGGCATCATTAACTATATCACCCAGCTTACCAGTTAACAATACAGTATTGATGGACTGTACCCTTCAACCATGTCAATATCAGAATCATCATCACAGGCAGGCAGGCATAACTTCACCAGCACCTACTGAATCTCCAACTGTTGCAATGAAGTTTTACTGTTTTCATTGTACTTGCAACATGAGTCACATGACAGCATTTGGCATGTGAAAAAGCTAACCATAATAAAGCAGTAGGTTGTTTGATGTCAAATCAAGTAATTTTGCTTCACAATTAAAAAAAAAGTAAATGAACACAAATCATATTATCACATATCGTTTCAGTTCTTATTCTGTAAACCAGCACTACTTGCACAGTACTACAATCTCCTTAATGTATGTAGCTCTATACTTTTAGTATAAATTATAAACAACAATAAACATATATTAGAAAGTCTACAGAATTACAAGTTTTAAAGTCTTGTACTAATTGACTTAAGAAGGCTAGTTGATGCGTATTCTTTTCCTAACAGTTCCAGAATCTCTCTACAATATAACAGTACTTGACATTAACATAAAACTTGCTACAATAATAATCTTACTTCAACATCTTGTGCATATTTTGGAATGTCATGTTCGAATTTTAGATATTTTTTTGTTTTAACGAGACAACAAATCAAAACAGCAATCCCTGAATGCAAGTATATTCATAATTATGAATACAAAATACAGGCATGTGTAACATATATACATGTATTATTACCTTCTAGTTCACCAATCAGATTCCAGAAAAGCAGTCACATGACTAACATATACGATAGCACCAAGTTATTACACAAGTGCAATAAGGAAGAATCTGATTGGCTGTTGTGAAAGTTATTAACATCACTGTATTACATTTTAATGTAGTACTCATGCAAGGTAATAAAGCTCAAGTTTATTTTCAGCTTGTAAACTCAACTTTTATTGACCACACCCTTGTGCTACATTAAAACATGTATTGTATGCTAAAATGTGCTGTGAGTATAATTAATGAATGAATTGTGTTACTTAGATTAGGCAGTTATACAATACAACTATGAAGTTATAATAACTTACCAAAACAGCAAATCCCTGCCATCACTATTCCTATTACAATGAAGATCCAATTGAATAAAGAATTTTCATCTGAAAATGCATATACATGTACCTCATCAAACATTGAAATCATATAAAGCATGTTGAATTGGTATACATGTCTGCTGGTATTCAAAGGTTTATGTGGATATACCCCTTGGCCCTACAGGCCTCAGGATATATCCACATAAACAGAGTTTTTGATATGTTTTGAAGCATGGGCCAAATTGGCTCAACAATGGTTAGTGTACATATGTGCCATTGGGAAGAAACTTTGAGCCAATTAACAAAACATTAATGCTGTTAGTGACAATATAATCATAATAAACTGTGCCACTCGCCAAGAATCACTTGGGGTCAATGGTGTACCATATGAAACCTCTGCACATAAAGCTCCTCTACAGTAGGTACTAGGTAGTATATTATATCTCCTATAACCATGGTTTATTTATTACACTGTACTTCTAATATATCAAAACTTATAATTATATTCAAATAAAAGAAGTTCACAATATATAATTTATAATCAAACCCCATTCATATAATATAATTATATTATAGTATTACATGTGACAAAAGAGACTTTTTCTGCAAAATCATTTTGATCATTTGCTTACCTTTTATTGCTTGTTATTCTGTACAGGAAGCCAACAAAATTTAGTATCTATGAAGCTTAATGATAGTTCTTCCTGGATACCAAACTTCATCAACTTCCTTACAAAATGATGGAATAGTAAGTGACTAAAGGTAAGCATTTAACCAAAATTATTTTGTTTTGGGGAAAGGTCCCTTTTTGCAAGTTGGATCACATCATCTTATAGGATTTATAGCCCATAAATGTTTATTTGGGCATAGAAGTTTATATTTCAATTAACTACAAAACTGGTTAATATATGAAAATATAAACCTGTAAAGATCGATTGCTGTTTGCTGTGTGATACTGATACCAAAATATCGATATCCAACCTCTTCCTCTCAGGTATCGATATTCTTTAAAAAATAATTTCGTTTCGATACTAGTCTGCCACACCCATTAATATGATTTAACTGATAATTTTCCATAGCACTTCCACTGAATTTGTATAAAATTTGATGTTTTACATGCATGCACATCATCAAATCAGTATCATACTCAATACTGGTATACCTACACTATACTGATTCCCAAACTACTTAGTATCGTAATTGAAGTGAAAATTACTGGTACTACATTGTATCGCCCACCACTACTCAAAATGCATAAACATGTGCTAATCACGTGCACAGCACATGACTTGAAACAAAATTCTGATAGCTTTATAACCAAAGGGTTTCAGTAAAAGCCTTGTGTTATTTTAGATCCCTGTATAATTTGAAGTCTGCCAGTAGCTCGTTTGAGCCACCAATTTTCGTAGTTTTTGCCAAACGTTTGCGAACACACAGACACACACAATTAGTCATGCGTAGCCTGAACCTTGCAAAAGGTGGAGGTCAGGACCAGTACGGTACTGTGATTTTCACTTCACTTGGATCAGTTTATTTTTGTAGCGTAGCCACACCTCTGTATACTTTATATAAGTGAGAGCACATTGTGTGACTTGTGTCTAATGTAATTATAGAGGTGTGGCTACGCTACTGAAAATTTAAATATTATTTAATATGATCTAAGTGTAGTGAAAATTGCAGTACTAACAGTTTCATCCGATCCAGAAACTTTTCTTGGATGGTATCTGGTAGCCGATGAAACGAACTCGGATTGCATAAGATTTTGTAGGAGGGTTTCACGTTAGTAGGATTAAAATCAGAACAAAGTTTCCTGAATTAGCAATTTGGTATCCGGTCCTAGCATGAAACATACTTGGATTTCGTACCAGAAAAAAAGGTTTCTGGACTGGCCGACAGTTTTTGTGTTGGTCACAGATTTTCTGCGGCACAGGAAGTGATGTCAATAAATGTCATTGAAATTAATTCATGAATAATATCATAAAGATTAATGGCAGAAGAAACTGTAGCCAGAGAGTTAGGTTATGTGTTGAAAGAAGAGCAGAGGAAGATCATAAATGCCTTTGTTTGAGGTAATGACGTATTTGCAGTTCTATCAACGGGTATGGAAAATCCCTTTGGTATGGGCATCTACCCTTTCTTTTTTTGATGAATTTCAAGATGATGAACTTTCATAGTCATAATAGTCACACCTTTCACTGCTATCATTAAAGACCAGATGATAGATATACTCCTTGGTATATTGGATTGTTGTTTAGCTGCACCCTTGAATCATCTCAGGCTACCAGCCCCACCCACCAGATTTTATTTATATAGTGAGGGTAGTATATAACGATCAGGGGGCTTACGATGTCGTGAAGGATATCGATTATCCATAGGCGATGGTGGTTTTGTTTCTGATGTGTTGGTGGTTTCAGATTCCGTGAGGGATGGCGATTGAGTGTCCAACGGTTGTACTAATGGTGCTGGAGGCTCCTCTGTTTCAGATCTGGTGACAGATGGTTGTACTAATGGTGCTGGAGCTTCAGGTGTTTCAGTGGTGAGAATTATCTCGGGGTTGTCCTGAAAATTGACAATAGGGGTAGTATCGAGCATTTTTCGAATGTGATCCACATGACGCCTGAATGTTCTCCCATCATCTAGGGTGACATCATATGACACATTTCCATAGGGAACATCAATTTTTCCTGCAATCCATTTGGAGCCTTTGCCGAAGTTCTTCACATATACGGGCTCTTCGGACTGGGAACTCTCGGTATCGAGAACCGATGTTTGAGTAATATTGTTGTTTGTATTGTTGTTTTTCAATACGAGCTTGAAGATCTGGTTTTAGTAAGTCCAAACGACTTTGTAGTCGGCGATTCTGAAGGAGCTCTGCAGGTGACAGACCAGTGGTGGTTTGTGGTGTGATGTGATTATAAAACAACACGAGAAATTCTGTTTAGCAGTGTACCTTCAGTGCATTTGGACATTCCCTCTTTGAAAATCCGAACTCCTCTCTCTGCCAGGCCATTAGACGAGGGATGATAGGGGGACGATAATAAATGTCTAATGCCATTTTGAGTTAAAAACTGTTCAAACTCAGTGCTGGTAAAGTTACAACCATTATCTGAAACAATGACAGAGGGAATACCGAATTGTGCAAATATTGAACGAAGTGATGAGATGAGGGAAGTTGATGTAGTTGAAGATAGGAGCAGGTGGTGGAGCTGGACGTTGAGATTCACAAATTCTTCCATATCTGAGTCCAAGCATGGCCACCAAACAAACATTCGAGCTAGTGTCTTCATTTGTGCAATTCCTGGGTGACAGGCATGCAGTTCTTGCAGTATCACATTACGTCCAGGGGAAGGCACAATAACACGATTTCCCCATAGTAGTATGCTATTTTGGGCAGACAATTCAAGCTTCCTGGACCAGAATGGTTTTAAAGATGCCTCAGATGGTCCAAGTTCTTCAGGCCATTCTGAAAGTACGAAATGCAATACTCTTGAGAGAAGGGGATCTCGACAGGTCCATCTGCGAATTTGATTTGCAGAAATGGGACTTTCAGATATTTGTTGTAGAAGGAGCACAGTTTCGGTTGGTACCGGTGGCTCTCTAGAAACATCATAAAGAGGAAGTCGACTGAGTGCATCAGCATTGCTGTGGGCAATAGAGGGTTTAAATGAGATGGAGTATTCATACATGGACAGAGTCAATGCCCAACGTTGGATTCGGTTCGAAGCAGTTGTTGGAATGGCACGATGTTGATGAAGTAGGGTCAACAGTGGCTTGTGATCTGTAACTAGAGTGAATCTGCGACCATATAGATAAGAGTGAAATGTCTTTACTCCGAACACACATGCAAGACTCTCCTTTTCTATCTGACTATAATTTCGTTCGGCCGGAGATAGTACCCGGGATGCAAATCCAATTGGACGTTCAGATCCATCAGACAATCTGTGAGACAGCACAGTTCCCACTCCATAGGCAGATGCATCACAAGCTAGAACAAGAGCTTTCTGAGAATCATAATGAATTAATACATTGTTAGAAGTCAAAAGTGTCTTGGCATGTTTAAAGGCTTTTTCTCTTTCTATAGTCCAAGACCAATCCACTCCTTTATTTAGCAACTGGTAAAGGGGATACAAAACTGAGGCCAAATTAGGTATGAATTTACTATAATAATTCACAAGTCCTTGAAAGGCTTTAAGTTCAGTTACTGTTTTGGGACGGGGGGCACTGACCATAGCTTCAATCTTGTCAGGCAAAGGATGTAATCCTTGGGCATCAATTTTATGGCCTAAATAAGTAATACTGGGTACCATGAACTTACACTTGTCCTTCTTTAGATGTAACCCAGCTTCTTCTAGCTTCTAGAGAACCATCTGCAAGTTGTGCAAGTGATCCTCTTCAGAGGTGCCTGTTACCAGTATATCATCAAGGTAGACGATGACTTTAGGGATCCCAGATAGAACACTCTCCATAGTGCGTTGAAATATCCCAGGAGCCGATGAAATGCCAAATGTAATGAACTGAGACATTAAGACTCAATATTGTTAGTAATAAAATAATTAACTATTGTATATGTTGTAGTCGTATTGTAACGGAAGAGGCCACGATGGGTATTAATAACAGTGTATTGTGTAGATTGTTCATCGAGTTCCACTTGTTGATAAGCTTGACTGAGGTCGAGCTTGGTGAAGGACGTACCACCTGACAGATGTGAGAAAAGATCTTCAATTCTGGGTAACGGATATCTATCCAGCTTTGAAACCTTGTTGACTGTCAGTTTGAAGTCACCGCAGATCCTAATCAACTTGTCCTGTTTCATCACAGGAACAATTGGAGCAGCCCAGTCAGAGAATGTGATTGGTTCAATGATATTCTGTTGAAGAAGTTTATCGATCTGTGTTTCAACTTGTGCACGAATACTGTAAGGGACTGGACGAGCTTTACAGAAGATTGGCTTAATATTGCTATCCACAAATAGTTTGGCTTTAAATCCCTTCAAGGTACCTAGACCCGTACTAAAAACACCCGAATAGACTTCCATCCTTTATAGAAAGTACTGTATTCCAGTCTAGTCGTAATGAGTGCAGCCACTCACGACCAAGTAAACTTGGCCCGTTTTTTCCTGCCACCATGAACCTTAAGGGTAATTCCTGATTGTGATAGTGAACTTCAGTGGTGAACTGTCCATACATGGGTAGTAGTTCCCCAGTATACGTCTTGAGTTTGATATTACTCTTCTGCAATTGATGTGAAGTGAACATTTGATCATACGTTGCTTTGGAAATCACAGAAAACGACGCCCCTGTATCCACTTCCATGATTAATGGTTTGTTATCAACTGTCACTGTGGCATATAGAGGGCACAAGTGCTAGAAGGGAGTGTAAATAAAGTGTACTCCTCTTGCTGATCAGGTTCCTCTACGATTCGCTTTACATCAGATGAGTGCGATGATGATGAACGAGTTGATGAACGATGAGCAAATGATTCAGATGATCGAGGTGTTGAGGGAGTTAACTTGTGAGTTGTAGATGAACGAGGATGACGGAACGACTTCCGAGAACGACAGGCTGGCTTAATGTGACCAACTTTACCACAAAAATGACAAGTTGCAGCTTTGAACTTACAGTTATTTTGTAAATGACCTTTTTGTCCACAACGATAGCAGGGGATATCTGCACCAGAGTCCTTTAGCTTGTGTACTTGTGTTGAGCCCTGCAATGTAACAACATTTCTTGCAGCAGATTCGTGGCTTTGAGCAATTTCATAGGCCTTTTTGAAAGTCAAGTTCTGTTCTGACAACAATCGTTTTTGTAGGATTTGGTCAGCAATACCACATATCAGTCTATCCCGCAAATTGTCCTCTAGCGTTGTACCGAAATCACAGTCTTTTGCTAGGTTCCTCAATTCCGCAACAAATGTAGATATGGACTCCTCTGGCTGACGGAAACGACTATAAAAACGGAAACGTTGCACAGTAACCAGTGGCTTTGGATTATAGTATTCTGTCATTAATTCAACCAGACGTGAGTAACTTATATCAGCGGGCTTTCCGGGAGCCACTAAGTTTCCAATAGTACGATAAGCTACAGCTCCAATTGTTGATAGAAGAACCGACACTTTCTTCTCCTCGGCAATATTATTGGCAACAAAAAATTGTTCCAACCTTTCAATATATTGGGACCAGCTCTCCCTTGACTCTATATATTCCCCAATGTTTCCAATTAGGGCCATGGTATGCTGTAGCTCAGAATCCTCGTCGCCAAATGTTGTGTTTACAACCAGAGTTTTACAATTTGATATATAGCACAATAACTGTGAACTTTTCTATCAAAACTGCACATTACAAAAATCAGATTTTATTTATATAGTGAGGGTAGTAGGTAGCCCTTACAGAAATGTACAATAGATACAATACGACTACAACATATACAATAGTTAATTATTTTATTACTAACAATATTGAGTCTTAATGTCTCAGTTCATTACACTTACCATACCCTTCCGCCCATGCTTCATGGTGAGGGTAGTAAGGAGCAGGCCTCCAACTAATAAGAATACATCTATAGACACAACATAAAGATACATACAGTTCCTAACAAAAAGGCCAGCCAAAAGCATTATCAATAAATACCTTAAGAAAGAGTCTACCAGACAACGTACATTAATTAATTAACCAAAAACCTTTTTATACAATTAACACTAAGAAGTTCATGCTAATTACTACACTTGTAGGAATTTTAGGAATATATTTCAGGTAGAACAGCTATTGGACTTTATGTTAGTTCTAATATCTATGTAAGCTCAGTTTTCTTCTCGCTGGTCTGTAAAGCTCAAGTGCACATTCTATTACACACATCGTCCATTAAATGACTGAGCATGAGCCCCCACAATGACGCAACTTCCTTAACTACGTATACTACACATAGTCATATATGTGACACAAGCAAAATTATAATTAATTATAATAATTTATATAATTATGTAGATTCAACAAAACAGTGGACACTTTTATCATCCACCCTTCTTGCAGTTTCATCAATCTCAAACCCAAAATGAGCTAAAAGGCACATTTTAGCTCCTTTAGGAGACTTTATATGAACCCCTTCTTGGTCTTGTTAGCTGCCATCTTTAAAAGTAAGATTCTAGCCACATGCTCAATTGCACAAGCACACATTTTGGCAATCAATTTTTTCAATAATCGAAAAATTTCTAAAATCAATTCCTTTTATGGTTACATTCCAGCTCTATTTTATATATAATGTATATATTATATGTATATTGTATATCGTGGGAATCCAGCGTTTAGTGTCATGTAAAAATGTAACAAATGAAAATGGAATTATAAGCTAAATTAGTTGTAACTAACTTACTATTTTTTCTTAACTATTTTAGTGGTAGTTGGAAGTACATAATCTGTTGGCACAGTTTTGCTTGAAGAAACAACTGGTGATGTTGTAGTCGTTAATCCTTTTAAAGTTTGTTGCACTATTTGATCAGCTGGTATTCATTTATAAAAACTGTCATTATGCAAGTTCATATATACTCAAATGTAACTCACTTATTTCTTTTGGCTTATTACAAACAACTTCCAATCCATCATACATCAAAATTATAGTGACACTCCACTTTTTATTATTATCCAGAAACCCAACATTAATCTCTCCTGTTATTACTGGTGAATATTGTGTTATAATACCTGTTCTGTTATACACACAAGATCCTGATTCATCACTCAGTTCAGTAATACATACATATATTCCACTAGGTTGTGGATTCATGAGAATAGTATCCTATAATAGTATATTAATAGAGTATCAGAGATTTTAGTATCAGTGACTCACTCTTATAATTGTGTTTATAATCCAATTACCATTTTCAAGTCTAATTCCAATATCATAGTCTGTTATATGTACTATATAAACAAAAGAATAGTAATTATTATAACAACATCTGTTCAATTTACCTGTTTCAATATTTATAATAGTTTCATTTCTTTTTCCCTCCAGATCTTCACTTATAACAGCTGTTATACTGATAGTATAGGTACCAAACTCACTAACATTATATGTGTATTGAGTATCAAGTGTTCCAGTTAGTGATACTTGTTTAACAAGTTCTTCTTCATTAGTGATATTAATATTATATTTTGATATTGTGAATTCAGGTAGAGTATATGGAGTGTTCCAGTTACACTGAATAGTGTATAGTAAACTGATAATACAAGTCAAATCTACAGGATCAGGTTTACCTATAAAGTGAACAAAGCCATGAATATAAAATTATTAATAGCATAAGTCATTGACAATAATTATACCTTGTATAAACAATGTAGTACTACTTGACTTAATATATTTCATGCCATCAACCAGTCCTGATGCAGTACATATCACTATAGTATTATTCAGTTCAGGATTTCCTGGTATAGTGAGACTTGAATTCTGTGTGGCAGCACCATATGTGATTATCCCAAGATCAGTGATAGAAGAATCAGTTGAGATAGTTCCATTCACATTCCACTGAACTGTTACAGCACCACTATCTACTGAACACTTATATACTGCCTTCTAATGTATGGTAATGTTAGGAGATGGAATAAATGAAAATTCCATATCTGTAAGAGAGAAATGTAAAATCAGTAAATTAACATGATAAAATAAAATTAATAAGGTTTAACTATTAAATGATAAGACATAACAATACCTCCGCAAACACTTCCAATAATAAGATAAAATATAGGTAATAAAATAGTTCTTTTCATCTTGTTACAAGCAGCTATTGAGTAAACAAAGTATCATATTTCATATTCCAATTATCCAATTAAAAGGATACGGCACATAGTGATATTTAATAATCATGAATTTCATTGATTTGCAAATAGCCTACATTTTAACATATCAAGTGACAGTGAATCACAATATTTCAATCAGATAACAGTATTTCCTTTACATAAATAAATCAAGTACCAATAATTATAGTAAAATCAAAAAGAAGCAAATGAATAACTTCCTGCAAAATACTTTTCATCAAATGCTTAATTTTAATTAAAGAAGGAAATGTCTGGCGACAAGTACATATACTACTTGTACAAGCTGCAGAAACATTGCAGACTAATCAGCAGTGGCATAGCTACACCCGGGCCTGGTGGGCCTGGGCCCAGGAATCAGAATTAAATTCGAATTTAATTATGCTAATTATTAATTAAAAATTATTCTGTGTAATTGATACGTGGTTCACATGTCAAGTTTGTTTATTGAGACTGCCTTTCAGAAGCAAAGTAAAGGTAGACAGCAGACTATTTTTGACTGTTTAGATGTGAATCAGTTAGATCTTCTGCTTCTAAGCAACAAAGGCAGCAGCATAGTGATGAAAATGATGAACAGGAGATGCAGCTGGTAAGTAATGATATCAGGACCACCAAGGTTTTAACAATGCATGTACAGGTGTAACAGCAGTTCTTGGCGGAGTTCCTGATGACATCACAGTATCACCAGAGGTGTCCAGAACTGTCCATTTAACTTCTTGGTTGTTATAATTAATTATTAATGGCATGCCCATCATGAATAATTAATTAGACAGCAAAATTTTTTGTCGTGCTTCATGCACCGATTTTCTGTTTTTAGACGCAGGTATAAACTGGGGTCTGGCTACACTACTGCCAATCAGATTGATCCAGCTCAGATTGCACTCTTATCTTACAAGCCCCACCTCACTTGTAACAAATGTTCATGTGAGAAAGGATAGGTTTTGAGAAGGTCTGTGTTACCTTAGCCACACCTGGTGCTTTTGATTACTTACTTGGAAAACCACAGATTTCACTACCTGCTGCTGTGTCCCAGTCAACCGTAAATGTATCATACATAATTATTATGCACTATGCATTATATACGTTACTTCGTAAAGTACATAAAAGTGTTATAATAATTATAGCACAATATAAGCTAAATTATCCACTAACTGATGATCCGAAGTTCTACACTACTTAGTACACCGTTAAAAACTAATTAGCCTCACCTGAATCAATATTCCAGTTTGTACAAGTCTGATATGTGCTTGTCCCCAGATGATTTCAATGTATGCAGTATGCAAAATGGGCGGTAAATGACAGACTAACAGTTTTGCATTTCTCAAGCAGTACTTTTTTGAGCATTTTTCAAAGGGGCTGATGTATGGTAATATTAGGAGATGGAATAAATGAAAATTCTATACCTGTAAGGGAGAAATGTTAAATCAGTAAATCAATAATTATGATAAAATAAAATTAATAAGGTTTAACTATTAAATGATAAGTCTAACGTAACAATACCTCCGCAAACACTTCTAATAATAAGACAAAATATAGGTAATGAAATAGTTCTTTTCATCTTGTTACAAGACTAAAGTAGTAAATACTAAATAGCAAAGTTATCACATCCCAAACATCCAATTGAAATGATACAGTACATTTATAGTAGTATTCATTAATATGGTACACTGCACCTTTTCAACTAGCCTACACTAACATATCATGTGACAGTAAATAGAAATAGATAGCAGTATTTCCTTTACTTGAACAGATTATATTATAAGTACTCCGCAAAATCAAAAGCAAGCAAATGATGTTGAGATCTCGGACAACATTTAGACATTGTGAATGTGACTTTGGAGCACTGTATTCTTTGCCAAAATTTACAATGCTGGATTTGGTTTCTCTATTGAATATTGAACATGTTCTTATAATATTCTATAATTATATAGAATAGAGATATTTACATTTTGTGACTGGATATGAGAAAATATGGCTATTTTGTTTTAAATTAAATGCTTACATTTAAGTGCTCAGTAATTAGCTATGCTGCATTTCAGCCCTCGGTTTGATAAACCCAATGGAACCTTTACCTCGGTATATAACCGTCTTCTACCATGAAACACGCGCAAAATACAGTAACTAAGCAAATCTTTGTGCGTGGCAACAGTATACATAATTACACCAACCTAGTATGGATTTCTGTGACTCTTTAGACAAGTAACTGATCAACAGTTCAATCGCAAATGACAGAAAGAGCTCCTACTTGTGGCAGACTTCTGGCCCCTCCTCCACTCCAGTATTAGGTGTGGCTCTCCCAGCAGCAATTGATCGAGATCAAGAAAAACAGCACAGTGTAACTTGAATTTCGTTTCAAACAGTGACAGGAACATTTTACAGAAAGGTTTAATAACATGTTATCACACCTCCCAGTAAAGACCATATGCAAAGCGGGTGGCAACGCCAGACTAACGCACTTCACAAGCAGAACATGTTTCAGAGAGGAGGGGTTAGGGTAAGGACAGAGACCTCTAACCTTCCCCTTCTCTCCACCCCTTTGAACCTCAGTGCATAAATAAATGCCATGATAGACAGAGCTATCACTACCATGGTATGCTAGAATAACTCATGTACTTTTTACCATACAAAGGCAGTGAAGGTTCTGCACAGCACAACATTCATTAATTTTGCAGTTCTACTATACTTCCGACTGTCAGAACAAATACATGCAATAGCTATATACTACATAGACAGTCTCCCTCACTCAGAGAGGAGGCCCTGGCTATATGAGACTAGCATGACAGTAAACGTATATATCATAGCCATGTTAAATTATATTATCATGCGTACTAGTAATACACACAATTATTTATATACCTCTCCAAATATAGCGATTTGAACAACCATAAAATCTGCAAGTTCTTGCAATGGCTGTGAAATTAGAGTTAAGCATTATGGAAAATTATGATTGAATACTAATTATTATAAAATAAATATTTTAATTAATAATCGTAATAATGTCAGTAAATTCAATTGTTAGAAGTGAATTTCATTATTAAAATATCATACATCTGTTAACTTACCATTTGTTTGATTTACAGTAATTTAAAAGGAATTTCCTGCCATTTTGCCCCTCCAAAATTTATGGGGTGTGGCTTCAATATTTTGCTCCAATCCGAGATGCATTTTTTACTGACTACAGTTCTCTTTACAATAGTACAAGGTATGTCCAATAATAAAAAAAAAAACAGCAAAAAAAGAAAATGTTTTTAAACTTTCATAGGTATCCAGTTCTCATTTATTCCTTCTCCTGTTATTGTTATACACCAAGTTGCAGTGTACTACTGTTCAGTAAATCATACTGGAGTTTCAGTACAATGGATTGTTAATAACACTGCATCAACTGATTTAAGTATCACTGAAAAGGGTATAGTCACACATGGAGCGGCTGAAATGGATTCAAACCTCAGTATTCCTGGTGTGCCAGAGTTCAACAATACAATCATATTTTGCATTGCCTCAGGAACTGTTGATGATGAGTCATTTTTTGACACCAGAAATGCAACACTATTGATACAAGGTTAAACTTTTATATACAGCATATAGCACATAAAATGTAGCTATAGTAATTATAACTTTACTAATATTCATTCAAACTTATTAAATTTCTTGAGTTATAATTAACAGCGTTATTTAATTATTATACTTACCACTACAGGACTACTTTCTAATGTTGGTGACCTAATATGTACAACAATCAATGTGTGTTGCTTTGTGTGCTCTTGGACTATTCCATATAGTTTACCAGAAGTACCAATATTGGGGTTTAATGTCAATATTACTTCTGAAAAGATCACTTTATTGCACACTAATAGCACTGAATTATCCTACTGTCCTAGTGATTTTGGGACATACAAGATCAGTGTTGCTGGTTTGAATGATGGAGGAGAAGGACTAACAGATAGTACACAGATTACACTACCATCAAGTACGTCATTGTATAAATAGTGTAACATTATAATTAGATGTGTGATATTCATATGACAATTGTTTATTTTGTAAACAGTGTTATTGCGTAATGTACAGGTTAATATTGAGAAAGACAACATTAACCAATGGATTTTACATATAACTATTCAGGTATATTATGTAATCCATGTGATAATTATTACAGTACTACTGCCATAAATGGTAATTCATTTATAACTTCACATTGATGTTGTTTTGATCATCAATTATAAACCAGCAGGAATAGTTTTCCTAAATATACTTTACATCTTCATTTGATTATTGCAGAATGTATCAGTCTGTGTAGATGTTCAGTTTAATGCTTCAATTGTGGCATCGTTAATCTCAACTACAAATCCCATGGTTACAAAGATTGTGGATATTCCTTTGTTGATAGTTAATCATACAATCCAAACATCAATGGTGATATCCATTGATGACAACAAAGAATGGGAAGCTACTGTAAGTTTGCAGTATGATTCAGAACTCATCATGCACTCGGAAACTATCATTTTAAGTGAGTTGAAATGAATAAAAAGTTTATATACAAACATGTACCTCATATAAAGTAATGATAATCATTATAGTCCAATACCTCATGAAGTGATACCACTTTTCAGACACAAATGAGATACAGTATGTCGATATTTCACAAGATAGTAAAGGAGGTGTATGTTTTCATTGTGGTTTAGTAGATGGTAGTCAAGCAAGTGGATGTTTTGCGATATTTCTTTCTGAAAATACTACATGGAATGCCAGCATTATAGTTCTACGATCTTGTTTCATATGTTTGAATAATACCCAGTGTATCATAAATGTCATTGAAGGAACATATTCTGCTCAATTCTATTTAATTGAAAATGATGGTCAGATATCAACAAACAGTTCATACAAAATTATACCAAACATTTTAATAAATAATTATGCGACAAATACACCAACCATATCAGCAACTACCACTATGCCTATAGGTAAGCTTGATATAATAATTATTATGAAGGTATGTATGTATAAAGTAGATGTATTATTGTTTGCAGGTAATACAATTGATAATCAAGTTTATACAACTGTTCAGTTTCCAAGTATTGTAAATACTAGGTCAGATAACCATCTGGTTATCATAGGAGGTATGTATATATATATAACATATCTTTTATGATATCAACAGAATCACTATTATTGACTGCTTATGTACATTACTTCTCTCAGGTGCTCTTTTAGGATTGGCTTCATTGTTATTAGTACTTACAATAGGAATATTCATTGGTATTTTGACAATTTATCAGAAAAAGAGAAAACTTGGAAACATTGATAATCAATCCACTAACTTACATGGTGATTTGAATGGACCGTCTTTAGTAATGTTTCACATATAATTCAATATTCATATTGCATTTAATTATTGCAGTCACTGATGTTCCAAACTTTGAGTTACACAATCCAAATGAAACCATGCCACCACTATATGATGCCCCTCTACATTACCAGAATTTACCAATAAATTCAATTGAGAATGTGAATATGAGACAAAGTCCAGCATATGATATAGTGAAGAAGATTTGTCAGTACTAATAATAATTCTCTATATGGCACATTATCTATATAATTAATTTTTATTAAATATGCATGGCTTAATCATTATATAGTTTATGTAAATTATAAGTAATTTTGTATTTTTCTTGTTTGTAAAATTTTGAAAGCAATAAATATGCATACTACATCAAAGTGATCAAATTAGCTTCTACAATAATAATTTTAAAGTATAAATGGTACAAAATTACAAACAATTTACCTACATTTGGGTAACACTATACTGAAATAACAAATTTTTATGTAACATGCTGCATACCCCAGGAGGAGGTATTTAGTTGACACAATGTCAGTTATCCTAAATACATGCTATTTGAATTTCATTATTTCTATATAGTAATTGAGGCAAGAGCTGTACCAATATTTATAATGACAACTGTGTATGTCATATTTGTGTAGCTTGACAACTTCAGTAACTGAAAAGTAAATACACATCTTGTAAAAAGTTAGTTGATAATCAACTTACATTTCCAACTTGACGGAGGACAGATAGTATATTGGACATTATCAGTCTTTATTGGTATTGTAAATACTAGGTCAGATAACCACCTGGTTATCATAGGAGGTACGTATATATAACATATCTTTTATGATATCAACATAATCACTATTACTGCCTTCTTATGTACATTACTTCTCTCAGGTACTCTTTTAGGTGAAGCAACTGATATCCAATGTTACAGTAATGTCATTTCCCATCATTACCACATCTCACACACACACACATCACAAATGCAAACATACATAAACACACAAACACGAATTCATCTGCTGTTAAGAGAACATTTAGAGCAGATTAAATTTACAAAGATATGTAAAAACAAATTAATTATAATAAAAGCCTATATATAATTTTGATATTTTTACCAATAGGGTTTGTTATGAGTTGTATAGTAACATGATAATTTTTTTCCAATGAGTGTTTCAACCTGAAGAATACCTTTGGATTGAAACATTCTTGGAATAAAAATCATGTTACTAAAATTGAAGCAACAGCAACTATATTTGCATATATCTAATCATTCCAGGTTCAGCAATTGCAATAGACTTTTGAGGTAGTGTGATGTCTTCAAATTCATACTACTTGCAAAGAATTTCTGTTATAATCACTCCATTAAGAGCACGTTCAAATTTACTGGACATTCACTGGATTTATTGTCCAGCATGACTGGCTGTTTCCACACCATTACACGAGAATGAAATCCATTCTTCAATTGGATCACAAATGTTGGCCTAATTAAATTTACATCCATTAATTGTTTAAAAATTACTTACAGAGATTTGTTTTTACAAGAATCTTTGTCCACAAAAGATCATGGGACATTCCATGACTATGGCATTGAAACCGAGTAGAATATAATTCACTGGATTGGTGCCAAGGTTTCAATTATGAGAATACTGAGATTTACGTATAAATTAGCTTCCATCCTCAAGAGAGTGTATTGACGTAGTATGAACAGTATCATTCAATCATTGAGGAAACAATGGTTTTCACTATTATAAACATTCAGTTTAGTAGTCGATATAATCTATGGTCTAGGGTCTTTTGTCAATACAATAAGTTGATGTAGCAATCTTCCACACCTACGATCCTTCGTGGCATTTATTATTTTATTTCCCAGGGCTCCTACTGTCATTCTTGGCTTACTTCCTGGTTTTTAATGATATTAAATTGACTATGTCCATGCTAACGTCCTCTCCCTAATGGCATGGCATGGCATGTCATCACTATCATATCAGCCATTTCACATAATTAATTATCTTAGTCCAATGTGAATAACACATCAAAGGTTAAAAATAAAGAATTTACAAAGCATAATCAATACAAAGTATGCTAAGTATGGCATCACATAATAATTATGACATCATACTCCAATTTGGTTTAGTTATATAAACAATAATTTAGTTGCTGTCAAAATAATATGCACAAATATTTGATGCACACATTAGTCAGGTATCAAAAAGTAAATCAGTCTAGCATGGACTAGATCTACATGTGGCCTGTTTTGTTTGATTTGTTGTTTAGAAGTGATGTTTAAAGAGTTTGTACTATAATTTGATTTTCTAATGACATCATATGTATGAATACCTAACTGTCATATTGCTTTCACTTAATATATACCACTGCATACTGTAAAGCAGTTGAAACATCTCTCTTTGTGATAAAAATGTTTCATGAATAATGATAATGTGGCCTAGTACTTTCAAACATACACTCAAATATGAATGTGATATACCTACATGTACATGTGACATTATTAACCCTCACCACGGGGTACAGAGGGCACTGTAATTATATTTTCTTTCTTTGTGTCGTTTACCAAAATTTCTGGACAAATAACAACATTAGGATGTTGATCGAGCTACCAACAGACTTGAATTTATACAAGGATCAATATAAAAGATAGGCTTTTTCTAAAATCTTTGGATTATGAAGTTATGACAACTCATGATTGCTGTTTCACTACTTTCAAAAGAGTAGATGGAAACACAACTCATTTTGTTTGAAGACTATTGCTGTTGAATCACAGCCTGAAATCAAGCGCAATTAAAATAGTGGCTACTGCAACATCAAGGTGGGTCAAAGCTTCTGCCATGACAGTCACTATCTAGCTCCATCCCTTTTATTTCATGCACGTGATTGAAGCCATTTTCTACAAACTGCACTTATTCTAGTACTCTTAGTAGGACTAGAGTGTAAGTTGTAACACACATATTTGAAGATGAGATATTGACTATGTTGAAGCATTCTGGCAACATGTTCCTACCTTGAAAAAAAAAAAGGAATTAACTTATATAGAATAGAAGACCTCTCCCAATAAGTAAACTACAACTGATGTGATTGAATATTTTAAGCTAATTGACTAATTATTACTGTGTGGTTATGCATATAAAGTCAAAGAATTTATGATTACAAGAATTCTTGAACAATGGATGACTTTCCTATGCCGATAGCTTCTTTGTACTACTGTGGCTTATAAACATTTATTAATTCAAAAAATTATATACATATACAAAGGAATTACATATCTTATAACAATCACACAAACATGTTAAAGCTTTCCATGCTGACCTGATTTAATTCAATCAACTGTTGGGGGTACAAGCTGAGGTTCATTAACTGTTGACGATTCTAGCACCATCTTGAGTGTCTCCCAAGTGAATGGATGAGGTTGTTCTGTCTGCCATAAGTGAATAACATCTGCAAATGCATTAGTTCCGTTACTTGGATGATTCTCCTTTATTTCTTCCATTTGAGGTGGAGTGATTGCCAAAGCTGATCCAAATTCATACCACTTGTGAGGAATTTGAAATACAATGTGGTCCATCAGAAATTTATATGTTAATTGAGGATTATGATCATCTGTATGACAAATAATTATATGAAGTAATGAAGTGAACAGTAACAATTATCCTCACTTGTTTCAGGAGATTTCCTTTCAGGAGATGATATTTGTCCTGGAAGAGTTATAGACTGCTCATTTTGTGTTTGGGATTTTGAATTCAGGGGCAAAGTGGAATATCCCTCCATAGCAGACTGATGTTGAGGTGTTGCGAAATCAGTATGAGGATGCTGAAGTCTCCCATAACCTTCACTATGAAGCGACTGCATCGACTTAGCATGAACATTATGATTCAATTTAGAATACTCTTCTCCGCCAACTTGTACATTATTCATATGAGGATTAGATGGACCAATAGTTGAATACTGCTGTTCAAGAGGTTGATTATGTACTACCTCATTGTAGATTACTGGATTCAATTCGACAGAAAGACGTACTAAAGGAGTATCTGGTTGTACTGTAGGATCCACATCCGTGTAATTGGAGGGCAATGGCTTCAGTTTCGTAGGAGATGAAGGTGTAGGACCATTTGAATGTACTGTAGAGTCCATAGAAGTGTACGTAGTAGTGTAAGTGGCCTAGTAAAAAAATTAGAAGAATGCTGTTGAGAGTATGATAGTATTCTCTATGTACATGTATGTTGATCACACAGTATATTTTTATATGACATTGTGTATTTTAATAGCATGTGTATATTTTTCACTTAATAGAGATGAAAAATAACAATCAGAAATACATTTTAGCAATACATACACTGTACCATTGTATAAAACTACAATTATAATGAATGCACTCATAGTGCAGAACCCTTGCCACAAGTGTGATTTGGGAAACAAGGATAATTCAGTCACCCACAAGAAAATATCTGTGCACAGACAATATTTGACTGTAATAATAATTACTACAATTATTATACTGAGATTATATTATATTTGTGTGTGTGCTTTACAACTTACACTCCCAAGTCTAAGAAGTGCAGTGTTAAAATCAAGATTGAAAACAGGCATGATGAAATCAAATAGGTGGGGCTAGAAATTGACAGCTATGGCAGAAAGCTTAGAGCCAGCTCGAAGTTGTAGCAGCCACTACTTCAATTAACTTTATTTCAAGCTGTGATTCGCCAGCAATAGGTTTCAAGCAAGATGAATTGTGTTTCAGTAAACTCTTTTGCTACCATACATCTTCTAAAAGTTGTGAAACGGTGACCATGAGATACAAAAATTGTCAAAATTTTAAAACAGAAAGGTTTCAGCAAAAGCCTGTTGTTACCTTTGATCCTTATATGATTTGAAGTCTACTGGTAGTATTTTTAAAGTGCTATGTTCATACTTTCGCTGGAATTTTGCCAACAGACAGACAGAACAATTACAGTAACCCTCCACTCCGCCTACACAATCGAGGGTTAATAATTTATGTATATATATATGTACATGTAATTCATGTGTTTTATACATTATACAACTAGTTTAACTACTAAGATACTACACAACTACCATATTTAAATTAATACTTATTAACATGTACAACTACAGCTAATTATAAATAAATATTCATCACTCACTTCATCATAACTCTTATTTTCATTGATTGTAGCATCATCATCATAATACCTTACTGTAACTATACAAGTAAAGTCAATGTCATGAAATCAAGAAAATTATATAATTATCATAATAAACTCACCTGATGATTTTAAATGTTTTTTTTTGCCTTTAATCACCACCAAAACAATTACTAATATTAATTTATAACAATCATTGAGTGTTAGTAATAACTTAATAAACTCACCAATAATAATTATCCCCACAATTACAGTTACAATAACAGCAACTGATATCACTATTACTATCAATGGTCCAACATCTGTTATTATTCATAAATATAATTAATATTCCATAAGTGGTTGCTACAGATACCTTTTTGTCCACCAGTGGATGGAGATTCTGAAGGTGTTGTGCCTGTCTGTGATGGTGTTGGTGGTGATGGGAATGATGATAATGATGGAGATAGTGATGGTGATGATGATGATGATGATGATGATGATGATGATGATGATGGTGATGGCGTTGGTGATGGTGATAGTGATAGTGATGAAGACATGATTGTTGCAGACAGTCCATCAATACTTTGTTGTATTAACTGATAAGCTGACTGGTAGTTGATAACACCATCATGTTCAATATCATAAAATGATATGTTATAATCACTAGTATAAATTCCATCTATACACTTTGTAACATTCTGACTACCCAAAGGCCTAGTGATATTGAGTTGACCATTACATTCAGTCCTTGTACACAGGTATTCAATGGAACATCCTAATGACTGACTTCCTTCAACAAATATACATGTGAAACAAACTCGTCCTGTTGTGGTGTCTTGTACAATTGCATCTCCTCTTTGTACATCAAATGTACCTGTGTATATAGTCATTCTTTATTATTTGAAATATGTCATTATACTCACTTATATTGTTTGGTTCATTACAAATGACTTCCAATCCAGACCCATATATCAAAACTATAATGACACTCCACTTCTTATCATCCAGAAACCCAACATTAATCTCTCCTGTTATTACTGGTGAATATTGTGTTATAATACCTGTTCTGTTATACACACAAGATCCTGATTTATCACTCAGTTCAGTAATACATACATATATTCCACTAGGTTGTGGATTCATGAGAATAGTATCCTATAATAGTATATTAATAGAGTATCAGAGCTATTAGTATCAGTGACTCACTCTTATAATTGTGTTTATAATCCAATTACCATTTTCAATTCTAATTCCAATATCATAGTCTGTTATATGTACTATAAACAAAAGAATAGTAATTATTATAACAACATCTGTTCAATTTACCTGTTTCAATATTTACAATACTTTCATTTCTTTCTCCCTCCAGATCTTCACTTATAACAGCTGTTATACTGATAGTATAGGTACCAAACTCACTAACATTATATGTGTATTGAGTATCAAGTGTTCCAGTTAGTGATACTTGTTTAACAAGTTCTTCTTCATTAGTGATATTAATATTATATTTTGATATTGTGAATTCAGGTAGAGTATATGGAGTGTTCCAGTTACACTGAATAGTGTATAGTAAACTGATAACACAAGTCAAATCTACAGGATCAGGTTTACCTGTAGTGAATAAAATCACAAATAAGTCATATTCTATTTGTAACATGAGTCACATGACAACATTCAGCATATACCTTGTATAAACAATATAGCTTCACTTGAATTAATATAATTCATACTATCAACTAGTCCTGATGCAATACATTTCACTATGGTATTATTCAGTTCAGGATTTCCTGGTATAGTGAGACTTGAAATCTCTGTGGCAGCACCATATGTCACTATTCCAAGATTAATGATAGAAGTATGAGTTGAGATGGTATCATTCACATTCCATTGAATTGATACTCCATTATCCACTGAACACTTGTACACTGCTGTCTGTTGTATAGTAATAGCTTGAGATGGTATAAATGAGAACTGAACACCTAACATACATGTATAAGGGAGAAATGGAAGATCATGTGAAATCAATAGGTTAACATGATAAAATTATTGAAAATGATATTACAACTATATATAACTATAATTACAACTATTAAATGATAAGTCTAACATACCAATACCTCCGCAAAAACTGGCAAAACAGAGTATAAGTAATACAATAGTTACTTCCATTTTGTTACAAAAGCAATTTAGTAAATAATTCCTGTATGATATTTCACATTCCAATACGGTACATAATGATATTCAATAATCATGAATTTCATCAACTAATTATGAATTATGGTATATACATGTACTCATTTATAAATAGCCTACACTAACATATCATGTGACAGTAAAATAATACTGAACTACATGTACACGTGAACCTAATCAGTGTGTTATACATGTACATGAATACTGAACTACATGTACATGTGAACCTAATCAGTGTGTAGTACATGTACATGAACACTGAAGTTCAGTGTTCATGTACATGTACTACACACTGATTAGGTTCACATGTACATGTGAACCTAATCAGTGTTATACATGTAGATAAATACTGAACTACATGTACATGTGAACCTAATCAGTGTTATACATGTACATGAATACTGAACTACATGTACACATGAACCTAATCAGTGTGTTATACATGTACATAAATACTGAACTACATGTACATGTGAACCTAATCAGTGTGTTATACATGTACATGAATACTGAATTACATGTACATGTGAACCTAATCAGTGTGTTATACATGTACATGAATACTGAATTACATGTACATGTGAACCTAATCAGTGTGTTATACATGTATTTAATTAATGCTTACATTCAAGACTTTGGAGTGCTCAGTAATTGGCTGTTTAAAATGGATAAAAGTTCATATTCATATTACTGTAACAAAGAATAATTTTTTTCATCTATGGCTTTCTTAAGGTGGCGTTACAGTGACAATAATGATATTCATAGTTAAAAAGTTTTTTTATTATTATCTTCATTGTTGTTCATTATCTTGTTTTATAATTTAATAATTAACATTATTTTACTGTCGTTTATTGATGGTGAAAATTTCAAGTTGTTACCTTGTTGCATTCAGGAGTTACGAGCTGAGAAGAACCAATCACAAAGGTACATTTTTAATACAAAGTACACAACATAGAAATTGGAAAGTCGCTGTACATGAATAACTTACTAAGATCTACAGTTCTATGAAGGTATTCCTTGATATCTATTCCAAGATATTATACATAGTCAACACGTATCTCCAGTTCTCCACATATCTCCAGAGAACGTAAGAGTATCGCTAAATCGCTTCATAGAATTGTTTGCCCACATGTTTTGGTTCTCTGATTAAATTTTTATAGCTGTACGAATTATCAGAGCTGAGAAAAATGTACCTCAGTACAACCCATTGATTTTGATTCATTATAGCAGAGATAATACCACAGGAATGTATATTTAACGCAGTTCTGTATGCGCATAGTATTGTACTGCAACCACAAAATGAATATCATGAATAAAGTATGAATATAATTGACGGGCAATTGTATGGTTTCTCGCTTCCGCTGTAACGCCACCTTAACAGCTCTTTTTTCCAGCAAAGTAAGTTGAATCTTGAACGTTGTAAAATTTGAGTTATAAAGCCGACAAACTAAAACAATGAAATTTTTAAAAAACTGCCAGTAGACTCAGAATAAAAAAAGAAACAAGACTATTGGTTCGAAAGTTCTAACAATTGCCTGGTAACATAGAACAACAATTTAAGAGATAGTTCACACTTTGAGACAACCATTAACTACTTACTACTCAAAAGAAGCCAGCGACATTGAAGTACATGCATATACAAACATGCAGTATGTTATCTTGGCTAATCGATAAAACACAAAAATAAACGAAAAATACAAAAACACGCTTACAATCCAGCATGTGCATATATGCATTCCAGCTCCACCTGTATTTTCTATATAAAAGAATGTTTCAGCCTGGAGGGCTTCATCAGCTAGATCACTCCAGTTGCATGACAAAGGCCTCCAGGCCTATGATGAATACTGAAAACACAATAAAAAACCTTTATTGAATTATACTAGAACATCTCTTGTTTAGAGGGTAGAGCCTGGTTATATGAGACTAACCTGACAGTAATGCCATTGCACACTTTAAAAATTGATTTGTTATTCCAACTAATTTCATTGGTTGGAATAACAAATCAATATGTATAATACTGTTTTCTATCTGTTAGTGAAATGTGGGAGTATACTCTTAATATTTATTATAATACACAGGATTAACTGCTTTGTAAACTATATTATGACCGTACTACTAGTTAATGAGCCAAATGATTGTTCTGTGTGAAATGATTTAGCTCATTTAATAAATACTTAATGAAGTAAGTCATTGTCTAGTGATATTCCAGTGTACTATAAATGACTATTGTACACTATTATGTAGCATAGTTTCACCTAGTCTGGTGACCAACCCCTAATTGCAATGAGGATGGGGTCTGGGCTTGCTTTTACTAACTCATTGTGGAATGTTTAATTATTAACATAGCTTAGTGGAATGTGCCTAAATGAAAGAGATGAGGTGCCTGTTTTGCATGGTGGACAAAACTTGACAGTGAAATTGAAATATAGCAGGCAGATGCTGTACACATCTTCTTGCTTGCGTATCTCCATAGAAAGAATTAGTTAGTGAATATATACACAGAGATTTAGATAGTTATGTAGATTGTGGTGCTGTGTGTCGCAAATGTTGTCAAAAGTGCACTGAACATTTTTTTAAAACAGAAGAACGGATCATTTAAATTGCTGGACAAAAGTTACAGATACCTGATAATGATGTGGCATAGCAACAATGGAGGCACGCACCACAATGACAATCGACTTGTGCAAGTTGTTTTCTTTGATACAGCGAAGGAAGATGCATTTTGCCTGACTAATTCCTCCATCTTATAA
Source organism: Petrosia ficiformis (assembly GCA_947044365.1). Classification (NCBI taxonomy): domain Eukaryota; kingdom Metazoa; phylum Porifera; class Demospongiae; order Haplosclerida; family Petrosiidae; genus Petrosia; species Petrosia ficiformis. Next base: position 10,887,085 of record OX345637.1, on the reverse strand, counting down.
TCATATAATTAACCACAAATACAAACAAAATATAAAAATTACGGTAGCAAGAAGTCATGATACCTTACACAAACTGTTAGTAAGAGTGAGCCCAGAGCCCCAGACCCCTTCCTTGTTGTGATTGGGGGCTGGTCTTAAGACTAAGTTTCACCAACAAATAGGACATCTGAAATAATGACCAATAAAATTGGTTGAAATAACAAATCAATTTTTAGAGTGTATACATTATATTAATGTCTAGTCAGGCATGGCCTGACCCTTGCGTTTACGGAGGGTCAGGACCGCATCGTATACTGAACTTGTGCCAACTGCAGAAATTCTGCAGAAGCCAGGATGCGACATCATAACCATTATAACTAGTAATAAAAGTATGGTAGATGCTGCCAAGCGAGTAGGTTATACTTTAAAAGAAGAGGAAAGGAAGATATTATGTAGCTTTGTTGGCAATGATGACGTTTTGCTGTTCTCCCCACTGGTTATAGCAAATCTCTGTTACCAATGCTTGCCATTTATTTACCTTTGATAGTCTCAGAACTGATGAATTGCAGTCTGTCATTTTTGTTATCAGCCCTCTGGTAGCTGTAATAAAGGACCAGGTCAGGAAGCATCCTTCTTGGGGTAATCATGGCAGTCATATGCATATTGTTTGATTGGCAGCTGATTTATATCTACATCAACATTCAATTCCTCAAAAAGCTCCACTACTAACCTTTTCTAAACTTGTAAAGGCTTGGAGTAAGAAGGTTTGAGTATAGACCTTGTGCAGTTATGTTATCCAAGTGATCCAACACGGAAATATACGGCGAATTCGCCATTTTGAGTGGTGAGACACTGTACAAAAAATACAGTGTAGTAGAGTCCTTTATTTCCTGCATTCTCTCTACTGCAAGCATAAAGTCGATGAATCTCAACAGTCTGGTAGTTCTCATTTGGAATTGAACAATATATTGTCTGCTCATGATTCCAAGTGTGCTTTTTCTGGAGAATGCAATAGAAACAACCATTCTTTTGCCACTCATAAAGTCATAATACGGTAAATATCCAAAAAATTCAACCTTCTGACATCAGCTGCACAAGGTCTATATTACATCTGTTTGCTGTCTGTGAGCTAATATCTTTTCCACAACCAAAACATAAAATGGATTGAGATGCCTTAAACTCCACCCATATAGCAAGCAGACCTCACCCAAAGCCATATAAGGATGGCACAAGTTCAGTATAACGCTGCAGTCCTGACCCTCCATAAACATTAAACACAAGGGTCAGGCCATGCCTAACAACTTATAGACCTTGTGCAGTTGACGTCAGAAGGTTGAATTTTCCATATATTTACCGTATTATAAGCGTTTATGAGTGGCAAAAGAATGGGTGTTTCTATTGCATTCTCCAGAAATAGCGCACTTGGAATCATGAGCAGACAATATGTTGTTCAATTCCAATTGGGAACTACCAGACTGTTGAGATTCATCAACTTTCTGCTTGCATTAGAGAGAACGCAGCAAATAATGGACTCCACTACACTGTATTGTATAGTATCTTGCCACTCAAAATGGCGGAGTCGCCGTATATTTCTGTGTTGGATGACGTAACTGCACAAGGTCTATATATATATATATCATAGCAATACTAGTAATACACAATTATTTTTATACCTCTCCAAACATAGCAATTTCAACAGCCTGCTAAGTCCTTGTAATGGCTGTGAAATTAGAGTTAATACAGACTATATATATATATATATATATAACAAAGTTCATAACTGTGATTGAATGTAATTTTAATTATAAAAATGTCAGTTACTAATATTTAATTCTATATCATATCGTACCATTAAACAGTAATCCAGAAGGTTGAATCAGTTTGAATTAGAGAATTCCCGCCCTCTAAAATCTAGAGCCTTTAATTGGAGTAAGGTAAGGCGGGGTAGATTACGAGGGCGGGGCAATTTCGATATTTTCATTTGAAGTTGCTGTTGCGAAAGACTGAGAGTGCTGTATTTTTTTGTTTATAGTTACTTGCTACTGGACTCCATCTTTTGTGACACTGACCATTCAAATTTGTAGCAAGAGTTATTGGACAGAATATTTATTATCTGACTACCTCGACAAAATCAGCAAAATATAATTTCAGAGAAGGTCACGTGGAACCAGGGGATAGTCTGGCAAGCGCAGCCCCTCCTACACTTCGAAAAGGAGGGTCTGGGGAACTGTAATACAACAAGTAGTTTCATTGGATTGTGGGGAAACCACTGATACAAATTCAACCCTAATCATGTGACAGGATGAAAAAATGCAATAATTGTAATTATGGTAGTTGTTGCCGCGTAGAGACTGTACTGAAATACAAGTGAGATGGAACAAGTGTATATAGAGAAAAAAAACATCCCTATGATTGCTTTACAAGTTTAAGTGAAGATAAAGGTATCCCTATGACTGCTTTGTGGTGTCCAGCATTCAGTAATCATGGCTGACTTTATCAAGCATGAAAGACAACAGCTTATTATAGTTATTATTTTGATTATCTACTCTCCTAACCTTTCAAAGGACCTTGTAGAACTTTAGGAATATATTTCAGGCAGAATAGCTAGCTATTAGTTCCAGTTTCTACGTAAGCTACACAGCTTTCTTTTCGCTGATGTGTAGAGCTTGATCGCGCGTTCTTTTACGCGCCACGCCCATTAATTGACCAAGCCCCCGGGAATGATGTAACTTCCTTAACTACGTATACAACGCATACTCGCGTAGGTGACACAAACATATATATATATATATATATAAACATACATCGAACCCGTGGGAAAGCAATCATAGGGATGGCCCTACGGGCCATAAAAATTGTGGCGGTTTTTAAAGGACTTCTATATCCAAAGAGCGGGAAAACATTTACACTGCAGGCTTTACAGACAAAGAAACAAAAAACTATAGACCTCGAAGCAGTTCCCATTAATTAAAATCAAATCAAAGGTCATCAGAAGAATTCTGTATAGCAAGCAGATTTCCCAAACCCTGTTGTAAGACATACAAACAAATCTTTCCCCTTTAAAATATTCACATCCTCTCTGCTTTTTTTTGAGAGGGAAATATCCACAGCTTTTTACCGAGCACTCAAAACGTCCATTTTTTCTTATATGTAACTTTACATTTATGGTATAATGTGATCTGATTGGGGCATCATATATTGATGCCCGAAACTAGTTGTTGTATTACAGTTCCCCAGACCCTCCTTTTCAAAGTGTAGGAGGGGCTGTGCTTGCCAGACTAACGAGGGGACGGTTAATTTGGACTTTCTTCGTGCCGATTGTTACTCTCCAGCTAAAAGAAACGCAATTGAGACTTTCTTACTGATTCTCATTTGGCAGCCATCAAAAATCTGATTCTAACATGGTGAGACATTATCAGAAAAAACGGCCAGCTAAATATTCTAGTGAGCAGCTGTTGATGCTGTTAAAATTCAAGGAATGAAAGTTACCCAAACTTCTAAAAGGTTTGATATACCTTTTTCCACCCTTTATGACCATGCAAAAGGTAAGGTTTCTAATGTTGGGGCTGGTTCACCTAATCCATTCCACCAGTCTTTACCTTGCACTCCATCACGGAAAGGATTAGGACGAAATGGTTGATCCTTCAAGTAGTCACAAACAACCAACCCCACTAACACTTTCGTGAGGCCAAATCCAATCTCTTGTAAGACTTGAAGAGTAACTACTATTTCTTTCTCTTCCATTACAGAAAGAACTGTTCCTCAGACGTTGGCACTCCCAGATCAGTATCAGAAAGCCCCAGTATCTGCCTGTCCAGAGAGCACCATCTGCCACTCCAGAGTTAATGGACGCTTGGTTTCATCAAGTTGACAAGTTATATGAAAAAACTGACCTGACATCTCTACCAACCAACAAGCTGTAGCATTACATTTGGAATTGTGATGAAACTGGCTTTCGTACTTCTGCTGCTGTTTCCAAGATCATAGCAAAGCGTGGAGATAAAGATGTTCAGGTAACAATGTGAGGGAGTGGTCGTGATTAGATTACAGTACTGGCATGTGGCTGTGCTGATGGTACCCACCTACCACCTTATGTTGTTTATAAAGGTAAAAACTTGTGGAGCAGGTGGATGAAAGGGGGGCCCTTTGTATGCCTGTATTCAGTTTCAGATGGTGGTTGGATGGAATCAGCAAACTTTTTATGGCCCGTAGGGCCATCCCTATGATTGCTTTCTCACGGGTTCGATGTATGTTTATATATATAATATATATATATATATATATGTTTGTGTCACCTACGCGAGTATGGGTTGTATACGTAGTTAAGGAAGTTACATCATTCCCGGGGGCTCGGTCAATTAATGGGCGTGGCGCGTAAAAGAACGCGCGATCAAGCTCTACACACCAGCAGAAAGAAAGCTGTTGAGCTTACGTAGAAACTGTAACTAATAGCTAGCTATTCTGCCTGAAATATATTCTTAAAGTTCTACAAGGTCCTTTGAAAGGTCAGGAGAGTAGATAATCAAAATAATAACTATAATAAGCTGTTGTCTTTCATGCTTGATAAAGTCAGCCATGATTACTGAATTCTGGACACCACAAAGCAGTCATAAGGATACTTTTATCTTCACTTAAATTTGTAAAGCAATCATAGGGATGTTTTTTTCTCTATATACACTTGTTACAGTGGTTTGAAAAACAGTTTGTCCCTGCAGTTCAGCATTTGTTTCCTGTTATACTCTTTTCTGTCTCATATGAGCTTAGCCCTCATTGAAATGGCTCGAGCAAATAGTATTCATTTGGTCTGTTTTCCACCACACTGCACACACATCATCCAGCCATTGGATGTGTCAGTATTTGGTCCTGTAAAAGCTGCATGGAAGAGTGTTCTAAAGAAGCACCAACTGGAGACATGTGCTGCTACTGTAACAAAAGAGGATTTCCCCATGCTATTGGCCAGGCTTTTCGAAAAATCTTTTTTACCACAGCACTTCATTAGTGGGTTTACTAAGTGTGGTTTATGTCCATTGTCACGAGACAAAATTCCTTCACACAAGTTACAAAAATCCAATCCCTATGTGAATTCAGTGCTGCCTGAATCAGAAACTACCATGCAGTCAGTCAGAAAAAGATGAAATCAGTGGAAAACTCACTCCTAGGGAGAGGTCTCCTCGAAATGAGGAAAATTCGCACACTAGGATACACATCCAGACAGATAGTAGCGATGGACACTCTCAATCTGAAAATTTGAATACCAGTAGTGATGAACTCTCCCGGTCTGAGAAATCTGACAACACTGAAAAACCCTCCAAATCTGACATAGTCTTGGAGTTATCAGGGAATTGCTCTATTAATGGCACTATTATACCCATTCGACTCTACCTAAGGGGTTACTTCACCAAAGTTCTTCAAAAGAATAGGCAGCATAGAGATCGTCAAGTGGATAAGCATAAAGTTTGGCCTAAATTTTATGGAGGCACTACTACTAAATTTTATGGCCATGCATGGAGGCAGAATTGTAGCAGAAAAAGAAGAAAAGGAAGCAGCAGCTAAACAAAAATGGGAACAAAAAAGGGAATGTGCAAAGCAGAAGAAAGCAGCAGTGAAGCTGAAAAAAACAGTAGCCAAGCAGAAAAAAGCAGTAACCATACAGAGCCGAACACAATCCTCCAAGGCAAAACAAATGTTCAAGTCTAATTATAAGGCCACATTAGCACCACCTCTCAATCCAAACAGCACTAGCAGTGATTTATCTGAAGAAGACACCATCAGCTCAGAAGAAGATGACGGTGTGTGTGAATAATGTGCAGATCGTTATAAGGATGATGACAAGATGAAGAGAAAGGGTTGTGACATGTACACATGTGATTGTTGGTTTCATTATCAGTGTGTTGCTTTTAGTTCTATTCCAGACAGTTATTGGTCATGCAAATATTGTGTGTAGTATCATCATTCATGTTGTCTCAATGTGTCATTTTTTCAATTTAAAATTTCCTGAATGGGTTATACATCAAGCGTTATATATTAAATTTTGTTCTTTTTAGTCGAACATTATGTCGAAATTGCCCCGTCAGCAAAAATTAGTCTTCGACCAGCGAACGAAGACTGAAAGAGTGCGTCAGCTTTTGCAACGTTGGTTATAGGCATGCAAGCTTGCAGCTACTTCTGTCGTTGGATATCCTGAAAAAAATATATTTATAATTTTTTTGCGGAATTACCCATCTTTGCCTTACATATGGTACTATCCTAGGGGTGGGATTTCATTTATTCAATCTCCAATCGAGATGTTTTTTGTATTAACTACATTTCTCTTTACATTAGTACAAGGTATGTTATCCAATTCAAATAATAAATGACAACAAAACGAAAATGTTTTTAAACTTTTATAGGTATCCAGTTCTCATTTATTTCTTCTCCTGTTATTGTAATACATCAAGTTGCAGTGTACTACTGTTCAGTTAATCATACTGGAGTTTCAGTACAATGGTTTGTCAATAACACTGCATCAACTGATTCAAGTATCACTGAAAAAGGTATAGTCACACACAGAGCGGCTGAAATGGATTCAAACATCAGTATTCCTGGTGTGCCAGAGTTCAACAATACAATTATATTTTGCATTGCCTCGGGAACTGTTGATGAAGAGTTATTTTTTGACACCAGAAATGCAACACTACTGATACAAGGTTAAACTTTATATACAGCATATAGCACATAAAATGTAACTATAGTAATTATAACTTTACTAATATTCATTCAAACTTATTAAATTTCTTGAGTTATAATTAACAGCGTTATTTAATTATTATTCTTACCACCACAGGACTACTTTCTAATGTTGGTGACCTAATATGTACAATGATCAATGTGTGTTGCTTTGTGTGCTCTTGGACTATTCCATATAGTTTACCAGAAGTACCAATATTGGGGTTTAATGTCAATATTACTTCTGAAAAGATCACTTTATTGCACACTAATAGCACTGAATTATCCTACTGTCCTAGTGATTTTGGGACATACAATATCAGTGTTGCTGGTTTGAATGATGGAGGAGAAGGACTAACAGATAGTACACAGATTACACTACCATCAAGTAAGTCATTATATAAATAGATATTATAATTATAATAATTAGATCTATGATATTCATATGACAATTGTTTATTTAACAGTGTTATTGAATAATGTGCAAGTTAATATTGAGAAAGACAACATTAACCAATGGATTTTACATATAACTATTCAGGTATATATGTTATATAATTATAATCCATGTGATAATTATTATAGTAAACTGATATATAATTATATAAATTATAATGCCATAAATGGTATTTCAAATATAACTTCACATTGAAGTTGTTTTGATCATGAATTACAGCAGGGATACTTTCCCTAAATAATTATATCTATTTGATTATTGCAGAATGTATCAGTCTGTGTAGATGTTCAGTTTAATGCTTCACTTGTGGCAGTATTAATCTCAACTACAAATCCCATGGTTACAAAGATTGTGGATATTCCTTTGTTGATAGTTAATCATACAATCCAAACATCAATGGTGATATCCATTGAGGACAACAAAGAATGGGAAGCTACTGTAAGTTTGCAGTATGATTCAGAACTCATCATGCACTCTGAAACTATCATTTTAAGTGAGTTGAAATAAATAAAAAGTTTATATACAAACATGTACCTCATATAAAGTAATGATAATCATTATAGTCAAATAATACATGAAGTAATACCACATTTCAGACACAAATGAGATACAGTATGTCGATATTTCACAAGATAGTAAAGGAGGTGTATGTTTTCATTGTGGTTTAGTAGATGGTAGTCAAGCAAGTGGATGTTTTGTGATATTTCTTTCTGAAAATACTACATGGAATACCAGCATTATAATTCTACGATCTTGTTTCATATGTTTGAATAATACCCAGTGTATCACAAATGTCATTAAAGGGACATATTCTGCTCGATTCTATTTAATTGAAAATGATGGTCACATATCAACAAACAGTTCACACAAAATTATACAAAACATTTTAGTAAATAATTATGTGACAAATACACCAACTATATCAGCAACTACCACTATGCCTATAGGTAAGCTTGATATTATGAAGGTACGTATGTATAAAGTAGATGTATTAGTGTTTGCAGGTAATACAACTGGTAATCAAGTTTATACAACTGTTCAGTTTCCAAGTATTGTAAATACTAGGTCAGATAACCATCTGGTTATCATAGGAGGTATGTATATATAACATAGCTTTTATGATATCAACAGAATCACTATTATTGACTGCTTATGTACATTACTTCTCTCAGGTGCTCTTTTAGGATTGGCTTCATTGTTATTAGTACTTACAATAGGAATACTCATTGGCATTTTGATAATTTATCAAAAAAAGAGAAAACTTGGAAACACTGATAATCAATCCACTAACTTACATGGTAATTTGAATGGACCATCTTGTATTCAGCAGTGTTGTTTTAGTTGACCACTTTTAGTTATAGTATCTAATATAAAACTTTTAGTTCAGTTATAGTTTAATTAACTAAGGTAATATTCGGCTTACTAAAAGGGTTGTCGTTTTAGTTAACTAACTAAAAGTGGCCATTATTGTCCAATTTTCATTTTATAATTAGTTAGTTATAGTTATTACAATAGACTTGTAATTTAGTTATAGTTCAGTTAACTAAAATTCACAATATCTTACTAAAAGAGGTTTTAGTTATAATTATAGTTAACTAAAACAACACTAGTATTCACATATAATTCGATATTCATATTGCATTTAATGATTGCAGTCACTGATGTTCCAAACTTTGAGTTACACAATGCAAATGAAACCATGCCACCACTATATGATGTTCCTCTACATTACCAGAATTTACCAATAAATTCAATCGAGAATGTGAATATGAGACAAAGTCCAGCATATGATATAGTGAAGAAGATTCGTCATTACTAATAATAATTTTCTATATTGCACATTATCTGTATAATTAATTTTTATTAAATATGCATGGCTTAATCAGTTTATATAAATTTATAATTGTAATTTTGTATTTTTTTGTTTGTAAAATTTTGAAAGCCATACTACATTAAAGTGATCAAATTTGCTTCTACAATAAATGGTACAAAATTACAAACAATTTACATACAAATTAAATATGGTAACACTATACTGAAATAACAAATTTTCATATTAAAAGTTTTATGTAACATGCTGCATACTCCAGGAGCAGGTATTTAGTTGACACAATGTCAGTTATCCTAATTATGTGCTATCTTGAATTTCATTATTTCTATTTAGGCAAGAACTGTACCAATATCTATAATGACAACTGTGTATGTCATACTATGTGTAGCTTGACAACTTCAGTAACTGAAAAGTAAATACACATCTTGTAAAAAATTAGTTGAAAATCAACTTACATTTCCAACTCGACAGGAGGACAGATAGTATTGGACATTATCAGTCTGTATTGGACATTTTCTGTCTGTACTGATTATTAGAATTAGTATTGTAAATACTGGGTCAGATAACCACCTGGAGGTGTGATATCAACATAATCACTATTACTGCCTGCTTATGTACATTACTTCTGTCAGGTACTCTTTTAGGATTAGTATCAGTGAAGCCAATGTAATGTCATTTCCCATCATTACCACATCTCACACACACATCACAAATCAAACATACATAAAACACAAACACAAATTCATCTGCTGTTAATAAGAACATTTTGAGCAAATTAAACAATGATATGTAAAAAAAAATTAATTATAATAAAATAATTTATGTATAATTTTGATATTTTTTACCAATAGGGTTTGTTATATGAGCTGTATAGTAACATGATAATTTTATTCCAAAGAGTATTTCAACCTGAAGAATACCTTTGGATTGAAACATTCCTGGAATGAACATCATGTTACTAAAATTGAAGCATATTTGCATATATCTAATCATTCCAGGTTCACCAACTACAAGAGACTTTTGAGGTAGTGTGATGTCTTCAAATTCATACTACTTGCAAAGAATATCTGTTATAATCACTCCATTAGAAACATGTTCAAAATTTACTGGACATTCACCCAAATTTATCGTCTGGTATGACTGGCTGTTTCCACACCATTATACAAGAGTCGAAATTCATTCTTCAATAGAACATCACAAATGTTGGCCTAATTAAATTTACATTCGTTTAAAAATTACTTCATTTATGCAGAGATTTTTTGTCCACAAAAGATCATGGGACATTCCATTACTATGGTATTGAAACTGAGTAGAATATAATTCACTGGATTGGTGCCAAGGTTTCGATTATGAGAATACTGAGATTTACGTATAAATTAGCTTCCATCCTCAAGAGAGTGTATTGACATAGTATGAACAGTATCATTTATCATTCAATCATTGAGAAAACAATGGTTTTCACTATTATAAACATTCAGTTTAGTAGTCGATATAATCTATGGTCTAGAGTCTCTACAGTAAGTTGATGTAGCAATCTTCCACACTTACCATCCTTCATGGCAACTCTTATTTTATTTTCCAGGGCTCCTACTGTCATTCTGGGATTAAATCCTAGTTTTTAATGATATTAATTTGACCATGCTCATGGTAATGTCCTCTCCCTAATGGCATGTCATCACTATCATATCAGCCATTAAATATTATCTTAGTGAATAGCACATCAAAGGTAAAGAATTTACATAGCCTAATCAATACAAAGTATGCATGATTGGCATCACATAATTATTAAAATAATTATGACATCATACTCCAATTTGGTTTAGTTATATAAACAATAATTTAGTTGCTGTCAAAATAATATACACAAGTATTTCATGCACACATTAGTCAGGATCTACATGTGGCCTGTTTTTGTCTGATTTGTTGTTTAGAAGTGATGTAGAGTTTGTATTATAATTTGTCTATTACCAATGACATCATATCTATGAATACCTAAGTGTAATAATGCTTTCACTTTATACCACTGCATACTGTACAGCAGTTGAAACGTCTCCATTTATGTGATAAAAACGTTTCGTGAATAGTGATGATGGATCAAAATAAAAGATAGGCTTTTTCTAAAATCTTTGGATTATGAAGTTATGACAATATTTACAACTCATGATTGCCGTTTCACTACTTTCAAAAGAGTACATGGAAACACAACTCATCTTGTTTGAAGGCTATCGTTGTCGAATCACAACTTGAAATCAAGTGCAATTAAAATAGTGGCCACTGCAACATCAAGGTGGCTCAAAGCTTCTGCTATGACAGTCACTATCTAGCTCTATCCCTTTCATTTCATGCACATGATTGAAGTCGTTTTCTATGAACTGCACTTATTACTCTAGTGCTCTTGGTAGGACAGGAGTGTAAGTTGTAACGCACATATTTGGAATGAGATATTGATTATGTTGAAGTATTATGACAACATGTTCCTACCTTGAAACAAACAGGTATTGACTTATATAGAATAGGAGATATCTCCCAATAAGTAAACTATGACTGATGTGATTTATATTTTAAGCTAATTGACTAATTATTACTGTGTGGGTATGCATATGAATTCAAAGAATTTATGATTACAAGAATTCTAGAACAATGAATGTCTTGTCTATGCTGATAGCTTATTTGTGGCTTTATAAAAATTTACTAATTCAAAGATTAAATATCAATGGGTAAAAATATATCAATTACATACATGTATGTTATTTATGATCACACAGACATGTTAATACTTAAAGTTTTCCATTGTGACCTGATTTAGTTTAATCACCTCTTGTACAAGTTGAGGTTCATTAACTGTTGACGATTCTAGTACCATCACGAGTGTCTTCCAAGTGAATGGACGAGGATATTCTGTCTGCCAAATTTGGATAACATCTGCAAATGCATGATTTTCGTTACTTGGATGATTCTCCTTTATTTCTTCCATTTGAGGTGGAGTGATTGCCAAAGCTGATCCAAATTCATACCACTTGTGAGGTATTTCAAATACAATGTGGTCCATCAGAAAGTTGTATGTTAATTGTGGATTATGATCTGTATAACAAATATTTATATGAAGTAATGAAGTGGACTGTAACTATTATCCTCACGTGTTTCATGGGATAAAGGTGTAGGAGCATTTGAATGTACTGTAGAGTCCACAGTATTGAGCTAGTGTATAATTAGAAGAATGCTGTTTAATAATAAACTTTACTATATATATCAGAAAGTACGATTGTATTCTCTAAGTACATGTACATTGTACATGTATATTGATCACACAGTACATAATTATATGTGTATTTTAATTATTGCACATGTATATTTTACATGTAATATAGAAAGTGTCACTTAATAAGCATGAAACACAACCATCACAAATACATGTGCATGTATTAGTTATATCTAGAGTGTGTGGAATATATCCAGTTTAAAACACGAGGCTCGAAGGCACATAGCACCCTAGTGCCGAATACTTTAAACTGGATATTATCCTAAGCATGAGGGATATAAGTGTCATTCAATAACTGTTCATAACCATAAAAACTGTATGACATCAAGGGCATTAATTAGCCACACTATCTAAACTTAAAATTCATTAAAGAAACCACAGGGATATAACTAAAACTGCCGTCCTGTGTAGCACAAGTGGTTTCTTTGATGTGCATCATCATAATGACACAACTTAGCATTGTGACAACCAATTTATGTGCACATGTGCATGTACATGTGTATTATACATTATACATTAATTAAGTACAAGAATGCCAGTTACTACTTGATTCTTTATCTTTCATTAGAGTTTAACTACTAAGATACTACACAACTACCATAATTAAATACAACTACAGCCAATTATATTCATCACTCACTTTGTCGTTACTCTTATTTATAGTAGGATCACACTTCACTACTGTAAGTCAAAGTCATGAAATCAAGAATATTATTTAATTATATAATTATACTCACCTGATGGTTTTAAGTGTTTTCTTTTGCCTTTATATACCACCACAATAACAATCACTAATATGAATTTATAACAATCATTGAGTGTTAATAACAACTTAATAAACTCACCAGTAGTAATTATCACCACCATTATCATTACAATAACAGCCACTGGTATCACTATTACTATCAATAATAGTCCACCATCTGTTATTATTAATAAATATAATTAATATTCATATTCATGTATACCTTTTTGTCTATTGAGATTCCCTATGTGTCGGTGATATTGTCATGCTTCTCTGTGATGATGTTGGTGACGGCGATAGTGACATGATTGAAGGAGAGAGGAGAGAGTCCATCAATACTATGTTGTATTAACTGATAAGCTGGCTGGTTGCTGATAACACCATCATGTTCAATATCATAAAATGATATATCATAATCACTAGTATAAATTCCATCTATACACTTTGTGACATTCTGACTACCCAAAGGCCTGCTGATATTGAGTTCACCATTATATTCAGTTCTTGTACACAGGTATTCAATGGAACATCCTAATGACTGACTTCCTTCAACAAATATACATGTGAAACAAACTAGTCCTGTTGTGGAGTCTTGTACAACTAGATATCCACTTTGTACATCAAATGTACCAGTGTATATAGTCATTCTTTATTATTTGAAATATGTCATTATACTCACTTATATTGTTTTGAAAATTAGAAACAACTTCCAATCCAGACTCGTATATCAAAACTATAATGACACTCCATTTTGTATTATCATTCAGAAACTCAACATTAATCTCTCCTGTTATTACTGTTGAATATTGTGTTATAATACCTGTTCTGTTATACACACAAGATCCTGATTCATCACTCAGTTCAGTAATACATACATATATTCCACTAGGTTGTGGATTCATGAGAATAGTATCCTATTGTAATAATGTGATTAAGAACATTGACTTTGGTTATTGTTGTTTAATCAGATAGTCTTCTATGTGTTATTAGTGTGTTGCAATTGTCATTGTATCTCACAATGTGTTATTAGTGTGTTGCAATTGTCATTGTATCTCACAATGTCTTCAGATGATTGTCTCTTATAATTTCATTGTACATTTACAGTATTCTCAGTTTAATTACTTGTTGCTACATGACACATATAATAAAACTGTGTGTTGCTAAACCTTTGTCAATCAGTCGATACTATACCTATAATAGTATATTAATACAGTATCAGAGCTATTAGTATATAATGCACACTAACTACTTAATGCACAGTTATCTGTGCAAATGCAACCAAAACTACTAGAATATCAAGTGATATGCAATTAAATCTTTAACATTCTTACTTGGTATCAATAACTCACTTTAATAGTAGCATTTATCATCCAATTACTATTACTATCAAGTCTAATTCCAATATCATGATTCATTATATGTACTATAAACAATAGAATAGTAATAATTACTGACAACATCTATTCTACTATAATTTACCGCTAAATTATATTTAGTACATACATTATACATAGTACCTGTTTCAATGTTTATAATAGTTTCATTTCTTTCTCCCTCCAGATCTTCACTTATAACAGCTGTTATACTGATAGTATAGGTACCAAACTCACTAACATTATATGTGTATTGAGTATCAAGTGTTCCAGTTAGTGATACTTGTTTAACAAGTTCTTCTTCATTAGTGATATTAATATTATATTTTGATATTGTGAATTCAGGTAGAGTATATGGAGTGTTCCAGTTACACTGAATAGTGTATAGTAAACTGATAACACAAGTCAAATCTACAGGATCAGGTTTACCTATAGTGAACAAAGCCATGAATATAAAACTATTTATAGCAGGCTTGGGTCAAACACTTCAGTGCTTGTGCTTAAGTGCTTTAAGCACATTTTCAAAATTGCTTGGATGTTCTTACAAGCATTTTATCAACCAAAGCCTTTGTGCTTGTGCTTCAGCACTTTTTGCTGATGTGCTTCTTAAGCATTTTTAAAGCACTATAAGCACTTTCTTTGTAGGCTTTGTTTTATTTTCAGGGCCGACAGATGTAGAGAGATTGATGATCACTTTCAAACACTTGTGTTTATCAGAAGTAATAACAGTAGTCAATAAATTAATGAAATTTATGTTGAGAATCATTGAATAATTAAATTTTTAAAAATTGCATGAGAAATGTTGAGTTACATAACTAGTAGAATCATGATTACAACAAATGCTTGAAATTTTGCTTGAAGCACTTTCAAAGTGCTTTAGAAAATACTTAAGCACTTTGTGTACAAGTGCTTCAAAAATTGCTTACTGCTTGAAGCACTTTTATAAGTGCTAAATGTTAGTGCTTGACCCATGCCTGATTTATAGCATAAGTCATTGACAATAATTATACCTTGTATAAACAAAGTAGTACTACTTGAATTAATATATTTCATGCCATCAACTAGTCCTGATGCAATACATGTCACTATAGTATTATTCAGTTCAGGATTTCCTGGTATAGTGAGACTTGAATTATGTGTACCATGACCATATGTGACTATTCCAAGCTCTTTGATAGAAGTATGAGTTGAGATACTTTTATTAATTTCCCAACGAACTGTTACTGCATTATTATCTACTGAACACTTGTACACTGCCTTGTTGTGTATGGTAATGTTAAGAGATGGAATAAACAAAAATTCTACATCTTTAAAGGAGAAATGAAAGATCATGTGACAATCAATAAGTTAACATGATAAAATGTAATAATTATTATAACTATCACTATAACTATTAAATGATAAGTCTAACATAACAATACCTCTCCAAACACTGCCAACAATAAGACAGAGTATGAATGACAATGACAAATTTCTTTCCATTTGTTTACAAGAGTAATATGCAGCAATCAGCAAAATACCATTCCAATTACTCATTGACAATCAAAATATTACGGTATTCAATAATCATGAATATTATCAATTAATTATGAATAACGGTAACCATTTACAAATAGCCTACATTCTAACATATCATATGACAGTAAATCACAATATTTCAATCAGAAAAAGCATTTCCTTTACATGTACATGAATACTGAACTATATGTACACACGAACCTAATCAGTGTGTTGTACATGTACTTGAATACTGAACTACATGTACATGTAAACCTTATCAGTGCATGTACATGAATACTGAATTACATGATATTATCGGAGATGTAGAAAGAAAGAAAGAAAGAAAGAAAGAAAGAAAGAAAGCACCTGAGACAATGGAAAAATGAAAATGAGAGTTGCCTCAGGTGGGATCCCATAACACTCTGTAGTCCAGACAGATGCTCTACCAACTGAGCTACCAAGGCAGCTCAGCTGGCAGGGTCCGAATCAAACATCTCATACACCTGTATGAACAGGCTAACTTAGCACTAGGCATTAGGTGAAGGCCGGGGGTAATGAAACCACCAAAGACACCAACACCAAACCTAAGCATATAAATGATGTTATCGGAGATGTAGAACATGTACACATCAACCTAATCAGTGTGTTGTACATGTACATGAATACTGAACTACATGTACACATCAACCTAATCAGTGTGTTGTACATGTACATAAATACTGAACCACATGTGCACGTGAACCTAATCAGTGTGTTATACATGTACATGTACACGTGAACCTAATCAGTGTGTTATACATGTACATGAATACTGAACTACATGTACATGTGAACCTAATTAGTGTGTTATACATGTACCTGAATACTGAACTACATGTACATGTGAACCTAATCAGTGTGTTATACATGTACATGAATACTGAACTACATGTACACGTGAACCTAATTAGTGTGTTACACATGTACATGAATACTGAACTACATGTACATGTGAACCTAATTAGTGTGTTATACACAAGCAGAGCCCCACCCAAAGCCATATAAACACGGCACAAGTTCAGTATAAGCCGCAGTCCTGACCCTTCCGTAAGTGTTAAACGCAAGGGTCAGGCCACACCTGACTACTTATATATCATACATACTAGTAATACACAAGTATTTTTATACCTCTCCAAACAGTAATTTGAACAGTCTGCTAAGTCCTTGTAACAACTGTGAAATTAGAATTAATACAGACCAGGAGCTTTTTTTATGGGCTCCTGTACAGACTAAATATATATATATAATTATATATATAATATATATATATATATGTAATATATATAGTACACTTACAGGTCTTATATACAAAAATATAGACCCGAGGTTTAGTGTCCAAGGATGTGATATAGCCCGAGCCTGCGAGGGCTATATCACATCCGAGGACACTAAACCAAGGTTTTATATTGTTTTATATAAGAACTGTAAGTGTACTATATACAATATATTGTATGCTGATAGATTAAAGATTCACAGGTCTATATACAAAAATATAAGACCTAACCACATCAAACGGTTGCCATGGTAGCATGCTATATATATATATATATATATGGGCATTATGGAACTGACAAAGTTCATAACTATGATTGAATGTAATTTTAATTATAAAAATGTCAGTTATTTGCTAGACTTCTATAAAATATCTTACATCTATTGACGTTCTATTGACATACCATTAACAGTAATCCAGAAGAAACTAGAGCCTTCAGTGCCTTGAAGTTTGAACTAGACCGGTTTCCCGCCCTCTTTAAATTATATTATGGCTGTTCTAGGGGTGGGATTTCTAAATTATAATAGCCTTGCTATTTAGGCAGTGATTTATCTCTAGGTATCCAGTTCTCATTTATTCCTTCTCCTGTTATTGTAATACATCAAGTTGCAGTGTACTACTGTTCAATTAATCATACTGGAGTTTCAGTACAATGGATTGTTAATAACACTGCATCCGGCAACTGATTCAAGTATCACCAAAAAAGGTATATATATAATTATATATAATTTATTATATATATAATTATATATATAATTATATATATATAGCCACACATGGAGGGGTCAAGTTGAACAGAGTTCATCAATACAATTATAGTTTCCAGACCAAATATGCAGCACTATTGATAATTTGATACAAGTTTAACCCTTACAGCACTGATGTCACATATATGTGACATTTCACCCCTACGTGGTTCCCCGTCTGTTCCTAGATACACGAAGCTGTCCAAATGCTTGTAATTGGCGTCAGGCACAAGCTGATGAACGTGGCTAAAAAAGTTGATGTTTTTTGGCCGCCCTTTGGCCTAAATAACGACTACGGGGGGAATTTTAAAGGGGGGTGTCCCCCTGTTATTGTTAATGCGGGGGTTGGAAGGGGGCACAGCCCCCTCGCTGCCAACGAATTTTCCATTTTTTGACCCCGCCCATGCCCTCTGGTGGGTACCTGAGGCATTTTCCTTGCTGTGAAACCTGAAATCGTGGGTGTAGCTGGTGCCAACATGCAGTGGGGTCATTTTGTTAGCCCCAGTTCCAGTCAAAAGAGGGAGAGCACTGCATTTGATTTGATCCCACGATGCGCTTGGGGACTTTCGAGTCCCGGTAAGCAAGTTGGTGGAAGTAGTACTCCATGTCGGAAAAGGAGCCAAGTTTGGGGTAGAGAAAGTGAACGGTGGCCAAATTATATGCAATAGAGTCGCCAGTGTTGGAAATGGGAAGAATTTTGAAAAACAGGCTCAGTGCTCTAAGGGTTAAACATTTATATACAGCATATTGCTGTATAGCTATAGTAATTATTATAACTAAATTCATTCAAACATTTAATTTCTTTAGTTGACAGCATTATTCTTCCACTAAAGGGCTAGTTCTAATGTTGGTGACCTAATATGTACAACGATCAATGTGTGTTGCTTTGTGTGCTCTTGGACTATTCCGTACAGTTTATCAGAAGTACCAATATTGGGGTTTAAGACCATGATGGTGTCATGCAAAATGGTGTTTAGTCAGATAAAAATAAGTGAGTTTAAGTGTGTGTGTTTTATTTTATCAACAATTAGATTGTGTGTGTAGAAGTAGTTACTTGTCCATGAAACGTAAATGAACAGAATTAGCCTCATCTTCATAATTAAATTTTACAATCATGTTTTAATAAAGTATATATGACCCTGAGGTTGTAAGTGGAATTTTATTTTCAAGTAAAATAGCTTTGTCTTCTTCTCCAATATTAGTTTTCATACTGTTGTTATCTTGTCTTGGTTTGTTAATTGGGCTATATATTAAATTGTGTTATGTCAGACAGTCAGTGAGACTGTAATGGATGAGTTATTATAAAAATCATCTGGTGTTATTTTGTTCCACATCAACATTATGCACTATACAATCATGACGTTAACTTCTATTGATGATAAATCGATAATAGTCATAGAAATTGGTATGAAGAAGAATTCAAAAAATCGACTTACCTGTATATCTTTGTCAAATGAAATGATTTACTAAAGGAATAGATAATGGTATGTTCAATTGCTTTATAAATCCTTTCACACTGGAGTAGTGAATACTTGTGTTGCACATTGTCATGTATTTCTATAATTATACTTTGAGGGCATTATTAATTGCGGGTACTAATTTTAGCAATTTTAGCGTGTCCAAAAAAATCTAAATTAAAGCTCCCACAATCAATATGATAATTGATGCTATTGTTTACCATGTCTGCATAATACACATAAGTTTTTTTTTATTTTCTATTTCTTTCTTTTTTTAGTCCTAAGCTGATGCACTAAAATTAATAGTTTAATACTTACCAAATTATGTACTTCTAAATTGCTGCTCTAGATACTTATGTACAATTACACACAATTATTATATATTGTAATATATAGGAATTTTTTCTATTCATTTAGTAGCTAATTTGTATGTACCTGTATGTATTACATGCACAATATAAGCAGAACGTAAGTATTGATTGCCCTAGTGTGAATTTTGTACTTGTTACTAAAAGTTTTATATATTCTTATACTCACTTATAAAATGTGTTGGAGCCAAAATGTTCTCCCTATGGAAACTGAGATGTTATCGTTATTGATTATAAGATTATCATTATGCCTTTCCAATCAACCTGTATATTCCATTTTACTCATACTTCTTCTCATATAATTTATGTACTTAGTGAATGAAACAAACAGCTCAGTATGTATAATAGTATTCATTACCCAATTAATGAAATTTTTAACATAACTTGAATATATAGTACAAAGAGTAACCATGGTAACATAGTCAATGTAGTGCAGGATGATATCTGGGAATATCAAAATCCACAGTAATCACATGGAGTGTACATGTCAGTACATCTCCTACTATTAATTTACAAAGGAAGTAATAACATTCTCATTAAAAATATGCACAAAGCAGTCTGAATCATGCTATAGCACTTCATAAGTAGATGATGGTACAGTACTGCACAATGTAGGGAGTAATAAGTGTACCATATAGCCTGAAAGGTGCTTATCTAATGTTTATACATCATCAAAGTGCTTTTGAATGTTTTATAAAGATTTTGATTTCTAGTAAAGAGATATGTTGTGACATTAGAGTTGGGCAATAATTCAAAATAATTTATAGCAATATTATTGTATTGCAATAATCATGTCGCATAATTTTGGTCTGCCTATATTATTGCATTGACTAAATAATAGTTATAGTATATGCAGTTGAAAAATACTATAACACTTAGTCTTGACTTGAACCATATCCTCTCAAAACCAGGATCAGAATAAAATTATTGTCATCTTTTAAAAATGAGCCAGTATCAATGAGTAGTTGAAATATTGCAATATCACAAGTCACCTTTAGGCAATAATTGTAAACTTAATTTTCAATATCGGCCAAACCTTTGTGACATGTATTTTATTTAATCAAATGAGAATTACTGTAATTGGGAAATTTTCATTAAGTTAATAGTTTGCTGCTAATTTTTCAATGAAGAATAAATAAGAATTATAGGTCATCTCATTAAACACCATTTCAATTGTTATTTCATACCACATTACAGTAATGATCCTTTCTTATAATAATTCTTACTCAACTGTTAACCCTGGTGTACTTCATGTGCTATCTGTATTACGCAGTAGTCAATACTTCCCATTAAGTCTTGATGGGCTTGTGGTAACAAGCAATAACTATTATGCATAATATATAACTTGAACAATTTCTACACAGTATACAATAGACTCAGTTATTACCTATAGCATACAATAGCCTCAGATTGCATATATACAATAGACTCAGTTGTAGTCAGCTAATACAAAGAACATCATCACTTAAAATATATAAACTATAATGTGTGGCCATTGTGAAGTGTTTTTTAAAACATTTTTAAGTCACTATAGTCTATAAATGTAATTCTCAGAAATTGAATGCCACTACAGCATTCTTATGTATCATCAGTCATGTAGGGATAGCAAACAAGTAGACTCAACTACTCTGATTTTGTTATGGTGAAACAATATATTGGATGTTCAATACCATCTTCAGTACTACTCTTAAGCAGACACATGTATCACTCTATTTATCACTAAACAGTGCATATTAATTAATAAGATTTTGTCTCAAAACAAACTAATGCACTACTACCAATGTTTATAGATCAATTATCATCCAGCTATTATAAAGTCTTATGTAAGTTAAACGGATATGATAGTAGTAATTAGTATGTACATGAATTTATACTTAATAACATCTGTTGTTTCTAAAGGCATTTGAGTATAATTATAGTAATTAGAATAATACATATAATATTATAAATAATTTATTATAATTTTATACATAATTATATTAATACAGTATATATGCTATACAACTGTGCTAGAAAATTCATTATTATAAGCAAAAAAATAGTATTGATATCATTGCAATAGACCTCCATAAATATTACTCAGTAACATTATTAGTTAAAAGTTTGGGTATCTGCCCATCACTAATAATTGATACTACACATCTATTTTATTCTGTCACGCCCATTTAATAGATACATTTGCACACCCCACCTATGTTTGGTAAAATGAAGGAAGAATGTAATGAATACTAATATAATTAATGAATATCTTAATCATAAATGTAATCATTTTACGTAACTAACAAATTTCATATGGGTGGGTCACAATGTAATTCTACATTTATGGTCATATTAATAACAAAAAGAATTTCCTTTTAGTAAACTATTTGTTCACATTCAACAAATCCTGCTTTTAGTTTTACAACTTTTGTAGCATTTATAAATCTCATATAACTATGTTAGTTACAGTTTAATTCTTCCAGTTACTTTCTTTTACTTCTCCTTTGGTTTGCATGTTCCTTGCATGCCACATCATTAATTGTTCCACTTTCAAGCCACCCATGCAGAATTATGTAGCTTTATTAATTATTACAATGATACTGGTAGTTTTTCCATATATAGAAGATAATTAGTATGAACTATAAGACACAACTGTTTACTGTTTTATGACTATTGAGGGTTTGAGACTATAGCTCATAAAACAGGAGACTTTATAATCATTCTCTTTATCTATACACACTATTATGTTTCTTAAACCAATGTACTAGTTTCAATATACACACACAAGACATGCATACTGTGATTTAGGACTATATATTATATTTACTACCCATTATAAAAGTAATTATAGAACAAAAACACATTAAGAACAGTATGCATGTGAAATTAAAGTACACAGTTTGTATAATAACAACAGTTGTAGATTCTCTTCTATATACATACATGTACATAGTATAATATATCCTGATATATGTTTCTTTATGTGGTACTTCGATCTAATTTTGTAAACAAGAAATAATATGTTGTTGATCACTGTATGGTTTATATTACACATGTATAAGTACATGTACACATTCAAACAGGGGAGTTCTTTCTTTATATTTTTCTCCACATCCCTAGATATTACATGTAGGTCTATTCCAAGTGGGAGGAAGTAGCTTGGTGACATTGGATACAGGTTTGTGATTTTAAAATTTAATCAAACTTTTAAAATGACTCAATTTAGCTTGAGAGTTTCCAGCAGTACAGTCTAACTGATATAGGTAACCTAGAGCTTTGCCTCCAATTTTTAAATGCCATACACAAAATTGCCATACACAAAATTATTGTATAATGCTTCCTGAAACATCCATTTGATCATTTGTGGGAGTATCCCATGATACCTGTAATATAACTGATCATATTACTTTCCAGGTTATAAACAAGAAACATCTGTGTTTAATTGTAATACTACATGTATTTTTTATACAATAAATGCACTCAACTATTACATACTGGTTGTAATGCAGATAAAACAAAAGAGGCTTGTCAGTTTGTTTAGTGATATGTACCTACTTTGTAACTTATCCCATAGGTAATTAGACTGAACTATTACAATGATGCTACATGGTTAATTCTAATCTATTCTGTTTTCTTTAGAGAATAGTGTAAATTTGCTATCTGTTATGAGTTTTGCTTCTCTGAATTCACAACTTTGAAAACAAGGTAATTATCATAACTATATCCTGTACTATAATTATATAGTTAGTTTATAATTAATTTTGTCATTAATAGTATTTATCAATTAATTATTGTTGACTAAGATTACCTTTTAACAGAATTTTCAGTTCAGTGTAAATAATAACATTTTATTGATATGTAATTATGACAACTCGATGGGAGTTATTTGTCTTGTATGTAGCCAAAATTGTCAACATCTGCTGTGTCATGTCGTGTTATGTCATGTCATGGTACAGCTGCTGTTATATTCAATTACTAACAGTAACCATTGTGATAACAACAATGAATCATGATTTTTTCATAATGACTGTGTGTTAAGGGGTTCAGCCTTTCACATGTGCCCATTTAGAGATGATTTGTTTATGTAGAGTGGTTTTTAGCTTCATTAAGTAACCACACTAAAATAAAAAGTTTTGCAGCACTGGTGGTTCCTTTGATGCACCAACTACAAAAGTGGCATCTTAAACTTACTCAGTTTTTTTTAGGAAATTACTAAAAGCAGTATAATCATTACCTAAAGGTTAAAGTCATAAATTCATCGTACATTAACTGTGGAGAAAGAAATGCAGAAACAAGCTATGTATGTACCAATTATATTTTCTAGGGGAAAACTAATTCATGTGACTCGTTATTATACCAACCTCCTAAATTGTGTTGTTACACTAATAATACAAATTGTACATCCTACATGTAATAATCAGAGAGTACGGTAGTACTCTCTATGTAGGGATGGCACGGAAAAAAAATGGCCGCCTATACATTTCAATTGCAAGTGATGAGCTGAAATCTCTGCTAAAAGTATAGAACAAGTCTTAATACACACATATTTTTTGATATCTAGTGTTCTTATGACTAACAACATCTTGTAGACAGCTGGAGATCATCTTTAAGGTAGAGAACCGGTAGGTAGCAAAACTGGCAAAATGTTCATCATAATAATTATTATACTTATTATTATTATTATTTTCCAGACAAATCATTTTTTTGTTTGTTGAACTATCACAATGATTCTATCACCATTCCAATCGCATTCTTTGTAAAATTCTGGTGTACAAGTATCGAGATGATATCTTCAGATGCTATGAAAAAAGACAGTCTCAACGACGGCGAAGACTTGATCTCAAATTGGACGCCATTTTTCTAAGTGGAATTTAATTACGCATGCGCATTCATGACTCGGAACATGGAAGCTGAAAAGGTGGAAGTGCTTTTTGCATTGGAGTCGTAATAACATTTGTGAGCAAATACGTTCTTATAATAATGAATATAATAATTATTAATATTAAAGCCATTGTATAATAATATTGTATACTATGATAATCATTGGAATATTGAATGGTTGACACAGTGACTGACACTTCTTCTTGTAGGATGGCAGACAGTGCTGTAAGTGAAATAGAGAATAAAGAATAGGGTGTACATAATCTGTAAGGGAAAGGGAATGATAATCATTACATAATTACAAAAGACTGACTTTTATTGATGAACAAATATTAATGCATTTATGATTGTTTTATTTATAGTATTTCTGCAATCTACAAAAAAAATATTCACACCATTCAGAAAAAAAAGCAATGGAAACAAGAATAATAAAAAACATTTTCAATAAAAATGAAAGAAGATGTAGGGATGTCAAAACCCAAAATGGATGCAAACAACGTTGGGAAGCTAACATAGGACCCAAAATCACTTCCATATAACCCTACATAAGTACAGCTCTTTGTATTTTGTTCTATAGCAGTGTAAGTACTTATGGGTTATATGGAAGTGATTTTGGGTCCTATGTTAGCTTTCCAACCTTATTTGCATCCTTTTTGGGTTTTGACATCCCTACATCTTCTTTCATTTTTATTGAAAATGTTTTTTATTATTTTATGATTAGCAATTTAACATATATTTCTTGTTCTACAGCAGATTCCTACCTCTGAACAAAAGAGAATACCCCGGTAGACTTAGACTTGTATATAATTATTCTCAAAAACCTGATTATCATTTCATAATGAAATAACTTTTGTTTTTAACAATAACTATAAATTATAAATTCCAAGACTAAAACACATAATATAATTTATTGAGAAACAATCTAAAAATGTAACAACAGATAAATGTAGACAATTATTGTCAATTAATAATTGATGTTTTGTTTTCAAGGACAAAGGACATAGTGACACGAGACTACAATCACACACACGCATTGATAATCACAGCACTCTTTCCACACTGACCTTATTTAATTGTTGGTACAAGTTGAGGTTCATTAACTGTTGAAGACTTTAGTACCATCACGAGTGTCTCCGAAGTGAATGGACAAGGTTCTTCTGTCTGCCATTATGATATTTGAATAACATCCGCAAATGCACGATTTCCATTACTTGGATGATTCTCCTTTATTTCTTTCAGTTGAGGTGGAGTGATTGCCAAAGCAGATCCAAATTCATACCACTTGTGAGGGATTTCAGATAAAATGTGGTCCATCAGAAACTTGTATGTTAATTGAGGATTATGATTATCTGTATGACAAATAATTATATGAAGTAATGAAGTGACAGTAACAATTATCCTCACGTTTCAGATGATATTTGTCCAGGATGAGTTGTAAACTTTTCACTTTGTGTTGGGTAATTTGAATTCAGGGCCAAAGTGGAATATACCCCTACAGCGGACTGATGCTGAAGTGTTGTGAAATCAGTACGAGGATGCTGAAGTTTACCATAACTTTCACTATGAAGAGACTGCATCGACTTGGCATGAACATCATGATTCAATTTAGAATACTCTTCTCCATCAACTTGTACAATATTCATAAAAAGATTAGATGGACCAATAGTTGAATACTGTTGTTCCTGAGGTTCATTATGTAATACCATACTGTAGGGTACTGGATTCAATTCGACAGGAAGTGGTGCTAAAGGAGCATCTGGTTGTATTTTAGGATCCACATCGGTGTAATTTGAGGGTATTGGTTTAAGTTACATAAGAGATGACAGTGTAGGAGTATTTGAATAAACTGTAGAGTCCACAATATTGAGCTAGTAGTATATAGTTAGAAGAACACTGTTTAACAATAAACTGTACTATATAACTATATATTGATCAATAGTACATCAAATATATTATTTCAAATATGCTACATTACTACATTATTAGCTTACATCATGTTACACTTGTTATGTATATTTTACAACATATAGAAAAGTGTGACTTAAACAGCAATATAGATTATATACTTTTTATATACATTATAAATATATATATATATATATATAGCATCGTTTAAACATGAAAAATTATAAACAATTAGAAACATGAACTAGCTATTAAAACAGTCACTAGCTTTATTCTTCATACTTCTTCCTTCAATTAACTATACAAGGAAGCACCAAATCAAATTAATACTTATTGAAATAATTATAGCTACAAATTAGTCAATTAAAATAAACGTAAATTTCCTGCAAAATAGTTTTGATGAAAAGCTTAAAAATCGCTATTCAGCCATTTTGTAAGCCAACAATATTTGTATCAAAGATGTGATTAATTCCTGGTTAACACATTCCTGTACAAAATGGTGGAATAACTAGTGATTGAATCTAGGCATTTGTGGGAAAATATTTGAATATTAACAGACCTCTCAACCTTGGAAATTATTTTGGAGTGAGACTGGTTTGCTGATCATCAAACATACATGTGACTGCTCAGTCCTAGTCTAGACTTACTTTTGACAGGTGGAGTAGCTGCACCACCATGATCACTGTCTTAGTCTATTTCGAGGTCCAATTCTTCCACACAATAATTAATTAATTTTTAATTCTTATTTCCTGTGGGTGTGTGAGAGAAAATTCTCCTTTGGGAAATCAGAAGTGAAGTTTCACTGTTATTCTACCAATTTACGTGAGATTGAAAGTTAATGGCGTGAGAGTTGAGAGGTCTGTATTAATTAGGTCACATATATTCATCACTTACTTCAGCATTACTTTTATTTGCATTGATAGTATAATAGTAGTAAAGTCACTGTCATGAAATCAAGAAAATTATCATAATTAACTTAATAATAATAACTTAATAAACTCACCAACAATTATTAACATAATTACAATAACTATAATTATACCAGTCATAGTTAAACTTGATGATACCCCACTATCTGTTATTATTCTAAATAAAATTAATACTTCATAAGTGGTTGTTATACATATCATACCTTTTCGTCTACCAATAGTTGGAGATTCAGTAGGTGTTGGTGACATTGTCATGCTCGTTCGTGATAATGATGGCGATGATGATAATGGTGATGATGACATGATTGGAGGAGACAGTCCATCAATACTATGTTGTATTAACTGATAAGCT
This sequence comes from Petrosia ficiformis, assembly GCA_947044365.1. NCBI lineage: Eukaryota > Metazoa > Porifera > Demospongiae > Haplosclerida > Petrosiidae > Petrosia > Petrosia ficiformis. The sequence goes on along the minus strand of OX345637.1, from coordinate 10,859,307 downwards.
GGCTGGTTGCTGATATCACCATCATGTTCAATATCATAAAATGATATGTTATAATCACTAGTATAAATTCCAAGTATACACTCTGTAGCCATATAGCAACCTAAATTCCTAGTGATATTGATTTGACCATTATATTCAGTTCTTGTACACAGGTATTCAATGGAACATCCTAATGACTGAGTTCCTTCAACAAATATACATGTGAAACAAACTGAGTACTGTACAAATACAACTCCTTTTTGTACATCAAATGTACCTGTGTATATAATCATCAAATAATTTACATTAATAATTAATTATATTATTATACTCACTTATATCTTTTGGTTCATTACAAACAATTTCCAATCCAAACTCATATATTAAAATGATATTAACACTCCACTTTGTATTATTATTCAGTAGCCCAACATTAATCTCTCCTGTCATTACTGGTGAATATTGTGTTATAATACCTGTTCTGTTATACACACAAGATCCTGATTCATCACTCAGTTCAGTAATACATACATATATTCCACTAGGTTGTGGATTCATGAGAATAATATCCTATATTAGTATATTAATACAGTATCAGAACTATTAGTATCAGTGACTCACTCTTATAGTTGCGTTTATAATCCAATTACCATTTTCAATTCTAATTCCAATATCATAGTCTGTTATATATACTATAAACAAAAGAAAAGTAATTATTATAACAACATTCGTTCAATTTACCTGTTTCAATGTTTATAATACTTTCATTTTTTTCTCCCTCCAGATCTTCACTTATAACAGGTGCTATACTGATAGTATAGGTACCAAACTCATTAACATTATATGTGTATTGAGTATCAAGTGTTCCAGTTAGTGATACGTTTTTAACAAGTTCTTCTTCATTAGTGATATTAATATTATATTTTGATATTGTGAATTCAGGTAGAGTATATGGAGTGTTCCAGTTACACTGAATAGTATATAGTAAACTGATAACACAAGTCAAATCTACAGGATCGGGTTTACCTATAGTGAATAATATCAGTTACGAATTAGATTATTTAGCAAAAATTATCTGGTACAATACTATTATAGTATTTAATTATACCTTGTATAAACAATGTAGCACTACTGGCATTAGAATACTCCATCATATCAACCAGTCCTGATGCAGTACATCTCACTATAGTATTATTTAGTTCAGGATTTCCTGGTATAGTGAGACTTGAATTCTGTGTGGCAGCACCATATGTGATTATCCCAAGATCAGTCATAGAAGAATGAGTTGAGAATAATCCATTCACCCTCCATTGAATTGATATGGCATTATTATCCACTGAACACTTGTACACTGCTGTCTGTTGTATAGTAATAGCTTGAGATGGAATAAATGAGAACTGAACACCTGTATATATAAGGGAGAAATGGAAGATCATGTGACATCAATAAGTTAACATGATAAAACTATTGAAAATGATATTACAACTATAATTATACACATGAATGATAAGTCTAACATATGAATGCCTCCACAAAAATTGGCAAGACAGAGTATATGTAATACAATAGTTACTTCATCTTGTTACAAGAGCAATTTAGTAAATAGTTATCTATATGATATTTCACATTCCCATAATGATATTCAATAATCATGAATTTCATCAACTAATTATGAATTATGGTACATGTACTCATTTATAAACAGCCTACATTAACATATCGTTGACAGTAAATCACAATATTTCAATCAGATAAACATTATGTATACATAAATACTGAACTACATGTACATGTGAACCTAATCAGTGTGTTATACAGAATACTGAACAACATGTACATGTGAACCTAATCAGTGTGTTATGAACCCAATCAGTGTGATATACAGAATACTGAACTACATGTACACATGAACCTAATCAGTGTGTATTACATGAATACTGAACTACATGTACATGTGAACCTAATCAGTGTGTTATGAACCCAATCAGTGTGATATACAGAATACTGAACTACATGTACACATGAACCTAATCAGTGTGTATTACATGAATACTGAACTACATGTACATGTGAACCTAATCAGTGTGTTATGAACCCAATCAGTGTGATATACAGAATACTGAACTACATGTACACATGAACCTAATCAGTGTGTATTACATGAATACTGAACTACATGTACATGTGAACCTAATCAGTGTGTTATGAACCCAATCAGTGTGATATACAGAATACTGAACTACATGTACACATGAACCTAATCAGTGTGTATTACATGAATACTGAACTACATGTACATGTGAACCTAATCAGTGTGTATTACATGAATACAAAGAATCAATTTACTTATGAAAAGTGTTTTTGCCATGTATATTAGGACGAGATCTCAACTAGAGTTTACATCAATATAAACATAATATTTCTAGCTCCCACCTATTTTATTTCATAAATATGTAGCAAAATACTTTGGGTTATAACAATTTTAATGAAACTTTGGTAGTCAAAGAACAATTCAACAGATAGCTCAACTGTTAGATGATGGTTCCTAGTGTAACACTACTCAAAAGCTAGTGAGTAGTGACAACGAACTAGTGGTACTTACAAAACCTACATTGAAGAACTCCATAGAGAAGGCCAATTATTGCAGCATATACTGTATAGCCCTTAATTTTCACAAATAAAAAAATTGTGTTTTGAGTATTTTGCGGTAAAATTTTCGCATTCAGCAAAAATGCTCACACGTAGTGGTTGTGACCATTATTTTCGCGAATAAACATTCTTGTGGTCCATCAGTTTTTGCCAAAAAATATCATTTATAGCTTGTGAAAATTTAGGGCCATACAGTATATTGCATTAAAACTAGAGGTGGGCAATAGTGAAATTTTTTACTACCACGATATTTAAGATATTTGAACAACAGTGAATACTATCACGATATTTATTAATACTTAAATGACAGTGAATACTATCATGATTATATACTAATACCGTACCTTGTATAAACAATGTAGCACTACTTGTATTAAAATACCCCATCATATTAACTAGTCCTGATGCAATACACTTCACTATAGTATTATTCAGTTCAGGATTTCCTGGTATAGTGAGACTTGAATTCCGTGTACCATCACCATATGTGTGTATTCCAAGATCAGTGATATAAGTTAGAGTTGACAGATATTCATTCACATGCCATTGAATTGTTATTCCTTCATTATCCACTGAACACTTGTACACTGCTGTCTGTTGTATAATAATAGCTTGAGATGGTTCAAATGAGAACTGAACACCTGTATAACAAGGGTTAATAAAAATAAAATGTGGGAATAAAAATTTTACTACAATATTGACTTTCTCGTATCTAGTAGCAACCACTACCCCAATTTTGTTTGCTTTGATGTAGTGCTTGTGAGTAGTGATGTCCAGATGTCCCCAAGAGTCTTCTCAAGTCTGGAAACATGTTACAGTAACTGTGAGTTTAAAATTGTGATAACTTTACAACCGAAGGATTGTAGCAAAAGCCTCTTGTTATTTTTGATCCTTGAAGTCGTCCAGTAGCTCGTTAACGCGTTGGAGCCCCACCAATGTTCCCAAAATTTTGCGCGCGCGCGCACACACACACACACACACACACCATACCATTCCGCCTACGCTTCGCGGCGAGGGGCAAACTGATCTCTTCGAGCAACAAAATGCCTAGTTAGAAAAATAATGCGTCTCAAACAGGTTATGTACTAGCGATTGTACCTTTTAAAGGAGTTACAACTGCAAACAGCAAAATACACATCAACAGCATTATCTTAGTACGGCCAAGGTCAGTCCTCTAAATGCAATTTCACATGTAAGTTTTCCTTCTTTGCAGGTTCCTTCGTTGTTCTGTTTCAGCTCTCTTTCCGTCTTCTGCTGTTCGTCGAATGAGGTCATATATCATTAATGGGAATTGAAAGTTATAGAGGAGGTGTGGCAGTTTCCGGACGGAAGTAGTTATCGGACATTTCAGATTTGTATAGCGCTTTCTCTGCTCATGTTGTATTTTTAGCTTTCAAGTTTAGCAGCACATACCTAAATCTATATAGTATGCATACTGCAAGTTTGGTGTTTTTCTCAGTTATATATTGTATACTCTGCCGTTCATTGATTCGATTTTTTCCCAACACCTGTAAAGAATTTTGGATTTTCAAAACGACATGATACACAATCAAAGAATACATTCCTTAACTCTTTACCGACTATAATTGAAATAAGCATTTTCGTTATTAACCTAAATTTAATTAGGAAATATTGTGTGGGTGGAGCCTTAAGATCTATATAGCTTTATTCAACTCTATAACTCTCATATTTTATAATACTCAAAATTCTAACTTACTATGTGGAAAGAAGATTCTTTAACAAACCCATTGAAGTAAAATGTATGCTTCGCTTTCATCAGGAAGAGGGAAAGGCGAACGTTTGTAAGTATTGTAGTCGACGGGCAACGCCCACTTTTTGTCTACTCTGTATAACGCCTAAATTTTAAGCAACCATGACTTTTAACTCACTTAGTCATACAGAAGATCTTCTGAGAAAGCCATTGATACCAAAAACATGCTTCGTTAGCTACAGGAAAGCAGCAAGACGAGTGTTTGAAAAAGTAGTAGTCAGCGGCGACGCCCATACTTAGCGTCTTTCTCACTTTTTTTGGGCCTACAACTTGACGTTTTCCCTAATTTAAACTAACTAAATGTCTTCTTCGTAGTGTGTGCTTGTTAGTTTCTTCTATATTTAAAGATTCTATCATAAAATTGCCTTTTGCTATTTAGGTTGCAAATCTGCAACCTTCGTTGCATTCAAAAGTTGCATATTTGCAACCTTCGTCGGTAAAGGGTTAACATTATATACATCAATCTGTAGCAAATTTTATGAACAATCAATAACTAAAATAATTATTTAAAAGCAGTTGGATGGAGACAATGAAAAGTCATGAGGTAGTTCCCGGACAAATTTTTACCGCTATTTAGCCGGCCAAATAAGCGGGAAATTCAAATTTGTCAGATTGTAGCTTTAGCACTAAGTAATAATTTTATAGCTAAAAAGCAACAAGAAGTGAAACAGCAACAAGAAAAATTGTTAGAATATAAAACTGGCAATAAAATATCAACATGCCCAAATGAGTACAGAAAATGGCTGTAGGCAAACACAGATGGATGGAGGAAGACCTACTAAAAGCAATTGAAGAAGTACAGGACAGACATTCATCGGTACGAAAAGCAGCTGAGAAGTATGGCATCCCAAAGAGCACATTGTACGAATACCTTACACGCAAGGTAGAAATTGACACAAGACCAGGGCCAGATCCTGTACTTGGAAAAGACATTGAAGCACAATTAGTAGAATGGGTCATTAAGATGAGCGAAATTGGATATGGCCAAACGCGTGTACAAGTTTGCGAAATTGTTAAAAAAATGTTAGATAAAGCAGGAAAAAAGAGCCCCTTTCCAGATAACAGACCAGGGCGAGAATGGTGGCAAACATTTATGAAATGCCATCTACAGCTATCTATGCGAACACCCCAACAACTTCAGGCATGTCGAGCCAGTGCAACCACTCCTGAAGTGTTAGATCACTGGTACTCAAATTTTGAGAAATTTTATTGCTACACAGTTTGCACAAATTTGGAATTGTGATGAGTCTGGCTTCTCTTTATATCCTAAATCTGGAAGAGTGCTAGCATCTCAAGGAGTTTGATATGTCCACCAGGTTAGCAGTAGCAGCAGGCTTCAAATAACTACATTGGTGTGTGCAAGTGCTGCTGGATCAACTATTCCACCAATGCATATTTTTGCAGGAGAAATGTTCTCATACAACCCTCTTGCAAATGGGGTAGAAGGCATGTACTTTGGGAAATCCATTAATGGATGGATGACCCAAGAGCTGTTTAATGGTTGGATCACAAATCATTTTGTTCGACACATCTCCTGAGCATCCTGTATGTTTGATAGTAGATGGCCACTCATCCCATATAGACTTAGATACTTCCACATTTTGTGAAGCTAATGGTATTCTGCTGTATTGTCTTCCACCACATTCATCCCACGTCACACAGCCACTTGATGTCGGGTTGTTTTCCCCATTAAAGAAATGCTGGCAACACGCAGTGGCTGAATTACAGTGTGACATCACCAACACAATTGTAAGTGATTTATTGAAATTGCCTGAACTAAAACAGACAAAAAGAGCTACAAGGGGAACCACGATGCTTCCAAAACACTTATCTAGTCAGGAAATGATTCAGCTCCTGGAAGAAAAAAAAGAGAACAAGTTAAAAGAGGAAGAAAGAAAAAGGCAATGCAAAGCAGAGAGAGAGCAGAAGAAAAAACAAAAAGAGGAAACGAAAAAAGAGCGTGACAAACAAAAGGCAAAAACAGCAAGTATAAGACGAGGGAAGAAGGAGAAGAAAACAGGAGAATATAGATGTTTGAAGCGCGATGTTCTTTATGATGATGATGATGATAAGCCAGATGAGATATGGATTGAATGCATGGAATGCATGAGGTGGGCACATATCATATGCACAGATTTTGACTGTGATAAACTAGATCAAGAGTATAAATGTCATATATGCTTCATATAACCACTTCACTTAAAATTGCTTTTATTCATCACTGTCCTCTCACTTTATATTATTCTTGTATCCTTACCTTATCTCTTTTTATATCATCTTTATTTGCCTAATTTTGTATTCAGCATTTAATTAATTAATACAGGCCCACCAACAATATTAAAATATAACTTGAGATGATTAGGCATGACTAAAGTTACTCTGTCAAAGCACAAGGTCAAGATTTATTTACCCTAAATTGGTATTTTTAATTGCATGGTCAACAAAATGTTGCCTTTTCATGTTCAATTTTATTTTCATGATTAATCCATATATTATTTTATTATGTTAATAAATAATCAGATTCTACATAGTATTTCAATGACTGTATTACACTTTTAAATCATAATAGGCTTAGAACTATGCCTGGAATGAACTACAATTAGAATTTTTAAATTGTTTTAATGAATGAATGTATATAATTATGAAAGTTTAAAAACTATAAGATTGTCAATTAAACTATGCATAATTTTGAAAATCTTTTAAAATTAATTTGTCAGTACTATTATTGTGGTCACAACCTTGCTTTGAACTTCATCCTGCTGATCACTAAGATGGACTTTCACTTTCTCATCTGTCAATGCTGCGCTTTTGAAAAGACAACATATAGTTTACCATACAAAATACGTAACAAAGATTTAGTGGTTTAGTAGATGGTAGTCAAGCAAGTGGATGTTTTGTGATATTTCAATCTGAAAATACTACAGTGAATACCAACATTATAATTCTACGATCTTGTTTCATATGTTTGAATAATACCCAGTGCATCACAAATGTCATTGAAGGGACATATTCTGCTTGATTCTATTTAATTGAAAATGATGGTCAGATATCAACAAACAGTTCACACAAAATTATACAAAACATTTTAATAAATAATTATGTGACAAATACACCAACCATATCAGCAACTACCACTATGTATAGAGGTAAGCTTGATATAGTAGAATTATGTATGTATGTATAAAGTAGATGTATTATCGTTTGCAGGTAATACACCTGATAATCAAGTTTATACAACTGTTCAGTTTCCAAGTATTGTAAATACTAGGTCAGATAACCATCTGGTTATCAATGGAGGTATGTATATATAACATATCTTTTATGATATCAACAGAATCACTATTATTGACTGCTTATGTACATTACTTCTCTCAGGTACTCTTTTAGGAATGGCTTCATTGTTATTAGTACTTACAATAGGAATAATCATTGGTATTTTGACAATTTATCAAAAAAAAGAGAAAACTTGGAAACACTGATAATCAATCCACTAACTTACATGGTAATTTGAATGGACCATCTTTAACAATGTATTCAGCAGTGTTGTTTTAGTTGACCACTTTTAGTTATAGTTATAGTATCTAATATAAAACTTTTTGTTCAGCTATAGTTTAATTAACTAAGGTAATATTCGGCTTACTAAAACGGTTAACTGTGGCCATTATTGTCCAATTTTCATTTTATAAATAGTTAGTTATAGTTATTACAGTAGACTTGTAATTTAGTTATAGTTCAGTTAACTAAAATTAACAATATCTTGCTAAAAGAGGTTTTAGTTATAATTATAGTTAACTAAAACAACACTAGTATTCACATATAATTCGATATTCATATTGCATTTAATGATTGCAGTCACTGATGTTCCAAACTTTGAGTTACACAATGCAAATGAAACCATGTATGATGTTCCTCTACATTACCAAGAGAGTGTATTGACTTAGTATGAACAGTATCATTCAATCATTGCAGAAAGAATAGTTCTCACCATTAATAATTATTATAAACATTAAGTTAAAGTATAAACGTTTAGTGTCTTTAGAGTATTGACTCGTTTGCTGAATAAGAACACAAAGCAGCCTAATTCATGATAGTCAAAAAGATATGACTTGTGCATGTGGGACATGAATCAGAAAATCACTGTCATCACATGCACAGTATACATTTCCACGCATTATCTAATTATGTTGTGAACTTAATTTTTAAAACAAACCTGCCTGATTCATACTACAGCACATAACATCGAAATCCAAGAAATACTACATTGTATATATATAGTACTGCATGGCAAATGTAAACTATGTGTTCCAATGTCCTCATTTGTCAGACATCCCCATTAGAGAGAGCTAGCATATGAGGATGGTCGATGATCCATAGTGTCTAAGGTTATTTGTCTTTAGGTAAACAAAGTTGATATAGTAATTCTCCACAACTACCATCCTTCATGGTAACTCTCCTTTTATTTCCCAGGGCTTCTACTGTCATTCTTGGCTTACTTCCTAGTTTTAAATGATATTAATTTGACCATGCCCATGCTAACATCCTCTCCTAATGGCATGTCATCACTATCATATCAGCCATCTCGCATAATTTATTTTAGTCCAATGTGAATAGCACATCAAAGGTTAAAAATAAACTAGCCTGACTTACTTTTTGACACCTAACTAATGGTGTGCATGAGATACTTGTGCCTATTATTTTAAATTATTGTGTATATAACTAAACCAAATGGGAGTATGATGTCTTCATAATTACATGATGTCATACTTAAGCTGTATTGATTACACTGTGTAAATACATTCACATTTAAAGTACTAATTTTGTTTGATTTGTCCTTTAGATGCGATGTATGAACAACTGAGTTCGTATTATAATTTGTCTATTATGATTTTCTAACCTCATATCTTGTTTATGAATAGTTAACTGTCATAATGCTTTCACTTTATATATACCGCTGTTGAAGGTTGCATGCTGTAAAGCAGTTGAAATGTCTGCCTTTATATAATAAAAAGGTTTCATGAATAGTGATAATTACATTGATAATTTGTTCTAGTACTTTCAAACATACACACAAAATAACATGAATGTGATATACATGTCTGCATGTGACATCATCAACCCTCGCCACATAGGCAGAGCAGAGGGCACTGTAATTATATTTTCTGTCTGTGTGTCGTTTACCAAAATGTCTGGACAAATAACAACATTAGGATGTTGATTGAGCTACCAACAGACTTGAAATTATACAAGGATCAAAATAAAAGACGGACTTTTTCTAAAATCTTTGGGTTATGAAGTTATTGCAATTTCTACAACTTACCATTTCACCACTTTCAGAAGAGTTCTGGTAGCAAAAGAGTACATGGAAACACAACTCACCTTGTTTGAAGGTTATCGCTGTCGAATCACAGCTTTAAATTAAGTGCAATTAAAATAGTGGCTACTGCAAAATCAAGCATGCTGAAAGCTTCTGCTATGGCAATCACTTTCTAACTCCATTCCTTTCATTTCATACGAAGTCATTTTCTATGAACTGCACTTATTATTCTAGTACTCTTGGTGGGACTGGAGTGTAAGTTGTAACACACATATTTAGAAATGAATGTCATGATGTGCAGAACAGTCACCACCATGGCAGGGTTTTAGTAGGGGGGGTTGGGGCATTGCCGTCCCCCCTTTACATTTTGTTTGTCAATATGGACACCATGATAACCCCTGAACGTTGCCCCTCCAAGTCTTTCAAATTCAAATTTTGCACCCCCTCAACAAATATTCTAAATGGTATAGTAAATTAGTGGAAACAAAATAATTATTCTGTTATATATACAAATAGTGCTGCTGCTCAATTAAATTAAAATGGTTATAATTCCAAATTAAAGAAATTTTTATGCATTGTGGTAACTAAGCAATGGTGGACCTGCTATTGTGTGGTAGTTGTGGTTAAATTATGACAATCTTGTGCATGCGGCAAGACATGTGATGGGAAGAGAACCTCCCAGTTAAATACTCTGGCTATGTGAGACTAAATTTGTAAGGAATGACCTTCCTACAGTAAAAATTATAGATACAGATTGTTGAAGTAACATGTTTCTACCTTGAAACAAAAAGGAATTGACTTATGTACAATAGAAGACTTCTCCCAATAAGTAAACTATGGCTGATGTAATTTAATATTTGCTAATTGACTAATTATTACTGTGTGGTTATGCATATCAAAGTCATTCATTGTTCAATAATTTGAACAATGAATGACTTGCCCACGTTGATAGCTTCTTTGTACTATTACCAGTACCATTGTACTATTGTGGCTTATAAAAATTTATTGATTAAATATCATTGGTGGAAACAAACTATTTATAGGATCACACAGAATGTTAACAGTTGAAGTTTTACATGCTGACCTAATTTAGTTCAATCAACTGTTGTACAAGCTGAGGTTCATTAACAGTTGATGATTCTAGTACCATCTTGAGTGTCTCCCAAGTGAATGGACGAGGATATTCTGTCTGCCATATTTGGATAACATCTGCAAATGCACGATTTTCATTACTTGGATGATTCTCCTGTATTTCTTTCATTTGAGGTGGAGTGATTGCTATAGCTGATCCAAACTCAAACCACTTGTGAGGAATACGAGATACAATGTGGTCCATCAGAAACTTGTATGTTAATTGAGGATTATGATCATCTGTGTAACAAATAATTATATGAAGTAATGAAGTGACAGTAACAAAAATCCTCACTTGTTTTTGGAGATTTCCTTTCAGTGGGATGTTCCCCTTCAGTGGACTGAGGTATTGAGAAATCAGTATGAGGATGCTGAAGTCTCTCATAACCTTCACTGTCAATAGATTGTATCGACTTAGCATGAACATCATGATTCAATTCAGAATACTCTTCTTCATCAACTTGTACATTACTACCAAGAGGATTAGATGGACCAATAATTGAATACTGTTGTTTTTGAGGTTGATTATGTACTACCATATTCAATTCGATAGGAGGAGGTGCTATAGGAGCATCTGGTTGATTCACATCAGTGTAATTCAAGGGCAATAGCTTATGTTTCGCAGGAGATGAAGGTGTAGGAGCATTTGTAGAGTCCATAGGAATGTACTCAGTAGCGTAATTGTGCTGTAAAAAATTAGAAGAATGCTGTTTAATATAAACTGTACTATATCAGAGAGTATGATAGTATTCTCTACGCACATGTATGTTGATCACACAGTATATTTTTTACATGACATTGTGTATTTTAATTACATTTGCCAATTGTATGTTTTTGACTTAATAGACAATAATCAGAAATACATTTTAGCAGTATATACACTGTACCATTGTATAAAACTACAACTATAATAAACGCACTCGTAATGTAGAACCCTTGCCACAAGTGTAATTTGGGAAACAAGAATGATTCAGTGACTGACAAGAAAATAACTGCACACAATATTTGACTGTAATAATAATTATTAAAATTATTATAATCATTATATTATATGTGTGTGTGTGCTTTAGAACATATACTCCAAGTCTAAGAAGCACAGTTTTAAAATCAAGACTTGAAGACAGGCATGGATCTTGGATGAAATGAAATGGGTGGGGCTAGAAATTGCCAGTCATGGCAGAAACTTTGGAGCCAGCTCAAAGTTGTAGCAGCCACTACTTCAATTGCACTTCACTTCAAGCTGTAATTCGACAGCGATAGGCTTCAAGCAAGATGACCTGTGTTTCAATGAACTCTTTTGCTACCATACATCTTCTAAAAGTTGTGAAACAGTGATCGTGAGATACAAAATTTGTCATAAATTTAAAACAGAAAGGTTTTAGCAAAAGCCTGTTGGTACTTTTGATTCATGTAGGATTTGACGTCTACTGGTAGTATTTTCAAAGTGCTATTGTTCCTAAGTTCACTGAAATTTTGCCAACAGACAGACAGAACAATTACGGGAACCCTCCGCTCTGCCTACACGGGCGAGAGTTAATAATTTATATGTACATGTAGTACATGTGCATTATATATTAATTAAGCATAAGAATGCCAGTTACTACTTGATTCTTCATCTTACATTAGAGTTTAGCTACTGAGATACTACACTACTACCGCATTTAAATTAATACTTATTGACACGTACAATTACAGTTAATTATAAATAAATATTCATCACTCACTTCGTCATTACTCTTATTTTCATTGATAGTAGCATCATCATCATAATACATTACTGTAACTACATTTGTACATGTATACAAGTAAAGTAAATGTAACGAAATCAAGAAAATTATATAATTATCATAATTATACTCACCTGATGGGTTTAACTGTTTTCTTTTGAATTTAATTACCACCAAAACAATCACTAATATGAATTTATAACAATCATTGAGTGTTAATAATAACTTAATAAACTCACCAATAATTATCATCCCCACAATTACAATAACTATAATTATAACAATTGCAATTATAACTATTGTTGTAGAAGATAGCCCACCATCTGTTATTATTAATAAATATTCATAAGTGATTGTTATACATATCATACCTTTTCGTCTACCAATAGTTGGAGATTCAGTAGGTGTTGGTGACATTGTCATGCTCGTTCGTGATAATGATGGCGATGATGATAATGGTGATGATGACATGATTGGAGGAGACAGTCCATCAATACTATGTTGTATTAACTGATAAGCTGGCTGGTTGCTGATAACACCATCATGTTCAATATCATAAAATGATATGTTATAATCACACACGTAAATTCCATCTATACACTTTGTAACATTCTGGCTATCCAAAGGCCTATTGATATTGAGTTGACCATTATATTCAGTTCTTATACACAGGTATTCAATGGAACATCCTAATGACTGACTTCCTTCAACAAATATACACGTGAAACAAACCCGTCCTGTTGTGGAGTCTTGTACAACTACATCTCCTCTTTGTACATCAAATGTAACTGTGTATATAGTCATTCTTTATTATTTGAAATATGTCATTACTCACTTATATTGTTTTGAAAAATAGAAACAACTTCCAATCCAGACTCGTATATCAAAACTATAATGACACTCCATTTTTTATTATCATTCAGAAACCCAACATTAATCTCTCCTGTTATTACTGGTGAATATTGTGTTATAATACCTGTTCTGTTATACACACAAGATCCTGATTCATCACTCAGTTCAGTAATACATACATATATTCCACTGGGTTGTGGATTCATGAGAATAGTATCCTATAATAGTATATTAATAGAGTATCAGAGCTATTAGTATCAGTGACTCACTTTTATAATTGTGTTTATAATCCAATTACCATTTTCAATTCTAATTCCAATATCATAGTCTGTTATATGTACTGTAAACAAAAGAATAGTAATCAAATTATTAATCAGGACTCATATCATAAAATAATATAAGTTACCTGTTTCAAAGTTTACAATACTTTCAATTTTTTCTCCCTCTAGATCTTCACTTATAACAGCTGTTATACTGATAGTATAGGTACCAAACTCACTAACATTATATGTGTATTGAGTATCAAGTGTTCCAGTTAGTGATACTTGTTTAACAAGTTCTTCTTCATTAATATTATATTTTGATATTGTGAATTCAGGTAGAGTATATGGAGTGTTCCAGTTACACTGAATAGTGTATAGTAAACTGATAACACAAGTCAAATCTACAGGATCAGGTTTGCCTATAGTGAATAAAATATGATCATTTGTTTACATTGCAGTCAAATTTTATTTTTAACTTTAGTCACACGACAACATTGAGAATATACCTTGTATAAACAATGTAGCTTCACTTGATTTAAAATACCCCATCATATCAACCAGTCCTGATGCAATACATGTCACTATAGTACTATTCAGTTTAGGATTTCCTGGTATAGTTAAATGTGAATTCCGTTTGGCAGCATCATCTGTGATTATCCCAAGATCAGTGATAGAAGAATCAGTTGATGTAGTTCCATTCACGTTCCATTGAATTGATACTCCAGTATTATCCACCGAACACTTGTACACTGCTGTCTGTTGTATAGTAATATTAGGAGATGGTATAAACGAAAATCGCACATCTTTAAAGGAGAAATATAAGATGTTGTCACAGTCAACAAGTTAACATGATAAAATGTAATTATTTTAAAAAATGGCTTTAAGTTTAACTATTATAACTGATAAGTCTAAAATCACAATACCTCCATAAATACTAGCAATAATACATGTGAGATAAATTATAGCTAATCCTTTCATCTTTGTTACAAAAGTGAAGTATTAATCAGATATTTCACATTCCAATTACCCAATCAAAATAATACGGTACATATCATATCAATTATCCGATACATAATGATATTCAATAGTCATGAATTTCATTGATTATTTATGAATCATGGTACTGATTTACAGCCTGCATTCCAACATATCATGTGACAATAAATTACCATATTTCAATCAAGATAAAAGTATTTCATTTACATGTACATGAATACTGAACTACATGTATATGTGAACCTAATCAGTGTGTTATACATGTACATGAATACTGAACTACATGTACACGTGAACCTAATCAGTGTGTTATACATGTACATGAATACTGAACTACATGTACACATGAACCTAATCAGTGTGTTATACATGTACATGAATACTGAACTACATGTATATGTGAACCTAATCAGTGTGTTATAGATGTACACGAATACTGAAGTACTTGTAGATATGAACCTAATCAGTGTGTTATACATGATGTTATCAGAGATGTAGACAGAAAGAAAGAAAGACAGAAAGAAAGAAAGACAGAAAGAAAGAAAGACACCTGAAGCAATGGAAAAAAGAAAAATGAGAGTTGCCTCAGGTGGGATTCGAACCCATGTACATGAATACTGAACTACATGTACACATGAATCTAATCAGTGTTATACATGTACATGAATACTGAACTACATGTACACATGAACCTAATCAGTGTGTTATACATGTACATAAATACTGAACTACATGTACACATGGACCTAATCAGTGTGTTATACATGTGTTAGAGTTCATTTAGAAAATTCGGCAAGGGAAAACGAAAGCTGAACTACATGTTACATGTGTAACTAATCAGCGTTATACATGTACAGTGTTGTACATGAATACTGAATTACATCAATTTACATGTACATGTGAACCTAATCAGTTTGTCATACATGTATGTAATTAAATCTTTACATTCAAGATGCTCATTAATTGGCTGTTTAAAATGGATAAAAGTTCATATTCTATTCATATTCATGGCTGTCTTAACAGGTCTTCCTTCCATCAAAGTAAGTTGAATCTAAAATTTGAGTTATAAAGCTGACAAATTAAAACAGCCAAAATTAAAAAAAACTGCAAGTAGACTCAGAATAAAAAAAAGAAACAAAATTTTGGTTCGAAAGTTCTCTAACAATTGCCTGGTAACAACAATTTAACACATAGCTCACACTTTTAGACAATCATTATCTACTTACTACTCAAAGGAAGCCAGCGTTATGAAGTACATGCACATACAAACATGCCAGTATGTTATCTTGGCTCATCGATAAAACACAAAAACAAACAAAAAATACAAAAACACACTTATAATCCAGCATGTGCATATATGCATTTCAGCTCCACCTTTACTTATCAACAACCACAGTGTAGTATGTTGTAGTCTGATGGCACAGCCCTTTCATGTGGAAGAGGAGGAAGGATCTGGAGACAAGTGCATATACGAAGCTGCAGAAATATTGCAGATTGCTCCAGCTCAAATCACACTTCCTTTCCTTTGAAACCCAGTACAGGATTAATGTCATGCTACACAGATCCCTCCCTCATCACCATGGCATACTAGAAGACATGCAGTGAGTCACTCCATGTGCTTTTATTATACTATGGTACCCAAGGTTCTGCACAACACAATGTTCGTTAATTTTACTTAATTGAGTTCTGCTATACTTTCAGCTGTTAGAATAAAGGTATGCAATAGCATATATACATGTACTAGAGTCTTCATCACAGATTTTCTTCTTGAAAATATAATTAACACAATGAAATATTCTATATAAAACATTTTTTTTTCAGCCTGGAGGCCTTCGTCAGCTAGATCATTCCAGTTGCATGACGAAGGCCTCCAGGCCCATGATGAATACTGAAAACACAATAGATTGAATTATACTAGAACATCTCTTGTTTAGAGGGTAGAGCCAGGTTACATGAGACTAGCCTGACAATGCCATTGTACACTCTAAAAATTGATTTGTTGTTCCAACTAATTTCATTGGTTGGAATAACAAATCAATATACTATTATGTATAATACTGTTTTCTATCTGTTAGTGAATGTGAGAGTATACTCTTAATATTTATTATAACACACTGGATTAACTGCTCTATATAGTATATTATGATCACACTATTAGTTAATGACCCAAATGATTGTTCTGTGTGAAATGATTTGGCTCATTTAATAAATACGTAATGAAGTAAGTCATTGTCTAGTGATATTCCACTCATAATTCCAGTGTACTATAAATGACTATTGTACACTATTATGTAGCATAGTTTCACCTAGTCTAGAGACCAGCCCCCAATCGCAATGAGGAAGGGGTCTGGGCTTGCTCTTACTAACTCATTATCAGAATGGGATGTTTAATTAACATAGCTTAGTGGAACGTGCCTAATTGAAGGATATGGCATGCCTGTTTTGCATGGTGGACAATACTTGACAGTGAAATTGAAATATAGCAAGCAGATGCTGTTTTCTTGCTCACATATCTCCCTGGAAAGAATTAGTTAGTGAATATATACACAGAGATTTAAATGGCTATGTAGATTGTGGATTTGTTTGCTGCAAATTTTGTCAAAAGTGCAGTAAACACTTTATTAAAACAGAAGAACGAATTGTTTCTATCATTTAAATTGCTGGACAAAAGTTACAGATACCTGATAGTTATGTGGCATAGTTACAACGGAGGCACGACATGCAATGGTGATCTGACTTGTGTAAGTTGTTTTCTTTGATAAAGCGAAGACAATTAAAGGCTGCTGGAAGATAAGCAAAACACAATGACTTACCAAACCCGGTAGGCAGAAATTCTCTTGTAAAAACTGCACAACAACATCCAACTCTTTCTTAATTGTGTATCCAAGCCTTGGGGGAATTTTGTCTGACTAATTCCTCCATTTTATAATCATATAATTAACAACAACTACAACAATACAGACAAAATGTAAAATTATCAGGAAGTCATGCTACCTTGTGCACAAACTGTTAGTAAGAGCAAGCCCAGACCCCTTTCTTGTTACTATTGGGGGTTGGTCTTCAGGCTAAGTTTAACCAACAAATAAGACACCTGAAATTATGACAATTAAAATTGGTTGAAATAACAAATCAATTTTTAGAGTGTATACATCATATTAATGACAAATATAGCAATTTGATCAGCCTGCTAAGACCTTGTAATGGCTGTGAAATCAGAGTTAACACACTAAATATATAATTTGTCTTATGTATGTATATAAATTACGTGTAGAATTATATATATATCAATAGGGCTGGGAATCGGCTGAGATTTTGAAATCAATTATTACTAACTTCAAATCGATTGATAATCGATTAAAATCAGTGGAAGTAATTAGACCAATTGCAGGAAACTCCTCCCATTTGACGATCAAAAATGCTTCCTTTCACTTTCATATTGCTGTAGCATGCTTGAAAAGTATGTCTTCTGGAATAATTAGCATAATCGATATCACAGAGTTACAATCAATAATCGGAAGAAATTTCAATATTGACTGATTAATCAATTAATCATTTCAGCCTTAATATATATATATATATATATATATATATATATATATATATATGCATTATGGACAAAGTTCATAACTATGATTGAATATTTAATTAGCAACATCTTTATATATATATATTAAAACGTCAGTTACTAATCTTTTGGACAAAGTTCATAACTATGATTGAATATTTAATTAGCAACATCTTTATATATATATATTAAAACGTCAGTTACTAATCTTTTGACGTACCATTAGTAATCCAGAAGCAACTACCTGTACTGCCTTGAAGTTTGAACTACTACGAAAATTTCCCGCCCTCATAAATCCTAGGGGTGGGATTTCAATTATTTACCAACTAGATCTAGTGTTATCCAATTGAAATAATATTATCTCTAGGTATCAAGTTCTCATTTATTCCTTCTCCTGTTATTGTTATACATCAAGTTGCAGTGTACTACTGTTCAGTTAATCATACTGGAGTTTCAGATTCATGTATCACCCAAAAAAGGTATATAGTCACACATGGAGGGGTCAAGTTGAAATGGAGTATTCTTGGTGTGTCAGAGTTCACCAATACAATTATAGTTTGCATTGCCTTGGGAACTGTTGATGAGGAGTTACTTTTCCAGACCAAATATGCAGCACTATTGATAATTTGATACGAGTTTAAACATTTATATACAGCATATTGCTGTACTAAATTCATTTAATTTCTTGAGTTGACAGCATTATTTATTGTTTACTACTACAGGTCTACTTTCTAATGTTGGTGACCTAATATGTACAACGATCAATGTGTGTTGCTTTGTGTGCTCTTGGACTATTCCATATAGTTTACCAGAAGTAGCAATATTAAGGTTTAAGACCATGATGGCGTCAGGCAAAAATAATAAAATGGTGTTTCGTACAATAAAAATAAGTGAGTTTACATGTATGTGTGTGTTCTATTTTACTTGATATATCCAGAATTAGATTGTGTGTATGGAAGTAGTTACTTGTGCATGAAACTATTATATGAATGAACAGAATTAGCCTCATCTTCATAATTAAATTTACAATCATGTTTTAATATGTGACCCCGAGGTTGTAAGTGAAACCTTATTTTCAAGTAAAATAGCTTTGTCTTCATTCTTCTCCAATATTAGTTTAAAATTAGTTCATTCTGTTGTTACAGTGATGTAATGAACCTCTAATGTTATTTAATTGGTGTATTGAAGGTGTTATGACAGACAGACAGTGAGACTTCTAACGAATAAGTAGCGTTTATAACTATAAAAATAATCTGATGTTGTTTTATTCCACATCAACATTATGCACTATAGACAATCATGACATTAACTTCTATTGATGATAAATTGATAATTTTCATGGAAACTGGTATGTGGAAAAATTCAAAAGAATGAATAAAAGAATCAATAATGGTATGTACAATTCATTATGTAACTTTATAAATCCTTTCACAGTACACTGGAGTTGTGAATACTTATGTTGCACATTTGTCATGTATTTCTATAATTATACTTTAAGTACATTATTAATTGTGGGTACTAGTTTTAGCAATTTTAGTGTGTCCTGAAAATTCTAAATTGAAGCTCCCACAATTAATAATAAATTTTGGTAATTAATGCTATTGTGTAGCATTAATCATGTCTGCCTAATACACTTAAGGTCTCCAGTTTGATCCAGTCAAAAGCAATTTTTGTTATTTTCTATTTCTATTTTTAGTCCTAAGTTGATGTGCTAAAATTAATAGTTTAATACTTACCAAATAATGTAATTACTTCTAAATTGCTGCTCAAAATGTGTTACATACTTATGTACTAAATTCTACTAATTACAATTAAATTAGTACACACAATTATTACAAATGTAATATATAGAACATTTTCTATTCCTTTAGTAGCTAACTTGTATGTACTTGTATGTATTGCATGCACAACATAAGCAAAATGTAAGTATTGATTGCCCTAGTGTGAATTTTGTACTTGTTACTAAAAGTTTTATATAATTATATACTCACTTGCTAAACGCGTTGGAATCAAAATGTTCTCCCTATGGAAACTGACATGTTATCATAAGATTATCATCATGCCTTTCCAATCAACTTGTATGTATAGGTTATACACCGAGGTAAAGGTTTCTACTGGATTTATCAAACCGAGGCCCGAAGGCACGAGGTTTGATAAATCCAGTAGAAACCGTACCAAGGTGTATAACTGTCTTCTACCATGAAACACGCGCGAAATGTAGTAACTAAGCAAATCTTTGCGTGTGGCAACAGTATACATAATTTCACTAACCTAGTATGGATTTCTGTGACTCCTTAGACAAGTACAGTTCAATCGCAAATAACAGAAAGAGCTCCTACTAGCATGTGGCAGACTTCCGGCTCCTCCTAGATCCTCCATTCAGTATAAGGTGTGGCTCTTCCAGGAGCGCGAGCGCAGTCAAGACCAGTCCCACCCAACTCTCATACAAGGACATCGAGGAATGCGAATGCTAAGGCCTCAATCACAAGCATACAAACAGGTGTCAGATGATTAGAAAGAACAAGTGTCAACAGTTCTCAAAAATACCAAAAATAGCAGAAAAAAACTTGCATGTAAGCTATCCAAGGCTACTCACATCGAGGAAAAGCAACACTCTGGTGCCCACCCATTTAGCTATCTATCCACCAGTAGCAATATTACTGTCAATTATAACTGCAATCACTGAACAGTACAACTACTTAGAGTAATAACACAAATAATGCTATAATCACATAATTTATAATTGTTGTATAATAAAATATCATGGAAAATAATAAGAAATAACAGAAAACAATATTTCCTATCTCCCAGCAATGAGCGGGAAATTCATAAAAGTGACTAATCAAATTGATTAAAATAAGAGGTTGATAACTAGTTATCAACCTCCTGAAGAGGTTGATAGCACATTTATCAACCTCATTTTAAGCAATCTGATTGGTCAGTTTACTTTAGGCATGGTAGAAATTCAATTTTACTCAACTTCTTCTCATAATTTATACTTAGTGAATGAAACAAACAGCTCAGTATGTATAATAGTATTCATTACCCAATTTATGAAATTTTTAACATAACTTATTTACATCCTTAAAAGTATTCACAGGAATATATACATGTATATATATATATAGTACAAAGAGTAACCATGGTAACATAGTCAATGTAGTGCAGGATGATATCTGGGAATATCAAAATCCACAGTAATCACATGGAGTTTACATGTCAGTACATCTCCTACTGATAATTTACAAAGGAAGTAATAACATTCTCATTAAAAACACACACAAAGCAGTCTGAATCATGCTATAGCACTTCATAAGTAAATAATATTATGATGATGGTACAGTACTGCACAATGTAGGGAGTAATAAGTGTACCATATAGCCTGAAAGGTGCTTATATAGTGTTTATACATCATCAAAGTGCTTTTGAAGTTATATATAAAGATTTTGATTCTAGTAAAGAGATATGTTGTGACATTAGGATTGGGCAATAATTCAATATATTGTATTGTAATAATCGTATCACATAATGTTGGTCTGCCAATATTATTGCAATGACAAAATATTGTTTTACTGCAACTAAATAATAGTTATAATATATGCAGTTGAAAAATACTATAACACTTGAGCCGTATCCTCTCAAAACAAGGATCAGAATAAAAGTATTGTCATCTTTTAAAAATGAGCTATCATAGACAGTATCAATGAGTAGTTGCAATAATCACAAAGTCACCTTTAGGCAGTAATTGCAAACCGTAATTTTCAATATTCCCCAACCCTAATGTGACATGTAATTTATTCAACCAAATGAGAATTACAGTAATGGGGAAATTTTCATTAAGTTAATAGTTTGTTGTTAATTGTTTGGACACAGAAAATGCAATGAAGAATTAGTAATAGTTAGAACATACTTTACAGCGATTACATGTTTTAATGTAGCACAAGGGCGGGTCAATAAAGGTTAAGTTTGCATAATGCACGCGCCGAAGGCGAGTGCGTTATGTAAACTCAACCTTTATTGACCGTACAAGTGCTACATTGAAACACACAATGCACTGTATGTGTGTTGTAAGGGATTTATTGACGATCTAGTGAACTACCACTGTTGTTGGAGCAGCTTCATTAGTAGATGTGAGCAAAGTGTGAAATAACTACTTATTGCTCACAAAAGTGTGCAATAAGTGATTTAATGATCAATCATGTGACATGTTATCTGCACTGTGATTGGCCACAGGTCACATGATCAGCAATAATAAGAATTATAGGTCATCTCATTAAACACCATTTCAATTTTTATTTCTTACTACATTGCAGTAATGATAATAGTTCTTACTCATTCTTTTAACTGTGAACCCAACCCAGGTCCACTTTATGCAGTAGTCCATACTTCCCATTAGAATATAATGTTTTGATGGGCTCGTATTAACAAGCAATAATTATTATGCATAATATATAACTTGAAAATTTGTACTATTTCAATCAAATTTATTTAAGTTTCGAATGTAGGCATGTTACTATGGGGTGCTGTTTGTACCAAAACTATAAAAATTCTTATCATTTACAAATGCTGACCTGCATAATTATATAAATGGAGGATCACATATATAAGTAATAGCATGGATATAAATGAATAATGCGCTGCATTTATAAATAACAACATGCATTCATAAATGACAATCAGCTATTATTTATAAATGTGATTCTCCAATTATATATGCAGGCAGGTCAGCATTTATAAATGATATTTATAGTTTTGGTACAAATGACACCCCATAAGTTATATTGCATACAATAGCCTCAGATAACAATAGACTCAGATATTACAGTTGTAGTCAGCTAACACAAAGAACATTTGGAGTAGTTGCGTCTACTTGTTTGCTATACATACATGAGTCACATGACTGATGATAACATAAGAATTAATGCTATAGTGGCATTCAATTTCCTAGAATTACATCTATACAGATGATAGTGATGTAGATTCTTGGAAATGTTGCAGCCATTTCCTAGAACCTCAGTTTCTAGGAAACCACTTCACAATAGCCACTACAGGATAGTTTATATGTTATACTGAAACAATGTACTGGACTTTGAATACCATTTCAGTACTACTCCTAAGCAGACACATGTATCACACTATTTATCACTAAAGAGTGTATAATAATTACTACATTAATAAGAGTTTTTCTTGGCTTTGTCTCACACATAGACTACATCATTCAACATGAAGTCATCAAATGCACTGTTTACAGATCAATCATCATCCAGCTATGTAAGATAAACCCATAGTAGTTACTGTAATTAGTATGTACATTTGTACATGAATTTGTACTTAAAATAATGAATAGCAGCTGTTGTTTCTATGGGCATTTGAGTATATTTTCCTGTTATCATTATGTGATATATAATTTTTGTTAGAATACCTTTTAATGGTCATGTGATTGAACACACAGTTATTACAAATGTACGATAAGGTGACTTGCTAGATGAATCTGATTGGTAGTTGTTTAAATTAGTCACACCATGTTTTAATTAGTGTGAGGGTGGGATTACAAAATTAGTTGTATAAGAATGTATTTGAATAGAATTACTTTGTAAATAAGTACATATTATTATTCAAATTATGTTATCATAATCTTCTACACACATATCAACCATACTTAGCAACCACGCGATAGAGTCTGACACATGACATACTGATAATAACTTACATGTAATAGATATAGTAAATATTTTGTCCATATAAGCTCACTTGAGCATTGCTATAGTTATGTAATGATGGCTGAAGCTATATATGGTTGGGCTTGTTATCTAATTATGATAATAATTTTGTATCACGTAATGGATAATCCTCCTTCATACATACTCTGACATCATTGTTTTTATAAATTTGAAGGGAGTGTTGATCTGATTAATTACTCATACTGCAATCTAATTGGTCAGGTAGATACCCATATATATATAAATATAAGTTCTTTTTTAGAAGGAAACTTGTGATATGATAGTAAACAGGGCAGCTTAAATGTAATATCATAATGATTATGTAATACAGTGGTATTATTGATTTCACTTAGGGTATTTGATGCTCCAAGCAGATATTGAATGGTAAGTGCTGTATGTGTAGTTGTAATAGTAGACATTAAACGTCTTGAATAATATAGTTATTAAAATATTTATTTTCCTGCTCTCCACATGGATAGGTGACTAGTGATGGGTGATAAAAATACTGTTATATTAGCGATTTATTATCAATACTTCCGATAATTCTGATATCAAATTTACAAGGGTCCCAATTCAATACAATAAAGCTACATCCATTTTACAAGAAAATTAACTATTATACGAAAAACATATTATTGATATCACTGCAAATGATCTCCATAATTATTACTCAGTAACATTATCAGTCACTAATTGTGTATCGTCCATCACTAATTGATACTACACATCTATTTTTATTCTGTCACGCCCATTTAATTGATATATTTGCACACCACACCTGTGTTTAAACAAATAGGTTATAAAATTTGAAATGAATGTAAACATGTGCAGTGTGTGGGTATGTGTGTTAAAATAGTGTGTTATTTAATTAAGAATGTAAACTGTAGTGTCATTATTAAATATCAATATTGTACTCAATACGACCAAACTAAATATTTATCATAAATTATCATATCGATGTTTTGGTATGTGATGACCATGGCTTTTAACAAAAAGAATGTATACAAGTTTTTCAGCTTTTAATTCTGTGCAATGCAAATAATACCATAATATAATAACTATTGTAGATTCAGTCAAAATAAGAATTTAGTCAATTTATATCATGTACACACTACTAAACAGTTTCTCCTGACCAAGTAATTTGGGGATTGTTACAGCCACTAGTACTAAGGTACAGTGTATTGTGACTGTTATCCTGGTCTGTTAATTAATGTGTTTTGCAGTTGTCCAAAGTGCACTTGTGTAGATAATGTGTATTCATTTCCTAGGTAATAGCTATTACATAGACAAAATGTAGAAATGGAAGTAGACAAACCAAGTTATGTGCGTAATATATCATACATGTACATAGCAGTCAGGTGTAAATTGTAATTGTGTTTACATGATTAAATTGTGCATATTTGTAATTTCTTCTTGTCTCGTGAAGAGTGTTGAAGACATATACTCTTCTCTCTGTAGCTACTAAATTTCGTATTGCTGCTTGTCGGGCCTGTAAATTTCTCTAACCTCATAATTTTTCTGAGCACTCCCAACCAATTCCTGGAGAATCAACAGAATGTCTGAGACAAGTGGCTAAAGAAACTAAAACATATATCATAGGAGGTGAGGTATTGTATATCTTTGTATATTATCTACAGTAGAAGTATATAATTATCATACAGATTCCAGAAATATCATGTCTTGATTCTTGAAGATAAAGTATTGCCATTAGTCAAACATGAGTGGCAATACCAGTGAATAATATTTTCTGATATTTATAATTATAATGCTTGTTGGTTTCTCCAATTTTAAGCAACATTGTATTACTGAAACAATCATGATAAGATGGTCATCTCAAAGCATTTACATATAGCAGTCTTAGTCACCCACTAAACTTTGAGAATTAGTGCCAAGAATATAGTCATTTGTTATAAAAGAACTCAAGTTTTATGTTCATCATTATTTTCACTGTTAACCAAAAGCAAGATAGCAAAACGTGCTACATGTAGTAATATCTTGTCAGGTGACTTCTGGTATAATATATTATATATATGTATTATGATGATTCATAGTGTGTGATTTGAATGTCTCTGATACACCCAAATGGAATTTGCTGCCTTGTGTAGTGAATTATGATTACATTTATGATTCAATATTCATAATGCTTGTTTGCTTTACTATTCATTATGTGATAATTCAAAGAATTTGCTTCTGCAAAATTTATTTATTATAATATTTACCGCAAAAATATTAAATCGAAATGTCAAACCATGGATGTAATTTGATGTGACAAAAAACAGTATTCCTGGTTTCCTGTGAAGATTCTTTCTCATGTCTGAAATTCAACAACTCATCTCCATTTTTACCATTACAACTTTTGAAGTGCAATTCTTCAAATTACTTTCTTCTTTTTACCTATCCTTTGGTTTGCATGTTCCTTACATGCTACACCCTTACTTTTACCACTTTCAAACCACCCATGCAGAATTATGTAGCGTTCATATTCAACATGTATGATGCAAACATTAATTATATGATTGTAAATGTAAGATCCTTGACAATTTATATTGGGGATTGTCTTAAAAATCTAATTATTAACAACAATTATGTAGACACTACATGTCAAATCCATCAGGAAAACAAATTAATAGTAAAATATAGTAAAGTGGAGGTATACATTATTATATTGATTCTGTTTATTTTGATTCCATTAGGAAATTTTTGATGTACAATGATCACTCATAGTCATGCATGTTGCTAATGTGGGGAAGTAGCCTGGTGGTGACAGGTTTGTGAATTTAAAATTTTGTTTGCAGAATGTCAAACTTCAAACAGGACTGAATTTAGCTTGAGGGTTTCCAGCGGCACACTCTAGGTTTAAATAGTAACATAATTATTATATTCTGTAATAAGCTAGAACTTTGCATTGGTTTCCTGAAACACCCATTTGATCATTTGTGGGACTATCCCATGAGACTTGTATAAGAAGCTGATCATATTACATACAACATGTATAGTGGGATTGTGAAACATCTGTCTTTATTCATAATTAATTGTAGTACTTGATTTATGTTTATACAGTAAATGCACTTATCATAGTAGTGCTATTATACACTGGTTGTTATGTATGTATAAGAAAAATAAGGAGGGTTGTAGGTTTGTTTAGTGGGTATACCTACTGTCCTACTTTGTAACTATCCCATAGGTAATAATAATTAGAACCATTACAATGATGTATTTTGAGCTGGTTAATTCTGAGAATAGTGTATATTTGTTACATGTATCTGTTATGAGCTTTGCTTACCTGAACTCAGCCATATCCTAGCACTATGTATAGTTACTTAGTTTATAATTTGTCATTAATAGTATTTATCAATTGAATTACTGTTGACTAAGATTACCTTTAAACAGGCTTTTCAGTTCAGTGTAATGCTAATAACATTTCTATAGTATGTAAAAGGATCATTTATCCAGGAGCTTTCAATATGACATTGGGAATTAATTATTTTGCTTGCAGCCCAAATTAATTGTCAGCATCTCTATGTGTTATGATCATGCCATGTATTATTATTGTCCAGCTGTTATATTCATCATTGCAGTTACTTTTGTGTACACAGTCAGTACATACTTGTACATGTAGTATATAGTAACAATGATTTGTGTATTCAGTCAGGAGTTAGGCCTTTCATAGGTGAAAGCATGTATGCATCCCAATTAGAGAAGTCACAATTGATAAGTTTATGTTCTGGCTCATTAAGTAACAACACTAAAATTCATTTTGCACCAGTGATACTTTGATACACCCACCATACAAGTGGCATATTATTTTAAAAATTATTATTATTGAATTCACTAGTTTATGATTACTGGTAAAAGTTAACATTTTTACAATGAATATAGAAAATGTATGTACTAATCATTATTCTTTAAAATATTATTTGTACAGACAGTTATTAGACAATCACTTAATTGTATCTAAATTGATCGTGTTGTTACAATAATAGTACAAATTATACATCCTAATAATTAATCAGGCCTTTTATTTAGAAAATATGTTGAGGGGGAGGCAACATACATAAGTATTGTACTGTGCATATTGGCAAACTAACTTTCAGGGGGCAAATGCCCCCCTCCCTAAATGTTATGATTAACATAATAATTATTACAACAGATTCCTACCTCCGAATAAAGAGAATAGACTTATATTTTCTAGTGATTGAAACTTGTTATTCATAATGAATAACAAATTCAAATAAATGTATTCATGAAATTCCAAGAATTCGGTTATGCATAATTAAATTCTTATAGTTAAAAAAAATTCAAAAAATAAAAATATTCATACAATGTGTTCTGTAACTACAGACACATTGTAAATGTAGACAATCAATAGGTATAGCACACACATACAATACAATCACACACATACACTTACAATCACACGCATGCATATCTATAACTAAAGCACTGTTTCCACTTTGACCTGATTTGGTACAAGCTGAGGTTCATTAACTATTGATGATTCTAGTATCATCACAAGTGTCTCCCAGGTGAATGGACGAGGTTCTTCTGTCTGCCATATCTGAATAACATCTGCAAATGCACGATTTCCGTTACTTGGATGATTTTCCTTTATTTCTTCCATTTGAGGTGGAGTGATTGCCAAAGCTGATCCAAACTCGTACCACTTGTAAGGAATTTCAGACACAATGTGGTCCATCAGAAACTTGTATGTTAATTGAGGATTATGATCATCTGTATGACAAATAATTATGTGAAGTAATGAAGTGAACAGTAAAAATTATCCTCACTTGTTTCAGGAGATTTCCTTTCGGGAGATGATATTTGTCCTGGAAGAGTTATAGACTGCTCATTTTGTGTTTGGGATTTTGAATTCAGGGGCAAAGTGGAATATTCCTCCATAGCAGACTGATGTTGAGGTGTTGTCAAATCAGTACAAGGATGGTGAAGTCTCCCATAACCTTCACTATGAAGAGACTGCATCGACTTGGCATGAACATCATGATTCAATTTAGAATACTCTTCTCCATCAACTTGTACAATATTCACAAGAGGATTAGATGGACCAATAGTTGAATACTGTTGTTTTTGAGGTTGAATATGTACTACCATACTGTAGGGTACTGGATTACGTTCTATAGGAAGTGGTGGTATAGGAGCATCTGGTTGTATTGTAGGATCCACATCAGCGTAATTGGGGGGTAACAGCTTACCTTCCACAGGAGATGAAGGCGTAGGAGCATTTGAATGTACTGTAGAGTCCATAGTATTGAACTAGTAGTATATAATTAGAAAAATGTTGTTTAACAATAAATACTATATAGCTATAATATTATAGCTATATATTGATCACACAGTACATCAAATATACGTATATACACATAACTTATATCACATTACATTTCTTATGTATATTTCACAACATGTAATATAGAAAAGTGTGACTTAGTAAACAATACACTTTTTTATGTAAGTATGTGTGTACTATACATTATAATTGTTATATCTATATATAATATAATATATATAATATATATATAGCGAAAGAATATTAACAAGAAGAAACATGAAACAGCTATTAAAACTGTAGTTTCAGTTACTAGCTTTATTCTTCATAGTTTTGTTCCTTCATTGAACTATACAAGGAAGTACCATATCAAATTAATACTTACTGAAATATACGTAGCTACACATTACAGTCAATTATAATTAATGTGATTAAGGGACATTTCCTGCACATTAATTTTAACTTGTTATTTAGCCATTTTGTTATAGGAAACCAATAAATTTTTTATCAAAGATGATTAATAATAGACTTTTAATAGTTCTCCCTGGATAACACATTCATGTACAAAATGGTGGATAGCTAGCGATTGAATTTATGCACTTTCTGGAAATATTCAAATATTAATTAGGTCACATATATTCATCACTCACTTTAGCATTACTCTTATTTTCACAATTGTTCATTACTGCAAATATAAAGTAAAGTTACTCAAAAAAATCAAGAAAATTATAATTATAATTAACTTTTACTTTGTTTTGAATGTTTTCTGCTCACCAAAACAATCGCTAATATGAATTTATAACAATCACTGATTGTTAATAATAACTTAATAAACTCACCAATAATAATTATCACCACAGTTATAACAACTATAATTATAACAATCATTATTATAGCT
The DNA here is from genome assembly GCA_947044365.1 of Petrosia ficiformis. Taxonomy (NCBI): domain Eukaryota; kingdom Metazoa; phylum Porifera; class Demospongiae; order Haplosclerida; family Petrosiidae; genus Petrosia; species Petrosia ficiformis. The sequence goes on along the minus strand of OX345637.1, from coordinate 10,829,158 downwards.
ATTACAATCATTATTATAGCTATTACTTTTGAGGATATTCCACCATCTGTTGTGATTAATAAATATAAAAAGTGGTTGCTATACATATCATACCTTTTTGTCTACTACTAGTAGGAGATTCCGAAGGTGTTGCAATTGATGTTGTCATGTGTGTTGGTGATAATGATGGTGATGATGATAATGGTGATGACGACATGATTGAAGGAGACAGTCCATCAATGCTATGTTGTATTAACTGATAACCTGACTGGTTGCTGATAACACCATCATGTTCAATATCATAAAATGATATGTTATAATCACTAGTATAAATTCCATCTATACACTTTGTAACATTCTGGCTACCGAAAGGCATATTGATATTGAGTTGACCATTATATTCAGTCCTTGTACACAGGTATTCAATGAAACATCCTAACGACTGACTTCCTTCAACAAATGTACTTGTGAAACAAACTCGCCCTGTTGTGGAGTCTTGTACAACTACATCTCCTTTTTGTACATCAAACGTACCTGTGTATAATATAGTCATCAACTATTTAGAATCTTTTATTAAGCTCACTTATATCCATTGATTTGTTAGAAATAATTTCCAATCCAGAATCATATATTACAATGATAATGACACTCCACTTATTATTATTCAGAAACCCAACATTAATCTCTCCTGTTATTACTGGTGAATATTGTGTTATAATACCTGTTCTGTTATACACACAAGATCCTGATTCATCACTCAGTTCAGTAATACATACATATATTCCACTAGGTTGTGGGTTCATAAGAATAGTATCCTATAATAGTATATTAATAGAGTATCAGAGCTATTAGTATTAGGGACTCACTCTTATAATTGTGTTTATAATCCAATTACCACTTTCAAGTCTAATTCCAATATCATAGTCTGTTATATGTACTATAAACACAAGAATAGTAATTATTATAACAACATCTGTTCAATTTACCTGTTTCAATATTTATAATAGTTTCATTTTTTTCTCCCTCCAGATCTTCACTTATAACAGCTGTTATACTGATAGTATAGGTACCAAACTCACTAACATTATATGTGTATTGAGTATCAAGTGTTCCAGTTAGTGATACTTGTTTAACAAGTTCTTCTTCATTAGTGATATTAATATTATATTTTGATATTGTGAATTCAGGTATAGTATATGGAGTGTTCCAGTTACACTGAATAGTGTATAGTAAACTGATAACACAAGTCAAATCTACAGGATCAGGTTTACCTATAATGAATAATATGTATATATGGGGTCATGAATTGATGTAATATAGACAGTTGGCCGATCATGGAACAAGTTTATAGATTTATGAAAATTGAATATTATACATTTTGTGTACAAACTAATCAAGATTTTTTGTTAAACCTATAAGTTATGTTTAGTTCCTTAACTCAGTCTCGTAATATTGTGTATCAATACAGTACCATACACAAGACTATAAGCTGTTATACATCAGTCAAATCGACTGGACCAGGTTTGTCTGCACAAGAAATATAATTACAATCATCCACCGTTTTGCCTATTATACTATCTTTGGAAGACCCACCCATGACATACACACTTTAATATAATATCTAATTATTACACCATACCTTGTATAAACAATGTAGCACTACTTGAATTAATATAATCTCCAACATTACTAACATATCCTGATGCAATACATCTCACTATAGTATTATTCAGTTCAGGATTTCCTGGTAAAATGAGACTTGAATTCTGTGTGGCAGCACCATATGTGATTATTCCAAGATTAGTGATAGAAGAATCAGTTGAAGTAGCTCCATTCACATTCCATTGAATGGATACTCCATTATTATCTACAGAACACTTGTACACTGCTGTCTGTTGTATAGTAATAGCTTGAGATGGAATAAACGTGAATTGAACACCTATAGTAGTGTAAATAAACAAAATAATTAATTGCTATTCTTGTTTAATTGCTACAATTAGATTATAATAATAGCTTCAATTAAGCCAGACTAATTTGATGTACTCAGATTCAACATTGAAGATTGAAAGTCATAATCCACATGAGTTTAACAGTTTTATAATTATGTGTGCAAACATGCTGTCCATTCTCCGTCAGTTCTATATAGCTAGACCACCACTGTCTTTCTAGATCCAGACTGCTCTAGTCTGGTGCACGTGGGCCAATACAATCCCTTCTGAAACTCGACGTTTTGTCTGCAAAATATAGTAGAATTTATTAGCTTCTTTTCATTCCCATCTTAAAAAATCTGAGCAACAAAATATAACCGTGGTGGTATTATTTTGCTCTGGTCACAACAGAAGAATAGGTGTTCAACAAGTTTTCATACCATTTATATGAGGTAAAACAGCAGCAAGGAACACAAATAGCCGCATCAATGACATCTTCTTTGACTCTGCTGAAGTTAGCACCATATTTTGCAGCACCACATAGTTGTGGTAAATAATGATCACGCCCATCGAAATATTTGTGGTGCATTAATTACATTGCAGCATGTAGGAGGGGCTGGTTTGCAACACTATATTACAAGCGCGCTCAATATTCTGTTACAGTTAGGCCCCTATCTATTGCATCACGCTCAATATTTTTCCCGCTCAATATTTTTGATGATTTGTTACAGTTAGGCCCCTATCTACTGCATAGATTTGACAGTTATAGTTATCTAAAATGTCATTTTCCAAGCTTGTAAATCACTTCCGAAGCCACTATTTGGATTTTATGTGATATGATAATGATGATATTAGAGTATGTACTGCAAGTGCATAAGCTAACCAAAATGAATATATAGTAATAATAATAGTTGTTATTATTTTACAGTGTCATGGCAACAGATGATTATCAGATGAGTGATACAGGTAGTTTCCTGTGTAATAATAATAATATGTAGTTGTTATTATTTTACAGTGTCATGGCAACAGATGATTTTTGTCATTATCAGACGAGTGATACAGGTAGTTTCCTGCATAAGAATGTGTCGACAGCTTCATTATAAGAAAGGTTGTATTTGCATCTAATTAATTCAGTCAATATCTGTAAAGTGAGGAGATACATTACTCGAATGTATGCATTAACTATAGTTGACTTACTTCTGGTATTATGATAAACTTTGTATGATTATTTAGCAAGGTGGCAGCTGTTTTATAAACATCTGACTGTATCCCTTGCAAATAGTACACAATTTCATCAACCTGTAAATAAAAGTTATGTGTTAATATCTTCATAGAGATCTGACTGATATTCACCATATCCTGCAGCTGTATTGGCCACATATTTAGATGAACTGATAGGTTTTTAACAATTCTGGATACCTCTGGATTGCTATAGCAACTTGTGCTGTCTCCTGAATACAATAATCTAATTTTTGGCTAAAATTAAATATAAATGACGTATGCTAATATATTATTGTAGTATTTCTACCTCAAACATACTGATAGAATCACGTATGAACCACCTGCTAAACATTTCACCTCTGTTATTTGAATTAATATATATACATGTATGTGTAGTATTCAAAATGAAGTTGATCTCACTTATCGGATGGTCTACATAGTTTAGGGTAATGTTGTATGTAATACTCCTTCCCCCATGGTGTACTATACAACTCTTCCTCTTCATCAGCAGGTGTGAATTGATTAATAAAAAGTGGAACTAGTAACCCATTTTCTTCAGGATCTTCTTCGACTTTATACATGTGTAATATGGATTAAACTTGTAATGTACCTAAAGATAATGTACCTTGCCACAAATTATTTTCATCAGAATAATTTGATGTAATTGGTGATGGAGAAGAGTCCGGTATCACTACATGGTGAATTAATAATGTAATTACAGTATTGGTATGTACAAGTGTAATATTTATGATACAAATTAGAGATAAGAATGTAACTACTTTAATTACCATCTTCATGTTTGGTCAGTAATCATTATCATTGTTATACCTTAGCAGAAACTGTGGCAGAAATTGATCAGAGTCAATGTCACAAAGTGACTGCTCATCGATGCATACTCGTTTGTAATTAAATAATATATTTAGAAACTGAATTACAATCATATAATTATATGCATAATTAATCATAACCCTTACTTTACACATTAATAATTGACGGTTGCTGGAATTGTTCTGTGAATTTCATAGTTGATGTTACATGCAATGGAATGCATTGATATACTGACCTTCATAACTACCAATGACCAGTGACTATATTTTCTTCCCAAACCATGAAATAGGGAATGGTGGATTCCAACTAGCCTCCTTACAGATGGTTATAAAGAAAGACATGTTGTAATTAGTATACAGCCAAACATATATACAGCACTAACCTGAACTCATGAGCTTCTTTGTCAATATTTGTTTTTAAATCTTCTGGGACAATTACAATACAATTTTTTGAAATATCAGCCACCTGTTTACAATGATGTAGTAACAATTGAAAAAATTTATAATCATTAAATTTTACTTACACATAATATTAAGGTACCATTCCTTGATACTACACATGATACAGTATTTATGCAATCTGGATCAGTCTATTTAAAATATATGTTGTGGCAATAAACATAATTACTAAGAATAGCTGAAAAGGCTTGTAAACCTTTATGTAATGAGTAGGGTCAGTGTGCTTTTTTTGTATCCATGACTCCAAGTTTTCTTCAGTCAAATTGTAGATAACAAAGTCATCATCATCCTTAAACATTATATGTAAGACAATGCATTTAAATAATGCATAGATTTCCTTACAGATGTCCTTTTTACCAAATCTGTATAATATAACAAAACAACCTTTTGGAAAAGAAAATCAAGTAACATTTGCAACTATCAGTGACATGGCCCAGTGGCTTCAGTACCTCTTGTTTTATAGCTGCCTGTTTTTGTTGTGAATCTGCATATACAACATAATTTTTTAAAATTTGCATTATTCAAATATTACTACACATTTCACCTGAACTTTTGCAATTATTGGCTTTTTCAGACTTTGGTGTACAATAAAATATTATTATAAGATTTTAAGTAAGTTGCATTAATTAATTACCTCAATAATTATTGTTGTGTTGACATGCAGTATTCTGCGATTCATTAGCTCTGTCATCATTAGTTTTCTTGCAATGCTTATATCCTCCTATTTAATTTGTAGACATGTTTATAACAATTACATATAGCTAATAAATAGTGAAATAATACTTGGCTGAAGTCTAGAGCAGCATTTAGTACCATGCATCTTGCAATCTGCATACAGAGTGTAAGATGTTTTTAAGTTCTCATTTTAAGAGTCAGACTAACCAAACACACAAACACTCCACAATCACTGCTATTGGTTTGCTTGAGATCCTAAAATGATGTTAGAAACGAAAGGATCTTTCTTATACAAGTGATAGTAATACCATAATGCGACAGTAACTCCACTCAGCTAAATTCAGAACAGTACCCAGTTTCTCTTTAAATTCACAGCAAATGAAATACCTATATTAAATATATAAATTTGGGATTTATAGGAAGTTAGTAAAGCAATGCTATGTGTACCAAATCAAGTTGATCACATCTGCTTTCATATTATGCAAAGTGTCAAAATACATTATTTGCTTGTCAGCTATGTTAACAATCTGAAACGCATGGTAAATTCAAATTTTATTAAGAAAAATCCTCACAAGTAAAATCCAGTGATATTGCAGATGAACAGGCATGACAGTCATCTTGAGTAACGAAAGATCAACATCCTTTGTTATTAATAATTAATAAAAATGGCAAATCATTTTATCTTCCTATTCACTTTCATCCAGCGTTGAACTCCATAATATCCACAGGCTTTGAACTTTGGTAGAAAAGCTGGATTTAATGACTTGACCACTTTTAACTTCACATTCTGCATAGAATTGCATTGCTTAGTTAATTTAACTCTATGTTGTTATATTATTTTGAAATGAACACCTTGTTTGCTTCAGAGCACACTATCTGTATATAGTCATCAACAATCTACAATTTTTTATATAAAATGAAGGAAATTTATTATTATTGGTAATGTCCACTAACTTTGTCGGATAGCCAATGATTGGGCTCAAGTTGTGATAAGTGTGGCATTATTGTATAATCTCCATCAGACCATACCTTGTTAGAAATTTGCATGAAACAGAGAACTATATAGTATTTCTATTCAAACCTTTTCAGCTGACATATGCTGCAAATAGACTTTCATTGATGGCTATAGAATAAAGTATTATCTACTAAGAATGAAGAGGTTGCACTACACACCTTGACCTCCGGTTGACTTAGTTGTTGCTGCTTGTGAAGTACACACTGTGGGAATGAAGTTCAATTTGATGTGCAAACATCATTATCAGTATTACTTTGCTTAAATTTTCCATTCCATAAATAACAGTACAACAGTTCATCTTGAAGTTAATGAAATGCAATAATTTCCGTAAAATGGCCATGTAGTGGCATAAACACTTTACCTGAACAATATCTGTATTTTGCCAGAAAGCATTCTTTTCTGTGGTATATGAATCATCATATATTGTCCATCCAATGTTATTCCACACCAGTGTAACATCTATAATTATAAACACATTTCGCAGAATGACTATTATTACAAATATAAATTTCAACATACAGTGACCGCAATGCACATTTTCTCCATAGTGTACCTGAAAGGGAAAGCAAACACATGAATATTCATATTTGCACTGCATGTATAATAGTTCATACAATTACTGCCAATAGTCTGTAATTCAGTTTTTTTTCACTCCAGGACATAACTATAACACTGCAGCAAAAAAAGACTTGGTGAAGAAAGTTGTCATGCTGTACTCTAACTGACTTTGGCAGGGAGACAGGTGTCAATAGTTTTTCCATGTTCATGTTTCTCTGGATGTTTATTACTTGGTATTCAGGGAATTCAACTTTGCTTTCTGTAATTCGTAATGTAGACTCACACATAATGCATCTCCTGGAAAATGTGTCAATAATAATGGAATCTTAGCTATTAACAAACTGACCCATATGATACAAATTCTTCGGTATGCTGTTTGAGTTTACTTTTCCAGAGATCCGTTATCTCGATAATACCATTTTGTGGTGGTGTAACATAGAGGCTACTATATTCCAAGGTTTCATCATCATTCTGGACAAATAGTATGATTACTGTATTATGACCTTATTATTATCCTTATCCTTACGTAAACACATGAAGTGCAGTTCACTCGTTTTTCTATCATCAGTGTCATTAGATTTTGAAAGGTAGAATGAAGCTGATGACACAGACACATTAATCATAGGTTTAAAGAATTTGAATACTTATTTGCTTTACCTTGAAGACACTTCCAATCAGTTGTTCAATAAGTCCACTAATACAATCACCACAGTCTTTCATTTCACCAACTTCAGTTGCTTCACGTAATTCTTTCTACAAGTACAGTGTTAAAAACAAATGCGTATATAAAATATAATTTATTTAATTTTGCTAATATACAATTATAGGGTAAGCATTTGGAGACTTTGATGATTTCTCTAAATTTTTATTAACTTCTATAAACTTTCTTTGGAGGGGAGTCTGATCAAGCTCTTCTACAATTGAAAAAATGAACACGTTCAAAGAACAAATACTTCGTAATATCATACCTATACATTGTAAAGCAAGAGACAGTTTGGTTACTGCCAGTGCTTGAATCACAGCATTTAGCCAGCACATGTTCTGCTTTCTGAGGTTAGAGAGACCGGAATTTGTCCTTCTCTTGATGACTAATTCATTCCAACTTTCTACTTATAATATTGTAATTCATTGAAAATATTACATGTATTCCCTTAAATTCATTAAATCAACAGACCTGTTTCAATCAAAGAAGTGTTTGTCACAGTTTCCTATATAATGTAAAATAGTCAGAATAGTTTATAAAAAATAATCTTGTTGGCAGTGCATTTACCTGCTTTGGCAATCCATCACTACTGTTTGCGACTCCATCCAGTCAATATATCTCTTTGGGTCACCTACATCATAATTATAATTATATTACAGATGAATGTAAAGATTAACCTCTTAAAATGCCACTCCAAAAGGGGGTTAACGACAGCCAGTTCTTGTGCAATTTTTCCATAAAAAGTGGCTGATAGAGAGGATTGACAGGAAGGTTTGCATTCACGCATACATTTATTGCTTGCAAGTGTTTAACAAAGTATGAGCCAAAAGGTTTTTGCAAGGAAACAGACATATGCTTTTCTTCTGAGTCTTCTTCCATGAGATCATTACGGCTTGATAATCATTTTACATAGAAATAATTATATACTTACAAAAGTTTACGGCACATTTTCTTTGCACTGTTCATTACGTGACTCACACAAGCAAGGACAAATACCTTATTATGATCTTCCTCCTTGCCAGAGCCATTTACAATCCTGAAGCATCTGTGTATGTAATCTGAAGCTGTTTCCAAGTTGTACACTCTCAAAAAGCTTTGGAAAAGCACTAAACTACGATCAATGACAACTTGTGTAGGCAAAACAGTATTTTGAAAGCCAAACAATTGCGCTTCCTGTCTTCTAAAACATTCTAAAAAGTAGCTAACAGCTGTTATTGTATGTTCACTTGAAATAAATTCAGCTACTGCGATTGGACCTTCTTTGTTAGAAGGGTGCTGTAGAACAATCGAATAATACAGGAGTTTCCCACTGTGCACACATTCATCATTTTTCAATGACACTATTGTACCTGTAGCATCACAGTACAAGGTCTGGTGCCTTACCATATGGTGATAAATACGAATGCCCATTTCAGTGTAGCAATGTACACTGAAGGGAAAGGCATGTATTCTCTGTATGTATCCCATTCCATGTTTATTTTTTATTTCTTCTTGCAAGAGAAGTAGGGACTTGATGAGATTTCCATCATTTTACTCAGATTTCAAGTTTTCACTTGATATCCGTTGAAAAACAGACGTTGTATTTCCGACTCCATCTCGATTACCTGATGCCAACTGTTGTTGCGATAGCATTAAGTACTGTTTACTGTGGAGTGTTGATGGCGATTCATGCTGTAATTTTTTTCGAAATTCACATCTTTCTTTGTTTTTAATATGTCTACTGCGTCGTTCATATGTGTTATGTGATATTTTCCCATCTGATGTTATTAACAATTTCAATCTATCGGGTGTATTGTTAGCATCATATGGTGGAATGATTGCTTTGAAAGTAAAGGAACAATCACTAAAAGTGCAATAGCCCTCACATCTAAAGAAATTGATGATAATAATTTGCATTATCTTTCATAGTTATAGTTACTAAACATAATTATATGCAAGACCTGAAACATGGTGCCAACTGCTTTCTGGAGTTAGGAAGTTTGATTCTTCCCTTTTTAAAGGCAATTGAACAGAAAGGATTGAACTGAGAGATTTTTTTAGCAATAGTTGCAGTCCATTCTATGTCAACCTATTTCAATCCATTCGCTCCAACTTAGCTCTATATTTGATTCACATCGTAATGATGGTCCACTAAATATTTCACTGGATTCGCTCTATATAAAATAGGAACCACAATTTACCACACACAATTATGCATTTGTATGCAATGGATATCATCATTCTCACTTCCAATTGGTTTTCTATCCAGGCAGTAGGTGATACCATGAAACTAGGCATTGAACAAACATTGTTATCATCTACATGTAAGTATCCATTTGAGTCTCGTGCTTTGATGGAAAGAAATTTGCAAAAATGTGTTTTGAAATAGAAAGGTTTTCACCTTCAATATACAGAGGACTGTCGATCCCTTTATCAGTACAAAAGACACATTTAAAGGAGGATAAGGTTTCAGCATATTCTTCTGTGATGTTCAATCCAATGCATTTAGGATGATAGTATTCCAAGCAGTAATCACACATGATCATGAACCTTAATAATTATTATACAAAAGTAACTGTTTTCCTTATTTCTGAGAACATACTCATTATTGTACTCTGTCTGGCATACACAAAAGACATCTGGTGATTCGGCTTTCTCTACTATTTCTTGCTACATAATGCAAGAACACATCAGGAGATCAGTAGTATTTGGTTTCACACAATAATTTACTTGGCTGATTTTGAGTAAGCTGTCATTAGCTAATATTTGGTCTGATTTTATTTTTTTATCCTAAAGAAAGAGGCATTAATCCTGAATACAAGCATTATAGTTTCTTTGTTACATTGTCATCAGCAATAACTAGACTACTCTTGTGTTTTTTCTGTATTTTTTCATTTTCCTAAAAGGAGTTGAATATACATTATTAGCTACATAACTGTACATTGTTTTTACATTTTCATCATTCAATGGACTATAGTCTTCTTCGCTGCAGGTTTCCTTTATAGGAGGAAGATATGTAATTAACATTACTTATACATAATGGAATCTTACTACTGTTTCCACATCTTGCTCTGCATAAAAGTATTTGTGTAAGTTTGCTAGTTTATGATTATTAACATTTCTTACCAACATTTACATCTTTTGCTTTCTTTTCTTGGTCTACAACAGTTTCATCTGTCATCTATTGTAACAAAATTAATGTAAAATTATATACAGTTATTATGCACTATAATTACTATGTTACCTGTAATCTGTCAAGCAATCTTGTCTTTAAACCATGTAGATTGCAATAATAATGGTTTGCAATTGCTTTGACATATCTGCTGTCTATTTTTTGTTTTCCCAACAGTTCCCTACAAGCCATAGTCCAGTAGCCATCATTTCTTGTACATGAGGACTTCTTTGGTGGAAGTCCATGGAGAATTATGTATTCTTCAAGTTTGCCAACATCTACGATATACTTGGCTTTTCTAGGCTGAGTTTTTGGCATCAAAAAGGAAGATTAATAATGCTCTTTATATATTTACCAATGTACTTACCATTCTCTGTAAAACAAATATGGTGGGAAGTGTGCTATAAACCTGCACATGTGCTATACCCGTGGTTCATTATCCTTCATCACCTACTTTAATACTTTTTTGTATCAGTGTAGTGTAATTCACCTGTGATGTGTGATTGATTAACATTGTGGTGCTATAGCTATGTCCAATGTGTTGTGTATATACCTGCTGTTATCCTGACTGAGTTTTGTTACTCTGACTTCCTTCATTACCCAGCAATAATGATTTAATTAATATGTAATATAATGAACTGTTGTGATTACCGATATTTGCTCAGTAGGGTGTGGTTTTCCAAGTGGTGCTATATGTTCAATGTATTGTGTATGTACCTGTAGTTATCCTGACTGAGTTTTGTTACTCTAACTTCTTTCATTACCCAGCAATAATGATTTAATTAATATGTAATATAATGAACTGTTGAATTACCGATAATTGCTCAGTAGGGTGTGGTTTTCCAAGTGGTGCTATATGTTCAATGTATTGTGTTATGTACTTGTTGTTATCCTGACTGAGTTTCGTTACTCTAACTTCCTTCATTACCCAGTAATAATGATTTAATTAACATGTAATATAATGAACTGTTGTGATTACCGATATTTGCTCAGTAGGGTGTGGTTTTCCAAGTGGTGCTATATGTTCAATGTATTGTGTATGTACCTGTAGTTATCCTGACTGAGTTTTGTTACTCTAACTTCCTTCATTACCCAGCAATAATGATTTAATTAATATGTAATATAATGAACTGTTGTGATTACCGATATTTGCTCAGTAGGGTGTGGTTTTCCAAGTGGTGCTATATGTTCAATGTATTGTGTATGTACCTGTAGTTATCCTGACTGAGTTTTGTTACTCTAACTTCTTTCATTACCCAGCAATAATGATTTAATTAATATGTAATATAATGAATTGTTGTGATTACCGATATTTGCTCAGTAGGGTGTGGTTTTCCAAGTGGTGCTATATGTTCAATGTATTGTGTATGTACCTGTAGTTATCCTGACTGAGTTTTGTTACTCTAACTTCTTTCATTACCCAGCAATAATGATTTAATTAATATGTAATATAATGAACTGTTGAATTACCGATAATTGCTCAGTAGGGTGTGGTTTTCCAAGTGGTGCTATATGTTCAATGTATTGTGTTATGTACTTGTTGTTATCCTGACTGAGTTTCGTTACTCTAACTTCCTTCATTACCCAGCAATAATGATTTAATTAATATGTAATATAATGAACTGTTGTGATTACCGATATTTGCTCAGTAGGGTGTGGTTTTCCAAGTGGTGCTATATGTTCAATGTATTGTGTATGTACCTGTAGTTATCCTGACTGAGTTTTGTTACTCTAACTTCTTTCATTACCCAGCAATAATGATTTAATTAATATGTAATATAATGAACTGTTGAATTACCGATAATTGTTCAGTAGGGTGTGGTTTTCCAAGTGGTGCTATATGTTCAATGTATTGTGTTATGTACTTGTTGTTATCCTGACTGAGTTTCGTTACTCTAACTTCCTTCATTACCCAGCAATAATGATTTAATTAATATGTAATATAATGAACTGTTGTGATTACCGATATTTGCTCAGTAAGGTGTGGTTTTCCAAGTGGTGCTATATGTTCAATGTATTGTGTATGTACCTGTAGTTATCCTGACTGAGTTTTGTTACTCTAACTTCTTTCATTACCCAGCAATAATGATTTAATTAATATGTAATATAATGAACTGTTGTGATTACCGATATTTGCTCAGTAGGGTGTGGTTTTCCAAGTGGTGCTATATGTTCAATGTATTGTGTATGTACCTGTAGTTATCCTGACTGAGTTTTGTTATTCTAATTTCCTTCATTACCCAGGAATATGATTTAATAATGATTTAATTATTATGTAATCTAATAGATTACTGATAATTGCTCAGTAGTGTCTGGCTTTCCATGCACTGTTGTATCATCTTTGTGTGGTGTGTATACTTGTACTTACCATGAAAATGTTTCGTTGCTGTAGTTCTTTCAAGTAACGAGCAATATAATTTTGCATTATGAAATATAGTGAATACCCAGCGCGAAACGAATAATTGCTCACTGGACTCCAGTTTTCCGAGTGTTAATACATCTTCATTGTGTTGTATAAATAATTGTAGTTCCTCTGACCGTGTTTTAGTGACTGCATCTATCTCCCTTAACCAGCAAATACAACTCTACTCATCAAAAATGTATGGAATGTTACATGCGGTTTTAAACTCCTCCCACAAGAATCTGGTGCTGCTGAATCTGGTGCTAGCTTCAACTGAGTTCTTCTTTGTCAAATAACTAGTCTGGCCAACCACACCCTTCGTTTGGAGGAGAAGGCGAAGGGTGTGGCTCGCCAGACTAAAATGATCGTTGTTTAATAATAGAGTTTACTCACGTAACCGTTTCATACTATGAATAGAACGCGTTTGCTTTTATAATTATAAATGCACTCGCAGTGCAGAACCCTTGCCACAAGTATGATTGGGAAACAAAAATGATTAACTGTAATAATGATTATAATTATGTTATAATTATGTTATACTGAGATTACAAGATATATGGAGGAAAAAATATCCCTATGATTGCTTTGTGGTGTCCAAATTTCAGTAATCATGGCTGACTTTCTCATGTCTGAAACACAACATACTATTATAGTCAACAGTTATTATTTTGATTATGTACTCTTCTTGTTTTTTGGAGTTTCTTGTATAACTTTAGAACCTTGAACAGTTATTAGTTCCAGTTTCTATGTAAAGATACAAAAAGCTTTAAATGCAAGGGTGTAGTCAAAGGAGGGGCTAAATTAAAGCCACTGCATATAAAAATATATTTTAAAAATTCCCAAATAATCAACTAAGACTGCATAAATTCATTTGCACTTTAATTATAAAGGCTATGGCTAGAGTTAAAGCAAACCAATATTGTTATTTGTTATAGAATCCCAACAACGCAATTTCAAACAAAATGAAATCGAATATCACAATGACACTAGAAGGGGTGGGAAATAAAAACAGCTTTCCACAGAGTATATAGTTGGTGTGGGGACTCTAAGGATTACTAAACTAAATTTTTGGTCATTTCCGGGACTCTAAGGAAAAATATACTGGTCTCATTCTCAGGAGTCTAGACTACAAATTGAACAAGGTAAAAACTGGTATATCCTATGTATACTACATTCAAGGATGCTAAACAAACATTCTATATCTTGGTATATATATATATATATAATAAATAAACAAACACTAGCACTTTTATTGGAAAATAGTTAATTACATAGTTCTGCATACTTGACACACACATACCCACCCACATCCTTAATTACATACATGTATTGTAAAACTGTATACTTGATGTTTGATGGTATGCTTAAACAACACTTTTTATCCATATTGTAAATATACATGTGTATAATAATATTATACGAAGTATGATAATATCATAATACACATGTAATGTGATGGAACAGCATGTAAAAATATGTGATGCACTGTGTGAATCATTAGATCTTACCAGTTTTATAATTATTATGCTAGCTGAATTACAGACTCTCTGTACAATCGAATGCACTACCAACTACTGAAACTTAAGAGATTGTTGTTAAATTATACTGCTGTGGAACCTACACTACAATCAAATGGATATCATGGTGGAAACTTTAGCATCTTCATGCTGATTTTGAAGAGTATACATTATACATTATACAAAATAAGAATATAAAACTGAAGAAACCAGCAATACATGAACCAGCTATTAAAACAGTAACTCCAGTTATTAATTTGATTCTTCATAGCTTTGTTCTGTCATTAGAACGTAACTACAAGGATATAACACAACTACCATCATAATTATAGAAATGTCAATTACAGCAATAATTATAATTATTCATCACTTACTACTAATAATTTATTTCCATCAACATTAGTATTATTGTACATATGAGTAAAGTCTTGGTCACATGAAATGAACAATGTATACTGTACTCTCACCAGAAGCAGACAGTTTCTTTATCTAATTACAATCATAGCAATTATTAACAGCTAATAAACTCACCAATTATAATTACAGTAACTTATGAAATTATCTATATTACTGTTAATGACATATTCCACCATTTATTATTATTATTCATAAATGAATTAAACATGCATAAGTTGCTAATTGGCATCGTACCTTTCGTCTTGGAACTGAGCTGAGGTGTTAAAGAGAAAGATTGTTAACTATTGTTGTTGGAATGTTGTTGTTCACAATAACTATAGTGGAGGATGACTGATATGATAACCAACAGCTTTGAAAACAGGATTCCAAGTAATCACAGTTTACACGTCAGTACTTCTCCCACTATAGCTAATAACAACTAGCTATAGAACAAGCCTAGTTGTCTACAGCACTTCACATCATTTGCTTGTCCCAATCATTATTACAAAATAAAATTTTAGAATCCTATAATCATAGAATGTACATATGCAATCATAGAGTGCTTTCAAGTTGCTCCAATAGGTATCACTGTAAATGCAGATTGGTTCTTGGTTCTTTAAAGGAATTGAATTGCATGTTATATAATAATTATTATAGATCATATCTCCTTAACTACTGAATGCAAAAGCCCATACTACAACAGAGAGTGTGATCCATTGAGAAATACAACCTAGTACATTTTAAGTGGTTTCACATACCCCAGTTTGTCCACCACTGTTTGCTTGTGTGTATCAGAGAGCCACACACCAGAATACTATATACACTGCATGCATGCAAAAATTAATTCTTTGTCTGAAATAAGTTGTATGAGCATCTTTTAGAAAGGCCAGATCCACCTTTTAATTTTGTTAAACTTCAATCGCAGAAACACCATACTGTGCACAAGCCTCATCACCATGGGTGATTCAGTAACAGAAAAGTAAATAGCTACACATTTTGTAAAAGGTTAGTTAATCAACTTACATTTCCAACTTGACAGGAGGACAGATAGCATTGGACATTAGTCTTTATTATTAGAATTAGTATCAGTGAAGCAACTAATATCCAATGTAATGTCATTTTCTATCACTACCACACACATCACAAACACCCAATTTCCATGCAACATTTAACTTCAGGCTTTTGTAATAATTCCATAACATTTTATTTTTATATCATAACAAATTCCTATCCACACTATCAAAGACTCATTAGGTGCCATTATAACAACATCAGTACAATGTTTCATGGATTAATAAAATGCAAATATAATATTATAATTCTCAGAATTATGAATTATGTAACACTTTCATATAAACAATAACAAACAACGGTAAGCTAACACATACTGACTCACACATACACACACATAACAAATACACCCACACTAATTCATCTGCTGTTAATTAGAACATTTGGACCAGATTAAACAAAGATATGTGAAAAATATAATAAAAGCCAATAGTTATGATATCATAGATACTGTTTATCATGCTGTATTACACTAATATAGTTTGTTATATGAGCTTTATAGTAACATGAAAATTTTATTTGATCTAAATAGTGTTTCAACCTAAAGAAGACGTTTGGATTAAAACATTTTTGGTGTAAAAATCATGTTACTAAAATTCAAGTAACAACAACTATATTTGCATTATATCAAATCATTCCAGGCTCACCAGCTATAAGAGACTTTTGAGGTAGTGTGATAAATTCATACTACTTGCATTGCAAATATAATCACTCCATTAGGACTCAGGAGCATGTTCAAATTTACTGGACATTTACCAGATTTATAGTCCAGTATGACTGGCTGTTTCCACACCATTACACAAGAGAGTTCTTCAATAGAGAACTGCATCACAAATGTTGAAATAATTAATTTTACTATACATTTCCAACCTTAAAATAGACATTTCTTTACAAGGAAAAATCTTTGTCCACAAATGAGTAGACTGCATTGGTGCCAAGGTGTCAATTATGAGAATGCTGAAATTTACATATCAATTAGCTTTCATCCTCGAGAGATCACATAAACAGTATCATTCATTGCAAAAACAATGGTTCTTATAGACAGTCTTCATGTCAAGATAATATACATATAGTATCGATCTCATACTCATAGTCAGGTGTAAATTTAAAACACAAGACAGATCAGGGTAGTTTGTAATTTTATTCTTTGATGCTATTCACTATGGACTAATAATGCAAGATGGCTGATATGATATTGATGTCTGACAACTTTGGACATTTTAAACACATAGTTTACATTTGTCATAGTTCATTTTTCATGGACCTACATATGTACATCCATAACTGCTGTGTTGCAGTACGAGTCAGGCAGGTTTGTATTCTTAATGGGATATCACTGGTTCTAAATTAAGAATTAATGATACTAGCATTCATGCAATCAATAGTAATTACGAAGATATGACTTGTGCATGTGTGACATGCACAAGTCATAGAGGAGGAAGGGTGTGACTACGCCAGACTAACATGATCAAAGTCATCACAGTTTACATTTACCTAGTATGTAAGTGCTGTGACCTTCATTGGGTTTCAGTAATTCAATAGGTAGGTTTTGAACATCATCAACATAGATCATGAGACAAAAGACAAGTCAAAACACTGAAAGCTGGACACTAATGACATCACATCCTGTTTATGAATAGCTAGCTGTCACGATGTTTTCACTTTATACAAGTGTTGAGGACTGCAGTAAAGCAGTTAAAACATCTGCCTTTTTGTAATAATTGATAATGTGGCCTAGCAGGGATCTATCAGAAATTTCAGTTTGGGTGGTGGGATGTTAATGTGACTGTGACTTAACTTCAATGATGTAAATAACTTATTTCAGACAGGGGTTATAACAGTACTAGGGGAGAAGTGCCTTTGTCACCAAGGGGGAAGGCTGTGGAGGATATTATTTGGAAAACAATATACCTAACAAGGCTCCAGAATAGCTCTCTTTTCATATTACTGAGAACAGGAAGAAAGTGACTATAGAAACTATTACTAATAATTAATTCTATCAAACGAAAGAGTGATAAAATACTGAACTATTCAAATGTAAGAAGGGCAACATCATACGTAATAATTATCTATAGGTTATTGGGTGTGTCACTAATACACATCTGACAATATATCCTAATTGATAATAGTTGTGTTGTTACATTAATACAAGTTATACATCCTCATCATTAACATATTATACATGTATCCTTCTGTTTTCCTGTAGATATTGATTATGTTGAAGTACAATAACACGTTCCTTCCTCAAAACAAAAAGGGATTGACTTATATAGAAGAGAAGACTTTTCCCAATAAGTGAACTATGACTGATGAGATCATCTTAAGCTAATTGACTAATTATTACTGTGGGGGTTTGCATTGTTTCCCGTAAATTGCGAGAACTCTCCAAGTAGCTGGACCATGCAGACTAGACCATGTCTGTTGTAGATTCTTTGTACTATTAATTCAAGATTATTAATAAAAAAAGTTATAACATATCAATGTGTAAATATAGCAATTACACAATTACAACTTTGTTAGGATCACACAGACATGTTAATAGTTAAAGCTTTCCATGCTGACCTGATTCAACTGTTGTACACGCCTTAGCATGAACATCATGATTCAATTTCTTCATCAATTCGTACATTATTCATACGAGGATTAGATGGACCAATAATTGAATACATTTGTTTCTGAGGTTGATTATGTACAACCATACTGTGATTCAATTCAACAGGAAGAGGTGCTAAAGGAGCATCTGGTTGTACTGTAGGATCCACATCAGTGTAATTGGGGGGTAATGGCTTAAGTTCCACAAGAGATGAAGGTATAGTAGTATTTGAATGTACTGTAGAGTCCGCAGTATTGAGCTAGTATATAATTAGAAGAATGCTGTTTAATAATAAACTTTACTACATAATTATAATTATATTGATTACATAGTATATCTTATATATTACATTAGCTTACACCGTGTTACATTTGTTTTGTATATGTATATTTTTACATGTGTATTATATATTGTACATGTATATTTTACGTGTAATATAAAACGTGAATGTAACTTAATAAGCACAAAACATTACAATCACAAATACATTTTCACAATACATTGCAGGAGTTAATTTTGTGTGAAGATAAATGCACAAAATAAAATTTTAGTCCAGGCTAAAATACTCGAATTTAATTTTCTTGTATTGAACATTACATGAAATAAATTCCAATCAAAAGATTCATGTTAGATGGTACTTTATTACACCTTAACTACAAGAATATTACAAAGCTACTATCTTAAACTAATATAGATGTTTACAATTACATCCGATTAATAAATATTCATCACTCACTTCATCATTACTCTTATTTTCATTGATAGTAGTATCATCATCATGGTTCGATACTGTATCTATATGAGTAAAGTCACTGTCATGAAATCAAGAATATTATATAATTATACTCACCTGATGGTTTTCGTTTGTCTTTAACTACCACAATAACAGTCACTAATATGAATTTATAACAATCATTAAGTGTTAATAATAACTTAATAAACTCACCAATAATAATTATCACCACAATTACAATAACTATAACAGTCACAATTATAACTCTTGATGATAGCCCACCATCTGTTATTATTAATAAATATAATTAACATTTCATAAGTGGTTGCTACAGTTTTTTGTCTACCAGTGGATGGAGATTCTGAAGGTGTTGGTAACATTGTTGTGCCTGTCTGTGATGTTGTTGGTGGTGTTGGTGATGGTGATGATGATGATGATGATGGTGATGGAGTTGGTGATGGAGTTGGCGATGGTGATAGTGATGGTGATGATGACATGATCGAAGGAGACATTTCCTCACTACTGTGTTGTATTAACTGATAAGCTGGGTGGTAGTTGATAACACCATCATGTTCAATATCATAAAATAATATGTTATAATCACTAGTATAAATACTCTCTATACACTTTGTAACATTCCTGCTACCCAAAGGCCTATTGATATTGAGTTGACCATTACATTCAGTCCTTGTACACAGGTATTCAATGGAACATCCTAATGACTGACTTCCTTCAACAAATATACATGTGAAACAAACTCGTCCTGTTGTGGAGTCCTGTACAACTACATCTCCTCTTTGTATGTCAAACGTACCTGTATATACAAGGTCATCAAATATATTTTATATTTGATTATATACTCACTTATATCCATTGAATTGTTAGAGACAATTTCCAATCCAGAATCATATATTAAAATTATATTAACACTCCACATCTTATTATCATTCAGAAACCCAACATTAATCTCTCCTGTTATTACTGGTGAATATTGTGTTATAATACCTGTTCTGTTATACACACAAGATCCTGAATTATCAGTCAGTTCAGTAATACATACATATATTCCACTAGGTTGTGGATTCATGAGAATAGTATCCTATAATAGTATATTAATAGAATATCACAGCTACTAGTATCAGTGACTCACTCTTATAATTGTGTTTATAATCCAATTACCATTTTCAATTCTAATTCCAATATCATAGTCTGTTATATGTACTATAAACAAAAGAATAGTAATTATTATAACAACATCTGTTCAATTTACCTGTTTCAATGGTTATAATACTTTCATTTTTTTCTCCCTCCAGATCTTCACTTATAACAGCTGTTATACTGATAGTATAGGTACCAAACTCACTAACATTATATGTGTATTGAGTATCAAGTGTTCCAGTTAGTGATATTTGTTTAACAAGTTCTTCTTCATTAGTGATATTAATATTATATTTTGATATTGTGAATTCAGGTAGAGTATATGGAGTGTTCCAGTTACACTGAATAGTGTATAGTAAACTGATAACACAAGTCAAATCTACAGGATCAGGTTTACCTATAATGAATAAAATCATGAATAATTACAATGATCATCTGATTTCATTGCACAGTCATATTTTATTTTGAGTCACATGACAACATTGAGCTCCTACTTTGAATAAATAATGTAAATAATATCATTTCCAACATCACTAACATATCCTGATGCAATACATATTACAATGGTATTATTCAGTTTAGGATTTCCTGGTATAGTGAGACTTGAATTATGTGTACCCTGACCATATGTGATTATTCCAAGATCAGTGATAGAAGAATCAGTTGAGGTAGCTTCATTCACATTCCATTGAATGGATACTCCATTATTATCTACTGAACACTTGTACACTGCTGTCTGTTGTATAGTAATATTAGGAGATGGAATAAACGAGAACTCAACACCTGTATAACAAGGATTAATAAAAACAAGATGCTGTAGATAGAAAAGGAAGTATCCCTATGATTGCTTTGTGGTGTCCAACATTTAGTAGTCATGGCTGACTTTCTCATGCCTGAAGCACTACTATTATTTTGACAACCCATGTCGAACCCCTTGGCACAGAGATTCCAAACAAACAATAATATACTTATTTGAAAATGGTTAATGAATTTACACATATATATACCACAATACAATGTAATAATATACAGCTTACATAACAATAGTTGTTTGGGTAGGGTTGGGTAAATTATATTGTAGCATATCTACAATTATAATTATAGAGTTCGAGCCAATACTCTCTGGTCAGTCCAGTTTTGGCCCAACAGCTACAAACTAAAACATTCCTCATTAAATACAGTATCAGTACCGCATTGATTTTAGCAGTATCACTAAGTGTATTCAGCTTTCTTTATGCTTGTGTGTTCTTTACACACCATATAGCTACCAGTCCTAAATTCACTGGACATATAATATAAACAAAGTCTGATAGATTTGTCTACATCATTTTTTAAGGAGATACTGCACTACCACATCCACAGCACTGGCAAAGCACAACGTGATCACATTAATTCTTTTAACCTCTCATGTATATAATTATATATATATATATATATATATAATATATATTTAAAAGACTTTCACGCCTAACATCAAAGACTCAATTGAAGTTAGCCTCACATTCAGTAGCCTCGCATTCCACACCTCACTGTAAACCCCGCCTAGCGAAATTCTTTTGGTTTATTAACTTGTTGTGGAATGTACAAGGGTTGGGCTGATTTAACTATCGTGCGGGTGGGGCTGGCTAGTTGCGATAATATGATAATTATTATATATATTATATATAACTAAGTTTATGATAATTATTATTAATATATAATATATGTAACATGTTAAACTTAGGGACTGGTTGTTTCCAAAACGGACAAAGTGAAAGAATAATCTAGGATTTCGCTGAGAGCAGTAATGTTGTGTTCTATTTGTCTAGGTCTACCTTCTGTTATTTTTTTAATATTGTTTTATAATAATTTTTACAAGTGTCACCATATAATACAGTCTAGAACTTTATTTTGTTATTTGTCTAACAAGTGCTATAATATATGTTGTGTATTACTATCAGTATGTTAAGTTGCATAATAATTTTCTGTTAAGTGTTATGTTGTGCAATACTTTTCACAAGAATTATATATTTATAGTCTAGAACTTTCTTAGGTTGTGTAATACATTTTGTGTTATGTTGTGTAATGCTCAATCTAGAATCTTCCATATTGTGTAATACTTATTTCTTCTTATAATCATTTCACTATATAAAACCATTACAAAAGTGGTCAAGATTAACTTCCTTATAGTCATAGTACTGGTTAGTAGTTGGAGTAGAGTTGTTATTCAAGCTCGGTTGACATGGTATGGATCAAGAACATTGAATTGTATGACATTATGCTATTGACATTTAGGGTCGAAGGAAAAAGTACAAAATCTGTACTAAGAGATTAGTGGAGCTTATATGTCTACATGGTTTGCCTCCAAAATGTAAAAAAGGTTCACGCACAACACCTGATGGGTATTGGATGAGACTGTCTCAGGAACTTTCAGGAAGATCAAAACCTTCTCCTGCATTTATCAAAGCAGTATACTGCTATTGGCATAAGGATTTACAGCTTGTACAATCTCAAGTTATGCAACTGTTACCAGATGATGATCAGGTAACGAACTGTTACATATTATAATTGCATAATATTTTAGAGATACTAACTATTACTTAGAAACAAGTTAATAGTAGGACACAAATAAAATCTGATCAACTTGAAAGAGAGCTGGTATAGAATGATAATTTAGTTGTAAAAACATTATTTAACTGGGAAATGTAAATTTTAATATAGCAGTTTTCAAAGCAGAAGCAAAAAGATTTAAATTTAGATGTCTCAGTGACTGGTATAATAATTATATATGCAAGGTAATTTTATCACCATTTTTAACTTTCAAATTACAGGATTACTTCGCAGTGAAAGTATTTCTAATTTGAGTACAAAAAATATTGCTGATGTGAGTATGACACCAGTACCTAATATCACAACATTAAGTTCAGTGCCAACCATAACAATCCCTATGAGTATACCACACCAGTTAACGGAAGGAAAATATGATGAAGAAAATGCTGAATTGTATTGTTTATGTAAAAAAGCTTATGATGAGCGGTATGTCCTAAGCATACCAATGCACATTATTTATTTATCTGAACTACATGCAGGTTTATGCTGATGTGCAACTTCTGCTTACAGTTCTATCATTTAGATTGCATTGGTCTGGATATATCTGAAGAAAAAGCAAAGAGTATTGGAATTTATAAATGCTCTTTATGTGAAATTAATGGGAAAACAGAAGTTCTTTATGAAGAAGGTATATACATAAATGTTTTAGAAACCACAATTGTTTGATTGATTAGCATTTCTCTTTTCAGAGAATCGCTACAAAACAGCTATGAATCTTGCATATGGAGAGGTATTGAATAGGCTATAGATATGATTGTATATATATAGTTTTAATTAATTTATCTTAATGCACATAACATTAATCAATGTAGGAAAAATTTGATGCTGGACTTCCACTTTACCTTTCAACTCCGTTAGAATGGTCAGAAAAAAAGTTGCAAGTATATTATTGTAGTAATTTATTATCATTTTGGAATTATTGACATTATTCCTACACAGCACCATGTTTCTTCTCCTGATTGGGAGGAAAACAGTTATTTTTGTGCATCACTTCAAAAGGAAGTTAAGATAAAGCTCTCTTGGGATGAGTGGGAATCCATGGGAGGTCCCCAACATACTCTCAGTGATGAATGGTATATTCCCGTCATAAAACTATTGTCAGCAACAAACCCATTTTGTACGTTGATGTTTGACAGAAAGTGGGTGAAGAAATCATTTCGAAAACAGTCTAAATATCTTTTTAGATGCTATGGTCACTGTGCTTTTGCAAATTGCCAAGTATCCTTCCGTTTTTGTGTTTTGGATGCAAAATTTGAGCCAAAAAATCACCAATCGCTTGATGTAGAAATTTATTATAATGGTAATCCTTTTCATTTAAAAGGTGAGAAACATTCTCGACCAATCAAAAAGTCAGAACGTTCTCTCCTTAAGCATTCGTTGAAGTTTAATTCACCATCTTCCATTTATATGAAAAGATTCTCCAAACTCTCCGAGATAGAACTTGATTCAGGAAATAGGGATAAAGTTGGAAGTAGTCCGTCTGTCTTACAAAAAATTTCCTCTGAGGGTAAAAAAGAGGAATACAGAGATGTTGATCTGATTACCTCTCTTCACATACTGAAGTGTGAATTTGATGGTACTCACTCAGCTGGCCATGGAGCATGTGCCGAATACATTCAAAGAATTTGTGCATTTCCTTTCCATGTGATGTGCTACACTCCAATTGGAATTCGCTTGTATCATTACCTTGCCAAAGACAGTACGTTATTTTGTGATGCTACTGGAACAATTGTATCCATGAAAGGTCAGAATTGCATCAAAGATAAAGCTTTGTATTATGCCTTAGTTTTGAGACATCCTTCAGGCAAGCATCCTCCGGTTGCCTTTGCAGAATTTTTATCAAACGAACACTCTGTTCTTGCTGTTTGTTTCTTCTTAGAAAATTTCCGAAATCACGAAAGAAACATTTATGGTCGAAAAAACCTCATAATCCCAAAGCACATGGTCATTGACAGGAGCTTAGTTTTACTGTTGAGCTTTCTAAAAGTTTATAATTCTGAGTCTCTTTCTGATTATGTACATCGGTGTTTTAGAATAGTGACTGGGTGTGCAGAGACAGGTGATCATAACTTAATGTTCATCCATGCATGTGTAAGTCATGTGATGAAAAGTGCTAGGAATGATTTCAAAAAGCTCTTGTAAGTGTATAGTATTCATTTATTTTAGAATATTTGCACATTGCTATTTCATTTATTGCAGCAAAGGTGAAGGTTATCGATTTGCCATGTATGCATTTTCCATCCTTCTTAATTCATGGAGTTTAGAACGATTTATTTCAAGACTGAGACTCTGTGTTACTGTTTTCCAGTCACCTACTGTTGATGAACCTGTGTACAGTAGTTACGAACAGTTAATGCAAATAATGAGAGAGCTGCCAAATGAAGAGAATGAGAGTGATGAAAGTCCATTGTTAACTGATCATAATCTCCTCAGTGACGATTTTTCAGAAGATACTTCTGAAGAAAGAGAAGTTTACATGGAAGCTAGTAGGCCTTTCCTTCCTTATATAATGGGAAGGATAAGCGATGTACATATATCAGGTAATAGTGATGGTAAATCTAATAATCTCTTTCAGTTTGGGTGGCTGAACAGTATGGAACGAAAGTGGCTATCTCTAACACCATTTTGGTCATGCATCCTAAGAGGTATCATTCTACATTCATTTAATTGGCAACTCACTTTGTCTTCAATTAAATAGGTGATCCATCTCGTTACAAGGATTGGCAAGGTGCCCAGTCTACTGAGTTTGCTGATGTGTCTGCAGTGAGTTTGCAATATTGAACTACCATGTTAATAAAGTTGCTTTAATTTGTTTAGCAAGTTGCTGTAGAGAGAACTTCAGGAGCAATTGAGGCCTGGAATGGTATATTAAAGAATAATGACCATCCCAACCATCGCCTGAGACCAGATATTTTTATTAAAGATCATTACCCAATACTTAAGGGTAGGCAAATGGCTTTTATCGACAATTTGTCCTCTAAACAGAAGAAAAAATTGACAGTCAGTGTTTCCTTACTTTAGTTATGGTATGTAATAATCAACTTTTTTTGCAGAGAACCTTGAATAAACCGAACAAACCGTTGAAGGAAGAGTGGGCAAGGAGACCTAAGAAGAGGAAGTTACCTTTTACTAATCGTGGAGTTTATCAGCAACCACCATTAAAAAACTTCAAAATTTTAAAGTATGGTTATACTACAAATGAATTCGAACATGCATGCACACAGTAA
Organism: Petrosia ficiformis; assembly: GCA_947044365.1. NCBI lineage: Eukaryota > Metazoa > Porifera > Demospongiae > Haplosclerida > Petrosiidae > Petrosia > Petrosia ficiformis. The sequence goes on along the minus strand of OX345637.1, from coordinate 10,802,957 downwards.
TTCCCTATATGCATTCACTATAATAGCACCCCAGAGCAAGATGAAGTAGACAAAATGGACCCAGTTTTGGATTGTGTAATCATTAAAAGCAGCAGGTATGTGGCACTTATAAAAATTTTTGCTGTTCATTTATCAATTTTGCTTAAGAGCAACTAGTCAGAAAACTGAGGTAAATATTAAATATGATATTATACTCAATCCTATGTCACAAAATGCTTTGTCTAGGATATTACATCGTTGCCTATAATCTTGAGAAAGCAGCCAAATAGGGGCATTTCTAATAAATGTTTGAAGTATTGTTGGGGTAACTCAGTCATTCAAGCCCTGGAATGCACTAGCCTGCCACGTTTTCTACAAGGTAAACTTACACTACTGACCTCATTTTATATTCAACATGCATGTCACGCTCAACAGGAATTCCATTGAATAAGATGCAACAGGATTACCTTGAATTACATTGTCGCTTACAAAAAGGAAAGATTGGTGATGCATCAACTCTTCTGGTAAATTGTATTTTTGTTTCTTTCCTTAATGTGCTTTGCATTCCACAGCAAGGGATCACTTCTATGAACATGACTTTGCAAAATGATGCTGCAGAAGGATTGCTAATATTGTGCAACAACTTGGAGGTCTTATATTCATGCAGACTTTTATCTTGTTATTGAATTCAATTTTGTAAAGGACAATGATGATCAGCTAACTTCCATTTTAATTGAAAGAACAGGAATTTGTTCAGATTGTAACTTTGTAAGTGATTATTTATTATTATCCATTATATTAGTCTCTTTTTCAAAAAAAGGTTAAGCAAGAAGTTGTTACACATTATCACTGTGAAATGAATATGACCATACAAGTGAAATCAAGCACTGTGTCTGAGTTGTATTCACAATTTCTTAGTTTGACAACATCTGAGGGATTGTTAACTTGCAAAAGGTAATGTAATTTAATAAATAAATGAAATGTAATAGTATTTGCCAAATGTTTGTGCAGTGCCTGTGGAATTTGTACTAAACATTTATCTGTATCTGGCAAGCTGATCAAACTACCTGATACATTACTCATGTGCTTTTGTCGTGTTGGAGGTGCCATGCCATCAAAGTGTGGAGTAATCTTGGAAAGGTTTGTAAGAATGTATTACACATGATGTTGATAACAACATATTTGCATTGCATTTCAAGATACTTTTCTGCAAGTCTTCATGATTCAAGTATAATGTCGTACACATTGGCCTCTATTATTGTAAGACAAAACTATAGACTTTATATTGTGTTTTTATGTCTTTGAACTTCATCAGATTCATCATGGTGGGACCAGAGGTGGGACTAACTCTGGACATTGTAAATAGTTTTGCAAAAATAAATTAAAATATTACATCTAATTGGATTAACAGATACATCTCTGGTATGGGATAATGAATGTTGGATCCATTATAACGATTCAAGTGTCACATACGAGAATGCAGACTATCACCTGGATGAATATGTTGCAGTATGTACTTGTATGATGTCAGCAAAAGCATTAATGATATCTTTACCTTTCAATTGCAGACAAACGTGGCAATAGCAGTGTACACATCACCAGATTCAAAGGTAAATGTATACACTATGGTTTTGTTGTAGACATTGGTACTTTATAATTATAGTGAGTGTATTGATTAGGTGTTTTTGAAGCCATTAGCTGGATGGCCACCACCACTCTCTCCAAGATTGCCTCCAGTAAATAATTATTATTTAGTATTATATATATTATATATAATCTTCACAATTCATGCACAGTGTGAGACATTTGGATTACATTGCACAACTAAGGTATACTTGTAAATCTCACTGCATTGCTGACTTTTTCATTTAGGTATGGAATGACTTGGTTGAGAGTAACTCAGACATCCACCTGCAGTCATTCAGAGGAACAACCTGGCTTTTATTTGAGGTTTGCTTGGAATCACTCATTTGTAAATTAACTAATACTTCCATAATAGGCTATTGTGAAGTATCTCCATCTACTTTGTACTGAATTAAAAGTGTGTTGTTGTGTACACATCATGTAAAGAATATTATTTTTTGTAAACAGAATAAAACGAGAATGCATTGTTTTGATCCTGTGTTCTTACCCAAACTAAAAGCAAATGGTTACCATGCTGTTCAAAAATTCACTTAGGTAACCCATTCAAGTCATTCAATCACTTTATAAATTCTATGTTTGCTTTGCATAGCATGTCGATATATTTTCCATGGAATACCTGCTATTTCCAGTGCATTTGTCATCACATTGGGTCCTTGTTGTAAGTTCAGAGATTGTGTGCAATAATATTAATCATCATGGTTATTATATACAGGTGATAGGCATGGATGATCAGATCATCTACTACATAGATCATCTACACAATGAATCTCCCACTACTGTGAACTGGATATGGTATATAACCACTAATTTATATACAATAATTTTATTATGAATTTGTATCTCTGCATTTTGTATAGGTATTACTTATGTCAGGAAAGCATACAAAGAAGATATGCAACACTTAGAAGATGTAATTGGAGATACGCAAATTCTAAGGTGCAAATACAATGACAAATACATTGAAATTTCATTTGTTACATAAGTATCTTTACATAATTTTAATTATAGGACATTAAACTTATGCACCAAATGAATAGCTATGACTGTGGAATTTATTTGCTAATGGTAAGAATAAATATGTCCATTAATATCAGTGCAATATTTATTAACAATAATAATCGTTATTTAAAGGCTGCCAGGTGTTTTGCAATGAAATGTAAACTGTCATACACAGTGGTGAATATTATTATATCACTCTAATTTCATGTCTTTAAGTTTGTTGACCACAGGAAGCAGCTGCTCTAGCAAGGAAACAATTCTTGTATGAAATAATGACAAACAAGATAAGAATTGACAATGAATGTAAGTTGAAGTGTTAAAAGTTGTAAAACATAGTCTATAATTATAATTACACAAAAGTTGAAAGTGCTTACAAGAGATCAACAATATTAGAAATTGCTCCTCTTTCTATATCCGGTGTGACAGAGGTATAAATAGTTCAGTACTAACATCGATTTGGCAAAGCATAATCAAATGATATTAGGTCTCAGATGATGATGACAATGATCTACCATTGGTTACCTTCTCTAGTTGTGCAAATACTTCCAAGGAAAAGGAAGGTAATGGTATACTACAGTTGGTACCAATTTATTTAGTTTTGTTTTTCTCCAGTCCATGAATCTCAATCAAAACAACCACCACAGAATGTGAATATGAAAATCACTTTAATAATAGTATCAGTTACTCACAAGTATAGCGATTTAAGATAGACCATCAGCGTATATTGTGATCATTGAATGGGCGTTCCTTAAATTTGAATTCGCCATTGAACTAACATAGTAACAACTAAATCCAAGTGACTTTTAGATCCCTAACATACATGTGAATATGAAAATCACTTTAATAATAGTATCAGTTACTCACAAGTATAGCGATTTAAGATAGACCATCAGCGTATATTGTGATCATTGAATGGGTGTTCCTTAAATTTGAATTCGCCATTGAACTAACATAGTAACAACTAAATCAAGTGACTTTTAGATATATACCTAGCATACATATGAATCGGAAAATCACTTTAATAATAGTATCAGTTACTCACAAGTATAGCGATTTAAGATAGACCATCAGCGTATATTGTGATCATTGAATGGGCGTTCCTTAAATTTGAATTCGCCATTGAACTAACATAGTAACAACTAAATCCAAGTGACTTTTAGATCCCTAAAATACATGTGAATATGAAAATCACTTTAATAATAGTATCAGTTACTCACAAGTATAGCGATTTAAGATAGACCATCAGCGTATATTGTGATCATTGAATGGGCGTTCCTTAAATTTGAATTCGCCATTGAACTAACATAGTAACAACTAAATCCAAGTGACTTTTAGATCCCTAAAATACATGTGAATATGAAAATCACTTTAATAATAGTATCAGTTACTCACAAGTATAGCGATTTAAGATAGACCATCAGCGTATATTGTGATCATTGAATGGGTGTTCCTTAAATTTGAATTCGCCATTGAACTAACATAGTAACAACTAAATCAAGTGACTTTTAGATATATACCTAGCATACATATGAATCGGAAAATCACTTTAATAATAGTATCAGTTACTCACAAGTATAGCGATTTAAGATAGACCATCAGCGTATATTGTGATCATTGAATGGGCGTTCCTTAAATTTGAATTCGCCATTGAACTAACATAGTAACAACTAAATCCAAGTGACTTTTAGATCCCTAACATACATGTGAATATGAAAATCACTTTAATAATAGTATCAGTTACTCACAAGTATAGCGATTTAAGATAGACCATCAGCGTATATTGTGATCATTGAATGGGCGTTCCTTAAATTTGAATTCGCCATTGAACTAACATAGTAACAACTAAATCCAAGTGACTTTTAGATCCCTAACATACATGTGAATATGAAAATCACTTTAATAATAGTATCAGTTACTCACAAGTATAGCGATTTAAGATAGACCATCAGCGTATATTGTGATCATTGAATGGGTGTTCCTTAAATTTGAATTCGCCATTGAACTAACATAGTAACAACTAAATCCAAGTGACTTTTAGATATATACCTAGCATACATATGAATCGGAAAATCACTTTAATAATAGTATCAGTTACTCACAAGTATAGCGATTTAAGATAGACCATCAGCGTATATTGTGATCATTGAATGGGCGTTCCGAATTCGCCATTGAACTAACATAGTAACAACTAAATCCAAGTGACTTTTAGATGTATACCTAGCATACATATGAATAGGAAAATCACTTTAATAATAGTATCAGTCACTTACAAATATTTTTAAGTTAGACTATTAGCGTGTATTGTGATCAGTACAATTTACATATAATTATTTACTTACAGGCTAGCTAATGTTGATGGTGACATCTCTGCATTAGTAATTCTATAAAAATATAATTCATTAAATTACTTATATCTGTATGTTGTATAAACACATATTTATGTAATATACTTTTATTATAATAATATTATGACAATGTCTTTATCTGCTCTCAACCAGTGTACTTTTGTGGCCATTCTGAAATCCTGAATTTTTTACTCAAGCTTATCTACTAGTGTCAGAAAATTTGAAACTTCAGAAAATTTGACTGGTGAAATTTCTGGAAATGGTAAATTAACAATCAAAATATTAGAACAATAAGAAAATACTAACCGTCAAAACATTTCAACATCTATAATTTTTAATATTTCAGAAAAAGCCAACATTGAAAAAAAAATGAACAAGGAAAAATTTTGATATTTCAGAAAGTTCCATGTTTGAAGAAACTGAACATGTAAAAATTTTTCAGGTTTCATTCATGTTTGAAACCTTCATTATTAAAAAAAATGATTTGTTGTTTATTAATTGAATTAAAATAATAAGTAGTACTAGAAAAATGGAGAATATAAGCACAGATTTGTTAACTAGCTGGATTAAGCAAGGAGATACTTATGAGTGGATTAGTAATGAACTGAAAGTTTTATTTCCAGAGAAGCAAAGAGGATTTTCTGCTAGAAGTGTAAGACGATTCTGCTTAAATGAGGGCATAACAAAGTTGGATCTTGTAACTGTGGAGTCTCTTATTTTCAAATTGTCAACATCAATCAAGAATACTACCATTCCATCAAATAGCTCTTGTGATATGGACTCAGCAATAAAATCCACCTTTGCTGTGTCATTGGTCAAAGTCATAGGAAAGTTTGATATCTTCTTCAGTCGTCCATGTTCTGTATATGCACATATCTCAACATTTTTTTTCCATTCCTCTTTCTTAGGCAGTTTAGAGCCAGACTCCACACTTTCTTGTGATACAACACCTGGTGGTTTGCTTACAGGTCCTTTGTGTTTGTAACCAGTTTGTTTGACAATTGCTTTTTTTCCTGCACAAGGCTTGTATGTAGAATATGGAAAGGCATATGCAGGTTCAACATTGACCTCAATGGTACTACTGTCCCCTTGGACTTCATACTCTAGATACTGACTAAGTAAAGTAAATTGCCCAGTTTCATCAGGTACTTCAGTTGTGCCATCACTTCCAACAAGTACTATGCTATCTGGAAATACATTGAAAATTTTACCTATCCAATAGGTTGTTAGCTGAAACTCTTTTAATCTTCTAGATTTGCCACAATATTCTGGGGTGAACAACTTGTCTAGTTCTACAGACATGATTTACCAATGACCACGTGCTTGGGTGGAGCAATGGGTGGGCTTATTCAGTTAATTAATTATATAAGTTTGCATGAGTTGTGCATGTGTTACTGAAATATCAAAATTTTTACTTGTTCAATTTTTTTCAAATTTAAGATTTTCTGAAATATCAAAAATTTTTCCTTGTTCATTTTTTTTTCAATGTTGGCTTTTTCTGAAATATTAAAAATTATAGATGTTGAAATGTTTTGACGGTTAGTATTTTCTTATTGTTCTAATATTTTGATTGTTAATTTACCATTTCCAGAAATTTCACCAGTCAAATTTTCTGAAGTTTCAAATTTTCTGACACTAGTAGATAAGCTTGAGTAAAAAATTCAGGATTTCAGAATGGCCACAAAAGTACACTGGTTGCTCTCACACTGATCAGCAATACAGTAGTTATCCAGTGTGCCTGTTATTCCGATGTTCACCCACAGCATATTATTTTTACACAATTGTTCGTTTTTGATCTGTTCATTCTGTCATATATACAATGCATAAAATTACAAACAAGTTATCTTTATTACATTCTTTGTCCATTCTGGTTTTTAATAAAGAGCAATTTATTACTTGGAAACTCCTTGACGTCTTAAATAGTTTCTTTGACACCAGTGGAATTGTTTAATGTTGTGTAGCAGGTTGCTTGTAATTTTGTATTAACAGGAATATCTACTCAATATATATATATATAATAATTGTGTATATAATCATACAATTTATAAGTATGTTGGAGCACAGCCAACTACTGGGATGATGTGAAGCCAAAGCATTGGAGCCAGTTAGAATACAGAATTAGATATACCTTGTTAGATGCAGAATTAGATATACCTTGTTAGATGCAGCAATAATTTATAAAACCTACCTTTATAAATATGAGTAGCGGGTATTGTTATAAATTTTGAATGAGAGGCTGCAGGTTGCCAGATATTTAGCAGGGAAATTTTTGTGGTTAACTTCAAAACCTCAAGAATGCGGGGCTGAACGTATGTGGGGCTAACTTCAGTTGAGTACATCAAAGGTACTGACTGTTCTATATTTTCATATAGCACACTTTTTTGACCATATCCTGTTCTATATTTTCCGGATGTTGTTTATAACACTAGAAAACAACGCGCTTACCTCGGGTTTAGTGCAAGAACGCTAAGTACTTCATTCTTATTCTCCATTGTATCAATCCAAAGTACTAATACTGTACTATAATCCAGTTAAAGTACCGGTACGAGTGTTGTATGGAAAATATAGCACGAGGGGTGGGGTCGAGAAGCTCATAAAGCACGAGGCGTAGCTTCTTGACCCCACCCCCACCCCCACCCCCAGTGCTATATTTTCCAAGACAACACGAGCGAAACCGGTGCTTTAACTAATACATATATGTATATATAGCTATATATATATATATATATATATAGTATGATGGTGACATCATCCCTTTGATGTGGTGAGTCATATGTATTGTATAGATCTTCCATTTGCACACAATGCAGGAGATGTCACCATCATACAATATATTGTATATAGTATGCTAATAGGTCCTATATACTGAATATAGGACCCTTGTTTTGTGTCCTCAGATGTGATATCACACATCCTTGGACACAAAACTCATGCAGGTCCTATATTTTGTAGCATACTATATAATATACATATATATATATATTATATATATATATATAATATATATATATTATATATATATATATATATAAATATACCATGCATAGTTAACAGAAACATCAAAGAGCCGACAGGGCGTATATATGGCATATATCCCTGACCACAGGGCAGTTATACAACCGCAGGGAAGGTTCGTTCACGAGTACAGCAGGGATATATGCCATATATCATCCCTGGTATGACGTCATGGTTTTGCACATGTGTAGTCACCGAAAGTCTAAAGAGAATGAAGGCTATGAAGCGTGTTCGATAAGTAAACACACAAAAGAAGCTCTCTTTGTCTCTTAAAAAAAAAAGAAAAAAAAGAACCAATAGATGGGCGTTTCTCCCAGGAACTATTCGTTTGATTGTCCCATATTGTAAGTTGTGTTAGCCTGTTACTCGTGTCCATTGTCCTGTTCTTCTTTGATGTTTCTGTTAGCTATAGAATATAGCACACCTCGATATTGCACACCTCGATATTGGCTTCGCCTCGGACTAATATCTCGGTGCTCGGGTCTTATATTCGCCATATATCCCTCGAAGTCATGGTATATATATTACATATACATAATTTATTATAATGAGATCGTACCATGTAATGGAGTTACAGCTGCAGACAGCAAAATACACATCAACAGCATTATCTCAGTACGGTAGTTTCGTTTTGTACAAGACATCTTTTGTTAGTTATTTTCTCCAGGGGGTTTTTATTTCTTCTGCGATGTGATATTATTGTCTGCATGCACTTGAAATACAGCAGCTATAGACAACACGCTAGTGCATTTGCACATATATATTCGCATGTCCTTGCTGTGCTGGCTTGTTATTGTCCATAGTCACAATTTTATTACAAATCAGCAAAATCTTCTGATATAATTTCTTGACATCTTTATACTGAACACATGACTTCATTATTACAACAGTGAGTCATAAGTACTTAATACATGTACAGTACTCAAAATAGTTTTTTTTAATGTGTCCAGCAGAATCATCTGGACAAAACGATATTGACCCATCAAGTTGTGAAATTTGTCTGTAAAAAAAATATCACAAACCCACACTACAATTATATATTTATAGCATAAAGAAGTAGGCCATGACTGCTCTCGACAAATAATTAACCTCACTATGAAGATACTTTACTTTTGGTGTAATTCTTGTAACTAGTCAGAAAATGCTTATGGCCAATTGCTGGAAATTATTAATTTTCAAGCACTCCATGTATATTATAGTGATACGTGCATACATGCATACCTTATTACATTATGTAATCTACCACATTGTTTATTTGTATTTGTTATACATAATTATACATACGTAATTAATATTGTATACATACATATACATGCATTCATATATATAATACAAACATTCATACCATACATGTATGTTTACATACTATATGAATTGCATGTTAATTCTTACTGCTGATGTGAAGTGTTGTAGTAAGAATTAGGTCAGTTTGTGCATATTATGAATGTTATCACTTATCTTATCTTGTGGGAGGATTGATTACTTGGGAATCCTGATTTTCAAACCTGTCACATCAGTCATCCTCCACTGTCAATTTACGTAATCATTGTGAATAACACATTCTAACACCAAAGGTTATGAACACAAACAATTGTGACTTATTTGAATTCAGCAATAATTGATATGTATATTATATGTATGAATGTATGAAGTATATGTATGTATTTGCACAAAAGTAGTGATAAGGTAACCAAATTAATGGTTGTTTAAAAGAACCAAATCATTTTTACAGTGTAATAATATATACCACAGGTTGTATAATAATACTATACTATACACACTGCATTAACATTGTTTTTGTTACTATGCTTTATTATGACATGTACTTTATATATCAGTCAATATGAAACTAATATTTGTAAATACATGTAATTCCTAGCAGGAAAAAATACATTGAAAGTCCAGTAACCAACAAAAGGTTAAAATTACTTATTAATTTTTAAAGTGTGTACTACAAAAACAGTTTGGTTATTTCAATCAATCAGTGGATTACTTCAATTGCATTTAAAATATCCATTACTGCTGAATTTAGGTGTTGAAGAACAGGCAAGCTTAACCTTTGGTGTTGGAATGTTGTTCATAATAACATGTGAATTTGTCATGATTCACAGTTTACATGTCACTACTTCCCCACTATAAATATACTGACATCTTATCAGTCATCCTCCACTATCAATTTAGTCATTGTGAACAACAACACCAAAAATTACAAATGCAAACTGACCTACCTTTCAACACCAGAATACAGCAGTATGGTGTTAAAAAGCATTTTATTAAATTTACAACTGATTTGTTGAAATAACCAAATTATTTTTGCAGCATACGTATATAGTTACTGTGACACATACTCTTTAAGGATGGAGAAAAAGAGGGCTAGAGCTTTTGGTTTTAAACCTGAACCCTCCAGTCTCTGAGAGACGCTCACAACAGTTCATCATAAAATCCTGTCCAAACATAGTGTGCATGCTGTATACACAGAATTTATTCAAATTAACATAAGTAACATTTGATATTTTTGGTAACACACAATCACATATACTCACACACAACCAGACCATTATAACGCTCCACTTACACATGACAAGGGTTACTAGTAAAACTACTCTATCAAAATTACATTAACATACCATAATAATTCCCATTAATGATAAATATAATAATGAAGCCGGCCTTAGCCAAAGAAAGAAATGTCTTAGTAACAATCATGATTTTAGTATTTTTCTGTGGGATGCAAATAAAATATAAGTAAACTAAAAGAAATAATTTCTGCATAATGATATATTTGATACCAGATCATAATCATTCAATGACAAACCCATAAAAACTGTATACACTTAACAGATATATAACCTTGGGGTCGATGGATTATTGGAACTCATTTAACTTCTACCATGGACAACTTGATAAAACCAAAACCACAGAATCCAAAACCCCAGAATCAAGAATCATCAAAATTGGTGCTGGGCTTATATTGACACTTTTTTTATAATGGCTGAGTAAGTTTTAGACACCAAATGTCGTCATATAAGTAGTATTTTACAAATACATTTATTTCATACCATATATATAGCTAGTAACTTTCCAAAAGCACTCGTGATATAGTATGAAAACTGATAAAGATGAGTAGTTATTATATACCTGTTGAGTCATTGTAACAGTTGTCATATGATTTGTATTATGACATTAGCTAATAATTAACCCTTAGAGCACTGATGTCACATATATTTGACATTTGACCCCTGCGTGGTTCAGAGTATGTTCCTAGCATTGCAAAGCACTCCAATTTGGCTGCCCTTTGGCCTAAATAATGAGTACTGAAACAAGTGTATGTAGAGAAAAAAAACATCCCTATGATTGCTTTGTGGTGTCCAGCATTCATGGCTGACTTTATCATGCCTAAAACACATCAGCTTATTATAGTTATTATTTTGATTATCTACTCTCCTGACCTTTCAAAGGACCTTGTAGAACTTTAGGAATATATTTCAGGCAGAATAGCTAGCTACTAGTTCCAGTTTCTACGTAAGCTACTTAGCTACAGGCACCTTTTCTGTATAGCTCGAGCGCGCGTTCTTTTACGCGCCACACCCATTAATTGACCGAGCCCAACTTCCTTAACTACGTATACAACGCATACTCGCGCAAGTGGACACAAGAAAATATATAATTATAATTATATATATATAATTATAGTTCGAACCCGTGGGAAAGCAATCATAGGGATGGCCCTACGGGCCATAAAAATCTTAAAGGGGGATGTCCCCTCGTTAATGAGAATTCGAAAGGGGCGCAACCCTTCGCCACCCACGCAGTTTGTGGTTTCAGTGACACCGCCCACTCAATCTGGTGGGTATTTTCCCTGGTGCCAACATGCAGTGGGGTCATTTTTGTTTGCCACAGTTGCAGTCAAAAGAGGGAGAACACTGCATTTGAATTAGTCATACAAAGGGCTTGGGGACTTTCGAGTCCCAGTAAGCAAGTCGGTAGAAGTAGTACTCCATGTCAGAAATGGACCCAAGTTTGGGGTAGAGAAAGTGAACAGTGGCCAAAATATATGCAGCAGAGATGAAATGAAAAACATTTGAGAAGCAAGCTTAGTTCTTTTAAGGTGGTACTAGGGAGTGGGCGGATGCGACTCCAATCAGTTTCAAAATGGAATATTATATAATATGACTCTAACCTGGTGTAGTAGCAACCTTCATATCTTCTAATCACCTTTATAGGGTCCTGGAATTGATAAAACATATATAAAATGTCCATTTTTGCAATCTCAATAAGTACAAAACCGAGAAAGCCACGCCCACCAATCATGGGGTGCACCAAGTACAATGCATTTACAGAAAACAAATAGAGCCGTTTTCTGGAAATTCATTTTACTTTTATAGTTACAAGAGGCTGAAGAAAGCAATTGATGCAGATGTTTATGACCTAATGATCCTTTACAAAAACTCACATTTTAAACCTTTTTTAAAATAACAGTAACAATCAACCGTAAATTGACATTGTCCCACCTTGACATACTCACAACCTCATGAAAAATAAATTAAAATACCTGCTATTTGAGCACATGTAGTAGTGTAGTGTTTATATCTCCTCTCTTTTCTCTCAATAGCTTGTATTTCTATTGAGGAAAGTGGTGACCCTCTTGGATTGTTTGGATCAGTGCTTTCTAGGCACTATCAAACTCCGATATTTCTCAGACAGCAACTACAGTTACCCGCCATTGTTTCCCACCCACCGCCCGTGGAAAATAAACTATCAGTCAAAACATTTAGGCCCAATAATTATACTCCCGGGTGGGTGTGGCTTCCAAAAATACAGAATGGAAACAGATTGTATGCAGCAAGAAGCTTGCAAGACTAGAAACTGATTGGAGTAGCATTCGCCCACGGAAAAGACTACAACCTTAAGGGTTAATTAATTAACAAAATAATAGAATACACAATACAATAGTTGTTATAAAACCACATGCCATATATACAAAAATGGGGCATTTGTATGTGACTTCTATTGATATACTATATAATTATTTTAGGCCATAATTTATGCAGTGGCTGATGATATTACTTTCTGCAATCAACAAGGCAAGTATGTATATATATAGATGTCACATGAACGTCCGTAATCTAGACACCATTGGGACCAGTTAAAAGTGCCCTGATTACAGATTGGGGTGTCCTTATCACAGTACACTCAAGTGTTTATGGTTGAGACACAATTAATCGATTCCAATCCCCCTCCAATTTTCAAAAACACCTTGCCTTAGGTGTAGGAACAAAATTCAGATGATGGATTATGCTTGTTATCAATGAATTTTAACCTATCATTGCTTAGGTATATATGTCTGTTCATGATATTATGAGGTAAGCATACAGCTAGCTGTCTGTATGCTGTTTATAAAAACAGATTACAGTATAGTATAATCATTATAGGTATGGGATATACATGAATTTTACTGTTTATTTGCATTTTTAATGGATCAGTTGTAGTAAAACCTATAATAATAACATATTAATATGTTATTTAGAAATGGATAACAGAAACACTTCATCTATTCCCTTGGGAGATGTTAGTAATAATTATGTTTTACATTCATTCATTGAAACTTAACAGAGAATTATCTGAGTGTATGCAGATGAATGAGAATGAATTTAGTGATTATCATTTTGCTCTTTGAATATGCAGGAGGTATTTTTAATTATTGTGTACAATCACTTTCTTTCAATGCTATTCTGATGATGATTTTTATACAACTATATACAGGCATACAGCTCTCATTCAGTCCTTCTCCCAACATTACTTTACATCAGAGAGCAATCTACAAATGTTCTGTAGATCACCATGGAATTTCTGTTCAATGGACTATCAATGGAACTGTATCAACTGATTCAAGTATTGCTGATCTTGGTGTAGTCACACATGGAGTGGCTGAATTGAAATCAAACCTTACTATTCCTGGCCAGCTAGAGTTTAATAATACCATAGTGACTTGTATTGCATCGGGATTAGTTAATGGAAATTTATTTCTTAAGACACAAAATGTGACATTATTTATACAAGGTAAAACTTCAAATCTTCTCTCGTAACTGCATGCCCTTTATATTTCATATTCAGGACTTCTTTCAGCAGTTGGTGACCTAACATGTGTAGGATCTACACCTTGTTGCTTTACATGTTCCTGGACTAAACCATACAGCTTGCCTGGAGTACATATATCAGGTTTTAATGTGAATATTACCTCTCAACAGAGTACAATGACCAACAAAACAACATTGCAGTATTGTCCACCTACAGTTGGAGTATATAGTATCAGTGTAAGTGGTCTGAACAGTGCTGGAGAGGGAGTCAAGAGTGATACCCAAATCAAACTGCCACAAAGTCAGTGTATAAGCAAGTTATCATGTATGCATGCATATAAACAAGATCTATTAAATAGATATTTCGATTGACACAGAAGTGAGTTTTGTAAAAGAAGGAATTAACCATTGGATTCTATACTTAAGAGCTCTGGTAAGAATATCACTGTAAAATTTAACATTGTGCCATAATGGAAACCAAACTTTAAGCAAATGTTATATCCTTGTGCTATAATATTGTATTTGTTTCTCAGAACTTACCATACTGTCATGAGATAAATGCTTCAATGAAAGTATTATTCGTATCAACTACAAATCCTGTAGTTATAGAAACCGTGGGAATTCTACTAATTGTAAGTAATAGTACAATAAAAACATCAACAACAATACTCATTGGAGACAACATGGAGTGGGAAGCTAAATTGAGTTTGTATTATGGGACCAAGTTTATCATATATTCTGAAACCTTATTTTTAAGTGAGTTGCTGTAACATATATACATACATCAATTATTATTAAATTTCAGATACAAATGATATTCAATATTCTGCAATTTCACAACCAAGTATAGAACAAGTGTGTTTTCATTGTGGCTTAGTAGCTGGCAGTCAAGCAAGTGGATGTTTTGTATTATTTCTTGCTGAAAATATAATATGGAATACCAGTGTTGTAATTTTACGTTCTTGTTTTATGTGCTTAAACAATACCCAGTGTATCAGAGATGTGACTGAAGGAACATATTCTGCTCAATTCTATTTGATTTCAAAGGATGGTCAGATAACAAACAGTTTGCACAAAATTATAAACAACATTTACATAAGTAACACACCAATATTTTCAAGGGAATCAATTGAGGGCATTGCCACTGTTACATATAGCAGCACATATAAGAATTGTGTCTATGATAACAGTGAGTGATTTCTCTATAAAATGTATGATCTATTATAATTTATTACACACAGATAACGTAACTGGTTCTCCAAGAAATAAAGGCAGCGACTATCTAGTTATCATAGGAGGTATATTGATATCATAACAATTTCTATACACGAGAGAAATTCATTTGAACACAATTCTAATACAATTCTAATATATATATAATAATATATATAATTATTGTGATTTTAATCATCATTCAACAGGTATCCTCATAGTATTGGCTTCATTGTTATTGGTGCTTGCTGTAGGAATATACATTGGTACATTTTGTCATAGAAAAAGAAAATTTAATATTGGTAAATGTTATGATAAATAGATTGTAAAAGATGAAATAAGGCTTAATATCTGGTGATGTTCCAAATTTTAACAATAAATACCCACAGATTATGAATTTACAGAACACCTATTAAATCTGAACCACTACTGGTGTAGTACAAAAACCAGGCAATATCCAAATTTAGAATATATGCCTCTTACTCATTTTTAGTTTTCATCACATACCTATATATTGTTTACCTTGTATACAGGTAATGACATTGTTCAAACATTAGAGTCACAGGGACAAATGATAACTGAAACCCAAGTCAACCAGGAACTACAAGATCCACAATATGAGAGAATCAATGATGTACATTTGCCATACCAGAATTTACCAAAAACATCAACAATGAACATCATTATGAGTCAAAGCCCAGCATATGGCATGTGTTATAAAGATAATCATTAATGGTAATTGTGTAAATGACAAAATTCATTTAATTTGCCTGTAGTTATACATAAACCATTTCCTCATTGACAAATTAGAAACTTAATAAATCTTCATGCTTCAATATTTGTATGTAATATCATGTCATATTATTATTCTCAGTTGACAAACTCTTCTATAACTGTTCATAATAAATCAAGACTAGTTCGTTAGAACATTGGTGAAAAATAAACTTCAGCATTACCATATAAAAATATTGTTTTTATACATTAATAATTTTAAGCAGTATTAAGCTCAATCTTATAGCACAAAATCTTACTTCAATATAACTATGCATGTACACTAGTACATTTTGCGACAGCCATGTGATTTGCTGCTCTTAGAAGTGGTATTTTTCAGAAGATAGACTTTCTATTATTATGTTATAATTACGTTTATAATATATGTTTTAAAGGCCTTAACTTTCTGCTGAGCAAACTATAAAAATTTTATAGTTTGCTCAGCAGAAAGTTAAAGCCTTTAAAACATATTAATTTATGAGTAAATAATTTTCCATTATAATTTTCATCATAATTATAAATTATTATCATTGCATAATCACTTACGTTCAGATATTTACTTGAATGTTTTACAAATTTTAATGCCAAACAATCCTCATTCTATATAATTATCATTATGGATCTGTGTTTCATCAATCAATGAAGACTACACAATGTTTCACAATAATTATAAAGACATTTTTCATCAATCAATGGAGACTTTGACGATTGTTGGTTGGCCCTCCTACAACATAAATACATCACCAGTGTATCTTGGTTGAATTACTTTATCTCTTATAATTGATAGTTTGTTAATCCGAGAGATGTCATTTGTTTAATTTCGATGCACACTGCGCTGCATTACTGCGATATTCTGGGTTACACCCCCCATGGTAACACCCATTGCCTATATTGCAACGTCTCTCCGAAAGACTGTGTATAGATAGTTACAGCTACTTCATCCTGTCAGTAAGTGATACGTTTATTTTAAATTAATTGTCTGGATTAAATTTTAGCATGTTATATTATTTTATTTTAATATTCTTGTCGTCAATGTATTTTGTATATATAATTATGTATAATAATAAAATTATAATAATACTAGTTTTCACAAAATTTCCATTTGTATAGAGCCATTGAAAACATGAGTAGTAATGATTGTCATCTACCTTCCATGTACACTGGAGGTATTATAATTTATATATACTCAAGAAAAAAGTCATCCATGCACTTGTATATTCACTATAGCTTTATTGGTTGGTATTGCACTCATAATTGCGATACTTACAGGTATTGCACACATTTTACTTTGTCTTCGATGGGAGCGAGCCTGTAAGAAGAGGATGAAAGAATGTACAGTTTCTACAGGTAAGTTGATATTATCGTTAAAAAAAACATTTTCTGAAATGTATTGTGAAAACATATCTTCATATGATTAATCTCATTGAATGATGTCATCCTACTGTTGAATTCAACCTTACGACTTATTACAAAAACATAATAAACATGGGTTTACCCAAATTACCCATTTATTATTTTATTCTATAAACATTACACAGGCAAACCCATGTTTATTCTGTTTTTGTAATAAGTGTCAAGGTTGATTTTAGCAGTATAAGACAACATCATTCAATGAGATTAATCACATGATGATATCTTTTCACAGAAAATGCCCGAATATTAATATTTTTTTACCATCATTTAATTATAAATCCTACTATGGTTTGTTTTAAATTTTTAATTATATTCTAGAATATAATTATCATGAGATAATTTGTGTCATTCAATAACTTTTGGGGGTCATAACCATAACAACTGCATGATGTCAAGGGCATTGATTAACCACACTATCTAAATTTCATATTCAATAAGGAAACCAGGGATATAACTAAAACCACCTAAAACTGTGTGTCATCATAATGACACAATTACAATTATTATAAAAGTATAATAAATATATCCCGATGCAGTTAACAAAACTTTAAATTAACCATAATATGGTTTATAAATGATTAATGATGGTAAAAAACATATATGGACATTTTCTGAAATGTATTGTGGAAATGCATCAACATGTGATTAATCTCATTGAATGATGTTATGTTACTGCATGCTAAAATTAACCTTATACTGATTATGAGAACAGAATGAACATGTGCTTACTTACCCACTTAATGTTTACATAGCTAATTATTATAAAATTATAATAAATATTGTCTCAATGCAAAAAAAACTTCAAAGTAACCATAATAGGGTTTATGAATAAACCCTGCTAATGACAGACACTTACCTGATGCATGAAACATTAGATGAAGCAACACAAACTAATATAAAATATAAATATCATTACGACAATTTGTTTTTTGAAGTGAGTGAACAGCAGGGAAATGTGCATGCATTTAAAAAATACACTTTTCTTACCTATACCTGTTATTCACATATCTACAACATATATGAGTAGTAAGAACCAATTTGACACTGACATTTCATATATAAATTATCACTGCAAAATACAATTGTTAAAATAAGATTAAGAAATGGTTAGCACAGTTGAACCAATTATATCATGTTTTTTTATCTCACATTAGATACACAAAGAAGGTTTAGAAACCTACAAAGTAAGATATTTATTCTGTTTCCTTGTACATGTATTATACAGGATAAGGAAATGAAACTGCAGATTATAATTAGTATACTAGTGCATGTATATGTCACCATGAAGTCATAACAACCTACATAACCAGTTAAATTACAATTTCCTATTCTTTGCAAATATACTAACCAATAAATTAGTGATTTTACTTAATTATATTAATGCTAGTAATCATGCATGGCTTTGTATATCTTGCTATATATATATATCCCGATACAACAAAACATCAAAGTAAACCACAGGTTTATATATAAGATATAGCACCCTGTGGTCAGATATAGCACCCTGCGGTCAGATATAGCACCTGCCGTCGAAATAGACTACAAGAAAACAACGCTTACTTTCTCCAAAGTGCCAACAAAAAGGTAGGAGAAGCATCAGACATCAACAAAGGTTTTGTCTTTCGTGATATATATCACCGCCACTCATGCTATATCAGATTTATAAAAACCTCACCCTCGGGCTCGGTTTTTATAAATCTGATATAGCACTCGTGCTGTGATATAACCTATACATATATATCTATATATATAATTTTATAGCATGCATATTATGTTTATAGCACACCTATAATCACTGAGCCCAAGTGCTTGTAGTCCTGAGGATGACGTGATTATAAAAACTTTACTTAGCTTTGCCACATTGAGATATATTTACAATATTATTATACAATTATTACAATAGGTATTTCATACATATAATGGTGATAATAATTATAATTATTATATTTTACAGGCGGAACAAAACATGATTCCATAGCTACCTCAACACTTCCCACCGATGAAGAAGCTATTTATGAGGATGTTGATATTATATTAGAAGAACCTATCACTACCTCAACATGTGTTGCATATGGTTTCATATCTAATGTATCTTAGGTTTTCTTTTGCCTCCATGTCTAGATCTGTGTATATATGTAAGAGTTATAGTAATTATGTTTTAGTTTAACTGATTTTACTGATACAATAGTATTGTCAGTAAATGTTTAATACTTCCTCACTTGACATGCTCATATTTTTTAATGCTACAATGTAATAAACTATACAAATGATTATGAAACGAAATCAAACTATATATACATTCTGCTATCATGTGGCTAACTCAAACACCAAGCACATTTATTGATTTACTCTGTGCATGCAACACCCTACAGTATGTAATATATATATATATATATATATATATATATATATATGCAATATATATAGTACGCTAATAGGTCCTATATACAAAATATAGGACCTGAGTATGTGTTTGAGGATGTAATATAGCCCGACCCTGCGAGGGCTATATCACATCCGAGGACACAAAATTAGGGTCTTTTAAATGCATTTATAGGACCTATTAGCATACTATATACATGATGGTGACATCTCCTGCACAGTGTGCACATGGAAAGTCTATATACAATAGTTATATAGAACTCACCACATCAAAGGGATGATGCACGTCACCATCATACTATATATATATATATATATATATATATATATATATACACACACACATATATATATAATTATTTATATGTATATATATATATATATATATATATTATATATATATATATATATATATATATATAATTATATATATATATATATAATATTATATGGAATATATGGCTATATATGCACTTTTACATATCTGGTGTTAGTAAACTGCATCACAGTAACAAAGGATAATTGAAACCCAAGTCAGCCCATACCAGAATTTACCAAAAACTTCAACAATGCATCACTGTAAAAAGTAAAAGGTTATTTTAATCTTCAGTTGGGTACAGGAGTTTCAATGCTGATTTGTTTTTCTTGCTAAGTAATATTTACAAGTCACAGTTCATTTGATCTCGATCTATATTGACTAGTATAAAGTACATGTCATAATAAAGCATATGGTAACAAACATATTAATACAATGTAGCTATATAAATTATGTAGCATATATAGTGTTATAGGCATAACCAGCTGTGATGTATTATATATTATTAGTTTTCTAATTTTAACATCTGTGAAAACAGCAGTTAATTCTAGAGTAATTAGTATAATTATGTACATGAATTTGTACTTATAATAGTAAATAACATCCATTGCTATATTCAAGAAGTTAGTAGATGTATATAAATACTATGTACATTATATACTAATCAAGAAAATAAATAATAAACATTATCTAGCAAGAAAAGAAATTTACCATGACTAAATCTTATTTCAAATCAACTGAATTATAATCCTTATTATGATGGATTAATCTGTGTTTCAGTTTCATTTATCAATGTCATTTTGAAGTGACCTGATGTGGTATCTCATGATACAACTCCATATTCATTATTCACAACCTCTTGTGTCTTCTGGTTTAAAAAAACAACTTCATTTTGTAAATTATCTGTTATCTGTTTTTATGAAACAAAATGCATATGTAACAGATCTACAGTTACATTAATTATTATTATAGGAAGAAGAAATAAAACGTGTGCACAATAAGCTTATAAAGTTCAACTTACATTCACATTCAAAGTTGTTCCTCTCCTCCTCCTCTTTTTTTTTCTTGCATAGATATAAATCAAAACAAGTAAAACAAATGTCAGAACTAAACTAAGTATTGACATGAATACTACAATCAGTGACACCACTAATACATTTTGATCTATTAGAAACAGTGAATTAATAAGGAATGTTTGAATTGTTATCCAAACAAACCTTTAACCATAAAACTGATAAGAGACATCACTGAAATACATATGCTTTCTGAATATAGTTACAAACTGTAAAATTGTACATGATAGCTTAATTGCTATTAGTAGCCTCGTAGCTATTGAATGGTGAATGGGCTTCAACGATATTAAACTGAAACTTTAAGTATATTTTTTAATAAAATATAACAACATTTAATATTATACGTATATATATATATATATATATATATATATATATATATATATATATATATATGTCCCGATATGGCGAAACATCAAAGTAAACCATACATATATAGCACTGCGGTCAGATATAGCACCTGCCATCGAAAAAGACAAGAAAACAACGCTCAATGATCAAGTGTATATATGTCCTCAGAATCTCTTCAAAGATCCTCGGGATACTATATAGCTTTGTTGTAGGGATGTCCTAGACTGAGAATTTCTTTAAAGGATCCTCTAGACACATGGTTATCTTAATACATATTTGAATGGATGTCCTAGTACTTCCCTTAAAGAATCCTCCAGAAACATGGTTATCCTAATACATTGTTCAAAGGATATCCCTTGTACTGTGCTAGTAGTTTCTTTTTTTGATCCTCCGGACACAATGTTATCCTAACACATGTATACTTAACAAAGGATATCCCTTGTACTGTCCTAGTACTTCCTTTAAAGGATTCTCCGGACACAAGGTTATCCTAACACATTGTTCAAAGGATATCCCTTGTACTGTCCTAGTACTTCCTTTAAACAATCCTCCAGACACATGGTTACTCTAATACATCGTTCAAAGGAACCAGTGTACTTTTGTGGCCATTCTGAAATCCTGAATTTTTTACTCAAGCTTATTTATGAGTGTGAGAAAATTTGAAACTTCAGAAAATTTGACTGGTGAAATTTCTGGAAATGGTAAATTAACAATCAAAATATTAGAACAATAAGAAAATACTAACCATCAAAACATTTCAACATCTATAATTTCAGAAAAAGCCAACATTGAAAAAAAATGAATAAGTATAAATTTTGATATTTCAAAAAATCCCAAATTTAAAAAAAAATTGAACAAGTAAAAATTTTGATATTTCAGAAAGTTCCATCATCCATGTTTGAAGAAACTGAACATGTAAAAATTTTTCAGAAGGTTTCATTCATGTTTGAAACCTTCATTATTAAAAAAAATGATTTGTTATTTATTAATTGAATTTAAATAATTAGAAAAATGGAGAATATAAGCACACATTTGTTAACTAGCTGGATTAAGCAAGGACATACTTATGAGTGGATAAGTAATGAACTGAAAGTTTTATTTCCAGAGAAGCAAAGAGGATTTTCTGTTAGAAGTGTAAGACGATTCTGTTCAAATGAGGGCATAACAAAGATGGATGAAAATGAGCTTGATGAAGTCCTAAAAATATCTGTAGATGAGGTGAATTGGGGAAAGAAATCTACTTTTACCATAATTTTTAGCATTAATTTAATACTATATTAAAGGTTGGCGAAGTGTATGGTAGAAGTATGATGAAGGGGTATCTGGAGTCAAGGGGAATAAAGGTTGCTGAACATAAAATTGCTGCTTCCTTACAGCATGTAGCACCAGAGAGTCATGAAAAACGACGGCACAATGTTGTTGATAAGACAAATCCAATCCCATATGAAGCTCATTACTTTGGTCATAAGATTCATTTAGACCAAAATGAAAAATTGGTTATGTTTGGAGTCACTCATATAATAGCAGTAGATGGATATTCTAGGATGATTGTTGGGCATGTTACTGTTCCAATAAAAAACAATTTGCTTATCTATAGGGATGTTTACAGGTAAATAAGTTTATTGGCCTGGTATTATTGATATCATCTCCATTTGTGTAACAGGAAAGCAGTTCAAGACCATGGGTTATGGCATCAACTGCGAGTTGATCAAGGGAAAGAATTCTATCTCTGTCTATATGTGCAGACTGAGCTAAGAGGGCAGTTTGGTCCATATGACATTCAACCATTCAGACAAACTCCATCAACTCAGGTAAATCAGCTAGTATACAGGAAGAATTTAATATCTTTCATGGTTTATAGAATCTAGTGGTAGAGAGGGTATGGCCTCATGTAAACAGCCGAGTCAACTATCCATTAAAACGATTGCTACTAAGAATGTGTGAAAATGGAATTCTTGATATGAGCTGTCCAGTTACTCAATTTTGTGTCTCCAACATAACAGTTAAGACTTCAGCAATTGGAATGCAACGTTTCATTGATTCCTGGAATTCACACATGTTATCAGGTATAAAATAACTTTTATATAATTCTCAATGTCTTGCTTTGTTCATATAGATAAAGGAATACCTAATATGCTAGCACAACAGAATTGTGGTATTACATCCATACCTTCTTCCTCCATTCCATCTTTGTTTGAAGCAGTTTCAAATTATGAGCGACATCAGGGTGTTCTTACTAGATTTAGCATGTTTGGTACAGATCCATTGGCTGAAAGAGAGGATCTGATAAGGAGGAGGGATCATTTATTCCAAAAAAAAAATCCTAATTTTGATCAGTTATTTACTAACATCGTATCTTCAGATGGGCAGATGTTTTTGCATGCTTTATTGAATTTCAAGGAACTGACTGAGAGACTAGTTAATTTGATATAATGAAAATAAATGTGTACAAACTCAAAACAAAACCAACTTTCATTCAATTTAAGTAATTAAAGTTCAATGATGACATCATCATTGAATTGTTTGAAGGTCTGAATTGTTGAAAATATTGCTCTTAATTGAACAGCATCAGGAAGTTTGATGCAACAATCAATATCCATTTGTGCCCTACAATGTGGACAGGAAGAGCTTTCAAGTAGCCATTCATGAATACATGAATAACATGTTCCAAATTGCTTGCAGCATGGAAATACAACACAATCACCAGATGAGATGGTTTTACAAATAAGACAACGCATGTTTTCTTGAATTGCATCTACAAAAGCTTTTGCATCTGCAAGTTTTCTTCGCTTTGCTGACAGTTCACACTCCATTGCTTTTATAGAATCCTTACAGTCTGCGAGTTCTCTTCTTAATTCCTCTTTATTATCTTCATGTCTTCTCCAGTCCTTGATTACATCCTCCACAACACTGACACGTCCTTCAAGCACATCTAACTGGCCAGTTTCAGTCGACTTTTTCACAGGTTTTTTAAAACTCAATGTATGCTTGCTCTTGTGTGAAGTCATGAAATCATCATCACTCCCTTCTTTATCAAAAGGATCATCACGTCCATGCAACAATTCATAGTCTCCTTTAGTGAGAGCTTTAATCCGTCTTGCAGACTTCCAGTATCGACTTCCTACATGAGTATATAAAAATGAAGAAAATTATCATGATCACACATATATCTTATGAAATGATGCAAGGCTTTTCTTAAGTACTATAGCTAGGACTAATAAGCAGAAATATAATCATTTAAGCCTTTCTGAAAATTTCAATATCAAAGTATACATTTTTCTTAGCATTTAGAGCAGAAACTATAGCCATGTTGTTGATTACAGGTTTTAATTGATAAGTAAGAAAACTTGTAAGAGATAACCTCTAACCTCTTGTAACTGTGGAGTCTCTTATTTTCAAATTGTCAACATCAATCAAGAATACTACCGTTCCATCAAATAGCTCTTGTGATATGGACTCAGCAATAAAATCCACCTTTGCTGTGTCATTGGTCAAAGTCATAGGAAAGTTTGATATCTTCTTCAGTCGCCCATGTTCTGTATATGCACATATCTCAACATTTTTTTTCCATTCCTCTTTCTTAGGCAGTTTAGAGCCAGATTCCACACTTTCTTGGGATACAACACCTGGTGGTTTGCTTACAGGTCCTTTGTGTTTGTAACCAGTTTGTTTGACAATTGCTTTTTTTCCTGCACAAGGCTTGTATGTAGAATATGGAAAGGCATATGATGATACTGCAGGTTCAACATTGCCCTCACTGGTACTACTGTCCCCTTGGACTTCATACTCTAGATACTGACTAAGTAAAGTAAATTGCCCAGTTTCATCAGGTACTTCAGTTGTGCCATCACTTCCAACAAGTACTATGCTATCTGGAAATACATTGAAAATTTTACCTATCCAATAGGTTGTTAGCTGAAACTCTTTTAATCTTCTAGATTTGCCACAATATTCTAGGGTGAACAACTTGTCTAGTTCTACAGACATGATTTACCAATGACCATGTGCTTGGGTGGAGCAATGGGTGGGCTTATTCAGTTAATTAATTATATAAGTTTGCATGAGTTGTGCATGTGTTACTGAAATATCAAAATTTTTACTTGTTCAATTTTTTTCAAATTTAAGATTTTCTGAAATATCAAAAATTTTTACTTGTTCATTTTTTTTTCAATGTTGGCTTTTTCTGAAATATTAAAAATTATAGATGTTGAAATGTTTTGATGGTTAGTATTTTCTTATTGTTCTAATATTTTGATTGTTAATTTACCATTTCCAGAAATTTCACCAGTCAAATTTTCTGAAGTTTCAAATTTTCTGACACTCGTAGATAAGCTTGAGTAAAAAATTCAGGATTTCAGAATGGCCACAAAAGTACACTGGTTCAAAGGGTATCCTTTGTACTGTCTTAGTACTTACTTTAAAGGATCCTCAAAAGACATGGTTATCCTAATAAATATTTGAATGGATGTTCCTTGTACTGTCCTAGTACTTCCTTTAAAGGGACCTCCATACACTTTGTTACCCTAATACATTGTTCAAAGGATATCCCTTGTATCTCCCAGTGATTCTTTTAAAGGATCCACCGGACACCTAATACATAGTTGAAGGGATGTCCCTTGTACTGTTCCAGTACTGCCATGGAAGGATTCTCCAGATGCAATGTTACCTCTAGTGCATATGGAACAGGACAGTCCTGAGTTTTCACTCGCATGGACACCACTGAACAAAATGGTGGCAGCCTGGTAAGAGCTAGCTAGTGATGAGCCACATCAACGACTACGTGGGTGGGCAAAGTAATACAAACTATAATTTTTTTCAAAATATAATATGCCAAGAGATTATAATTATCATTGCTTGTTTGTATGGTCATATAATAATGAGAATGATTACTTCAGATTGTCATGATAAATAACTGCATTGCAAGTATACTTCATGAAGGTGTGGCTAAGTGCGCACACGCGCTCGTGCGTACGTAGTACGTATTTCCTGCAGGCAAATCAGTCGTGGACGTCATCTTTCTAATGGGATTGTATGGCCAATCATATGGATTATGAGAACCCACAAGAACGGATGAAGAAACAGGAATAACTAGATAAAGGAAGATACAAGGTCAAACATTCGCACATGCTATATATATATATATATTATATATATATATTATATATATTCTCGCATGCACATGGTTGTGTGCACTGAGTCAGAATCTGAAATACAACAGGTCATGCATGTAATGATATTACAGAAGTTACCTCATTATTGAGTAAACTCCATTGTCCTAACTGAGAAAGAGTAATAAATAAAGCGGAACAATTGGCACAGGTTTGAGAAAAATAATTTGTTTGGGTGGACTAGTAGTCTCGCATAGCCAGACTCAACCCTCTGCTACACGATGGGAAGGGTCTGGTCAACCGATTGTACTGTACTGTGCTAGCATTCGTAGTCATACAGCTAGCATATCGAGAAAGTATAGTTATGAATATAGTTATTGTCATTATGAATATTATTAGCAGGTTGTCACCCACTAAAATAGCCTAACTCTTGACGAATGTTTGCACACTGGGTTGACCAGACACTTCTCATCGCGTAGCAGAGGGTAGGGTCTGGCTACACAAGACTAGTAAACTAAGATAATGCCTAATTGGGAAAGGGCTGTTTGTCAAAGATACTAGTGACAGTATAGTAACATCAGCGACGGTAGTGACATCAGTGTTGCTAGCGACACTAATAATGAGACCAGTTCATTTACAATTAAATTAAATCATCAACCATAATATCATATTTAGAAGTAACTTTCATGATAGGTTACATGCCACACCACTGACACCAGCCAATCTGTGGGACAATCTCATTATACTGGATTAGTTTACTTGATAAAGAGCATGAAAAAGAAACCCATAGAACTGGAATGGATAGTTCTTCATTAAAACAATTTCTATGGAATTTTGAAAAGGACCTTGACAGCTACACATAGTTGGGAATACTGTACTAACTTGTGTGTATATAGCTATGTGTCATAACATGATATATAATACAATGTAATGCTGTGCATTTCAAGAAAGAGCCATGTATCTTTCTTATGTATAATGAAGTTCAAAAGGTCATCACCTAATCAATTCAGAAAATTATAATCCACTGTAATTATATATGCAAGGATATATACATATACATATTACTTTGTTTATATATATTTTGCAAACTCCTGTTAATGCTTTGTTTATAGCAGACATTTATTGTTTATTAATGCAGTTCAGGAATTTGTAAATGACACTCAAACCCCAAGGGATATCACAATCCCCACACAAAGGGATTCTGCCCTAATTCTACTTGTCCTCTTGGTACACAGGAGCACTGTCCTTGATCATAAGATCTGGGTAGTATTGATTATAATAATATATCTGCCTTATTATGTAAACTTACCATTAGAGTGCTGATGTCACATATTAACAACCTCAACACCTCAATTCTGTATGTAGACATGTAATCAACTGACATCATTGGTTGGAATAACAACCTTTTCTTGTGTATTCATAAGCCAAAATGGAAGTGTACTAAATGTGCATGGAGGGGGAGGGGGGCATTCGCTCCCCATTTCAGTGACTTTATTTATGTATATATATAAAACAGCTTATTTAAATTATCAAAAATTACTTCCTCCAAACAGTCAATTTTCACATACCAGCCTAGTGTTAATTGTGTCAAATATTAATTTAAGTGAGATTCTGAGCCACACCTAATATAATCACCAATTATATTTTTAGTGTGTACTAGTTTTAGTGATCACTGTGTTAGTCGCTGCAATTGCTAAAATTGCTAAAATTGCTAAAATTGCTAAAATTAGTACACGCAATTAAAAGTAGACTTTAGGTATGTGTTCACAAATTAGTGTGATACATGCATATGCAGACATGTAATGATTCTTTAAAACCTTAAGGACACATGATGCCATGTTAAATGTCATACAGAAATAACTCAATTTATATATATGTTATAACTATTGCAGTACATACATTAGTATTCTTGGTTTTTGTAATAGCACTTTTATGATGGTCAAGGCTTACTATGTGATAAATGATTTTCTGACAAACTGATTCATCTTGCATATACTCATTTATTGGAAATTGATACGGGTAATAAATAGCTTTTTTTATACAGAATTTTATTATTTATATTGGTTCTGGTAAATATATGTACATATATGTAGTAAACATTATAGATGTGTATATATATAATTATATGCAGTACACTTACTAAATCTAGCACTACATAAATCCAACCATTATATGTTGTTCTGGGCAGAGTTATTAAAAGTAATGAATTCATTATTGAGCACTATAAGATAACTGTTTTATTCATACAAGAATGTAACTTCCTACTACCCACAAAGACTTAAGGCTAGTTCTCATAATGATGCAAAGCCTTGCTGCATATCAGTGCATTGCACTGTAAACATGATATGCTTCCATCAACACCTATGTGAAGTGAGGATAGGCTTTTGCAAGTGCTTGCACCATGTCTGGTAGCAAATCTTGTTTTGATATAGCATGAGGTGCATGCTAATAAAGCTCAAGTGTAACCCTCACATCACAAACACTTACTGTAAGTCCGTAGGGATGCTACTTAGCCTGATGATACTAATTATTTTTTCACACTAAATATGCAGTTTATTAATATCAGGTACCAGTGTATGTGACTGACTGTCAGCTATTTAGCCATGTTTGGTCTTCTGTCATAACAAACATCACTAATACATGTGATAATAATAAACGTTCACAATAAACTGTTGCTTTGTGATGTAAGACTAGTTATTGATTTGTGTAGAATATCTTTACATAAGTTTAATATTCGCTTGTTATATATACTTCTGGTACAATTTAGAAGTTAACTCAATGATAGACATGAGTAAAGTATGATGAATGGATGAATTGATAGCTGATGAATAGATGGTTGAATCAATGGCATTTGGCATAGTTAATGTGTGTTTTTGTGTATACTTTTCTTCTCAGTAATGAATATTGATACCTGTTGATCATCGTAAATAATGATGTTTCTCAGAGTTTATTTTAATTGAAAGATATTATATGTTGTGTATATGGCCTACCTTAGCTTTAAAAAAAGGACATAATAAACTATTAAAGGATAATAATATTGTTGGAAAATTCTGTCTGTAACCAAACTTTTGAATCATGAACCTATGGAACATGGTACATACCAGAACAATCAAATAGTCATTATTTCATGGTAAGTAGTATATCCCTGTATATTATAACAACACCTTGCTGCATAAGCCTTATGCTAATTTAATTAAATGTAATTATAAATTCTATCCCACAACTCAGCCTGTACATTTATGTACTATAGATATAGTATAAATGTGAATCATTTTTTATCCATAATGAAAATCTGTTGGTGTCAATGTTTTATTGGTGGGTGATTACCCAAATAGTATAGTACATATATATGTGTTGTGACCTCACAGGATATTATGCTATAGAGTGCAATAATTACATAATATGTTTTATTATGAATAACTAGAAGTGTTGTCAAGGCTAAATTAATTTTGCTTCAAGTGATTGCTATATATAATATTTTGTAATTGTGTAATATCAGGAGCACATGAACCCCACTGAAGGCAGGGATCATGCAATTCATGTGCTCCTGGTAATATTAATAATATAATTATATAGTGATGTGTTTTGTTCTGGTCATCTACTGTGAATACACACAGGCAGGGTCACTGAAAGAGTAGATTGGGCTCAGGGTGAAATTTCTATTAATCAAATGGCAGGCGAATCCCATGCACTGCAAATGTTTTTTACCAAATTATTTTATGAGTGGCATAGTCAATTGTTACTGCATTTTAATGAATATTTCATGATTTACAACCCAGACAAAGTGACCAGTTCAAATACTTGAACCTTAAATTACTGACTGACAGACATTGTACCATCAACCTCATTGGGACCTTCATATGGTGTGGCCCTGCTGGGCACCCCCATCTTGTCCAGGCCCTGGGGAAATACCCCATCCTTTCTCCTCTAAGTCAGCCTGTGCACAGGAGTGACTGTTCATCTCTCCACCTACCATATTAAGAATCTATACTTCTCAGTGGGAGGTGTATTTGATACAGGTTTGGGAATATACATACATACTACAATTCAAAATATTTTATGAACAATTGAATTCTCTACACACTTAAAATTTAAAGGAGTAACTTGTTTGAGGAAGGTTTGACCAAGTAAACTGAATTTATGTTTATCTAAATTGTGAAAACAGGATATTGCATAATTAAAGAAACTTTACGTAGTTATATTTTTAGTGTGAGCCTTACCAAGTTACCATGTACAACACGACACATTCTCATTTGACCATCTTGGGGATATCCCATGACCTGTAATCCTATAGGTAATCCAAAACCTGACAGTGTGCTGTCAAGTTGTGTAAACAAAAAAAATGATGACTGTAGATGTTATATTTTACACAATCATGCAAGTTTGATCTTTGCATTTGCCATCCTGAACTTGTAGCTTGGTATGCAAAATGAGGTAATTAATAATTATCCACATCCAGGTACTTAACATAATTTTAATACAAATAAGAGTTTACTTTTGAATAACAATGTAATGATAGTGATACCTCAATAACATTTTCTATAGGATGCAAGATGTTAATTTGTTCAACAAGACCTGCACATTGGTGTGAATTATTGATTAGGATCAGGAGTTGGTGTATGTACAGATGTTAGGTGGGAATTATTGATTAGAAGTTAAGTGACACTAATTGACAACATGCATACAGCTATAAGGTCACATGTTTACATGTATTCTCATAGAATAAGGGTATAGTAATAAACATGTGTACATGTCTTCTCAAACTGTTCACAAATCACTCCCTGACATCATACTAGTTACATGTGTGCACAATCTATTGTTCTTTCTCTAGGCAAAGGCTGATGAAACTGAGAACACTATTTATACAATATACATGTAGGTTAGTTAGTACTAATTCATGTGACTGGTTAATAGACATTAACTAATTGATTGTAGTTGTATGTTCCTCCACAGCATCCTTGTTTTGTTTCCACTAGAAATTGATTATGTTAAAGTAGTACAAGAACAGATTCCTGTCTCAAAAAAGAATTGACTTATATAGAATAGAAGACCTCTCCCACTAAGAGAACTATATATGACTGAAGTAATGAAATTTAATATTTAACTAATTGACCAACTATTACTGTGTAATTATGCAAAATAAACGTAAATGTTAATTGCAAGAATTCTTCAAGTAGCTAAACCATGCATGACTAGCCCATGTCTGTTGTAGATTCTTTGTACTAATTGTAGCTTATTAAAATAATTTTTAATTCAAAGATAAAAAAGGCATAAACTATATATTAAATATAAGCAATTACATGTACATATTTTATAGGAATGTTAACAGTTGAAGTTTTTCACACAGACCTAATTTAGTTCAATCAACTGTTGTACAATCTGAGGCTCATTAACTGTAGACGATTCTAGTACCACCAAGAGTGTCTCCCAGGTGAATGGACGAGGATATTCTGTCTGCCATATTTGGATAACATTCGCAAATGCATTAGTTCCATTACTTGAATGACTCTCCTTTATTTCTTCCATTTGAGGTGGAGTGATTGCCAAAGCTGATCCAAACTCAAACCACTTGTGAGGAATCTGAGATACAATGTGGTCCATCAGAAACGTATATGTTAATTGAGGATTATGATCATCTTTATAAAAAATAATTATATGAAGTAATGAAGTGACAGTGACAAATATCCTCACTTGTTTCTGGAGATTTCCTTTCAGTGGCATATCCCCCTTCAGTAGACTGATGCTGAGGTGTTGTGAAATCAGTATGAGGATGCTGAAATTTCCCATAACCTGCACTACGAAAATTCATAAGAGGGTTAGATGGACCACAAGTTGAATACTGTTGTTCCTGAGGTTGATTATGTACTACCATACTGTAGGTTACTGGCTTAAGTTCTATAGGAAGTGGTGCTATAGGAGCATCTGGTTGTATTGTAGGATCCACATCAGCGTAATTTAAAGGCAGTGGCTTATGTTCCATAAGAGATGAAGGTGTAGGACCATTTGAATGTAATGTAGAGTCCATAGTATTGAGCTAGTGTATAATTAGAAAATGCTGTTCAATAATAAACTGTACTACACATACATGTAATTATGTTGATCACACAGTATATCTTATGTCTAACATTTATGTTAATTATTGTACAAAATTGTATTTATAAATTATATATATATATATTATATATATGTAATATATATACCATGGCTTCGAGGGATATATGGCGAATATAAGACCCGAGCACCGAGATATTGGCCAAAGGCAAAGCCGAGGGCCAATATCAAGGTGCGAGGGTCTTATATTCACCATATATACCGAGAAGCCATGGTACATATAATATATTCTATAGCTAACAGAAACATCAAAGAAGAACAGGACAATGGACACGAGTAACAGACTAACACACCTTACACTTTCAGCGATATAGGGTGAATAGTTCCTGGGAAAAACGCCCATCTATTGGTTCTTTTTTTTAAGAGACAAAGAGAGCTTCTTTTGTGTGTTTACTTGTCGAACACGTTTCATAGCCTTCATTCTCTGTAGACTTTCGGTGACTGCGCATGTGCATGACGTCATACTAGGGATGATATATGGCATATATCCCTGCTGTACTCATGAACGAACTTTGATGTGGTTGTATAACTTCCTGCGGTTGTATAACTGCCCTGTGGTCGGGGATATATGCCATATATACGCCCTGTCGGCTCTTTGATGTTTCTATTAACTATAGTATATATATATATCTATATCTTATAGATATATATATATAATATATATATATATATATATATATATATATATATATATATATATATATATATATATATAGTATGATGGTGACATCATTCCTTTGATGTGGAGTTGACCGAGTTCTATATAGACCTTCTATGTGCACACTATGCAGGAGATGTCACCATCATACACTATATTGTATATAGTATGCTATTAGGTCCTATATACTGCATATAGGACCCTTGTTTTGTGTCCTCGGATGTGATATAGCCCTCGCAGGCTCAGGCTATGTCACATCCTCGGACACAAAACTCAGGTCCTATATTTTGCATATAGGATCTGTTAGCATACTATATATACATGTATATATATATAGAAAGTGATTAAATAATAAATATAATCACATTTTCACAATACATTCCATTGTACAGATTGTGTATGTACTTGTGTATTAAATGCATACTATAGAAGTCGTCAGCCAATTGTAAATATATAAGATCTAATATCTGAAAAAAGCTTGTTTTCCCACAAAATAATTCGTCAATAAACTTCAGTATATATAAGATGAAGAACAGCTCTTCCTGGATACCAAATTTCATTGACT
This sequence comes from Petrosia ficiformis, assembly GCA_947044365.1. Classification (NCBI taxonomy): domain Eukaryota; kingdom Metazoa; phylum Porifera; class Demospongiae; order Haplosclerida; family Petrosiidae; genus Petrosia; species Petrosia ficiformis. The sequence continues at coordinate 10,768,938 of OX345637.1, read as the reverse complement.
TTCTGTACATAATAGTGGAATCACAAAAGATTGAATGTAAGCGTTTGCGGGAAAATTGTACCTTTTCAAATATTACATCAGATATTAATCACTCACTTCGTCATTACTTTTACTTTCATCGATAGTAACATGATCATAATAGTTCATTACTGTAACTATATAAGTAAAGTCACTGTCATGAAATCAAGAAAATTATCATAATTATACTCACCTGACAGTTTCGAATGTTTTCTTTTGATTTTCATCACCACAATAACAATCACTAATATGAATTTATAACAATCATTGAGTGTTAATAATAACTTAATAAACTAACTTACCAATAATAATTATCACCACAGTAATAACAACTATAACAATCACAATTATAACTATTACTTTTGAGGATATTCCACCATCTGTTGTTATTAATAAATACAATTAATATTCATAAGTGGTTGTTATACCTTTTTGTTGATCAATAGTTGGAGATTCCAAAGATGTTGGTGATATTGTCAGTGATAATGATGATAACATAGTCATGATTGGAGGAGACAGTCCATCAAGGCTATGTTGTATTAACTGATAAGCTGGCTGGTTGTTGATAACACCATCATGTTCAATATCATAGAATGATATGTTATAATCACTAGTATAAATTCCATCTATACACTTTGTAACATTCTGGCTACCCAAAGGCCTGCTGATATTGAGTTGACCATTATATTCAGTTCTTGTACACAGGTATTCAATGGAACATCCTAATGACTGACTTCCTTCAACAAATATACATGTGAAACAAACTAGTCCTGTTGTGGAGTCTTGTACAACTACATCTCCTCTTTGTATATCAAATGTACCTGTGTATATAGTCATTCTTTATTATTTGAAATGTCATTATACTCACTTATATTGTTTTGAAAAATAGAAACAACTTCCAATCCAGACTCGTATGTCAAAACTATAATGACACTCCATTTTGTATTATCATTCAGAAACTCAACATCAATCTCTCCTGTTATTACTGATGAATATTGTGTTATAATACCTGTTCTGTTATACACACAAGATCCTGATTCATCACTCAGTTCAGTAATACATACATATATTCCACTAGGTTGTGGATTCATGAGAATAGTATCCTATTGTAATAATGTGGTTAAGAACATTGACTTTGGTTATTGTTGTTCAGTCAGATAGTCTTCTATGTGTTATTAGTTTATTATAATTGTCATTGTATCTCACAATATCTTCAGATGATTGTCTCTTGTACATTTACAGTATTGTCAGTTTAATTACTTGTTGCTACATGACACATATAATAAAAAACTGTGTGTTGCTAAACCTTTGTTAATCAGCCAATACTATACCTATAATAGTATATTAATACAGTATCAGAGCTATTAGTATATAATGCACACTAACTACTTAATGCACAGTTATCTGTGAAAATGCAACCAAAACTACTAGAATATCAAGTGATATGCAATTAAATCTTTAACATTCTTACTTGGTATCAATAACTCACTTTAATAGTAGCATTTATCATCCAATTACTATTACTATCAAGTCTAATTCCAATATCATGATTCATTATATGTACTATAAATAATAGAATAGTAATAATTACTGACAACATCTATTCTAATATAATTTACCGCTAAATTATATTTAGTACATACATTATACATAGTACCTGTTTCAATGTTTATACTAGTTTCATTTCTTTTTCCCTCCAGATCTTCACTTATAACAGCTGTTATACTGATAGTATAGGTACCAAACTCACTAACATTATATGTGTATTGAGTATCAAGTGTTCCAGTTAGTGATACTTGTTTAACAAGTTCTTCTTCATTAGTGATATTAATATTATATTTTGATATTGTGAATTCAGGTGTAGTATATGGAGTGTTCCAGTTACACTGAATAGTGTATAGTAAACTGATAACACAAGTCAAATCTACAGGATCAGGTTTACCTATAGTGAATAATGAACAATACCACAGTTATGAACTCGATTATGCAAATACTACTACCATAATTATTTTGCAAGTTATATCAGCCAATGTACAACATAATAATTATACCTTGTATAAACAATGTAGCTTCACTTGAATTGATATATTGCATGCCATCAACCAGTCCTGATGCAACACATATCACTATAGTATTATTCAGTTCAGGATTTCCTGGTATAGTGAGACTTGAATTGTGTGTACCAACACCATATGTGATTATTCCAAGATTAGCAATAGAAGTTCGAGTTGAGAGTGATTCATTTACAAACCATTGAATAGTTACTCCATCATTATCCACTGAACACTTGTACACTGCTGTCTGTTGTATAGTAATAGCTTGAGATGGAATAAATGAGAACTGAACACCTGTATAACAAGGGTTAATAAAAACAAGATAAGTATATAAAAAGTATCCCTAATTCCATATGATTGCTCTGTAGAAAACTGCAGAGCACATACGAGCTCAAGCAAGGTGACCGTTTGATTGTACAGTGTTTAGTGACAAAGCCCACTCTTAGCATCTTTATAACTTTGATCACTGTTGACTGGCTAGCTGTATTTCTGTAGCTTCTTCTCTGTTTTTCTCTTTCTAAGTGTAGCTATATATAGGCGTTACATATGTTCCTTTCTTATAGTTTCTTTTGTTGAGGCTCATGAATATGCGTTGTGGTCATACATTTGCAATCCTGAAGCATGACATACACAGTGTCACACACACACACATATATACACACAAACTAAGGTCGAGATTTCACTACACTACTTGGACAAGTAATTATTACAATAATTCACTTTATTACTGTTGCACATACAGACTGAGGGGTCCAAAATGGGGCTGAAATCTTGTACACTTCAGTGACTGAAATCATGAAAGTCCTTTTATGTTTGCCTGTGTTAGATCCCTCAGCACAGAGATTCCAAATAGTGCTGTTTCAGTGTGACCACTTTAGTTATATAGTACAACTACTTTCTCACAATGTTAGTTATAGTTAATCAACTAAAATATTTTTATGGCCCGTAGGGCCATCCCTATAATTGCTTTCCACGGGGTTTAATGTATATATATATATATATATATATATATGTTTGTGTCACTTGCGCGACTATGCGTTGTATACGTAGTTAAGGAAGTTGCGTCATTCCCGGGGGCTCGGTCAATTAATGGGCGTGGCGCGTAAAAGAACGCGCGATCAAGCTCTACACACCAGCAGAAAGAAAGCTGTTGAGCTTACGTAGAAACTGGAACTAATAGCTAGCTATTCTGCCTGAAATATATTCCTAAAGTTCTACAAGGTCCTTTGAAAGGTCAGGAGAGTAGATATTATTTTAACTATAATAAGCTGTTGTCTTTCATGCTTGATAAAGTCAGCCATGATTACTGAATTCTGCACACCACAAAGAAGTCATATCTTCACTTAAATTTGTAAAGCGATCATAGGGATGTTTTTTTCTTTATATACACTTGTTACACTTACAATACTAAAAGGGTTTTAGTTTTTAGTTAACTAACTAAAAGTGTCAATTAGCTATATACTGGCAAATTTTCATTGCAGTTAGTTATAATTAGCTGCAGACTTGTAGTTTAGTTAACTAAAAGTCAAAATGCCTTACTAAAGGGAGTTTTAGTTATAGTGATTAAAAGTTTAACCCTTAGAGGACCGATGTCACATATATGTGACATTTCACCCCTACGTGGTTCGCCGTCTGTTCCTAGCTACACAAAGCTGTCCAAATGCTTGTAATTGGCGTCAGGCGCAAGCTGATGAGCGTGGCTAAAAAAGTTGATTGTTTTTCAGCCGCCCTTTGGCCTAAATAACACATACGGGGGGGAATTTTAAAGGGGGGTGTCCCCCCGTTAATGTGGGGGTTGGAAGGGGGCGCAGCCCCCTCGCTTCGGACGAATTTTGCATTTTTTGACCCCGCCCACACACTCTGGTGGGTACCTGAGGCATTTTCCTTGCTGTGAAACCTGAAATCGTGGGTGTAGCTGGTGCCAACATGCAGTGGATTCATTTTGTTAGCCCCAGTTCCAGTCAAAAGAGGGAGAGCACTGCATTTGATTTGATCCTACGAAGCGCTTGGGGACTTTCGAGTCCCGGTAAGCAAGTTGGTGGAAGTAGTACTCCATGTCGGAAAAGGAGCCAAGTTTGGGGTAGAGAAAGTGAACGGTAGAAACATTATATGCAATAGAGTCGCCAGTGTTGGAAATGGGAAGAATTTTGAAAAACAGGCTCAGTGCTCTAAGGGTTAAACAACACTAAAACTTCCAAACAATGAATAATAGGCTTATTATTAGGACATCGTTAATTAATTTATATTTATAACCGAACACATAATCATGCCATATATACAGCTTACACAACAATAGTCATACACCAGTAGGGGAGGGTAAATTATATCTATGATAATTATAATTATATAGAGGTGGAGCTAATACTAACATTTCTTGCTTCTGTATATAGCTTCCTTCAATTAATACAGTATCAATACAGTATCGACTTAAAAGTCACTTTAGCAATATCACTTAGTGTAGCTTGCTTTCATGCTTGCGTGTTCTTTACACACCATAGCTACCAGTCCTAAATGTAATATATTCACTGGCCATAAACAAACTCTGTTAACAAAAATCAAATTGTTTGTTGCTCAGATTCATAATTTTCGAGATACTTACACTATCCACATGCACAACGCTGGTGATGCACAAATTAATATATGATAGTGTTACACAAATGTGTGTGTTCAAGATGTTTCATTACTGATATGATCGTACCATGTAATGGAGTTACAGCTGCAGACAGCAAAATACACATCAACAGCATTATCCCAGTACGGTAGTTTCGTTTTGTACAAGACATCTTTTGTTAGTTGTTTTCTCCAGGGGGGTTTTCTTTCTTCTGCGATTTGATATTATTAACTGTCTGGTTGAAATACATACACCGTACAGTAACAGTATCCAGCCTGCAAGGTCAGTCCTGATCAATCTGACAGCAATTTTGTCCTTCTCAGTTCCGCCCTCGGTTCCGCCTAATGACGTTTGTCTAATTTTTATTTACGTAGGGCCTAGGGCCTATATATGCCGTATAGATCTACATAAATTTACTTACGTATCCGTACTTTCGATCATACACCTGTAAAAAAAAAAAATACGTGTGTGGAGAGGTATGACATCGAGAAACTTGAAGTTAGAAGAGTCAAAGCTACATAATTATATTATTATATGCATACAGAGAGAAACAGCGCTGAGTAGAATAATTCAATACAGTACCAGTACTCAACCTCATTGAACATGTGTAAGTTGTAAAACAGCCACCTACTAGCTACCATCACCACAGAAATATGTATTTCTATAATAATACATATAATTATGATAGCATGTATTACTTCTATAATAATACCTTGAGGACATTAATACATGTAAGGTTTGAAGTGGTCAAAGGTGATTTTTAAAATTTTCTGTTCAATTTCTTCCTTTTTTTTAGTCCTAAACTGATACATTAAAATTAATATTTAATACCCACCAAATAATGTACTCTACTTCTATATAAATTGCTAAAATTAGTACACAAATATTACATAATCTAACATAATGATAGATATAGGAAAGTTTCTATTCCTTTCAGTGACATGTTCACATGCACAAGCATGTAATGATGTTGTACAAATGGACTTAAATGAACACTCGCTGTACCTCTTAAAACCAATATGTACTTGTGACAGCTATGGAAGTATATACCAGTTATACCAGAAACAGCGCTTGTGGAGAGTTCAAATATTTCATCAAGATAAAACTCAGTTGATCTGATAGATACAATATGTACATATTATTATATATAATTATATTAATAGTTAATTGAACTAAACTGTTGTTACATGCAGTTGCATGCACCGAGTGATGTAAATTTCTAATTATTATGAGTTGATCATTTGGTGACATGATTGAAGGAAGCAATTTTTGTATACGATTATACTTATTACTCTGTTTATATATATTTTGCTAATTCCTGTTAATGCGTTGTTTATAGCAGACATTTATTGTTTATTAAAGCAGTTCAGCAATTTGTAAATGGCATTACCATACTCAAACCCCAAGGGATACCACACAAAGGGATTCTGTCCTAATTCTACCTTGTCCTCTTGGTACACAGGAGCAATGTCCTTGATCATAAGATCTGGGTAGTATTAATTATATTAATAGTCCAATATATATGCTGCCTTATTATCAGTTCTTATGTAAATTAACCATTGGAGTGGTGATGTAACACATTAACAAAAGATAAGAATACAAACCTACTCTTCTACACCTCAATTCAGTATGTTGACATGTAATCAACTAACGTCATTGGTTGAAATAACAACTTTTTTGTTATCTTTTAATAAACCACAATTTAAGTGTACTAAATGTGTAATCTTTTCAGGTTTCATTTAGAGGGGGACATTGACTCCCCATTTCAGTAGCTTCACATATAAAACAGTCAAATGATGAGTATTTAAATGATCGAAAATTTCTTTCTCAATTTTCACATACCTTAAGCCTACTGTTAATTGCATTTAGTGAATTTTAAACATTTAAGTTTAGCATGCATTAATAATTTTAGCAAATTTCTGAGACACTCTTAATAGCTTAACAAAATGGTCACGAAATATATTTTATGTGATAGCTACTAATTTTAGTGATCATTGTGTTAGTTGCTAAAATCCTTAATTGCCATTGCTTTATTGTTTTGATGTACCGTGAGATGTTAATATAGCTCAAGTGTAGCTTTGTGTTACCCTCCTGCCACATCACAAACACTGACTGTAAGTCTGTATGGATGCTAATGGTAATTATTTTTCACACTAAATATGCAGTTTATTAATGAGGATGTGATCAGTCATGTTTAGTCTTCTGTCATTACAAACATCACTAATACATGTGATAATGATAAAATTGATAAACGTTCACAATAGACTGTTGCTTTGTGATTTAAGACAACTGACAATAGTTATTGATTCATGTGAATATATTTACATATCACACTGTGTAAGTTTTATATTCACTTGTTATGTGTACGTCTGGTACAATTAAGAATGACAGAGACAAGTATAGTGATGAATGGATGCTGATGAATGGATGCTGATGAATAGATGGTTGAATGAATAGCATTTGGCATAGTTAATGCGTGTGTGTATATATAAACTTTTCTTTTCAGTAATGAATATTGACACCTGTTGATCACCATAAATAATGAAGTTTCTCAGTTAATTGAAATATATTACCCGGTAATAAGTTGTGTATACGGCCTATCTTAGCTGTAAAACAAGGACATAAGAAGGATAATAATATTGTTGGAAAATTCTGTCTGTAACCAAACTTTTGAATCATGAACCTATGGAACATGGTACACACCAGAACAATGCATAGTAGTTATTATATTAATAATCAAATAATTATTATTTTATAGTAACATACTATATCCCTGTATATTACTTTGCATAAGCCTATGCTATAATCCTTGCATCACATGATTAAATGTAATTATAAATATTCACAATTCTTTCCCACAACTCAGCCTATGCATTTATGTATTATATATGTGATCGTTCTTTATCCATAATGAAATCTGTTGCTGTCAATTTTTTATTGGTGGGTGATTACCCAAATAGTGTGTGTTGTGACTTCACAGCTATAGAGTGCAATAAATTAATTATTTATTTATGTATGTTACTATTTAATCAGGATAGCAACTATGGTGTAGATTGGGATGGACCATTGACTACCTAGGAAGATGAGCAGTAATAGTTCCAGAAAATGGTTGTCCACTATCAGATGTAGACTACAGCTTACTACAGTAAACTATTTCTCAAGATGTATTAACTGCTATAAGTGATGGTTCATATGGCATTGACACATACATGAGTGTACACTCCTTTGTTCAAGGTAGCATTGAACATTACTAATACTGAAATTTGAGATTGAATCTGTACTAAATAAATTTCAACACTGCATAAAGTAAATAATTTTATGATTACAACATGAATTTGAATGAAACCACAATGATAGCAATAACATTTTCTATAGGATGCAAGATGTTAATTTATCCAACAGGACTTGCACATTGGTGTGAATTATTGATTAGAAGTTGGTATGTAGGTGGGAGTTATTGATTAGAGTGTCCATGTAGTGAATTATTGATTAGAAGTTGTTAAGTGACTTGCACTTGTAACTGACAACATGCAAGGTCACATGCTTACATGTATTCTCATGGAAAAATCAATATAGTGGTATAGTAATGTGTACATGTCTTCTCAAGCTGTTCACGAATCACTCCCTGACATCATTCTGGTTACATGTGTGCACGATCATACTGTTATTTCTCTAGGCAGAAACTGAGAACATTATTTATACAACATGGGTTAGTTAGTACTAATTCATGATAATAGATACTAACTAATTGATTGTAGTTGTACGTTCCTCCTGATTAACAGCATCCTTGTTTTGTTTCCACTAGAAATTGATTATGTTAAAGTAGTACAAGAACAGATTCCTGTCTCAAAAAAGAATCGATTTATATAGAATAGAAGACCTCTCCCAATAAGGGAACTATGACTGATGTGATGACATTTAATATTAAACTAATTGACCAACTATTACTGTGTAATTATGCATAATAAATGTTAATGAAAATTGCGAAAATTCTTCAAGTAGCTAAACCATGCATGACTAGCCCATGTCTGTTGTAGATTCTTTGTACTAATGTGGCTTATTAATTAATTAACATTAATCAATTAATTCAAATATTATAATAATAAGAAAAAAGCATAAACTATAAATACATGTAAATATAAACAATTAAATATTTATAGGATCACACAGAGATGTTAATATAGTTAACATTTTCCATGCTGTCCTAATTTAATTGTTGTAAAAGTTGTGGTTCATTAACTGTTGACGGGTTGGTTGTAGGATCCACATCACCGTAAATGAAAGGCAGGTATAGTAGTATTTGAATGTACTGTAGAGTCTACAGTATTGAACTAGTATATAATTAGAAGAATGCTGTTTAATAATACATAATTATATTGATCACACAGTATATCTATTACATTGTATTTATTGTACAAACATGTATACAAGGGGTAACTAGGATTTTGGAAGAAAAGGGTCATTCATCAAAAAAAGGGTCATTCATCTCTGTTACGCATCGATCCAATTTGGAACTTACCCAAGTCTCGTTGATGTTGTATTCCAGCACCACACGAGGTACATAAGAACAGAAACCACCAGTTAGCTGGCAGGATTCTATTTCCAGATAACTGTATGTAATCATAGTAGCACAATCAGATATATACGTGGGATCTGTAATTCTAGGTGCCTCATTTTCATTTAAGATTTAAGTAATAACACAAGTTTTTTTTTCTGAACATTAATATAATTATATATATACATAATTATATGTATATATAATAGATATATATATACATATATATATATATATATATATATATATATATATATATAATTATGTATATAATCATTTTCTATTACTTATTTTTGGACTTCTTTGTTTACTGGGAAAGAAACATATGATAGCAGCACTGTAGCTCCACTACACGGTCTACACCTTTTCTTACAAGCCATATCGAGCCATAATTATAAATGCACGAGTGATATTCACCACCCACTATAATCAGGGGGTGTGGTATATATATAGAAAGTGTCATTAAATAATAATGAAACACAACACTCAAATTTTCATCATACATGTCATTATCAGATTGTGTATGTACATGTGTATTAAATGTACTTTCATATGGAAATACATATATTGATTACTCACTTCGTCATTACTCTTATATGTAACTATAAAAGTAAAGTCACGGTCATGAAATCAAGAATATTATATAATTATCATAATTATACTCACCTGATGGTTTACTTTTGCCATTAATTACCACCAAAACAATCACTAATAGGAATTTATAACAATCATTAAGTGTTAATTAATAAACTCACCAATAATTATCACCACAATTACAATAATTATAACAGTCACAATTATAACTATTATTGTAGATGATAGCCCACCATCTGTTATTATTAATAAATATAATTAATATTCATAAGTGATTGTTTTATACATCATTATCATACCTTTTTGTCTAAAAATAGTTGGAGATTCAAGAGGTGTTGATGACATTGTCATGCTTGTCTGTGATAAATATGACATTATCATGCTTGTCTGTGATAATGCTGAGAATGATAATGATGGTGATGATGATAATGATGATGACGATAAAATTGGAGGAGACAGTTCATCAATACTATGTTGTATTAACTGATAAGCTGGCTGGTTGCTGATAACACCATCATGTTCAATATCATAAAATGATATGTTATAATCACTAATATAAATTCCATCTATACACTTTGTAACATTCTGGCTACCCAAAGGCCTAGTGATATTGAGTTGACCATTGTATTCAGTTCTTGTACACAGGTATTCAATGGAACATCCTAATGACTGACTTCCTTCAACAAATATACATGTGAAACAAACTAGTCCTGTTGTGGAGTCTTGTACAACTACATCTCCTCTTTGTATATCAAATGTACCTGTGTATATACTCATTCTTTATTATTTGAAATGTCATTATACTCACTTATATTGTTTTGAAAAATAGAAACAACTTCCAATCCAGACTCGTATATCAAAACTATAATGACACTCCATTTTGTATTATCATTCAGAAACTCAACATCAATCTCTCCTGTTATTACTGGTGAATATTGTGTTATAATACCTGTTCTGTTATACACACAAGATCCTGATTCATCACTCAGTTCAGTAATACATACATATATTCCACTAGGTTGTGGATTCATGAGAATAGTATCCTATTGTAATAATGTGGTTAAGAATATTGACTTTGGTTATTGTTGTTCAGTCAGATAGTCTTCTATGTGTTATTAGTTTATTATAATTGTCATTGTATCTCACAATGTCTTCAGATGATTGTCTCTTTCTTATAATTTCATTGTACATTTACAGTATTGTGTCTAGTCAGTTTAATTAACTTGTTGCTACATGGATATAAGCAGTCTAAATTTATATTACACATATAATAAAACTGTGTGTTGCTACACTTTTGTCAATCGGCCGATACTATACCTATAATAGTATATTAATAGAGTATCAGAGCTATTAGTACGTAATGCACACTTAAGAATATTAACTATTTAATGCACAGTTATCTGTGTAAATGCACTAGAATATCAAGTGATATATGCAATTAAATCTATAACATTCTTACTTGGTATCAATAACTCACTTTAATAGTAGCATTTATCATCCAATTTCTATTTTCAAGTCTAATTCCAATATCATGATTCATTATATGTACTATAAACAGTAGAATAGTAATAATTACTGACAACATCTATTCAAATATAATTTACTAGTAAATTATATTTAGTAAGTACATTATACAAAGTACCTGTTGTAATGTTTATACTAGTTTCATTTCTTTCTCCCTTCAGATCTTCACTTATAACAGCTGTTATACTGATAGTATAGGTACCAAACTCACTAACATTATATGTGTATTGAGTATCAAGTGTTCCAGTTAGTGATACTTGTTTAACAAGTTCATCTTCATCAGTGATATTAATATTATATTTTGATATTGTGAATTCAGGTAGAGTATATGGAGCGTTCCAGTTACACTGAATAGTGTATAGTAAACTGATAACACAAGTCAAATCTACAGGATCAGGTTTACCTATAGTGAACAATATATATGGGGGTCACAAATTCATGTATTATGAACAGTTGACCGATCATGGAACAGGTTTATAGATTTATAAAAATTCAATATTATACATTTTGTGAACAAAATAATCAGGACCTTTCTTTAAACCTGAAGTTACTCTAAACTCAGTCTCAATAATATTGTGTATCAATATAGTACTGTACACAAGACTATCAGCTGTTGTACATCAGGACATATGTATATATGGTGATTATTGTATATTATATATTATATTACTGATATTTCATACACATAACTATTTAGGAGTGAATTGATGACAATACATAATTATATCACTGCTATAATTAAAATAAATACTATAATATGGTTTTATTATAACTAAACAAACATAAAAATAAGTTATAATAAAGTAATATCTTGCTTAGCATCAATCAAAAATAACAGTTATTGAGTATTAGATGACAAAACAACACTCATTACCATACCTTGTATTAACAATGTAGCATTAGTTGTGTTAACAGCATGTTGTGTAAAACCATCCAATTCAAATGCAATACATGTCACTATAGTATTATTTAGTTCAGGATTTCCTGGTATAGTGAGATTTGAATTCTGTGTACCATGACCATATGTGACTATTCCAAGATCAATAATAGAAGGAAGAGTTGAGAGTGATTCATTCACAGTCCATTGAATTGTTAGTTCCTTGTTATCCACTGAACACTTGTACACTGCTGTATGTTGTATAGTAATAGCTCGAGATGGAATAAATGAGAACTGAACACCTGTATATATATATACAATATAAGATGTAATCAAGACTAAGTGATATTTCACATGTACAACAAGGGTTAATAAAAACAAGATATAACTATAGAGCAAAGATGTCCCAATGATTGCTTTTTGGTGTCCAAAACTCAGTAATCATAGCTGACTGAAGCACAAAAGCCTATTATTTTGATTATCTACTCTTATCTTTTTAAGGATCTTGTAGAACCTTAGGAATATATACTTCAGATAGCTAATAGTTGCAGTTTCTACATAAGCTACAAGCAGCTTTCTTCCTACTGGTTGAGTGCATGTTTTATTATGCGTCGCACCCATGCTTTTTTGACTACACCCATTAATATTTTTAGCAATTATTTTTACAAAGTAAATGATTTTTAAACAACTTCAGAACAATCTATACGGCGTATGCTTCCATATACGCTTAATTCGAGCACTAATCATAGGGATGGCCCTGTGGACTGGGCCATAACAAGATTCATGTTTAAAAAGTATTGCCAATTGCTTTGTGATGACCAATAACAACTTTCACGTGTCTGATACCCAACAAATCATTATATTTACTTATACATGTATTTCCATTCTTAATGCTTGTTGTATATGTTTTGCAATGTAGTTCCTATTAGTCTAGTGTGCTAGTCCCTTGTCCTTTGAGATAAGCTGGTTGGCAGAGGAAGGGTCAAAAAGCATTTTGGTAATTATAATTATTCCAACCAATCAGATTCACTTGCCCATTGGAAATGCTAGACCAGTTTAAATTAGTTATGAAAACTGCAGAGCACATATGAGTTCAAGCAAGGTGACCATTTGATTGTACAGTGTTTAATGACAACACCCACCTTAGCATCTTTATAACTTTGATCACACTAGTTGTATTTCTATAGCTTCTTCTCTGTTTTTCTCTTTCTAAGTTCACCTATATATAGCTATATTTATTTCACTACACTACTTGACTTGGACGAGTAAACATGGGGCTGAAATTTTGTATACTTTAGTGGTTGAAGTCATGAAAGTTCTTTTATGTTTGCCTGTGTCGGATCCCTCGGCACAGAGATTCCAAATAGTGCTCAGTGTGACCACTTTACAACTAGTTTCTCACAATTTTAGTTATAGTTAATCAACTAAAATAATTTTACACTTACAATACTAAAAGGGTTTTAGTTTTTAGTTAACTAACTGGCAAATTTTCATTTCAGTTAGTTTTAATTATTGCTGCAGACTTGTAATTTAGTTAACTAAAAATCAAAATGCGGGGGTTTTAGTTATAGTGATTAAAAGTTTAAACACTAAAATTTCCAAACAATGAATAATAGGCTTATTATTAGGACATGGTTAATGAATTTATGTATATATCCGAACCTACAATAAATGCCATATATAAAGCCTACATAATAATAGATAATAATAGTCCGTACACCAGTAGGGGAGGGTAAATTATATCTATGATAATTATAATTATAGAGGTGGAGCTAATACTCTGGTAACATTTCTTGCTTCGGTATATAGCTTCCTTCAATTAATACAGTATCAATACAGCATTGACTTAAGTCATTTTAGCAGTATCACTTAGTGTAGCTTGCTTTTATACTTGTGTGTTCTTTACACGTCATAGCTACCAGTCCTAAATGTAATATATTCACTGGCTATAAACAAAGTCTGTTAAACAAATCAAATAGTTTGTTGCTCTGATTCATAATTTTTGAGATACTACACTATCCACATGCACAACACTGGTGATGCACAAATTAATACATGATAGTGTTAAAACACAAATGTGTGTGCTCAAGATGCTTCGTTATTGATATGACCGTACCATGTAATGGAGTTACAGCTGCTGACAGCAAAATACACATCCACAGCATTATCTCAATACTGTAGTTTCGTTTTGTACAAGACATCTCTTGTCAGTTGTTTTCTCCAGGGGATTTTCTCTCTTCTGCGATGTGATATTATTGTCTGGTTGAAGTCCATACACCATACAGTAACAGTATCCAGCCTGCAAGGTCAGTCGTCATCAATCTGACTGCAATTTTGTCTGTGAATTCTTTTCTTAGTCAAGTGGCGTTTGTCTGTAGCGTGTACCGTATATTCTAATTTTTATTTACGTAGGGCCTATACAGTATAGATATTATATTTATCGATCATAATATTAAAAATACACCTGTAAAGTATAGATGTGGAGAGATAATTATGACATCGTGAAAGAGACCTACCACAACACAACTTGAAGTTAGAAGAGTCAGAGCTACATGATTATAATATTATATGCATACAGAGAGAAACAGCGATGAGATTCTCAAATACTTTTGGCTGTTAGCGCTGGACTGAGTAGATCAATTGTGAAGACGATAGCGTAAGAGACTGCCAGTACACAACCTTATTGAACAAGTGTAAGTGTAAAACAGCTTTTTACTCAAAAATGCCACCTACTAGCTACCATCACCACGGAAAAAAAATGTATTTCTATAATAATACATATATGCAATAGATAGCATGTATTACTTCTATAATAATGCCCTAAGGACACTAATACACATAAGGTTCCCCTCCAGTTTGAAATGGTCAAAGGCGATTTTTTTAATTTTCAAGTCCTAAATTGATATATTAAAATTAATATATAGTTTAATACCCACCAAATAATGTATAAATTGCTAAAATTAGTACACAAATATTACATAATCTAACAATGATAGCTATAGGAAAGTTTCTATTCCGTTCAGTAACATGTTCACATGCACAAGCAGAGGTTAATATTTAGTGGTTCCTAGTCAGATTCCTGACTTTCAGTTTTCCTTTGTTTCTATTCTCTCATGCTTGCATGCATGATTTTATAGAATGTTTGTGGCTAAGCAAACTAATAAGGAAACTGATAGTAAATCTAAGAAAATGAAGTTGTATGTTCATCACTTCACAATAAGAATTATTTAGTTACTTTAGCTATGTATACAAATTAAAACATTCTGCAGGATCATGAAATCATAGTATATGTACATAATAATAATTATAATAATTATATATGTATATTGTATATACAATTATACTGAATTAGCTGTTTTGCTACTATGAAATCCGAGCCATCAGTCTACAGAAAGCTTACTTGTCTAATGACTGAATATGTATGCGTACGTGTATATAATTATTTACTTGAGATATTATAGTAGAAGTAAACATTAAGTTAACAATTAGTTGGGATTCAGTGACAGTGGCCAAGATATCTGCAGCAAAGACACCAATGTTGGAAACGGGAAGATGTTTGAAAAAACAAGCTCGTTGCTCTAAGGGCTAATTCACACATTTTAATTTGTATTAATTGCTAACTCAATTAATGACCCAGAAGTTGATATTCTATATACTCATAACCATGGCCAGTTTTTGCTAACATTAATTTTATTGTTTATTAAAGCAGTTCAGCAATTTGTAAATGGCATTACCATACTCGAACCCAAAAAGATTCTGTCCTAATTCTACCTTGTCCTCTTCGTACACAGGAGCAATGTCCTTGATCATAAGATCTGGGTAGTATTGATTATAATAATAGTCCAATATATATGCTGCCTTATTATGTAAATTAACCATTGGAGTGGTGATGTCACATACTAAAAGATAAGAATACAAACCTACTCTTCTACACCTCAATTCAGTATGTTGACATGTAATCAACTAACATCATTGGTTGGAATAACAACCTTTTTGTTGACTATTAATAAACCACAATGGAAGTGTACTAAATGTGTAATCTTTTCAGGTTTCATTTAGAGGGAGATATTGACTCCTCATTTTAGTAGCTTCACGTATAAAATAGTCAAATTATATATGAGTATTTAAATGATCGAAAATTTCTTCCTCAATTTTCACATATTGCCATTGCTTTATTGTTTTGATGTACCATGAGATGTTAATATAGCTCAAGTGTAGCTTTGTGTTACCCTCCTGCCACATCACAAACACTGACTGTAAGTCTGTATAGTACTAAGAGTAATTAATTTTCACACTAAATATGCAGTTTATTAATGAGGATGTGATCAGGCTATTTAGCCATGTTTGGTCTTATGTCATAACAAACATCACTAATACATGTGATAATGATAACGTTCACAATAGACTGTTGCTTTGGGATTTAAGACAATTGACAATAGTTATTGATTTATGTGAATATCTTTACATATTACAGGGTGTAAGTTTTATATTCACTTGTTATGTATACTTCTGGTACAATTTAGAGGTTAACACAATGATAGACATGAGTATATGAGATGAATGGATGCTGATGAATGGATGGTTGAATGAATGGCATTGTGCATAGTTATATAGTGTGTGTGTATATATATATACTTTTCTTCTCGGTAATGAATATTGACACCTGTGATCACCATAAATAGTGAAGTTTCTCAGTTATTTGAAATATATTATATGTTGTGTATATGGCCTACCTTAGCTATTAAAGGATAATAATATTGTTGGAAAATTCTGTCTGTAACCAAACATTTGAATCATGAACCTATGGAACATGGTACATACCAGAACAATGCATAGTAGCTATTATAATTATTAATAATCAAATAATTATTATTTCATAGTAACATACTATATCCCTGTATATTACCTTGCATCACATGATTAATTTAATTACAAATAATGCAATTTATGTATTTACTATATATATATGTGACCCCATAATGAAAATCTGTTGCTGTCAATTTTTTATTGGTGGGTGATTACCCAAATAGTATATATATACTATTTCCTTGTGTGTTGTGACCTCACAGCTATAGAGTGCAATAAATTAATGATTTATTTATGTATGTCACTATTTAATCAGGATAGCAACTATGGTGTAGATTGGGATGGACCATTGACTACCGAGGAAGACGAGCAGTGATAGTTCCAGAAATTGGTTGTCCACTATCAGATGCAGACTACAGCTTACTACAGGAAACTATTCCACAAGATGTATCAACTGATGGTTCATATGGCATTGACACATACATGAGGGTATGCTCCTTTGTTCAAAGTAGCATTAAACATTACTAATACTGCAATTTGAGATTGAATCTGTACTCAACACTGCATAAAGTAAACAATTTTATGATTACAACATGAATTTGAATTTGATTATAGAAAACACCAGTTACACCCTACCAAAACCTATATATCCCTTCAAACTTAAAATCATTTTTTTGTCAAACTTGTCTGCATTATTGTGGTAGAATGATGGGATCCTCAAAGTAAGATCACAGTGGCCAATGTCTCTCCAGAGTCATGAAGAAACTGGATTTTTGCTGTGCTACAAAGGCCATCCCACACATGTTAAGTTAATATCTGCAAGTGCTCAAATGCTGATGCGCTTTATGTTCATTCAACTCTTACATTATGTATGTACTAATAACACCTCACGATGATAGGGTACCACCTCATGACGAAGTAATACACCTCACAATAAGTAGTGCCACCTCACCACTACCTCATGACGAAGTACCACTACTTCATGACGAGTTAGTACCACCTCATGATAGAGTACCACTACCTCATGACAAACAGTATACCATTGATAATTTTGACACTAACCCCCCCCCCCCCCCATCATAATAATTAGGAATAACTGGAAGTGTTGTCAAAGCTAAATTAATTTTGTTTCAAGTGATTGCTATATATAGGTAATTGTGTAATATTAATATAATTATATATTAATGTGTTTTGTTCTGGTTATCTACTGTGAATACAACTGTGTTTACAACCCAGACATTTGACCATCTTGGGAGTATTCCATGACTTGTAATCCTATAGGTAATCCAAAACCTGATAGTGTGCTGTTAAACAAAACATGATGATCATAGATGTTTTACATTACACAATGGTGCAAGTTTGGTCTTTGCTCCATGAACTTGTAGCAAAATAAGGTAATTAATAATTATCCACATCAAGGTACTTAGCTACATGTAGTTTATAATTTTAGAGTTTACAATGTGATAGCAATAACATTTTCTATATGGATGCAAGATGTTAATTTATCCATGCACATTGGTGTGAATTATTGATTACAAGTTGGTATGTAGGTGGGAGTTATTGATTAGAGGTTGTTAGTGACTTGCACTTGACATGCAAGGTCACATGCTTACATGTATTCTCATAGAATAATAGTGGTGTAGTAATAGGTTAATTTCAGGGTTATATAAACATGTCTTCTCAAGCTGTTCACAAATCACTCCCTGACATCATACTAGTTACATGTGTACACGATCATATTGTTCTTTCTCTAGGCAAAGGCTGATGAAACTGAGAACATTATTTATACAACATAGGTTAGTTAGTTCATGACTGGTTAATAGACATTAACTAATTGATTGTAGTTATACATTCCTCCTGATTAACAGCATCCTTGTCCACTAGACATTCATTATGTTAAAGTAGTAGAACAGATTACTATCTCATAATTATAGAAGACCTCTTTCAATAAGAGAACTATGACTGATGTGATGACATTTACCATGCATGACTAGCCCATGTCTGTTGTAGATTCTTTGTACCATTGTGGCTTATTAATTAATTAACATTAATCAAATATTATGATAATAAGAAAAAGGCATAAACTATAAATACATATAAATATAAACAATTACATATTTTATAGGATCACACAGAGATGTTAATATAGTTAACATTTTCCATGCTGTCCTAATTTGTTGTACATGTTGTGGTTCATTAACTGTTGACGGGTTGGATTGTAGGATCCACATCACCATAAATGAAAGGCAGGTATAGTAGTATTTGAATGTACTGTAGTGTCCACAGTATTGAGCTAGTATATAATTAGAAGAATGCTGTTTAATAATAAATAATTATATTGATCACACAGTATATCTTATAATTATATTATATTGTAATTATTGTACAAACATGTATACAAGGGGTAACTAGGATTTTGGAAGGGAGGAGGCATTGATCCAATTTGGAACTTACCCAAGTCTCGTTTGATGTTTCATTCCAGCACCACACATACATTATATATATAATAATTATAATTATGTATATAATTATATATATATAATCATTTGAAAAATAAAAATCAATAATTTTATTTTACCTACTTTTCCTATTACTTACTTTTGAATAATAAGTTTGTTAAAATTTTGCTATTCTTGGAAAGAAACATGTGATAGCAGCACTGTAGCTCCACTAGACCTTTTCTTACAAGCTTTATTGAGCCATAATTATAAATGCACTAGTAATATTCACCACCCACTATAATCAGGGGGTGTGGTAAATGAGCTAGAGGAAGTACCTCACGAAAAAGCGAGAAGGCATTTGCCTCCTCTGTCTCAACATAGTTACGACACTGGTATATATATAGAAAGTGTTATAAAATAATAATGAAACACAACACTCACATTTTCACCATACATGTCATCATACAGATTGTGTACGTACATGAATTATTAAATGTATATTATACTTTCATATAGAAATACATATATTGATTACTCACTTCGTCATTACTCTTATTTTCATTGCTAGTAGTATCATCATAATACATTACTGTAACTATACAAGTAAAGTCACTGTCATGAAATCAAGGAATATTATGTAATTATATAATTATACTCACCTGATGGTTTTAAATCTTTACTTTTGCCTTTAATTACCACCAAAACAATCACTAATATTAATTTATAACAATCATTAAGTGTTAATAACAACTTAATAAACTCACCAATAATAAATATCACAATAACTATAACAGTCACAATTATAACTATTATTGTAGATGATAGTCCACCATCTGTTATTATTAATAAATATAATGAATATTTCATAAGTGATTGCATATCATACCTTCTTGTCTACCAATAGTTGGAGATTCAAGAGGTGTAGATGACATTGTCATGCTTGTCTGTGATAATGATGAGGATGATAATGATGGTGATGATGATAATGATGATGACGACATGATTGGAGGAGACAGTCCATCAACGCTTTGTTGTATTAACTGATAAGCTGGCTGGTTGCTGATAACACCATCATGTTCAATATCATAAAATGATATGTTATAATCACTAGTATAAATTCCATCTATACACTTTGTAACATTCTGGCTACCCAAGGACCTATTGATATTGAGTTGACCATTATATTCAGTCTTTGTACACAGGTATTCAATGGAACATCCTAATGACTGACTTCCTTCAACAAAT
This sequence comes from Petrosia ficiformis, assembly GCA_947044365.1. NCBI lineage: Eukaryota > Metazoa > Porifera > Demospongiae > Haplosclerida > Petrosiidae > Petrosia > Petrosia ficiformis. Next base: position 10,748,213 of record OX345637.1, on the reverse strand, counting down.
ATACTTGTGAAACAAACTAGTCCTGTTGTGGAGTCTCGTACAACTACATCTCCTCTTTGTACATCAAATGTACCTGTGTATATACTCATTCTTTATTATTTGAAATATGTTATTATACTCACTTATATTGTTTTGAAAATTGGAAACAACTTCCAATCCAGTCTCGTATATCAAAACTATAATGACACTCCATTTTGTATTATCATTCAGAAACTCAACATTAATCTCTCCTGTTATTACTGTTGAATATTGTGTTATAATACCTGTTCTGTTATACACACAAGATCCTGATTCATCACTCAGTTCAGTAATACATACATATATTACACTAGGTTGTGGATTCATGAGAATAGTATCCTATTGTAATAATGTGGTTAAGAACATTGACTTTGTTATTGTTGTTCAGTCAGATAGTCTTCTATGTGTTATTAGTTTATTATAATTGTCATTGTATCTCACAATGTCTTCAGATGATTGTCTCTTTCTTATAATTTCATTGTACATTTACAGTATTGTGTCTAGTCAGTTTAATTTCATGTTGCTACATGTATATAAGCAGTCTAAATTTTATATTACACATATAATAAAACTGAGTGTTGCTACACTTTTGTCAATCGGCCAATACTATACCTATAATAGTATATTAATAGAGTATCAGAGCTATTAGTACGTAATGCACACTTAAGAATATTAACTATTTAATGCACAGTTATCTGTGTAAATGCACTAGAATATCAAGTGATATATGCAATTAAATCTATAACATTCTTACTTGGTATCAATAACTCACTTTAATAGTAGCATTTATCATCCAATTTCTATTTTCAAGTCTAATTCCAATATCAGGATTCATTATATGTACTATAAACAATAGAATAGTAATAATTACTGACAACATCTATTCAAATATAATTTACTAGTAAATTATATTTAGTAAGTACATTATACATAGTACCTGTTGTAATGTTTATACTAGTTTCATTTCTTTCTCCCTCCAGATCTTCACTTATAACAGCTGTTATACTGATAGTATAGGTACCAAACTCACTAACATTATATGTGTATTGAGTATCAAGTGTTCCGGTTAGTGATGCTTGTTTAACAAGTTCATCTTCATTAGTGATATTAATATTATATTTTGATATTGTGAATTCAGGTATAGTATATGGAGTGTTCCAGTTACACTGAATAGTGTATAGTAAACTGATAACACAAGTCAAATCTACAGGATCAGGTTTACCTATAGTGACAATTTATTCGGTCATACTTTTTTATTATCAATTGTAGTGACATAAGTCCCATGTCATACCTTGTATAAACAATGTAGCACTACTTGTATTAAAATACCCCATCATATCAACCTGTCCTGATGCAATACATCTCACTATAGTAATATTTAGTTCAGGATTTCCTGGTATAACGAGACTTGAATCCTGTGTACCAAAACCATTCGTGATTATCCCAAGATTAGTGATAGAAGAATCAGTTGAGGAATTGCCATTCACAAGCCAATTAATGACTACTCCATTATTATCCACTGAACACTTGTACACTGCTTAATAGCTTGAGATGGAATAAATGAAAACTGAACACCTGTATGTTAGAGTTTGAGTTAACTTTATTGGAGAATAAAACAAGTACAAGTACTAGTATTACTGAATGTTACACACCATGCTTTGTGCATGGTGTGTAACATTCAGTAATCCAGGCTGACTGAAGCACAACAGCCTATTATTTTGATTATCTACTCTTCTTAACTTTGTAGGAATCTTCTAGAACCTTAGGAATATATACTTCAGATAGAACAGGGATTAGTTGCAGTTTCTACATAAGCTACAAGCAGCTTTCTTCCTACTGGTTGAGTGCATGTTTTATTATGCGTTGCACCCATTAATTGACCAAGCCCTTGGAATGATTAACTACATATACAATAGATATACACAAATGTGACACAAACAAATATATAAGCATACATCGAACCTGTGAGAAACCAATCATTGGGATGGTCCTGTGGGTTGGGCTGTAACAAGATATATGGAAAAAAAAGTATCTCTAATTGCTTTATGATGACCAATAGCAACACAGTGCCGAAAACTTGTACACTTCAGTTGCTGAAATCATGAAATCTTCGCAGAAATCTCAGTTATTAACAGTAAAAGTCCTTTTATGGAAATTCCGTTTGATATCCCCATACACAAAAACAACCTGTGTCGGGTCCCTCGGCACAGAGATTCCAAATAGCGTTGCTTCAGTGTGACCGCTTTTAGTGATAATACAACTAGTTTCTCACAATTTTATTTATAGTTAAAATAATTTTACACTTACAATATTTAGTTAACTAACTAAATGTGTCAATTACTGGCAAATTTTGATTTCAGTTAGCTAGTTATAGTTATTGCTGCAGACTTGCAATTTAGTTATAGTTTAGCTAACTAAAGTCAAAATGCCTTACTAAAAGGGGTTTTAGTTGTAGTTAGCTAAAACAACACTAAAATTTTCAAACAACGAACAATATGCTAATTTATGTTGAACCCACAATAAATGCCATATATACAGCTTACATAACGTATACCAGTAGGGGAGAGTAAATTATATCTATGACAATTATAATTAATTATAGAGGTGGAGCTAATACTACGATAATTATAATTATAGAGGTGGAGCTAATACTATGATGATTGGTATCACTTATATTATAGCTTGCTTTCATGCTTGTGTGTTCTTTACATACCATAAATAAAGTCTGTTAAAAAAAAATCAAATAGTTTTATTGCTCAGACTCATAGCTAATCACAATTTAGAAGTTAACTCAATGATAGACATGAGTAAAGTATGATGAATGGATGAATTGATAGCTGATGAATGGATGGTTGAATCAATGGCATTATGTGTGTGTATATATAAATACTTTTCTTCTCCGTAATGAATATTGACACCTGTTGATCACCATAAATAATGAAGTTTCTATGAGTTTATTTTAATGAAAATATATTAATATGTTGTGCATATGGCCTACCTTAGCTGTAAAACAAGGACATAATAAACTATATGAAAAGATAATAGCATTGTCGTAAAATTCTTTCTGTAACCAAACATTTGAATCATGAACCTATGGAACATGGTACATACCAGAACAATGCATAGTAGCTATTATATTAATAATTATTTCATAGTAACATACTATATCCCTGTATATTATACTAACACCTTGCATAAGCCTTATGCTATAATCGTTGCATCACATGATTAATTTAAATGTAATTATAAACGTTCACAATTCTTTCCCACAACTCAACCTGTACATTCATGTACTATAAATATAGTATAAATGTGACTCCTTCTTTATCCATAATGAAAATCTGTTTTTGTCAATTTTTTTATTGGTGGGTGATTACCCAAATAGTATAGTACTATTTCCTTATGTGTTGTAACCTCACAGGATATTATGCTATAGAGTGCAATAATTACATAATATTTTTACTATGAATAACTAGAAGTGTTGTCAAGGCTAAATTGATTTTGCTTCTATACATAATATTTTGTAATTGTGTAATATCAGGAGCACATGAACCCCACCGAAGGCGGGATTCATTCACTCCTGGTAATATTAATAATATAATTATATAGTAATGCGTTTTGTTCTGGTCATCTACTGTGAATACACACAGGCAGGGTCACTGAAAGAGTAGATTGGGCCCAGGGTGAAATTTCAATTAGAGCTGCTAATAAAATAGTAGGAGAATCCCACTGCAAATGTTTTTCACCAAATTATTTGAGAGGCATACTCAATTGTTACTGTATTTTAATTAATATTTCTTCACATTTCTTGATTTACAACCCAAAGTCACCTGTTAACTGAACCTTAAATTACTGACTGACAGACATTGTACCATCAACCTTTCAAATGGTGACTGTTCATCTCCCCACCTACCATATTAAGTCTATATCTGTGTGATGTCCAAGCAAAATTTGTTTTTAACAATTTATACTTCTCAGTGGGAGATGTAGCCTTGTAACATTTGATACAGGTTGGGAATATACATAGTATTACATACATACTCCAATTCAAAATATTTTATGAACAATTGAATTCTCTACACATTTAGAAAGTAAGTTAAATTTAAACACCGATCAAGGAGTAGCTTTTCCATCTTGTTAGCAGTCTAATCTACATCCCTTTTTGCAAATGCTTGAATCATTTCATTTGAGGAAGTTTTGACCAAGTAAACTAGTAGATATAGATTTATGTCTACCTAAATTGTGAAAACAGGATATTGCATAATTAACGAAAACTTTACGTATATTTATATTTTTAGTGTGAGTCAAGATAATTTCATTAATTTGTCAATGAACTGTTACTCCATTATCTACTGAACACTTGTATACTGCCTTGTGATGTATAGTAATGTTAGCAGATAGAATAAATAAAAATTCTACATCTTTAAGTGAGAAATTGAAGATCATGTGACAATCAATAAGTTAACACAATAAAATTATTGAAAATGATATTATAACTATAACTATTAAATGATAGAGGTTGGTGATAGTGAAACTCTCAACTATCACGATATCTAATAAATACTGGAACAACAGTGAATACTATCATGATATAGTGAAACTAAAATTTAGATACAAATTCTGAATATTTTCCATTTGTTGCCACAAATGGAAATACTCAAATCTGAAACCAACCACTCCTATGCACAGTGTACCACTCTTTGAGCCCCCCAACAGAAAACACAGAAATGTTCATTGCCATCTTCACATGTTGTTGAGGGTATGTTGAGGTGAGACAATGTCAAATGCACATGCTTGTAACCACATGTCCACTATCACAAATGTAGTTTTTAGCTATTGCTGTCATGATAGTAACACTGACAATAACGATAGTCACACTATCGCCCAGCCCTATTAAATGATAAGGCTAACATAATATTACCTCCATAAACACTTCCAATAATAAGACAAATTATAGGTAATGAAATAGTTCCTTTCATCTTGTTACAAGACAAAGTAGTAAATAGCAAAGTATCATAATTATTTCATGTTCCGATTATACAATCAAAAGGATAATGATATTAAATAATCATGAATTTTATCGATTTACAAATACCCTGCTATATGTTAACATATCAAGTGACAGTAGATCACAATATTTCAATCAGATAACAGTATTTTCAAATAAATTAAGTACCAAATAATTATAGTAAAATCAAAAGTAAGCAAACGGACACTTTCGTGCAAAATAATTTTGATCAAATGCTTACTTTTTTCTTGTCATAATTTATTTTGTACAATTGCTACAATAAGTCAATGAAATCAGTTGATCAAGAAGATTAATACTAGTTCTTCCTGGGTAATAAATTTGATTTGTGGAAAAGTGACCTTTTAACAAGTGTATATAGAGAAAAAAACATCCCTATATTTGCTTTGTGATGACTATGTATTAAGCATTGCTGATGGCACTAGTGTTTCTACCTTTCTGTGCACTCGAAAGCTGGGGCCTGAAGAAGTAAGTGTAAGCCTGATTGCAGTCTAAATACACACATCTTTGATGAACTGACTGAAGTACTCCTTCAAGGTTCTAAATGACGACTTCCTCGTGTCTGATACTCAACAACTTATCATACTTACTTGTTAAAGATTCTTGCATAATATTTATACTGTATATACAACAGTTATTAGCAGTTTTACATCCTTTCTGAAGCTTCCTCACTAATCCTCAGCTGCTCTGTACTGAGTCTGTAGCTCAAACGCGCGTTCTTTTACGCGCCACGCCCATTAATTGACCGAGCCCCTCGGGAATGACGCAACTTCCTTAACTACGTATACAACGCATAGTCGCGCAAGTGACACAAACATATATATAATTATATATAATTATATATATACATTAAACCCCGTGGAAAGCAATTATAGGGATGGCCCTACGGGCCATAAAAATTAGGTCACATATTTATTATGGCCCGTAGGGCCATCCCTATAATTGCTTAACAGACCCTTCTTTCATTTGGTCAATTGGGCCAGGTATATATCTTGCCTATGACATCACGTAACATCTGGAGGCAATATAACCATAGCTATAGACTCACTGTAAAAAATAATAGGTTATTTTAACCTTCAATTGGTTACAGGAGTTTCAATGCAATCAGATTTTACTCCATGCTGATTTATATATTTTCTGTTAGGTAATATTTACAAGTCATGCATAGTTCATTTGATTGTGATCTATATATTCACTATTATAAAGTACATATCATAATAAGACATATAGTAACAAACAATGTAGTTATATACATAGTATAGTATTGTGCAGGTACAACCTGTGGTGTATTATTAGTATTCCAATTCCAACATCTGCAAAAACAACAGATGTTACTATATAGCTCATTCTAGAGTAATTAATTAACATAAATATGTACATGAATTTGTACACAAATAACTTGTGATGTACTCCACAAATATTTGAAAAGTCAGCACATATAATGCCTTTAACTAAACTTGAGAACATCTCAATCCCTAAAGTGCTGGCTACATACTCTGGTGTAGTCATTAATATAGCTCCAATGCTTTGCAGTCTAACCTCCAGTTTACTTGGAAGTCTGTGTAGGGTTTAACGTTCTGATATTACTTAGAAATAAATGGTCAAACATTATAAATTTTGTATTGCAGTCTATGGAGTACTCAATTTTTATTGCTTCCAGATGTTTATGATGACACTACTATATATTTAGCTTTAATGATGGAATTGTCTATTATAACTAATATTACAAATTCATTCAAACATTATTTGTATTTAATTTCTTGAGTTGACAACATTATTTAATTATTATTCTTACTACTAAAGGACTACTTTCTAATGTTGGTGACCTAGTATGTACAACAATCAATGTGTGTTGCTTTGTGTGCTCTTGGGCTATTCCATATAGTTTACCAGAAGTACCAATATTGGGGTTTAATGTCAATATTACGTCTGAGAAGATCACTTTATTGCACACTAATAGCACTGAATTATCCTACTGTCCTAGTGATTTTGGGACATACAATATCAGTGTTGCTGGCTTGAATGATGGAGGAGAAGGACTAACAGATAGTACACAGATTATACTACCATCAAGTACGTCATTGTATAAATAATATGTGTAACATTATAATTAGATGTACAATATTCATATGACAATTGTTTATTTAACAGTGTTATTGAGTAATGTGCAGGTTAATATCGAGAAAGAAAACATTAACCAATGGATTTTACATATAACTATTCAGGTATATTATGTAATCCATGTGATAATTATTACCGTAACTACTGCCATAAATGGTAATTCATTTATAACTTCACATTGATGTTGTTTTGATGAATTATAAGCCAGCAGGAATAATTTTCTTAAATAAACTTTACATCTTCATTTGATTATTGCAGAATGTATCAGTCTGTGTAGATGTTCAGTTTAATGCTTCACTTGTGGCATTATTAATCTCAACTACAAATCCCATGGTTACAAAGATTGTAGATATTCCTTTGTTGATAGTTAATCATACAATCCACACATCAATGGGGATATCAATTGAGGACAACAAAGAATGGGAAGCTACTGTAAGTTTGCAGTATGATTCAGAACTCGTCGTGCACTCCGAAACTATCATTTTAAGTGAGTTGGACTAAATAAGAAGTTTATACACAAACATGTACCTCGTTTACAGTAATGATAATCATTATAGTCAAATACCTCATGAAGTAATACCACTTTTCAGACACAAATGAGATACAGTATGTTGATGTTTCACAAGACAGTAAAGGAGGTGTATGTTTTCATTGTGGTTTAGTAGATGGTAGTCAAGCAAGTGGATGTTTTGTGATATTTCTTTCTGAAAATACTACATGGAATACCAGCATTATAATTCTACGATCTTGTTTCATATGTTTGAATAATACCCAGTGTATCACAAATGTCATTGAAGGGACATATTCTGCTCGATTCTATTTGATTGAAAATGATGGTCACATATCAACAAATGGTTCACACAAAATTATACAAAACATTTTAATAAATAATTATGTGACAAATACACCAACCATATCAGCAACTACCACTATGCCTATAGGTAAGCTTGATATAATAATTATTATAAAGGTATGTATGTATAAAGTAGATGTATTAGTGTTTGCAGGTAATACAACTGATAATTAAGTTTATACAACTGTTCAGTTTCCGAGTATTGTAAATACTAGGTCAGATAACCATCTGGTTATCATAGGAGGTATGTATATATAACATATCTTTTATGATATCAACAGAATCACTATTACTGACTGCTTATGTACATTACTTCTCTCAGGTGCTCTTTTAGGAATGGCTTCATTGTTATTAGTACTTACAATAGGAATACTCATTGGTATTTTGACAATTTATCAAAAAAAAAAAAACTTGGAAACACTGATAATCAATCCACTAACTTACATGGTAATTTGAATGGACAATGTATTCACAATAATTATAATTGTGATATTCATATTGTATGCAGTCACTGATGTTCTAAACTTTGAGTTACACAATGCAAATGAAACCATACCACCACTATATGATGCAGCTCTACATTACCAGAATTTACCAATAAATTCAATTGAGAATGTGAATATGAGACAAAGTCCAGCATATGATATAGTGAAGAAGACTCATCAGTACTAATGATAATCCTCTATATGGCACATTATCTTCATATGCACTTAATCATTTGTAAATTTTAATTGTAATTGTGTTTTTCCAGTTCGTAAAATTTTGAAAGCAATAAATATGCATACTACATCAAAGTGATCAAATTAGCTTCTACAATAATGTTAGAGTACAAATTTATAAACAATTAACTTACACTTGCAAAACACTATAATTGAAATAACAATGGAGCAAATTTTCATGTTAAAGGTTTTATGTAACATGCTGTATACTCCAGGAGCAGATATTTAGTTGACACAATGTTAATTGTCCTAAATACTTCCTTGAATTTCATTATTTCTAGTCATTGAGACATTTATATATAAGGCAAGTGTTGTGAAAATACCTATAATGACAACTGCATGTCATATTCAGTGCAGCTTGACAACTTTAGTAACAGAAAAGTAAATATATAGCTATACACATCTTGTAAAAAGTTAATTGATAATCACTTATATTTCCAACTTGACAGGAGGACAGATCTATACAGTATTGGACGTTATCAGTCTTCATTATTAGAATTAGTATCAGTAAAGCAACTGACATCCAATATAATGTCTTTTCCCATCACTAGTTCACTACCACTTGCTACAATGATTGAGAAAATATACATCTTTATTGAAAGAATCAGACACTAGAGGTAGATATATATAATAATAGGCTCCGTATTTGGTCATTATTGGTATATATATCAGTAATTGGTGAAATGCCATATTATCACTCAAGCAAGTGATTGTTTTTAGGAATGAAGTCAAACCCACCCCCAATTTCCAGCATGAATGGCTGTTTCCACACCACTACACAAGAAGAGAGTGAAATTAATTCTTCAATAGAGAACTGCATCATAGATATTGGAATAATTATTAATTTTAATAATTTCTTACCTTTAAGTAAATTTCTTTACAAGGAAGAATCTTTGTCCACAAAAGATCATGGAATATTCCATGACTATGGTATTGAGAATGAGTAGAATATAAATCACTGGATTGGTGCCGAGGTGTCATGCAATTATGAGAATGCTGAAATCTACGTATCAATTATAGCTTTCGTCCTCAAGAGACTTGGTATCATGCAAAAACAATGGTTCTTATAAACAATCATCATGTCAATTATTATGTCAAGATAATATATATAGTATTGATTTCATACTCATCGTTATATATATATATATAGTCAGGTGTCAAAACATAAGTCAGGCTAGTTTGAGCCTAAAATACCATGTTAATACGAGCCAAGAAGATTATTTTGGCTAGTATTCAATCTTCAGAGTGGCCAATATCTGAATTATCTGAACTATCTGAACTATTTATCATCGACTGACTGACATGTACAAATTATTCTTACATATATACCTACCATGTATGGCTAGTATTAAAAAAAGTTATTTTAGGCACTGCTTTGATGTTATACAATTCATGAATCACAATGGACTAAGTAAATTAATAATGCAAGATGGTTGATATGATATTGATGTCTGACAAATTGGAGATTGTAAACACATAGTTAACATTTGTCCTAGTTCATTTTTCATAGTCGGTGTCCTACATTCGTACATCCTTAACTGCTGATGTGGATGTGCTGTAGTACAAGTCAGGCAAGTTTATCTTCTTAAGAACACAAAGGAGCCTAACTCATGATACTAGCACTCAATAGTGCATGTAGTAAAGAAGATATGACTTGTGCATGTGTTACATGACTCTAGTGTGGTGTTGTCACACCCTTCACATAGAGGAGGAAGGGTGTGGTTACACCAGACTAACATGAATCACAAAGTCATTTTCATCACAGGTAGATCTTGAACATCACTAACAAAAAAAAAGTCAAATTACTAAACAAAGTTTAACTAACTGAAAAGTTCATATAACTAAACCAAACAAAAGTATGATGTCACACAATTAATTATAATTCTAATTATGTGATGTCATACTTAATAATAATACAGCATACTTTGCACTGATTACACGATTGTATGTAAATATACTCTCTTTTAAAGGTTCTGCATGTGGCCTTTAGATGTAATGTATGATTATATAAACAACTGAGTAGCAATTATGCAAATTATGGTTTTCGAACTTGTGAAGAAGACAATGTCAAATTAAAGAAACTTTGCCTAGCTGGACACTAATGGCATCACATTTTTCGCCCATGCCTGTTGTAGATTTTTTGTACTATTAATTCAAGATTATTAATAAACAAAAGTTATAACATATCAATGTGCAATTACACAATTATGTTTGTTAGTATCACACAGACATATTAATAGTTAAAGCTTTCCATGCTGACCTGATTCAACTGTTGTACAAGCCTTGGCATGACTTTTCCATTCACATTCCAGTAAATTGCTACTCCATTATTATCCACTGAACACTTGTACACTGCTGTCTGTTGTATAGTAATAGCTTGAGATGGTATAAATGAGAACTGAACACCTGTATATATATATATATATATATATATACAATATAAGATGAAATCAAGACTAAGTGATATTTCACATGTATACTTACCTTGTGTTATAGGTATTAGTAATAGTAGAATACAGATACTCATCACACAGACTGGTAATATTTCAGATTTCTTGAATAATCTAACTCATACTCCTGACTCTTCCTTTTAGTTATTAAGTTTAACTATGATATTCATTATTTATTTCAGTCACATGTCATTCTAGTTATTTTTTTAGTTGTATAAACACTCACATACTGGTACATATACACAGTTGATTCAGAATTAAACTAATAGTAATTATTATACTGTGTATATATACCAGTATGTGTGTGAGTACATTATGTGTCTTCTTTATTGAGTCACACTGATCTTTTAAAGTCTTTATAAGTGATTCTGTAAAAATATTACATAAACTATTTTATAAGCACATGATAGTGTAAATCTAATATGTATGTAACAAAATTATATTTGCGAAACTAGCTACCACAAAGTTAATAATTATGACTATGAGATTAGAGTCGTCAACAATAGTTAAATGCATATACATACTATGTTGATGTAAATTTCTAGCTAGTGGACTTAGTTCACTAACACCACTCTCTAGACACCATGATAAGAGGAAACTGAAATTTCATATGTACACAAAATAGTATCTTCTTTGACACACCTTCTGAATCAAAATATAGCTAATATGGATATAACATGTACACGCACAATCTCACTGTATCTAAGTTGATATCTTTTAACTGAGATCCTACTATTGCAATCTTCATTAGATGTTCAACTTCAAGTCAGATAATAAATTATACACCAGCACCCCTTAATTAACAACTTTCCCTGTGAACCGTCCCCACAATGTTCTAAAGTATTAATGAACAAAGAACAACGCCAATATGTTCTGGTGAATTTTGAAACAAATGGAATGCCAAACATGTCTTTAAAACATTATTTTATAATACTATATCTAACAAAAAACACAGACATCACTATAGCACTAAAAGCAATTACAATTGTCAATGATAATAAAGTTTCAATTCATTGTGTATCACAATTTTATTTATTCATTCATTGATGTGTTGAATGTGATAATTAAGGATTCACATTCTAATGTTTAGTTTGTATAATTATGTAACTGATCTGATGTACTGTTCTGTACTGTTTCATAACTTGGATTCATTGTCATACGAGTTTTTTGATTGTTTGACTGAACTGAATCATAACAAGGATTAATATCAACATTCACATCAGAATGTATGTCATCCTACAAAAGAGAGTAGTAAACACTTTCAACATAAAACAAGAAGACACATCTTTATTCCTTACACATATACATCAAAACTTAAAATATGTCGTATATGACAGCATTTTTACTTACACTCAGTACACACACACTGGTACATTCATTTTCTAAATCCTAACCTTATTCTTTTTACACTTGAAAAGATCTTTTTTTATTACTATGACAACTAGTATAATACCACCAATCAGAATAATAGTAAATGACACCAGACCTAAATTCAACATTATAATCATAATAGACACATTCATTATCTCTCATTAAACTCACCCGCTACTGTGATACCTATAATCAAATCAAGTGATGACTTAGCTTGATTTCCTATAATAAAAATTATGATAATCTGTCAAATAATAAGTCACTGTTTGATCAATGTTCATGAGTGCATGGTTGTCTACCATTAGTTGGATATTCAGAAGATGTTGGTACTATAGTTGATGCTTCTCTTTGTGATGATGATGATAATTTTACAGATGATGACATAGTCATGATTGAAGGAGACAGTCCATCAAAACGTTGTTGTATTAACTGATAAGCTGGCTGGTTGCTGATACCACCATCATGTTCTATATCATAAAATGATATGTTATAATCACAAGTATAAATTCCATCTATACACTTTGTAACATTCTGGCTACCCAAAGGCCTAGTGATATTGAGTTGACCATTATATTCAGTCCTTGTACACAGGTATTCAATGGAACATCCTAATGACTGACTTCCTTCAACAAATATATATGTGAAACAAACACGTCCTGTTGTGGAGTCTTGTACAACTACATCTCCTCTTTGTACATCAAATGTACCTGTGTATATAGTCATCAATTATAAATTTTATAACTGACATAAATTATTATATACTCACTTATATCCATTGACTTGATAGAAACTATTTCCAATCCAGAATCATATATTAAAATGATATTCACACTCCACTTGTTATTATCATTCAGAAACCCAACATTAATCTCTCCTGTTATTACTGTTGAATATTGTGTTATAATACCTGTTCTGTTATACACACAAGATCCTGATTCATCACTCAGTTCAGTAATACATACATATATTCCACTAGGTTGTGGATTCATGAGAATAGTATCCTATAATAGTATATTAATACAGTATCAGAGCTATTAGTATCAGTGACTCACTCTTATAATTGTGTTTATAATCCAATTACCATTTTCAATTCTAATTCCAATATCATAGTCTGTTATATGTACTATAAACAAAAGAAAATAAATTATTATAACATCATCTGTTCAATTTACCTGTTTCAATGTTTATACTAGTTTCATTTTTTTCTCCCTCCAGATCTTCACTTATAACAGCTGTTATACTGATAGTATAGGTACCAAACTCACTAACATTATATGTGTATTGAGTATCGAATGATACTTGTTTATAAAGTTCTTCTTCATTAGTGATATTAATATTATATTTTGATATTGTGAATTCAGGTATAGTATATGGAGTGTTCCAGTTACACTGAATAGTGTATAGTAAACTGATAACACAAGTCAAATCTACAGGATCAGGTTTACCTATAATGAATAATGAATAATGCCACAGTTATGAATTCAATTATGCAAATACTGCTACCATAATTATTTTACAGGTTATATCATCCACTAATGTACAATAGCATTATGCATATAATTATACCTTGTATTAACAATGTAGCACTACTTCTATTATTATAGCTCATCATATCAACCAGTCCGGCTGCAATACATGTCACTATAGTATTATTCAGTTCAGGATTTCCTGGTATAGTGAGACTTGAATTCCGTGTGGCAGCACCATATGTGATTATCCCAAGATTAGTGATAGAAGAATCAGTTGAGGAATTTCCATTCACTAACCAGGTAATGACTACTCCTTTAGTATCCACTGAACACTTGTACACTGCTGTCTGTTGTATAGTAATAGCTTGAGAAGGAATAAATGAGACCGAAACACCTGTATATATACAATATAAGATGAGAGTACAGACATATAAAAGTGTATTGGGAAAAAAATATTTCAACCGATACATCAAATTTAATGCCACTTACCAGAATTTTTAATCATAATATAATCATAATTAACTGTGCCATCTGGCCCAAAGAGAACTGTGCAGTGCCAAATAAGAAGCTAATTGGTGTATATAAGCTTATCAAAAACACTGCTATTTCACTACACACAGTTTATAACTCACAATAACATGAAAATCAAACAGCTATGTGTAAAAACCACACTTATTTTCTAAGTACTACTAGTACTAGACATCATAATTTATACAAAATCTTTAGCAACGATTGTCTAATTCAAGTTAACATCATCAGATGACTAACTCTAAACTATAAACCATAATGAAGTGGATGAGAAAATGGATCTTAACACATAAAAGATTTTTCTTGCTCTACAGCCACAAATAGATAATTTTGTAATGGAATTCTCATTTATTTTGATCAATGGATAATATCTGGAGTTAGGTACCAGTGCAGCAAATTTGGATCTAATGTGTTAAGATCCCTTTTCACATCCATGGTCACAATTATTAATAAACATAAGTATGTACATGAATTACAAAATATACTTGTCCAAACAACAGGATACATACTAGCCTATCCCCACAGGAAAACTCAGGGGACAGACAGACAATTTTGTTTTATATAATTTGATTATTTGGATAACGAATCTGTGAAAACCACACTTGTGGCACATAATAATAATATTGATTATCGTCATAAATACTTGCTCTTTGGCCATTTTGAATAGGTGGACGAAAGGGCGTAGTAATCATTTTACCAATATGTGTGTCGACCTATTGATGAAATGTCTGGAACCCTAAAAATGTTGGCAGTTTTTATGAGCATAGGCAGACTTCACCAGTAAGAAAAATAACAAAAGACTTTTTTTATGGCACTATGATATCATTTCCATTTGTCAAACTATACTATTATTTGTTGTTGATAACACCATCATGCTCAATATCATAAAATAATGTTATAATCACTTGTATAAATTCCATCTATATAATTTAACATTCCAGCTACCCAAAGGCCTGCCTGTTAATATTGATTATGAATAGACCATTGTGATCAGTTCTTGTGCGCAGGCATTCAATGGAACATCCTAATGACTGACTTCCTTCAACAAATATACATGTGAAACAAACTAGTCCTGCATGTTGTGGAGTTTGTAAAACTACATTTCTTTCCACATCAAATGTGCCTGTGTATATAGTCTATCATATATATTGTTTATTATTAAACTCACCTATGTCTATTGCTTCAGCACAAACAACTTCCAATTCAGATGCATATCTCAATCCTAAAATGACACTCCTATTCGTATTATTATTATTCAAAAACCCAACATCAATCTCTCCTGTTATTGCTGATGAATACTGTGTTATAATACCTGTTCTGTTAAACATACAAGATCCTGATTCATCAGTCAGTTCATTAATACATACATATATTCCACTAGGTTGTGGATTCATGAGAATAGTATCCTATAATAGTATATTAATAGAGTATCAGAGCTATTAGTATCATAACTTACTCTTATAGTTGTGTTTATAGTCCAATTACGATTTTCAATTCTAATTCCAATATCATGATCCATTATATTTACTATAAACAAAAGAAAAGTAATTATGATAACATCTATTCAAATATATATTACTTGTTTCAAAGTTTATACTCGTTTCATTTCTTTCTCCCTCCAGATCTTCACTTATAACAGCTGTTATACTGATAGTATAGTTACCAAACTCACTAACATTATATGTGTATTGAGTATCAAGTGTTCCAGTTAGTGATACTTGTTTAACAAGTTCTTCTTCATTAGTGATATTAATATTATATTTTGATATTGTGAATTCAGGTAGAGTATATGGAGTGTTCCAGTTACACTGAATAGTGTATAGTAAACTGATAACACAAGTCAAATCTACAGGATCGGGTTTACCTATAGTGACAATTTATTATGTCATATTAATTACGTACGTATATTGACATAAGCCACATGGCATACCTTGTATAAACAATGTAGCACTACTTGTATTAAAATACCCCATCATATCAACCAGTCCGGCTGCAATACATGTCACTATAGTATTATTCAGTTCAAGATTTCCTGGTATAGTGAGATTTGAATTCTGTGTAGCAGCACCATATGTTATTATCCCAAGATCAGCGATAGAAGAATCAATTGAGGAACTTCCATTCACAATCCATTGAACTACTACTCCATTATTATCTACTGAACACTTGTACACTGCTGTCTGTTGTATAGTAATAGCTTGAG
The DNA here is from genome assembly GCA_947044365.1 of Petrosia ficiformis. Taxonomy (NCBI): domain Eukaryota; kingdom Metazoa; phylum Porifera; class Demospongiae; order Haplosclerida; family Petrosiidae; genus Petrosia; species Petrosia ficiformis. Next base: position 10,731,455 of record OX345637.1, on the reverse strand, counting down.
ATGGTATAAATGAGAACTGAACACCTGTATATATATATAATATATATAAGATGAGAGTACAACATATAAAAGTGTATTGAAATATTACAACTGATACATCAAATTTATGACCCTTTGGGCAATCCCTACGATTGTACTTCCACGAGTTCAAACTCAACTATTATAATTTATTCTTGTGTCAAACCCATGTTGTATACATTGTTAAGAAAGTTGATTTATTCCATTTGTCTTACATAACAAAAGTGAGGTCTCTGCGGGGCTAAAGAAAGGCCATCATGGCTAACTTATAACTACACCCACCTACAAATTGCATAATTGAATATGAAATTTAGTGTACAGCCTTGTAGGTCTTGCAAAGACACGGCTTTTCCACTTTGGCCATTTTCCTTTCCCTTTGCAGCTTTCTTCCTGGGACTGGTGGATTCATGTGCTGAATTCAATACTTTCAGAGGGCAATTACTGATCCTAACAATCGAAATTTCTTTCTTCTGTAGTTCAGTGGTGCATTCATAGGATTGCACACCTCCAACACTGAGATGGCCACTTCTCTCCATTATGACTTCTGCAGGGACATCCTTGGAATAGAGTCTTATACCTGTTGCCACCAAACTATGGTTCTAAATATTTTCAGTATTCAGACCAGCCTCTATAAACATATCCTTGAGTTTCCTTACCAGGAGACTGTGTCCAATAGGACTGTTACAATACCAAACAAACCATATCACCTTTCAATTTTGGTTTGCAATAAAACACATCCGTTTCCTTTACAGATTCAAGTAGCTTAAAAATGTATTGCTGGAATAGACTTACAAAACATCTTTCACCTTTAGAATGATCAGCACAATGTGCAATCACTTTATTCTCTAGGTGCACCTGGTGTACAAGTCCTTGGTGATTCTTTGATCCAAGCTAAACACACTTTGCATGATATTTGGCTTTAATTGGTCAAATAAGAATAATGGTGATGGCAGCAAGTCAGTGCAGGCGGGGCTGCATGCATGCAACCCGCAAGAAAGGGTGTGGCTGGCTGGCTGGCAAGTAGTGGTCTCAGTCAATGCACTCTCATTTGCTCATTCATTATTGCTGCTGTGAATGTAAATTCTCGAATCATATCACTTTTTTCCCCTCCCTTCCTCTGCTTTCTCTTTTTCCGTTGCTTCGATTTTGTTGGAGTAACGTGACCACATGCAAGGGTTCCTTCTCATTGATATACAGTGGGTGTTGGGCTACTCCAGCCTAGCATGGGCTGGACGTATATCCAGACACCATCATTAGAAAACAATAATAGTGGTTTTAGAAGCTGAAGTAGACGATAATTATGGCCCGTAGGGCCATCCCTATGATTGCTTTCCATGGGGTTGAATCTATATATATATTCTTGTGTCCACTTGCGCGACTATGCGTTGTATACGTAGTTAAGGAAGTTGCGTCATTCCCGGGGGCTCGGTCAATTAATGGGCGTGGTGCGGAATAGAATGCGCGCTCGAGCTCTACAGAGTAGTACAGGCCAGTTGGTTGTAGCTTACGCAGAAACTGAAACTAATAGCAAGCTATTCTACCTAAAATATATTCCTAAAGTTCTGCAAGGTTCTTTAAAAGGTAAAGAGAGTAGATAATCAAAATAATAACTATAATAGGCTGTTGTGTTTCAGGCATGATAAAGTCACCCATGATTACTGAACCACAAAGCAGTCATAGGGATACTTAAATTTGTAAAGCAATCATAGGGATGTTTTTTTCTCTATATACACTTGTTTTTGATGGTAATTGTAATGGCTATTAATAATTGGTATGTATTGCCGATAATTGGCTACTTACTACATTCGTGAGAGCGGATGTACTTCGAAATGTTTCCATTTATTCGTATTTCTGTCTTAATAGCGCCATAAAGGAAATATTGAACTACAATTCTAAAAAAGTTTGAAGTTCGTATGATTATCGACGGCTGAGATATGAAGTGTGAAACGACTTTCAAGCGATAATTGGCGGACTATGTTACTACTAATCTGTTAATATAAATGTATAGTATGGTTCATCGATCTATATGCTATATATACCTGGAAAAGCGGAATATTTTTAAATACACACACACACACACACACATATATATATATATATATTAAATTTGTGTGTGTCACATACACATTTAAGGAAATTGTGTCATTCTGGGGGCTCGATCAATTAATGTGCGTGGCACGTAGTAAAATGTGTGCTCAATCAGCATGAAGAAAGCTGATTGAGCTGATTGACTTGTGTAGGTTATGTAGAAAACTGTAACTAATAGCTGTTCTAGCTACTGAAATATATGCCTAAAGTTCTATACCAACCTTTAAAAGTAAGTAGAGTTAATAATCAAAAGAACAACTATAGTAGACTGTTATGTTTCAGGCATGAGAAAGCCTCAACACATGACTACTGAACTTCCATGATGCCAGACGCGACACTCTGATTATATATAGGTATACTTTTTCTCCATATATCTTGTTTAATTTTGATGCTAAGGTATCACAATCTTGTTTGTGTTTTTTTAGTTTTCATATTCATGGCTAATTGTTTTTTCATTATTTATAATAAATGTCTTGTTTCTATATTTTTTTAAGGGTTAAACAAACATGTATTTGTAAACAATTATAATGTTATAAATAAAACTATTTAGATGCGTCTCAACAATTAATACTGAACCAACCTTTTTTAATCAGCGTCTAGACATTTTACTTGACCACACCACAACTAATTAATATTTAAATGATGCATGATTCTGATTGTTCTACTGCTTAAAGTGCTGTGCAAAATACTCTTGATTCAGTTCATTGTTCATGAAACTATCTAGAGTATGTATTTGGCAGATGAGATTTAACTAGCTAAACGAAGTAATAGCTAAGAGTAGCAAACTGTATTTATCTTAAACAACTATAGGATATCTCCCTGGTAATGGGTGGTTATGGGTTTATACTGCCCGTGGGAAAATTGGTCGAGGGTGAAGCCCGAGACCAGTTTTGCCACAGGTGGTATAAGCCCATAACCACCTGTTACCAGGAAGATATCTAATACATACCAGGGAGATATCTAATATACACCATACTATGGAAAGTCTAAAATATTTCATTAAATAAGTTTTGCATCACTGTTGTCTTGACAATTCCATGGAAATGTTACTTTCAGTGCTAGCAGTAAGGCTATTAATTGTTTGAGTGTGTGCAAGATGGAGCTCTGAGAATATGATGAATACTTCAAGGCATTAAAACACATTGATTGGGATGAAGACTGCAGTGATGTAGAGAATTCTTGAGGAGGTCCTGATAGCATATGTTGTGTGAATTTGCCTGAGAGAAATGATACTGGTGACGCTATGAGCGAATCAAATGAGCCAGTGAGTTTTGATCACAATAAAACAGACTTAGAGAGTGCAATTGTTGAACAAGTCTCAAAGAATAACAAGAAAACTATCAATTGGGGTTGAAGTGCGTTTCAGTCTTGGTGTCACGAGCAAGGCATAAACAGAAATGTACTTGAGTTGTTGGAAGTTGAACTCAACCTGTGTATTGCTTGTTTTGTCCACAAAGTCGTCAAAACAGATTGCTGCATATTGTATCCTCCAATTTCCTTTTATCAAATTTTAGTTACTAATTAATTGTTGTTATGACATATAACATAACATAAGAGAGTGGTATATGGGCATATATCTCCCGCAGTACATCAAAGGTTACCATGGCAATCGCCCACACAGCATGGTATATTATAAATTAGTTTTAACAATAACTATAACTAAAAGTAGTAATACTATAACTACAATTGATAAGTAAGACCTTGTTTACACAACTGCATTTTTGTTTCAATCCGTTTTCTTATCAGTATGGATACAGCTTCTGTTTACACAAAAACATCAGAAATGATTAGTAAAATGTATCATGCAAAAAATGCACTCCAAGTGGAGACTTATAAAAATGTAGCCATATTTTATTGCGTAAACTTGTAAAACATAATCTTGAATTTGCAAAGGTGAGGCAAGTGAATTAAGATAGATTGGGATTTGTTTTCAAATGGAGAATAAGATATCATCTGTTGCATGGAAACTAGCAGCTGTTTACGTTCTTGTGAAGCTTTTGATTTAAAGTACTTCCTATCTAATCTCCACACTGCTGTACTGAGTTACAAGACTCTTTTAACTTCATCTCAACAGTGTAGACCATCGTTCTATAACTGCACCGTTTTTAAGGAAAAAGGACTGCATTTCTGGCTTATGATGCTGTATCTTACTATATAAAAAGAAAGCTAAGATGTTATACTAAGCCATCAGACGTGCACATATAGTTGGTAATTTTTTAAAGACATTTAATGAGCCAAAAATTCTAAAATTTTATTAGACAATACATTTTCTGTGGAGGGGGTTAAAAAATATCACATTGAAAGATTGCCAAAAGGATTGCAGAAGACCCGTGTTAATGGAATAGAAATCGTGTTAGTAATGTAGCATATAGGTGTCTCCTACATTGCAGACATGCACATCTTGAAATTTTCCTACTGGTTAAGAGAAATAAGCTGCTGTTTAAAAATCTCCATTGAATACCATACTAAAATCTCCTGCTAATATACAGAAAGATTACTGACAAGATATGTTCGTGTCAAGCAATTTGTAGAACATGAAACAGTATTAATCTTCTAGTATTCAAGTAAAACATGTCTGTGTAAACAAGACCTAAAAATAAAAGTAACTTTACCATGGCTATAAATAAAATGCCAACCATTACTTTTATAACACTAATGACTTTCTATAAAATAGCTAAAACCAGGGCAGTTAATTGTGAATACATACTCTTTAACTTACAATTACAAACTCCAAGAAGTGAAAGGAGGATGATTATTGACATCTTTTTGGATATGTCACCACAAATTACAGACTAAAAGAATGAAAATTCTCCTCACAGCAAATGTGATATTTCAGTAGATGTATGTAGCACACCTTTGTCTGTCTAGAAAATGATAATATCATACATGTATCTTTTGAAAGTTTGAGCATACATGTACAAGTATTTGCCATCATTTAAAAAAATATGAACAGCCGCCTCTGAGGTTAGTAGTATTATACATGATTATGTAGTTATAGTATACTTCCAAGTGCCACATGGAATATATTGGCATCGTGACGACATCAACCCTGAGGGCTTCATATCATCACAGTGCCTATATATTCCATGTGTGCACAAGAAAGTACACGCTATAACCATTTTGTTGCATAATGGATTTACTACCAGGCGATGAAAATTCTGAGTTTTGGTGAGCTAATTTCCAATCTGAATTACCTTACAGTGTTGTAGTGCCGTCTCCATTGCCAATTGTTAATCCCTCGCTGTTATGTTTTGAGAAAGACAATGACTCATCTTTACCGGCACCTAAAGAGTCGGCATGTTGCATTGGAAGAAGACAGCGATCAAACCCACCATACAAGGAACAGACACATTGCTGCTCCTTGTAGTGTGGATTTGATTTGGAGTAAATTTGAAGGCTTTACTTGGGATTACCTACGTAACTCTGACAGATTGAAGTTGCTGAACTTGATCCTGTCAAAGAGACTAATTTAAATTTACCATCATTCTCTTAAATGTTTCTAATGTTGCAAATTGCACTATTAGTGTTGATTGGCAGAATTCAACTTGAACCTATATAAACTGTATTAAATTATAATATCATGCAGGTGTTTTATTTTATTCATTCTGGTTATTGTTGATTAAAAAATATAAATTTTATACTCAAATTAAAATTTGCACTGTGGTCAGTGCCAGCATGGAAAATGTTGTTACAATGTGGCACTGTGATGTCATCACAGTGCCACATTGTAACAACATTTCCCAGTGCCACATGACTTATGATCTCAGGTGTTATCAAATTATATTCATAACAACTAGCACGAATTATAATTATATATACCAGTAGATTATAATAATAATACATAATTAAAAATATCCCTATACAACAAAACTTTAAAGTAACCACAGGTTTATAAATCCAACATAAAACCTGCCATAAACCACAGCGACACAAACTACAAGACTATAACTTTTACCTGGTCCAAACTCAGGATGAAACACTAGAAACTACACACAGCTACAGCTACATTTGCATTTAGTGATAGACACGGAAAACATGGCCACCCATACATGTGCATTTTGGCAAGTGATGTGTTATACAGCATTATATATATATATATATATATATATACATATATATATATCATATATAAACACAATGCATCTATAAAAGTTGAACACAACATAAAACTTTAATCACCAGACCTTATTAAAAGAGATATCTTTAAACTAATTACGAAATATTCGAGGTACTGTGTATCGAGTTGATCCCTAATTACACTCTGAACTATCTATAACGAATTACTACAGTAAGAAAAGTAATGGTAAATAAGTTCTATTTTCTGTTATTTATTGTACAGGTCCCCCACATTCAAAAGAGCAATTTAAATTAAAAATCATAATCATCAGCTCTTCTAACTTACATGATCTATACGAGAAGAGACAATCACTCTATCCTGTGGCCCTTCGCAGCAGTTTCGTAACCCAGGGGCTTTTGAATTAATTTTAATAACTAGATGAATGTAAAACACTGTGGGGGCGAAGTAGTACACGCCTTTTAATTAGTTAAAGCTATTTCACCCCGCCTGGGGCCAAGTGGTCCCCGCGGGAGAAAAAGACGTACGTACGCAAGCAAGCAATCAATCAAGCAAGATTCTCGACTAGTGTGGGGCTTTGCCCCAATAATGATTGCGAGGTTGCCACTGAATGCAAGCAATTTGCAACTTTTTCTAACTACTGGAGCAATCTAACAGTCACCTCAACCTTGCTTATCAACTATAAAACATTGTGGGGGCGAAGTAGTACACGCCTATTAATTAGTTAAAGCTATTTCACCCCGCCTGGGGCCAAGTGGTCCCCGCGGGAGAAAAAGACGTATGTACGCAAGCAAGCAATCAATCAATCAAGCAAGATTTTCGTCGTTCACTCGACTAGTGTGGGGCTTCGCCCCAATTACTGCAAGCACTGTCCATTCAAGTCTGCAAGTGAACGGTATTATTTGTCACTTATTCTCCCAACGTCCTCTCATAGAACCAGCTAGAAACCAAGTCTATACATCGCACATACATCAACATCCCATTTTACTTTTTTTAAGTACCCTAAGCTAACTTCAAAGTAACATCAAAGGGCGGACACTTGAATCAAAGCACCGCTAGACCACATCCAACAAAGTGTGGGCGTTTTGAACAATAGAATGCCAACCTGCTGCCACCACGTTGGTATACCCTCATAATCTACAGTAATTTGGGGCGTGGTAACACCAAGACCCAGTGATTGCAGTGAAATTTAGTATTCTATTAAGTAGGTGTGGTACTTCTTCTCGGAACAGGAAGTTGTAATATTACAACCTGAAATTGCTATGACAATTATTATGAAGGCCTAAGGGTGTGACTTATGGAAGGTCATATATGACCGAGCAGAGGTCAAAAGTAGCAAAATGTACTGTAGACAACATCAGCTTGATGTTTATGTATTGGTTTTGCAATATGACTTACCATTACTAAGTTATAGCTGCTCAATCGCAGTCACTGTGAAAATTACATTTTGAGAAAACACCTAACCTGCGTAGACAAGGTTTTAGAAGCTTGTCATTTACCGTGTGCATATATAGTACTTAGTCTCTCGCTAATAAACGATGACTAATGGCTCTTTCAACTTTGTGTCAACCTCATCAACATACACAAACATTTCTTTTGAGGCTTGAGAAGGTATAAATATTTGCAATAAAAGATGCTCTCAGATCAGTGCGCCTTTGTAAGGCAACATGTTGACATGATGTTGTCATCTATACTTTGGCAATCTGCACAAGTATAGATGTAGAAACACAATCTTGTCATCTAAAGGTCATTCATGTTCACCATGACCTCACAAAAATATTCATAACTTTAGTTTGGAATGGCCAACAATCTTTTTACCTGCACTGTTTTATATTTGTCCTTCCCATTCTTTTTTCTATATGTCAACTTTCAATCCATTGCTTCATTATTGAGTTACAGTATAATCTGTATTAACCTTATGACATTAAACTATACACTATATTACATTCAAAGTCATCACATCCTAAATTTGAGGTCATCATGAATGCGAAGAGACTTTAGTTCTGACAGCTTCAAAGTTGGTGATTGAATATAAATTTCATGATGATTATCCAGCTTGTGTTCACGATAAGTTGTTACTTGTGATCTACTTTTCCAGTTGCCTGAAATAGCTTGAAGATGTTGTGAGCAGTTCCAACTGAGATATTGAGTTTTTGTGCAATCTTTTGAAACTTCAAATCTAAGGCAATTGTTTGCCATACAATTCTCCACCTCAAATCATAGACTAAGACATAATCTGTAGGCTGATGTTTACCAAGCTCTATATAATAAAGCTTGATCCAAGTGGGTTGAATTGTGATAATATCACAGCTCTCACCTTTAAATATTTGTGCTCCTTCTATATCAACTCCTGTTGCCAACTTTTTTTGCCTCAAACATTTTCTCTTCCCAGTGAATGGAAAGTTAATTTATTTTATTTACAGCATTGATATATATAATATAATATTATATATATATCATATCTAGTACACTGATGATATCAGTAATATACTGATTAATCAACTTAATAAAAAGTAGTTATTACATACAATGAGTTAGTGGCACAATTGCGATGAAATTTCAGAAGCACATTCTATTTGTATATGGACAGTTCAGTATCATCTGGGTTTATGAATTTTGCTTACATATTCTATTTGTGGAAGTGTTACTATAATCTTAGTGCTTATTCAATATATATATAAGTAAATACGTATAATACTTTATACAACTTATCTGTTTTGTAGAACACCATTTATTACAAATGGCGTCCTATCATAAGTAGGTTGCAGTTATTGGCTGAAAGTATTCTAGATCAAGATACAGAACAGTACGAAGTTTGTTAACATTTGTATTTGTGCTAAAACTACTTTAATAGCTCCAGAAATGTATATATTTATAAAAAAAGCAGAATAATAATAGTGAAAGTGTATATGAAGATTTTGCCAGTTTTGCTACTCGCAGGTTCCACTGGAGTAGGAAGATAAAAATGATTGGGGGGGCCTGCATAATAGAGGGTCACAGTGATCAGTAAAGATTGAGGAAACACCAAAAATGGGTTCCGGGGGTCCTCCCCCAGGAAAAAAGTTTAGAAAACTAATAGGTGCTGTTAAATGGGTTTTGAGCAATACAGGGTGTAATAGGGAGACTAAACTATAGAGTCACCTAAATGCGCATGTACTTCATAATTATAACCACATTATACTCAATTATAGCAGTACTGTCCAATTGATGAACATGTGAATTAATCATAAGGGGGCATCTCCAAACTGAAATTTGTATGCTTAACGTCATAGTGACGCTAAGGGGTGGCCGGGGTTGTGCGTGTTACGCTAAACATTCAAAGCACAAGTTAGTATGATACACTGGAGTATTCATTCATGACATTAAGAGGAGGGGGGTGGGGGGGGGGGGGGGGGCCTTGCAGTAGCATCACTGTGACATTAAGTGTACAAGTTTCAGTTTGGGGATGCCTCCTAAGGATTGTGCATAAATTATTACTCAAATATAGTAATTTCTACGTCTTTGACTTCTTCCTATAAATTCTTTTGCAATTTCAACATTATTTTGTTCATCCGTTTTATTTCTTGAAACATGAAGGAGCATACAGTGGTTTAAGCGGGCCTGGGTCATTGAATTCCTCAGGTAGGTTTTTATTCGTCGCAAGGCTGAGAAGTTGCGTTCAGCTGTAGATGTTGTCACCGGAATGGTGAGATAAATCTTCAAGAGCTTGTCTACTTCAGTAAACAGCATTTTCAAACTAGAATGATAGTTGAATATATCACATAATGTTTGAATGCATGTGACCCTTTTAATTGGAATATCATTCATTGGTGTAGCTTTAACAGCATAAGGAAGCATTTGTAGCTGGATATGAAGCTTGTCCATATCAATATCTTCATGATAGAGAGACTGAATTTCCACAGGTATGGAAGCACTTTCAGCATTGGCACTGTCAAGCAACATTATATATTTCAGCTGTTTCGTTCTGATGTAATATGTACACTTCATTTTAATGCTGTGTTAAGTATTATGTACATTTTAACATTCATTGCAAGATAGGATTATGGATATTGGGGGGAGGGGGGGGGGCTGGCCCCTCTCATTCAACTTTGGGGGGGCCTAGGCCCCCCTTGCCCCCCCTGTTCCTACCCCACTGGGTTCTTGACCTTAATGAAGATCTCTGGGCATCTATAAGGTATTGTTAGTTATAAAGATAATCAGTATTTCCTCACTAATAGTTTTGTTGCAATAGGTTTGAAACTTCAAAATGTGTGTGTATTATCAAGAGTACATAGAATGCCAAATGACACATGGTGCTGTTGAAATACTGTGTGTAAAGCAACATGACAAGGATGTGACATGTTTCTGTAAATTATTTCAGTATACTTACTTTGTGACTAATTTAAAATAATTTACGGGGAAAATGTCACATGTCTTTGGTGTTACATTACACACAGTGTCATAATGGCTGTGTGCATCATTCAACACTCTTATCCTCTTATGTACTCTTGGTATCATATTATTAATCTTAGTTTACAAAGCCTTTTATAAATATTTTTATATTAAATCAGCACTGGCAGCATGCCCATGCAAAAACGTTTGAAAAAAACTATAATTAACTAATTCTCATTAATCAATGGAGACTATATCAGACCAGTGTTTCACAATTATAGGGACAAGATTGGTCCACTGAAAAACATAAATACATCACCATGTTGTAGCTTGTTTAATTCTTTGTTGGATGAGTTACTTATCTCTTGTAAATATTATTCTACCAGTATAAATATTTCCTATTGTATGATTGTCCTTTGCCTTTTAATTTTTCTTTATTTTGGTATTTGGAAAATGAGTTGAACTCTAGAACATGCATTCTTGGTGATGACAATGTGAGTTTCATAATCTGTGTATCAATTTTTTTACATTTCTGATGTGTTGTCTCATCCTTACAATGAATTCACAACCACTGACGTCTCCTAAATTTGAATATACAACTTTGTTTTGCATAATTATTATAATTATCCATTAACTGTTATAATTATGAATTGTATGTAAGTTGTAAAACACATGCATAATTACCATGACTAAATATGACTCTTATTTCAAATCCACTGAATTATAATTATTATTATTATGGATTAATCTGTGTTTCAGTTTCATTTACACTGGAGTCACTGTCATTTTGAAGCGACCTGATGTGCTATCTCGTGATACTACTTCATATTCACTATTCACAACCTCTAGTGTCTTCTGATTTGAAAAAACAACTTCATTTTGTAAATTATCTGTTATCTGTTTTCAAGAAACAAAATGCATATGTAACATACAGATTTACAATTACAATAATTATTATTATATGATGAAGAAATAAAATGTGTGCACAATACGCTTATAAAGTTCAACTTACATTCACATTCAAAGTTGTTCCCCTCCTCCTCCTCTTTTTTCTTGCACAGATATAAATCAAAATAAGTATACAAACAAAAATTGTCAGAACTAAAGTAAGTATTGAGGTGAATACTACAATCAGTGACACCTCAAATACATTTTGATCTATTATAAACAGTGAATTAATGAGCAATGTTTGAATTATTATCCAAACAAACCTGTAACTATAAGAGACATCACTGCAATACATATGCCTTCTGAATATAGTTACAAACTGTAGAATGTATAGATAGCTTAATTGCTTATATCAGGAACTCACTTGTACTATAATTATAGTAGCCTCAATTGAAATAGTCAAAGAACTTCAACGATGGAACTTTAAGTTTATTTCTGATGTAGTATATCACAACATTTTATAATAATTATAATATATATAATAATATATGTTACATGTACATAATTATTATACATAATATAAATATATTATATAGCTCTATGTTGCCTTCATTGGGGAATAAGATCTAGACTGAGGGAATATATACACACATGCATATTTGTATTATGTTTTAAACTCCAAACTTTGTTGTTGACCATTTAGTATTTTGTCAACACTACACATATAATTGTGTATGTATTCCAATAGCTTGAGATGAACCTAGTATGGAAGTATTTCTGTTGACATAAACCATATTTGTTATTCCATACTTCCGAGACTATATTATTTCAATTCTATACCTATAATTGTTATACATATAATTCATCCGGTTTATGGCATTATCAGGTAAGTTGTTAACTGTCTGTATGCTGTTTGTAATTTTTAAACCTTTACATGCATGTTATGTTTATATGAGCTAATAATTAGCTATTGTATTGAAGATTGTATGTATATATAATTATGCATTTAATTGTACATGTTCTTCCATCATTGCAGTGACATATGAAAAAAATGAGTTGTGATTGTTTCACTTACATAGGAGGTATTTATGTACAATAAAGAAAATATTCATCCACATGTATAATCTATATAGCTATATTGGTTAGTGTTGCATCTATAATCATGATAATGACAGGTATTGGACACATTATACTGTTTTTTCGATGGAAACATCTCTGTAAGAAGCTGAAGAGAATAAGAGAAACAACTGGTATGCAAACAAGATTGGAATGGTACCTCAAAAGTAAAATTTAACTTAACCACTTCATTTAATCCTACATAAGTAGCAGTATAGTACATATAGCTGTAGTGTTGTATGAAAGTGGTTAAAGATCATTCATGTTCACCATGACCTTAGAAGCTGAATTCTGATAACTTTAGTTTGAAATGGCCAACGATCGTTTTACCATTTCATACTTCCCATTCTTTTTTTATTTGTGTCAAATTTTGATCCATCTCTTTATTATTGAGCTACAGTATAATCATGTAGTTATCACATCCTAATTTTGAGGTCATGGTGTGATTAGTTTAATTTGCAATTGTTTTTGTAGTACCATCCTGATTTAATTTGTGCTTTTTCAGTTTTGAATTATCTACATGTTCTAATCTTTCATAAAACTATATTCTTGTATGTAGTAAAATAAGACTAACATATATAACCTTTTATGGAGGCTGGATGATCATACATTCAATCATGATGTGATGAAATCTAAAGACTTTTTATCCACATCAAATCTAATACGTAATTCTCTGTTTACTTATTACCTCAATTATCAAGTATAATGTCATAAAGTTTGTAATTTGTAATTATTTTTACAACAGGAACAATACACAATTTTATACCTCCTACTATCCTAGCTACAACACTCCCCACAGGCAGCTACAGTGTTGAAGAAGTATGTAACCCTAATTACAAGAACATTGAAATTTTAGAAGAACCTGTCAATACTTCTACATAAATAATTATGGAGTATGTCATTGCATCGTAATTTTGTTGTTGTCTCATACCCACCCTCACATCCATCTCATTTGTGTTAAAATTAATATCATCAGTATGAGTTTTAGTCTGATCAATATAAAGTGTCATTGATATATATTTAACATCAAAAGTACACTTACTTAACATACATGCTCATTACTTTTACTTCTACATAATAATTACTATAATAAACTACAAAAAATTAATAATGAAAAGTTATAGTATACCAAATGTCTAGACCCAATACCAAAATACTTTTAGTTTTGGTTATGGTGTACCAAAACAACACTAATAGTAACTATATTTTGTGAACCAACAAAGACTTAATACAAGTTAATGGAGTAAAAATGTTTAAATAGCATGTATAGTATCAAATAATTATTTTTAGTTTAAACTAATACTAAAAGTATGAAAAAATACCATAACTAAAACTAATACTAAAAGTAGCACAAATTCAATACTATAATTCATAACCATTATTCGTTTTGTTTGTGGTACATTTGGTACAACCCATGTTCTGCTTTGTTACTGAAGTGTAAATAGACTGATAATATTATCTCTGTCACATGCCAAAAAAGCACATGTTTTATGTACAAAAATGGCTGCAAGTAGAACTGGAAGACCAAAGGATAGTCACGTATGGGATTACGTGGATTAAAATGTGTTACCAAAAGTACTACTTAATAACCAAAAGTGTCTACTTTTGGTATAACTAAAATGCATATCTCATGAAATTTGGTAAAAATACCATAACTAAAACTAAAACAAAAATCTTGTACCAAAACAACGCTAGTTACTATATATAGTTATATTTTGTAATTTAATGATAAAAATTATTTTACTAGTAGATTAAGACATGGTTACATTTCTTCAACATTCCCACAGGTATCTAGACCTCTGTTTATGAAAACTTTGAATAATTATTAAAAGAAATGATTTTTTCATGTGTTGCATGAATATAATTATATATGGTGTCATACTTCATGCATCCTACCTAGAGTTAATATTAATACTCTGCCGTATGTATTATAATCCTATATCAACTACATGGCAGTACATGCATCAGTAGAATGTGTTGAATTGGATGTATAATAATATTGGTGTTTAGCAATGTGTAATTATACACTCACCTGACAATTAACATACTCATAATTATGACTTTATACAGCAAAATTATATATGCTACAATTAAACGAAGACAACAATATTTGATACTGAGTGTATGGCTAAGTAAACACTAAAGTTGACTTACGAGAGAACATTAAGTCAACAAACACCATCAATGAAAACAAAGTTTAGGAATATGACATATATATACTTAAGCATTTGCAAATACACAAGATGTGTACAGTAGTCACATGTATCACTTGGATTGAAAAACTAAATTACATCTTTTAACTCTTAAATCCAAATCAAATCTTGCATGGCTTACTCTAGGATTGCTGTGTAACACCAGAGTGTTATAGTAAATATAATAGGGCATCTCTGCCCATTGAACAAATTCCTGAATTATGGAACATTGGACTAGACTTACTGTAGCAGAATAGTAATGTTTGATTAAATTTTACTAAATATGGCAATAGAATAGATGTATGAATTATATTGTAACACTGAAACAGAATGTAAAAAAAATCATTTGTAATGAGGACTGGTAAGTTGTAGTCATGCATATGCAAGTGTAAGAACTGCCGGGGTGTATATTTGGTAACACTTATACACTGTATTAGTGCACTCCATCCCTCCTCTGCTTATGTTACCACAGGTGAAACCAAAACATAATTGTTATAGGTTAGTGAAGAAAGGCCTATACATGTATATCGCTGAATTGCAAAACATAATTACAAGTTTTATAACCACGCCATGGCACATGTTCCAATAATAACTTTCATTTTACGTAAAATCAGCCTAGGACCCAAAACCAATTAATTCTGGTATGTATGTATATTAAATGTTGATTATTATTATAATTATGAAAATAAAAATTAAATTTAAAACTAAGATGTTGCCGAAATAAGTTTCAAGTTTGCTCATCATGCAATTGATAAATATAATAATTTTAGTGTCAGTGATCGCCTTAAATGTTTTATGATGTCTGCACATACCTTGTGACTACATTATCAACAAGGTGCCGCCCACTAAATGTATACATAGGATATTGTACAGATTCATCACCTACTAATACACTATAATTATTATATGAAAATGAATGTAAGATTACATACTATTCCTTATACTCCAACCTCCAGGTCTATATACACTCAGAGGCGAAGTAAAGAAGTATGTAACTCTCCATCACCCAAAGTTTGACAAATTCATATGAATTATTATTTGCACTCAATTCTCCTTTATTAGTTAGCTGTAAAGATACTGGTGAAAAAATGTGGTTATGTGATGGTAATATTATTCTGTAAATTACCAAGAAATGCCTTTTTGTACCATCAAGTACAATGTAGGCAGTAGCTATATGTATAGAAGCTTTCTGTATCAAAACATGGTTTAGCCCAATTAATGACAACTAATATATTTTTTAATAGGCGGAGCGAGATATAATTTCAATCCTGATACAACACTTCCTACAGATAGCAACAAATCTGAAGAAGTAGGTAATCCTAATTACAAAGACGTTGAAATGTTAGAAGAACCTGTTAATACTTCCATAAGTGGTCCATATGATGACATAATTTATATACCATAGATATTGTTGCTATTTTTATAGCCTCATACCCAGTCATCCATGCATGGTTTGATAGTCAGTTCAATAGTTGTTTTTTTGTATGCTAATATCAATAAAAGTTGAGCACTGGATAAATGAGAAGAGGTACACGGCAATGAGGCATATCTCTTGTACTCCAATATGATTAAGTATTAGCAAACATTTCAGTTTGTGGTACTATCAATACATGAATGCTTAGGCAGAGTGGCAGAAATGCAGTCAGAATAACTTTTCCTAATTTTTTGGAAAATTTATATGCCAGTAATTTCCTTTTCACTATTAATCTTGCTGAAGTGATTTAATTATTATGGTTGCACACATAAATTCAAAATCCACATAATTTTAAAATGAACACACATGAATCAGAGGATATGACACAGGTTGACTGCACGAAATCATCAACTGGACTATATACTAGGAATGATACTGATATTATATTGATGTGCGTAAGGGAGTTAATTAGTCTTGTGCTGCCATGTCTGCCCACTGCTATACAAAGATTATACATGCCAATTCATACTACTAACAACAAAATAATAATATTAGGGGGTGGAGAATGAGGCATATCTCTTGTACTCCAATATATTAGTGAACATTTCAATTTGTGGTACTATCATTACATGAATGCTTATAATCAGATTAAGTCAACATCAATTATTATGGTTGCACAAATTATCTAAATAATTTAAAGTGAACCGGCACACATGAATCTGAGGATATGTCACAAGTTGATGACTACTGATTATTGCACAAAATCATCAAGGACAGATGGACTGGACTGAATGTATACTAGGATTGATATGTGTAAGGGGTTTAATTAGTCGTGTGGTGCCAGACCTACCCACTGCTACACGAATTGAATATATAAGTATATTCACACCAATTTGTACCATAATTATACTAACAACAAAATAATAATATTAAAGGAGGTAGGCTGTAGCCCCTTTGTGCAGCCCCCACCTTCCTACACCTATATAAAAATACACTCTACAAACTGGTGGATTCTGTTTTAAAATTCCAACTCAAAGAAATAACGATTTACCAAACGAAGGAGCATCGATTTATGTTAAATGGGATGAAGAAGATTCTGATGATGAACCAGGTTGGTACCATTGCACTGTTGAAAAACATCATCCAGATGGCAAAACAACTATAATTTATAAGGATGATGAAAATGAGAAAACATCTGAGCTAATCCATCTTAAACAAATAATGTGGAAACCCGCAAGGATAAAAGGCCGGAAATACTTTAGGTTAGGGATAGATCCTCAGTTAAGCAATCCCCAAGTCTATTTTCATTTCTCAGCTTTGCGTAAAGTTAAAGATTATGCTGATGATTTGTTTATCATCTCTGACTCCTTTGATGAGCATGTGTAGACTGTTCAGAAAATTGAGCAGAATCTAAAAGAGATTGATCTGGTGATAAGACCTGATAAATGTGTAATTCTACAGTTTAACGGGAAGAAAGTTTAGACCAATGTGTTTATAGATGGTGAAACAAGATCTATTCTGGGAAAAAAATACAAAATTTTTGGGAGCTACAGTTGCATTATCTCGACAAAATCGTCCTCAATTGCAAAAAAGCGATTGAAGGAGAGAATCACAAAAGCCCTAAAATCTATCGATAGCAGACCAATAAGAGGTGAATATAAAGTCTGGATTTATAGGAATTATGTGGCACCATCATCCCCTTTTCTAACCTATTTCTGTTCAAAATAAATTTTCAGAGTCAGTTTTTCTGGAACAGGAAAGTCAAGTCTAGAAAAGAATTATGGATGGTCTGCCAGCTGGCCTATTATCATTTATTTTGCGTGCTGCTTCCAATACATTGCCAACCTCTTTAAATCTCCAATGATGGAGAATTCAATGTGGTGCCAAATGCCACTTAAGTGGGAACACCTGGCCCACAACTGCACACATTCTTAATGGATGCATCCTATCGCTCTTGAGCAAGGTCATTACAAATGGCGTCATGATGTATTGTCAACTCTCTCGTCCACCATTAATGATGGCTGTATTTGCAGACCTCCCTAATCAAAGAGCCTTAGAACACCCACCTAATACAATACCTCCCTCTATTTTAATCACTCCTTTTAAGCCGGATTTAGTTCTTATACATAAAGCGAACAAGGCAACCGTCATTGAACTAACTTGTCCAACAAATACAATAACCAATTTACAGGGTGCCAGAATATGGTATTATATTTTCAGATTTGATAAACCAAGGTTGGAAGATACATTATGAAACTCTAGAATTTGGTTCTCTGGGTCATCATAGGAAAGATATGTGCAATTTATTATCAATGGCAGTCGATCTCCCAAAAAAGTTATTAGACCGTTGTGCTAAAGCTGCTATCTCTTGCTCTTATCAAATTTTTCTTGCAAGAAACTTCCCTAGTTGGACATGCATCCCAGAAGATAATTCAATTTTAACTATTATCATGCATAATTTTGTTATTGCTCTTTTTGTCCTTGTTATGTATATATATATATATAATTTAATTATTTATTTATTCTTTCTTTCCTTGTTGTTCGAGGTTATCTTGCCATGCCTCACCTCTGTTATATATGAGATGTACGCACGAGTCCCAGAATGTGATCCTCATTCTTCCAAATTTTATTTTGGAATGGTATTTCAAAAAATAAATAGCATGGAAACAGAATATTCTGGAACACACTATTGAAGGATAAAAGGTTGAATACAACAGTACACCATTTATAGTGTCCGATATACTGCAAAAATAAAATTGTTAAAATAACAAACGTATTGGTTAGTACAGTTGAAGGAATAATTTAAATTGTAATTTAATTGGTCACGTAGGTTGTTATTGATATACTGTAACTATAATCGAATAATTATTCGATTATAGTTACAGTATATCTTCATGCTGTCTAATACATGTACAAAGTATTTTAATTGAGCTATTTTAGGTTGCCACACCTTCTTTGTGCATCTAATGTGAGATATTAGGCATGATAATTGGTACATATATCTTTTTACATATTATAATATAATTAGACCAAAGTAGGTATGGTGTTAGATGTATGTATCCTGAACAACTAACTAATTGTTAAATCCTTGCAACTGTACTAACCAATTTATTTGTGACAATCCTATTTTTACAGTGTATAGATAGCCAATTTGGTATTCAATACTTTAAAGAAAAAGGAAGAAATGATAAATTGAAGTGTACAGTCCTGCATGCAAGGTACACATAAGATTGGCTGCACGGCACATATTGTTGTTCGTTCCATCATTTAAGTTTATACACTGATTTCCAAATTCTAATAACCTCTGGTCTCACACCTAGGAAGTTAAAGGAAAAGAAAAAAGAACATTTACAAAAATTACACTTAGAAAATAAATTGCTCAACACAATCAAAATGTTCCGTATGCTTTTCCCTGGTGAAGAGGCACATCATTCATTTCATCTTACGCAGGGAGCTGTATTATAAATACACAATTGAAAAAAACTATGAATTAGTTAATGATGGGATTACAGAAGTTCAGGAAGTCAAACGAGCATTGAAAGCATATGTCAACACATGTTATGTGTTCAGTTTGTAAGCCTGATGTTTCTGACCATTCATATTATCCTACCATGCCCTACTGATGTACACAATCATGTTACAAAGCTCAATGTGTAAGTCAACTCAGTAAACGTGACCAAGAAACTTGCAGCTAAAAGTAAGTGAGTGGGAAAAACAGAACTCGAATTTAAGTTTTATGTTTCCTCCTTATAAACATGCGAGATGAATCAGAGCAGACACTTAGTCACATCCATCAAGAACCAAGGCAGAAAGAATTCCTAAAAAGGCATAGCTAATAACTTTAAGGGATGCTATATACATACAAAATGACAAAGTATGAGTTACCTGTTTATTGCTGTGAAGTAGGCTATTCACCTGTAGCTGATTTTATGGTACAATCAGAGACCACTGACCAAATAGCAGAGGCATTGAAAGTTTTACGACCATGGAACGTTGAATCAGTGGCAACCTCCATATTTTATGACTGACTATTGAGAGGCCAAATTAGCAGCTATCAAAAAGGTCTTTCCAAACTGCCAAACAAGGCAAGAGAAAGAAATGCTGCAAACAGAGAAAGTGTCTTGATCTAGTCATGGTGATCACTTGAGGTTACTTTTTAGTCACAAAATAACTACAATAATTTAAGGTGGTACTAGGGAGTGGGCGGATGCGACTCCAATCAGTTTCAAAATTGAATATTATATAATATGACACTAACCTGGTGTAATACCAACCTTCATATCTTCTGATCACCTTTATATTGTCCTGTAATTGAAACAAGTGTATATAGAGAAAAAAAACATCCCTATGATTGCTTTACAAATTTAAGTAAAGATAAACGTATCTCTATGACTGCTTTGTGGTGTCCAGCATTCGGTAATCATGGCTGACTTTATCAAGCATGAAAGACAACAGCTTATTATTTTGATTATCTACTCTCCTGACCTTTCAAAGGACCTTGTAGAACTTTAGGAATATATTTCAGGCAGAATAGCTAGCTATTAGTTCCAGTTTCTACGTAAGCTACACAGATTTCTTTCTGCTGCTGTGTAGAGCTTGATCAATGATCGCGCGTTCTTTTACGCGCCACGCCCATTAATTGACCGAGCCCCCGGGAATGATGTAACTTCCTTAACTACGTATACAACGCATACTCGCGTAGGTGACACAAACATATATATATATATATATATATATATATAAACATACATCGAACCCGTGGGAAAGCAATTATAGGGATGGCCCTACGGGCCATAAAAATTGATAAGGTTTAACTATTAAAAGATAAGTCTAACATAACAATACCTCCGCAAACACTTCCAATAATAAGACAAAGTATAGGTAATGAAATAGTTCCTTTCATCTTGTTACAAGACTAAAGTAGTAAATAGCAAAGTTATCACATTCTAATTATCCAATCAAAATGATACAGTACATAATGATATTCAATAATCGTGGTTTTTATTGATATGGTACACTGTACTTTTTCCACTAGCCTACACTAACATATCATGTGACAATAAATAGAAATAGATAGCAGTATTTCCTTCACTTGAACAGATTATATTATAAGTACCCCTAATTTTAGTAAAATCAAAAGCAAGCAAATGATGTTGAGATCTAGGACAACATTTAGACATTGTGAATGTGACTTTGGGGCACTCTATTCTTTGCCAAAATTTACAATGCTGGATTTGGTTTCTCTATTGAACTCTTGTTCATTAGTCATATCCTAAAAGTGCTCATAATTGGGTTTCTGCCAATTCACAAACAACACTCATACATGTATGTAATTTTGCTATCACATGCTCTCATAGAATAGAAATAATTACATTTTGTGACTGGATATGAGAAAATATGGCTATTTCGTTTTAAATCAAATGCTTACACTCAAGTGCTCAGTAAATAGCTATCCTGCATTTCAGATAAACCCAGTAGAAACCTTTACCTCAGTGTATAACCATCTTCTACCATGAAATACGCACAAAATACAAAAACTAAGCAAATCTTTGCGCGTGGCAACAGTATATGTATATAATTACACTAACGTAGTATGCATTTCAGTGACTCTTTAGACAAGTAACTGATCAACAGTTCAATCGCAAATGACAGAAAGAGCTCCTACTTGTGGCAGACTTCTGGCTCCTCCTCCACTCCAGTATAAGGTGTGGCTCTTCCAGCAGCAATCGACCATGATCAAGAGAAACAGCCCAGTGTAACTTGAATTTCATTTCAAACAATGATGAGAATATTTTACATGGAGGTTTAATAACATGTTATCAAACCTCCCGGTAAAGACCATATGCAAAGTGGATGGTAATGCCAGACTAACACACTTCACAAGCAAAACATTTTTCAAAGAGGAAGGATTAGGGTGAAGACCTCTAACCCCCAGCCCCCCCCCCCCCCCAATTCTCTTCATCCTTTGAATCTCAGTGCAAAAATAAATGCCATGATACACAGAGCCATTACTACCATGGTATGCTAGAATAACACAGTGAGTCAATTCATGTACTTTTTAGTTTTTACCTTACCAAGGCAGTTTAGGTTCTGCACAGCACAACATTCATTAATTTTGCAGTTCTACTATACTTGCAACTGTCAGAACAAAGACATGCAATACTAGACAGTCTCTCTCATTCAGAGAGGAGGCCCTGGCTATATATGAGACCAGCATGACAGTAAACGTATACATCATATCATAGTCATGCTAAATTATCATGCGTACTAGTAATACACACAATTATTTTTATACCTCTCCAAATATAAGCGATTTGAACAACCATAAAATCTGCCAAGTTCTTGCAATGGCTGTGAAATTAGAGTTAAGCATTATGGAAACATGACAAATTATGATCAATTTATAAGCGTAAAAATGTCAGTTACTAAAATTCAATTGCTAGAAGTAAATTTCATTATTAAAATATCATAATCTGCTAACGTACCATTAAATTTGCAATTCAAAAGGAATTCAGTATCCTGCCATTTTGGCCTGTCATAACAAAGGGTGTGATTTCAATATTTTGCTTTAATTGAGATGCATTTTTTACTGACTACATTTCTCTTCACATTAGTACAAGGTATGTGATATAATAGCAAAAAACGAAAATGTTTTAAAACTTTCATAGGTATCCAGTTCTCATTTATTCCTTCTCCTGTTATTGTAATACACCAAGTTGCAGTGTACTACTGTTCAGTTAATCATACTGGAGTTTCAGTACAATGGATTGTTAATAACACTGCATCAACTGATTTAAGTATCACTGAAAAGGGTATAGTCACACATGGAGCGGCTGAAATGGATTCAAACCTCAGTATTCCTGGTGTGCCAGAGTTCAACAATACAATCATATTTTGCATTGCCTCAGGAACTGTAAACGAGGGGTCATTTTTTGACACCAGAAATGGAACACTATTGATACAAGGTTAAACTTTTATATACAGTATATAGCACATAAAATGTAACTATAGTAATTGTAACTTTACTAATATTCATTCAAACGTTATTAATTTGTATTTAATTTCTCAAGTTGAAGGTGTTATTTCATTATTATTTTTACTACATGTACTACAGGACTACTTTCTAATGTTGGTGACCTAGTATGTACAACAATCAATGTGTGTTGCTTTGTGTGCTCTTGGACTATTCCATATAGTTTACCAGAAGTACCAATATTGGGGTTTAATGTCAATATTACATCTGAAAAGATCACTTTATTGCACACTAATAGCACTGAATTATCCTATTGTCCAAGTGATTTTGGGATATACAATATCAGTGTTGCTGGTTTGAATGATGGAGGAGAAGGACTAACAGATAGTACACAGATTACACTACCATTAGGTAAGTCAATGTATAAATAGCATATGCAATATTATAATTATAATAATTAGATGTATGATATTCATATGACAATTGTTTATTTAACAGTGTTATTGAGTAATGTGCAAGTTAATATTGAGAAAGACAACATTAACCAATGGATTTTACATATAACTATTCAGGTATATATATGTTATATAATTATAATCCTTGTGATAATTATTATAGTAAACCAATCAATATATAAATTATAATGCCATAAATGGTAATTCATTTATAACTTCACATTGAAGTTGTTTTGGTGTTCATTACAGCAGGGATACTTTCCCTAAATAATTATATTCATTTGATTATTGCAGAATGTATCAGTCTGTGTAGATGTTCAGTTTAATGCTTCACTTGTGGCATTATTAATCTCAACTACAAATCCCATGGTTACAAAGATTGTAGATATTCCTTTGTTGATAGTTAATCATACAATCCACACATCAATGGTGATATCAATTGAGGACAACAAAGAATGGGAAGCTACTGTAAGTTTGCAGTATGATTCAGAACTCATCGTGCACTCCAAAACTATCATTTTAAGTGAGTTGGACTAAATAAGAAGTTTATATACAAACACGTATCTCATGTAAAATAATGATAATCATTATAGTCAAATAATCCATGAAGTAATACCACTTTTCAGACACAAATGAGATACAGTATGTCAATCTTTCACAAGATAGTAAAGGAGGTGTATGTTTTCATTGTGGTTTAGTAGATGGTAGTCAAGCAAGTGGATGTTTTGTGATATTTCATTCTGAAAATACTACATGGAATACCAGCATTATAATTCTACGATCTTGTTTCATATGTTTGAATAATACCCAGTGTATCACTAATGTCATTGAAGGGACATATTCTGCTCGATTCTATTTAATTGAAAATGATGGTCAGATATCAACAAATGGTTCACACAAAATTATACAAATCATTTTAATAAATAATTATGTGACAAATATACCAACCATATCAGCAACTACCACTATGCCTGTAGGTAAGCTTGATATAGTAGAACTAGGTATGTATATATGTATAAAGTAGATGTATTAGTGTTTGCAGGTAATACAACTGATAATCAAGTTTATACAACTGTACAGTTTCCAAGTATTGTAAATACTAGATCAGATAACCATCTGGTTATCATAGGAGGTATGTATATATAACATATCTTTTATGATATCACTATTACTGACTGCTTATGTACATTACTTTTCTCAGGTGCTCTTTTAGGAATGGCTTCATTGTTATTAGTACTTACAATAGGAATACTCGTTGGTATTTTGACAATTTATCAGAAAAAGAGAAAACTTGGAAACGCTGATAATCAATCCACTAACTTACATGGTAATTTGAATGGACCATTTTAATAATGTATTCACATATAATTCAATATTCATATTGCATTTAATTATTGCAGTCACTGATGTTCCAAACTTTGAGTTACACAATGCAAATGAAGCCATGCCACCACTATATGATGCCCCTCTACATTACCAGAATTTACCATTAAATTCAATTGAGAATGTGAATATGAGACAAAGTCCAGCATATGATATAGTGAAGAAGATTCGTCAGTACTAATAATAATTCTCTATATGGGACATTATCTGTATAATTAATTTTTATTAAATATGCATGGTTAATCATTACAGTTTATATAAATCATAATTATAATTGTATAATTTTGTATTTTTCTTGTTTGTAAAATTTTGAATGCAATAAATATGCATACTACATTAAAGTGAAGTATAAATGGTACAAAATTACAAACAATTAACATACACTTGGGTAACACTATATTGAAATAACAAATATTCATATTAAAGGTTTTATGTAACATGCTGCATACTCCAGGAGCAGGTATTTAGTTGACACAATGTCAGTTATCCTAAATATGTCCTATCTTGAATTTCATTGTTTCAATTCTATATAGTAATTTAGGCAAGAGCTGTACCAATATCTATAATGACAAATGTGTATGTCATGCTATTTGTGGCTTGACAACTTCAGTAACAGAAAAGTAAATACACATATTGTAAAAGTTAGTTGATAATCAACTTCCATTTCCAACTTGACAGGAGGACAGATAGTATTGGACATCATCAGTCTTTATTATTATAATTAGTATCAGTGAAGTAACTGATATCTCACTATAATGTCATTTCCCTTCACTTACCACTTGCTACTGTAACAATCATTGAAAAAATTAGACACTAGAGGTAGATATAATAATAGGCTCCATATTTGGTCATTATTGGTAAAATGCCATATTGATCACTCAAGCAAGTGATTATTTTAGGAATGAAGTCAAACCTGACTAAATGATAGCAGATACCATACACACACATCACAAACCCACCCCAATTTCCATGCAACATTTAACTTTAGGCTACTGGACATTTACTAGATTTATTGTCCAGCATGACTGGCTGTTTCCACACCACTACACAAGAAGAGAGTGAAATTCATTCTTCAATAGAGAACTGGATCATATTAAATATTGGAATAATTATTAATTTTAATAATTTCTTACCTTTAAGTAGACATTTCTTTACAAGGAAGAATCTTTGTCCCCAAAAGATCATGGAATATTCCATGACTATGGTATTGAGAACGAGTAGAATATAATTTACTGGATTGGTGCCAAGGTGTCATGCAATTATGAGAATACTGAGATTTACATATCGCTTTCGTTCTCAAGAGACTTGGCATAAACAGTATCATTCAATCATTGCAAAAACAATGGCTCTTATAAACAATCATCATGTCAATCATCATGTTAAGCTTAAGATAATATACATAGTATTGATCTCGTACTCACCATTATATATATAGTCAGGTGTCAAAACATAAGTCAGGCTGGTTTGTGTTTTTATCTTTTGATGCAGAGCCTAAAATACCATGTTAATACTAGCCAAGAAGTATTCAATGATTAGAGTGGCCAATATCTGAACTATCTGAACTATTTATCATCGACTGACTGACATATACAAATTATCCATACATATATACCTACCATGTATGGCTAGTATTAGAAAAGTTATTTAGGCACTACTTAATTTGATGTTGTACTATTCATGAGTCACAATTAATAATGTAAGATGGCAACAACTGTGGACATTGTAAACACATAGTTTACATTTGTCCTAGTTCATTTTACACAGTTCTACGTTCGTACATCCTTAACTGCTGAGGTGAATGTGCTGTAGTACGAGTCAGGCAGGTTTATCTTCTTAAGAACACAAAGGAGCCTAATTCATGATACTAGCATTCAATAGTACATGTAGTAAAAAAGATATGACTTGTACATGTGTGACACGAATTCTAGTGTGGTGTTGTCACACCCTACACATAGAGGAGGAAGGGTGAGGTTACGCCAGACTAACATGAATCAGAAAGTCATTTTCATCACAGGTAGATCTTGAACATCACCAACATAAATCGTGAGACAAAAGACAAGTCAAATTACTAAAAGACATTAAACAAACCGACAGTTTATACAAACAAAAGTATGATGTCACACAATTAATTATAATTCCAATTATATATGTGATGTCATACTTAATATTAATACAGCATATTTTGCACTGATTACACTATTGTATCTACATGTGGCCTTTAGATGTAATGTATGATTATATAAACAACTGAGTAGCAATTATGCAAATTATGGTTTTCGAACTTGTGAAGAAGACAATGTCAAATTAAAGAAACTTTGCCTAGCTGGACACTAATGACATCACATCCTATTTATGAATAGCTAGCTGTCATGATGTTTCCACTTTATACAAGTGTTGAATGCTCAGTAAACCAGTTAAAACATCTGTCTTTTTGTGATAAAAACATTTTCATGAATAGTGATTAAATTAATGAAGTTAAAGTTAAATCACAGTCACATTAACATCCCCCAAACTGAAATTTCTGATAGATCCCAAATTTCAGTTTGGGGGATGTTAATGTGACTGTGATTTAACTTCATTGATGTAGATAACGTATTTCAGACAGGAGTTGTAGTGGGGAGAAGTGCCCACGCCACCCAGGGGGAGAGTGTGGGAGGGGATATTATTTGGAAAACAATATACCTAACAAGGCCCTAGAATAGCTCTATTTTCGTATTACTGAGAACAGGAAGAAAGTGGCTATAGAAATTATTACTAATAATTAATTCTATCAAATGAAAGAGTGATAAAATACTGAACTATTCAAATGTAAGAAGGGGAACATTATGATAGGTTATTGGGTGTGTCACTGATACACATCTGACAATATATCCTAATTGATTATAGTTGTGTTGTTACATTAATACAACATGTCGTACAGCCTCATCATTAACATATTATACATGTATCCTTCTTTTTTTCCTATAGATATTGATTATGTTGAAGTAGTACAATAACATGTTCCTTCCTCAAAGCAAAAAGGAATCGACTTATACAGAATAGAAGACTTCTCCCAATAAGTGAACTAGATCTAATAATATTATCTTAAGCTAATTGACTAATTATTACTGTTGAGGTTTGCATTGTAAATGTAAATTGCGAGAACTCTCCAAGTAGCTGGACCATGCATGACTAGTCAATCCATGCCTATTGTAGATTCTTTATATTTATTAATTCAAAAATTATATATATATATATATATATATATATACAAATAAAAAAAGTTGGGTAAATATAGGAATTACATAATTTATAGGATCACACAGACATGTTAATAGTTAAAGGTTTCCATGCTGACCTGATTTATTAAATCAATTGTTGTACAAGTTCAGGTTCATTAACTGTTGACGACTGTAGTACCATCATGAGTGTCTCCCAAGTGAATGGACGAGTTTTTTCTGTCTGCCATATTTGGATAACATCTGCAAATGCACGGTTTTCGTTACTTGGATGATTCTCCTTTATTTCTTCCATTTGAGGTGGAGTGATTGCCAAAGCTGATCCAAACTCATACCACTTGTGAGGAATCTGAGATACAATGTGGTCCATCAGAAACTTGTATGTTAATTGAGGATTATGATCATCTGTATGACAAATAATTATATGAAATAATGACGTGAACAGTAACAATTATCCTCACATGTTTCTGGAGATTTCCGTTCAGGAGATGATATTTGTCCTGGAAGGGTTATAGACTGCTCATTTTGTGTTTCATATTTTGAATTCAGGGACAAAGTGGAATATCCCCCTATAGTGGACTGATGTTGAGGTGTTGTGAAATCGGTACGAGGATGCTGAAGTCTCCCATAACCTTCACTATGAAGAGACTGCATTGAGTTGGCATGAACATCATGATTCAGTTTAGAATACTCTTCTCCATCAACTTGTACAATATTCACAAGAGGGTTAGATGGACCAATAGTTGAATACTGTTGTTCCTGAGGTTGATTATGTACTACCTCATTGTAGGTTACTGGATTAAGTTCTACAGGAAGTAGTGGTATAGGAGCATCTGGTTGTATTGTAGGATCCACATCAGTGTAATTGGGCGGTAATGGCTTAAGTTCCATAAGAGATGAAGGTATAGTAGTATTTGAATGTACTATAGAGTCCACAATATTGAGCTAGTATATAATTACAAGAATGCATTTAATAATAAACTTTACTACATAATTATAGATTACACAGTATATCTTATACATTACATTAGCTTACATCGTGTTATATACATGTATATTTTTACATGTGTATTATATATTTGTACATGTATATTTTACATGTGTATTATATATTTGTACATGTATAGGTAATACAGAAAGCGAATGTAACTTAATAAGCACAAAACATTACAATCACAAATACATTTTCACAATACATTGCAGGAGTTAATTTTGTGTGAAGATACATGCACAAAATAAAATTTTAGTCCATGCTAAAATTCTCGAATGTAATTTTCTTGTATTGAAAATTACATGAAAATAAATTCCAATCAAAAGATTCATGTTAGATGGTACTTACATAAAGCATGAATTCCAGTTACTACTTAATTCTTCACATTTTACATTAGACCTTAACTACAAGAATATTACAAAGCTACCTAGCTTAAATTAATATTGATGTGTACAATTACACCCAATTAACAAATTTTATCACTCACTTCGTCATTACTCTTCTTTTCATTGATAGAAGTATCATCATCATAGTTCTCTACTATAACTATACAAGTAAAGTCAATGTCATGAAATCAAGAATATTATGTAATTATACTCACTTGATGGTTTTAAATGTTTTCTTTTGACTTTAATCACCACCAAAACAATTACTAATATAAATTTATAACAATCATTAAGTGTTAATAATAACTTAATAAACTCACCAATAATAATTATCACCCCAGTTATAATAACTATGATTATAACAGTCACAGGTATAGCTATTACTTCTGAGAATATTCCACCATCTATTGTTATTAATAAATATAATTAATATTCATAAGTGGTTGCTACAGATACCTTTTTGTCTACCAGTGGTTGGAGATTCTGAAGGTGTTTGAAACATTGTTGTGCCTGTCTGTGATGTTGTTGGTGATGATGATGATGATGATGATGATGATGGTGGTGGTGGTGGTGATGATGATGATGATGATGATGGTGATGATGATGGTGATGATGATGATGATGATGATGATGGCGTTGGTGATGGTGATAGTGATGGTGATGATAACATGATTAAAGGAGACAGTCCATCAATACTACGTTGTATTAACTGATAAGCTGGCTGGTAGTTGATAACACCATCATGTTCAATATCATAAAATGATATGTTATAATCACTAGTATAAATTCCATCTATACACTTTGTAACATTCTGGCTACCCAAAGACCTAGTGATATTGAGTTGACCATTATATTCAGTTCTTGTACACAGGTATTCAATGGAACATCCTAATGACTGACTTCCTTCAACAAATATACTTGTGAAACAAACTAGTCCTGTTGTGGAGTCCTGTACAACTACATCTCCTCTTTGTACATCAAATGTACCTGTGTATATAGTCATTCTTTAGTATTTGAAATATGTTATTATACTCACTTATATTCTTTTGAATCATAGAAACGACTTCCAATCCAGACTCGAACATTAAAACAATAATGACACTCCACTTCGTATTATTATTCAGAAACCCAACATTAATCTCTCCTGTTATTACTGGTGAATATTGTGTTATAATACCTGTTCTGTTATACACACAAGATCCTGATTCATCACTCAGTTCAGTAATACATACATATATTCCACTAGGTTGTGGATTCATGAGAATAGTATCCTATAATAGTATATTAATAGAGTATCAGAGCTATTAGTATCAGTGACTCACTCTTATAGTTGTGTTTATAATCCAATTACCATTTTCAATTCTAATTCCAATATCATAGTCTGTTATATGTACTATAAACAAAAGAATAGTAATTATTATAACAACATCTGTTCAATTTACCTGTTTCAATATTTACAATACTTTCATTTTTTTCTCCCTCCAGATCTTCACTTATAACAGCTGTTATACTGATAGTATAGGTACCAAACTCACTAACATTATATGTGTATTGAGTATCAAGTGGTGATACTTGTTTAACAAGTTCTTCTTCATTAGTGATATTAATATTATATTTTGATATTGTGAATTCAGGTATAGTATATAGAGTGTTCCAGCTACACTGAATAGTGTATAGTAAACTGATAACACAAGTCAAATCTACAGGATCAGGTTTACCTATAAAGTGAACAAAGCCATGAATATGAAGTCATTGACAATAATAATATATCATATATCAGAGAGTATGATAGTATTCTCCATGTACATGTATGTTGACCACACAGTATATTTTTACATGACATTGTGTATTTTAATTGCACGTGTATATTTTTCACTTAATAGACATGAAATATAACAATCAGAAATACATTTTAGCAATACACTGTACCATTGTATAAAACTACAATTATAATGAATGCACTCGTAGTGCAGAACCCTTGCCACAAGTATGACTTGGGAAACAAGAATGATTCAGTCACTGGCAAGAAAATAACTGTGCACAGACCATATTTGACTGTAATAATAATTATTACAATTATTATACTGAGATTATGTGTGTGTGCTTTACAACTTACACTCCAAGTCTAAGAAGCACAGTGTTAAAATCAAGACTTGAAAACAGGCATGGATGAAATCAAATGGGTGGAGCTAGAAATTGACAGTCATGGCAGAAAGCTTAGAACCAGCTCAAAGTTGTAGCAACCACTACTTCAATTGTATTTCATTTCAAGCTGTGATTCGACAGCAATAGGCTTCAAGCAAGATGAGTTGTGTTTCAGTGAACTCTTTTGCTACCAGACGTCTTCTAAAAGTTGGCGACCGTGAGATACAAAAATTGTCATAACAGAAAGATTTTAGCAAAAGCCTATTGTTACTTTTGATCCTTGTATGATTTGATGTCTGCTGGTAGTATTTTCAAAGTGCTATTGTTCATAAGTTCGCTGGAGTTTTGCTGACAGACAGAACAATTACAGTAACCCTTTGCTCAGCCTATGCGGGGGTAAGGGTTATATGTACATGTAGTACATGTGTATCATACTTTATATATTAATTAAGCATAAGAATGCCAGTTACTACTTTATTTTTCATCCTACATTTCATGTTACATTAACTACTAAGATACTACACAACTACCACATTTAAATTAATACTTATTGACACGTACAATTACAGCTAATTATAAATAAATATTCATCACTCACTACTTCAACATTTATTTAGTCATAATTTTTTATTATCAATACGTCACATGGCATACCTTGTATAAACAATGTAGTATTACTTGTATTAAAATACCTCATCATATCAACCAGTCCTGATGCAATACATTCCACTATAGTATTATTTAGTTCAGGATTTCCTGGTATAGTGAGACTTGAATTCTGTGTAGCAGCACCATATGTGATTATTCCAAGATTAATAATAGAAGAATCAGTTGAGGTATTTCCATTCACAATCCATTGAATTGTTACTCCATTATTATCCACTGAACACTTGTACATTGCTGTCTGGTGTATAGTAATAGCTTGAGATGGAATAAATGAAAATCGCACATCTTTAAGGGAGAAATGGAAGATCATGTGATAATCAACAAGTTAACATGATAAAATTTAATTATTATTAAAAATGGCTATAACTATAACTATTATAACTATTAAATGATAAGTCTAAAATCACAATACCTCCATAAATACTAGCAATAATACATGTGAGATAAATTATAGCTAATGATAGATTTCCTTTCATCTTTGTTACAAGAGTAAAGTATTAATCAGCAAATTATGATTCCAATTACCCAATCAAAATGATACGGTACATATCATATCAATTATCCGCTACATAATGATATTCAATAGTCATGAATTTCATTGATTAATTATGAATCATGGTACTGATTTACAGCCTACATTCCAACATATCATGTGACAATAAATTACAATATTTCAATCAAAAAAAAGATAAAAGTATTTCCTTTACATGTACACGAATACTGAACTACATGTACATGTGAACCTAATCAGTGTGTTGTACATGTACATGAATACTGAACTACATGTACATGTGAACCTAATCAGTGTGTTATACATGTACATGAATACTGAACTACATGTACATGTGAACCTAATCAGTGTGTTATACATGTACATGAATACTGAACTACATCAATTTACATGTACATGTGAACCTAATCAGTGTGTTGTACATGTATGTAATTAAATCCTTACATTCAAGATGCTTGGTAATTGGCTGTTTAAAATGGATAAAAGTTCATATTCTATTCATATTCATGGCTGTCTTAACAGCTCTTCCTTCCAGCAAAGTAAGTTGAATCTAAAATTTGAGTTATAAAGCTGCAAATTAAAAGTCAAAATTAAAAAAAAAACTGCCAGTAGACTCAAAATAAAAAAAGAAACAAGACTTTTGGTTCGAAAGTTCTAACAATTGCCTGGTAGCAACAATTTAACAGATAGCTCACACTTTTAGACAACCCTTAACTACTTACTACTCAAAAGAAGCTAGCGTTATGAAGTACATGCACATACAAAACATGCAGTATGTTATCTTGGCTAATCGATAAAACACAAAAACAAACAAAAACACACTTACAATCCAGCATGTGCATATATGCATTCCAGCTCCACCTTTACTTATCAACAATCACAGTGTGGTATGTTGTAGTCTGATGGCACCGCCTTTCATGTGGAAGAGGAGGAGGAAGGATTTGGAGACAAGTGCGTGTGTGCTACTTGTAAAAGCTGCAGAAATATTGCAGATTGCTCCAGCTCAAATCACACTTCCTTTCCTTTGAAACCCAGTACAAGATTAATGTCATGCTACACAGATCCCTCCCTCATCACCATGGCATACTAGAAGACATGCAGTGAGTCACTCCATGTGCTTTTATTATACTATGGTACCCAAGGTTCTACACAACACAATGTTCGTTAATTTTACTGGTTATCACCTAATTGAGTTCTGCTATACTTCCAGCTGTCAGAATAAAGGGCAATAGCTACAAACGTATATACATGTACTAGAGTTTTCATCACAGATTTTCTTCTTGAAAATATAATTATCACAATGAAATATTCTTTATAAAAATTTTTTTTCAGCCTGGAGGCCTTTGTCAGCTAGATCATTCCAGTTGCATGACGAAGGCCTGCAGGCCCATGATGAATACTGAAAACACAATAAAGAACCTTTATTGAATTATACTAGAACATCTCTTGTTTAGGGAGTAGAGCCTGGTTACATGAGACTAGCCTGACAGTAATGCCATTGTGTACACTCTAAAAATTGATTTGTTGTTCCAACTAATTTCATTGGTTGGAATAACAAATCAATATACTATTATGTATAATACTGTTTTCTATCTGTTAGTGAATGTGAGAGTATACTCTTAATATTTGTTATAATACACTGGATTAACTGCTCTATAAAGTATATTATGACCATACTATTAGTTAATGACCCAAATGATTGTTCTGAGTGAAATGATTTAGCTCATTTAATAAATACTTAATGAAGTAAGTCATTGTCTAGTGATACTCCAGTGTACTATGAATGACTATTGTACACTATTATGTAGCATAGTTTCTCCTATTCTTAAGACCAGCCCCCAATCACAATGAGGAAGGGGTCTGGGCTTGCTCTTACTAACTCATTGTCAGAATGGAATGTATAATTAACTAATTAATTAACGTAGCTTGACTTGTGTAAGTTGTTTTCTTTGATACAGCGAAGACAATTGTAGGCTCCTGGAAGATAAGCAAAACGCAATGATTTACCAAACCCGGTAGGCAGAAATTCTCTTGTAAAAACTGCACACATACCGTTACCAGACATTGAAGAACCTGTTGCATAGTCATGGTAACAGTGAAACACCTCCAACTTACATGATTTTCAAGCTAATCTTGTTTTTTTTTTAATATGTAAGGCATTTTAAAATTTTGTTTTTAATTAAGACAAGCCTTGGGGGAAGATGCATTTTGTCTGACTAATTCCTCCATCTTATAATAATATAATTAACCACAAATACGGACAAAATGTAAAAATTATGATAGCAGGAAGTCATGCTACCTTGCACAAACTGTTAGAAAGAGCAAGCCTAGAACTCTAATGGCTGTGAAATTAGAATTAATACAAACTAAATATATAATTTGTCTTATGTAAGTAATATATATATATATATATATATTAATAGGGCTGGGAATCAGCTAAGATTCTGAAATCGATTATTACTAACTTCAAATCAATTGATAATTGATTAAAATCAGCGGAAGTAATTAGGCCAATTGCAGATAACTCCTCCCACTTGACGATTAAAAATGCTTCCTTTCACTCACATATTGTACATTATTTGTTGTTGCATGCTTGAAAAGTATGTCTTCTGGAAAAATTTGCATAATCAATATTACAGACTTATAATCAATAGTCGGAAGAATTATTAATATTGAATGATTAATCGATTAATCATCCCAGCCCTAATATATATATATATATATATATATAATTATATATATATATAATTATATATATATATATAATTATATATATATATATATAATGCATTATGGAAACATGACAAAGTTCATAACTATGATTGAATATTTAATGAGTAATATATAATATATATTTATAAAAATGTCAGTTACTAATCTTTTGACTAACATTAGTAATCCAGAAGTGTACTTGAAGAAGTAGAGAATTTCCCGCCCTCTATAATGCTAGGGGTGGGATTTCTAAATTATAATAAATTATTATGTTTTTTTTTCATTAGTACAAGGTATGTTATCCATAATATTTTTGGTATCCAGTTCTCATTTATTCCTTCTCCTGTTATTGTTATACACCAAGTTGCAGTGTACTACTGTTCAGTTAATCATACTGGAGTTTCAGGAATGTTATTCATTTAAATGGAACAGCTTCAACTGATTCATGTATCACCAAAAAAGGTATATATATACATAGTCACACATGGAAGGGTCAAATTGAAATGGAGTATTCTTGGTGTGTCAGAGTTAACCAATACAATCATAGTTTATTGTTCCAGACCAAATATGCAGCACTATTGATAATTTGATACAAGTTTAAACATTTATATACAGCATATTGCTGTATAGCTATAGTAATTATTATAACTAAATTCATTCAAACATTTAATTTCTTGAGTCGATGGCATTATTTAATTTTTACTACTACAGGACTACTTTCTAATGTTAGTGACCTAATATGTACAACAATCAATGTGTGTTGCTTTGTGTGCTCTTGGACTATTCCATATAGTTTACCAGAAGTACCATTATTTAATTTTTACTACTACAGGACTACTTTCTAATGTTGGTGACCTAATATGTACAACAATCAATGTGTGTTGCTTTGTGTGCTCTTGGACTATTCCATATAGTTTACCAGAAGTACCAATATTGGGGTTTAAGACCATATGGCGTCATGCAAAAATAATAAAATGGCGTTTAGTGGAATAAAATAAGTGAGTGTACTTGCATGTGTGTGTTTTATTTTACTGGATATATCTACAATTAGATTGTGTGCATGGAAGTAGTTACTTGTCCATGAAACTATTATCTGAATGAACAGAATTAGCCTCATCCTCACCTTCATAATTAAATTTACAATCATGTTTTAATAAGGTGTGACCCTGAGGTTGTAAGTGGAAACCTTATTTTCAAGTAAAATAGCTTTGTCTTCTTTCTTTTCTGATATTAGTTTTCATTCTATTGTTATTTTGTAGGGCTATTAAATTGTGTTATGACAGACAGTCAGTAAGACTTGTGTTACTATAAAAATCATCTGGTGTCGTTTTGTTCCACATCAACATTACGCACTATAGACAATCATGATGTTAACTTCTATTGATGATAAATTGATAATAGTCATGGGAACTGGTATGAGGAAGAATTCAAAAGAATGAGTAAAAGAATCAATAATGGTATGTACAATTCATTATGTAACTTTATAAATCCTGTCACACTGGAGTAGTGAATACTTGTGTTGCACATTTGTCATGTATTTCTATAATTATACCTTAAGGAGATTTTTGATTGCGGGTACTAATTTTAGCAATTTTAGCGTGTCCTAAAAATTCTAAATTGAAGCTCCCACAATTAATAATAACTTAAATTTATGGTAATTGATGCTATTGTATAGCATTTATTGTGTTTGCATAAAACACATAAGGTCCCTTTCCAGTTTGATCCAGTCAAAGGCAATTTTTGTTATTTTCTATTTCTTTTTATTCCTAAGCTGATGCACTAAAATTAATAGTTTAATACCCACTAAATTGCGGCTCAAAATGTGTTACATACTTATGTACTAATTACAATTAAATTAGTACACACAATTTTAGTAGCTAACTTGTATGTAGTTGCATGCACAATATAAGCATATTGATTTATTCGATTATCATAGTGTGAATGTTTTACTTGTTACTAAAAGTTTTGTTTATAATTATATCACTTTATAAAATGTGTTGAAGCCAAATTGTTCTCCCTATGGAAACTGACATGTTATCATTATTGATTATAAGATTATCATTATGCCTTTCCAATCAACTTGTATATTCCATTTTGCTTATACTTCTCATCTCATCGTAATCATCATTTTGTAATCATAATCATATTCAGCATTTTTTGACCGTAATGTAATCGTAATCAGTCTCAGTAATCATGGTGTAATCGTAATCATAATCATTTGTAATCATGTCTTTGTAAAAGGCCTCAACCCTGCTCAGTATGTATAATAATATT
This sequence comes from Petrosia ficiformis, assembly GCA_947044365.1. Lineage (NCBI taxonomy): Eukaryota > Metazoa > Porifera > Demospongiae > Haplosclerida > Petrosiidae > Petrosia > Petrosia ficiformis. The sequence goes on along the minus strand of OX345637.1, from coordinate 10,693,579 downwards.
CAGTACCCAATTTTTAAAATAAATTATTTACATCCTTTAAAAGTATTCACCAGAATATATAGTACAGAGAGTAACTATGGTAACATACTTAATGCAGTGCAGGATGATATCTGGGAATATCAAAATCCACAGTAATCACATGCAGTTACATGTCAGTTACATCTCCTACTATTAGCAAGTAATAACATTCTCAATAAAAACACACACAAAGCAGTCTGAATCATGCTATAGCACTTCATAAGTAAATAATATTATGATGATGGTACAGTACTGCACAATAATGTAGGGAGTAATAAGTGTACCATATAGCCTGAAAGGTGATTATCTAGTGTTTATACATCATCAAAGTGCTTTTGAAGTTATGTCTAGTAAAGAGATATGCTATGACATTAGGGTTAGGCAATAATATTATTGTATTGTAATAATCGTATCACATAATTTTGGTCTGCCAATATCATCGCAATGACAAAATATTGTGTTTTACTACAACTAAATAATAGTTATAGTATATGCAGTTGAAAAATACTATAACACTTAGTCTTGACTTGAGCCGTATCCTCTCAAAATCTGGATCAGAATAAAATTATTGTCATCTTTTTAAAATGAGCTGTCATAAACAGTATCAATAAGTAGTTGCAATAATCACAAGTCACCTTTAGACAATAATTGCAAACATAATTTTCAACATCGCCCAAACCTAATGTGACATGTAATTTATTTAACCAAATGTGAATTACTGTAATGGGGAAATTTTCTTTAAGTTAATAGTTTGTTGCTAATTGTTTGGACACAGAGAATATATTACTCTAATTAATTAAATAAGAATTATAGATCATCTCATTAAACACCATTTCAATTGCTATTTCATACCACATTGCAGTAATGATAATAGTCAATTTTTTAACTGTGCCATTACGCAGTAGTCAATACTTCCCATTAAAAATATATGGGCTTGTGTTAACAAGCAATAACTATAATAAATAATTTTATTATGCATAATATATATAACTTGACAAATTTGTACTATTTCAATAATTTATTTGTTAGTTTAAGTCTTTCAAAATGTAGGCATGTTACTATGGGGTGCCGTTCGTACCAAAACTATAAAAATTCTTATGATTTACAAATGCTGACCTGCATATATAAATGGAGGATCACATATATAAGTAATAGCATGGATATAAATGAATAATGCGCTGCATTTATAAATGACGACCTACATTTATTTATAAATGTGATCCTCCATTTACATATGAATGCAGGTCAGCATTTATGGTACAAATGGCACCCCATAAGTTATATTGTATACAATAGCCTCAGATAACAATAGACACAGTTATTACAGTTGTAGTCAGCTAACACAAAGAACAATGGGAGAAGTTGCGTCTACTTGTTTGCTATACATACATGAGTCACATGACTGATGATAACATAAGAATTAATTCTGTAGTGGCATTCAATTTCCTAGAATTACATCTTTACAGACCATAGTGATGTAAGTTCTTAGAAATGTTGCAGCAATTTCCCAGAAGCTTGGTTTCTAGGAAACCACAATAACACTTCACAATAGCCACTAATTATAGTTTATATATTTAAATGTTATGCTGAAACAATGTACTGGACTTTGAATACCATTTTCAGTACTATTCTTAAGCAGACACATGTATCACACTATTTATCACTAAACAATGTATAATAATTACTACATTAATAAGAGTTTTTCTTGGCTTTGTCTCACACATAGACTACATCATTCAACATGAAGTCATCAAATGCACTGTTTACAGATCAATCATCATCCAGCTATGTAAGATAAACCCATAGTAGTTACTGTAATTAGTATGTACATTTGTAAATGAATTTGTACTTAAAATAATGAATAGCAGCAGTTGTTTCTATGGGCATTTGAGTATATTTTCCTGTTATCATTATGTGATATATAATTTTTGTTAGAATACCTTTTAATGGTCATGTGATTGAACACACAGTTATTACAAATGTACGATAAGGTGACTTGCTAGATGAATCTGATTGGTAGTTGTTTAAATTAGTCACACCATGTTTTAATTAGTGTGAGGGTGGGATTACAAAATTAGTTGTATAAGAATGTATTTGAATAGAATTACTTTGTAAATAAGTACATATTATTATTCAAATTATGTTATCATAATCTTCTACACACATATCAACCATACTTAGCAACCACGCGATAGAGTCTGACACATGACATACTGATAATAACTTACATGTAATAGATATAGTAAATATTTTGTCCATATAAGCTCACTTGAGGATTGCTATAGTAATGTAATGATGGCTGAAACTATATATGGTTGGGCTTGTTATCTAATTATGATAATAATTTTGTATCACGTAATGGATAATCCTCCTTCATACATACTCTGACATCATTGTTTTTATAAATTTGAAGGGAGTGTTGATCTGATTAATTACTCATACTGCAATCTAATTGGTCAGGTAGATACCCATATATATATATACATATAAGTTCTTTTTTAGAAGGAAACTTGTGATATGATAGTAAACAGGGCAGCTTAAATGTAATATCATAATGATTATGTAATACAGTGGTATTATTGATTTCACTTAGGGTATTTGATGCTCCAAGCAGATATTGAATGGTAGTGCTGTATGTGTAGTTGTAATAGTAGACATTAAACGTCTTGAACAATATAGTTATTAAAATATTTATTTTCCTGCTCTCCACATGGATAGGTGACTAGTGATGGGTGATAAAAATACTGTTATATTAGCGATTTATTATCAATACTTCCGATAATTCTGATATCAAATTTACAAGGGTCCCAATTCAATACAATAAAGCTACATCCATTTTACAAGAAAATTAACTATTATACGAAAAACATATTATCGATATCACTGCAATTGATCTTCATAATTATTACTCAGTAACATTATCAGTCACTAATTGGGTATTGTCCATTACTAATTTTCACTACTATTTTATCTGTCACGCCCATTTAATTGATATATTTGCACACCACACCTGTGTTTAAACAAATAGGTTATAAAATTTGAAATGAATGTAAACATGTGCAGTGTGTGTGTGTGTGTGTGTGTTAAAATAGTGTGTTATTTAATTAAGAATGTAAACTGTAGTGTCATTATTAAATATCAATATTGTACTCAATACCACCAAACTAAATATTTATCATAAATTATCATATCGATGTTTTGGTATGTGATGACCATGGCTTTTAACAAAAAGAATGTATACAAGTTTTTCAGCTGTTAATTCTGTGCAATGCAAATAATACCATAATATAATAACTATTGTAGATTCAGTCAAAATATGAATTTAGTCAATTTATATCATGTACACACTACTAAACAGTTTCTCCTGACCAAGTAATTTGGGGATTGTTACAGCCACTAGTACTAAGATACAGTGTATTGTGACTGTTATCCTGGTCCTGTTAATTAATGTGTTTTGCAGTTGTCCAAAGTGCACTTGTGTAGATAATGTGTATTCATTCCTTAGGTAATAGCTATTACATAGACAAAATGTAGAAATGGAAGTAGACAAACCAAGTTATGTGCGTAATATATCATACATGTACATAGCAGTCAGGTGTAAATTGTAATTGTGTTTACATGATTAAATTGTGCATATTTGTAATTTCTTCTTGTCTCGTGAAGAGTGTTGAAGACACTGGCTTCATACATACATATACTCTTCTCTCTGTAGCTACTAAATTTCGTATTGCTGCTTGTCGGGCCTGTAAATCTCTCTAACCTCATAATTTTTCTGAGCACTCCCAACCAATTCCTGGAGAATCAACAGAATGTCTGAGACAAGTGGCTAAAGAAACTAAAACATATATCATAGGAGGTGAGGTATTGTATATCTTTGTATATTATCTACAGTAGAAGTATATAATTATCATACAGATTCCAGAAATATCATGTCTTGATTCTTGAAGATAAAGTATTGCCATTAGTCAAACATGAGTGGCAATACCAGTGAATAATATTTTCTGATATTTATAATTATAATGCTTGTTGGTTTCTCCAATTTTAAGCAACATTGTATTACTGAAACAATCATGATAAGATGATCATCTCAAAGCATTTACATATAGCAGTCTTAGTCACCCACTAAACTTTGAGAATTAGTGCCAAGAATATAGTCATTTGTTATAAACGAAACTCAAGTTTTATGTTCATCATTATTTTCACTGTTAACCAAAAGCAAGATAGCAAAACGTGCTACATGTAGTAATATCTTGTCAGGTGACTCTGGTATAATATATTATATATATGTATTATGATGATTCATAGTGTGTGATTTGAATGTCTCTGATACACCCAAATGGAATTTGCTGCCTTGTGTAGTGAATTATGATTACATTTATGATTCAATATTCACAATGCTTGTTTGCTTTACTATTCATTATGTGATAATTCAAAGAATTTGCTTCTGCAAAATTTATTTATTGTAATATTTACTGCAAAAATGTTAAATCGAAATGTCAAACCATGGATGTAATTTGATGTGACAAAAAACAGTATTCCTGGTTTCCTGTGAAAATTCTTTCTCATGTCTGAAATTCAACAACAACTCATCCCCATTTTTACCATTACAACTTTTGAAGTGTTTTCAGCTCAAATAACTGTATTTGGAGTGCAATTCTTCAAATTACTTTCTTCTTTTTACCTATCCTTTGGTTTGCATGTTCCTTACATGCTACACCCTTACTTTTACCACTTTCAAACCACCCATGCAGAATTATGTAGCGTTCATATTCAACATGTATGATGCAAACATTAATTATATGATTGTAAATGTAAGATCCTTGACAATTTATCTTGGGGATTGTCTTAAAAATCTAATTATTAACAACAATTATGTAGACACTACATGTCAAATCCATCAGGAAAACAAATTAATAGTAAAATATAGTAAAGTGGAGGTATACATTATTATATTGATTCTGTTTATTTTGATTCCATTAGGAAATTTTTGATGTACAATGATCACTCATAGTCATGCATGTTGCTAATGTGGGGAAGTAGCCTGGTGGTGACAGGTTTGTGAATTTAAAATTTTGTTTGCAGAATGTCAAACTTCAAACAGGACTGAATTTAGCTTGAGGGTTTCCAGCGGCACACTCTAGGTTTAAATAGTAACATAATTATTATATTCTGCAATAAGCTAGAACTTTGCATTGGTTTCCTGAAACACCCATTTGATCATTTGTGGGACTATCCCATGAACTTGTATAAGAAGCTGATCATATTACATACAACATGTATAGTGGGATTGTGAAACATCTGTCTTTATTCATAATTAATTGTAGTACTTGATTTATGTTTATACAGTAAATGCACTTATCATAGTAGTGCTATTATACACTGGTTGTTATGTATGTATAAGAAAAACAAGGAGGGTTGTAGGTTTGTTTAGTGGGTATACCTACTGTCCTACTTTGTAACTATCCCATAGGTAATAATAATTAGAACCATTACAATGATGTATTTTGAGCTGGTTAATTCTGAGAATAGTGTATATTTGTTACATGTATCTGTTATGAGCTTTGCTTACCTGAATATGTATAGTTACTTAGTTTATAATTTGTCATTAATAGTATTTATCAATTGAATTACTGTTGACTAAGATTACCTTTAAACAGGCTTTTCAGTTCAGTGTAATGCTAATAACATTTCTATAGTATGTAAAAGGATCATTTATCCAGGAGCTTTCAATATGACATTGGGAATTAATTATTATGCTTGCAGCCCAAATTAATTGTCAGCATCTCTATGTGTTATGATCATGCCATGTATTATTATTGTCCAGCTGTTATATTCATCATTGCAGTTACTTTTGTGTACACAGTCAGTACATACAAGTAACCTTGTACATGTAGTATATAGCAACAATGATTTGTGTATTCAGTCAGGAGTTAGGCCTTTCATAGGTGAAAGCATGTATGTATCCCAATTAGAGAAGTCACAATTGATAAGTTTATGTTCTGGGTCATTAAGTAACAACACTAAAATTCATTTTGCACCAGTGATACTTTGATACACCCACCATACAAGTGGCATATTATTTTTTTAATTATTATTATTGAATTCACTAGTTTATGATTACTGCTAAAAGTTAACATTTTTACAACGAATATAGAAAATGTATGTACTAATCATTATTCTTTAAAATATTATTTGTACAGACAGTTATTAGACAATCACTTAATTGTATCTAAATTGATTGTGTTGTTACAATAATAGTACAAATTATACATCCTAATAATTAATCAGGCCTTTTATTTAGAAAATATGTTGAGGGGGAGGCAACATACATAAGTATTGTACTGTGCATATTGGCAAACTAACTTTCAGGGGGGCGAATGCCCCCCCCCCCCCTCCCTAAATGTTATGATTAACATAATAATTATTACAACAGATTCCTACCTCCGAATAAAGAGAATAGACTTATATTTTCTAGTGATTGAAACTTGTTATTCATAATGAATAACAAATTCAAATAAATGTATTCATGAAATTCCAAGAATTCGGTTATGCATAATTAAATTCTTATAGTTAAAAAAAATTCAAAAAATAAAAATATTCATACAATGTGTTCTGTAACTACAGACACATTGTAAATGTAGACAATCAATAGGTATAGCACACACATACAATACAATCACACACATACACTTACAATCACATGCATGCATATCTATAACTAAAGCACTGTTTCCACTTTGACCTGATTTGGTACAAGCTGAGGTTCATTAACTATTGATGATTCTAGTATCATCACAAGTGTCTCCCAGGTGAATGGACGAGGTTCTTCTGTCTGCCATATCTGAATAACATCTGCAAATGCACGATTTCCGTTACTTGGATGATTTTCCTTTATTTCTTCCATTTGAGGTGGAGTGATTGCTAAAGCTGATCCAAATTCATACCACTTGTGAGGAATTTCAGATACAATGTGGTTCATCACAAACTTGTATGTTAATTGTGGATTATGATCATCTGTATGACAAATAATTATATGAAGTAATGAAGTGAACAGTAAAAATTATCCTCACTTGTTTCAGGAGATTTCCTTTCGGGAGATGATATTTGTCCTGGAAGAGTCATAGACTGTTCATTTTGTGTTTGGGATTTTGAATTCAGGGGCAAAGTGGAATATCCCCCCATAGCAGACTGATGTTGAGGTGTTATGAAATCAGTACGAGGATGCTGAAGTCTCCCATAACCTTCACTATGAAGTGACTGCATTGACTTGGCATGAACATCATGATTCAATTTACAATACTCTTCTCCATCAACTTGTACATTATTCATAAGAGGGTTAGATGGACCAATAGTTGAATACTGTTTTTCCTGAGGTTGATTATGTACTACCATACTGTAGGGTACTGGATTCAATTCGACAGGAAGAGGTACTAAAGGAGCATCTGGTTGTATTGTAGTATCCATATCAGTGTAATTGGGGGGTAATGGCTTAAGTTCCATAAGAGATGAAGGTGTAGGAGCATTTGAATGTACTGTAGAGTCCACAGTATTGAGCTAGTAGTATATAGTTAGAAGAACACTGTTTAACAATAAACTGTACTATATAACTATATATTGATCACACAGTACATCAAATATATATTTTACATATGCTACATTACTACATTATTAGCTTACATCATGTTACATTTGTTACGTATATTTTACAACACGTAATATAGAAAAGTGTGCAATTAGATTATACACTTTTTGCATAGGTATATGTCTAATTATGTATATATATATAGCATCGCTTAAGCATGAAAGAATATAAACAAGAAAACATGAACCAGCTTTAAAACAGTAATTTCAGTTACTAGCTTTATTCTTCATACTTTTGTTCCTTTGTTAGAGCTTGACTATAAGGAAATATCATATCAAATTAATACTTATTGAAATATAGCTATACAAATCAGTCGATTATAACATATATGATTAAGGGACATTTCCTATAAAATAATTTTGATGAAGCTTAACTCGCTATTCAGCCATTTTGTAAAAGAAGCCAACAATATTTGTATCGAAGATGTGATTAATAATTGTGGATATTCATTGAGTTCCTGTACAAAATGATGGAATAGCTAGCGATTGAATATAAACATGTGCAGCAAAATGTTCAAATATTAATTAGGTCACATATATTCATCACTCACTTCATCATCATTACTCTTATGTTTAGCATCACCATAATTTTTTGGGTTCGGTGCTGCATCTATACGAGTAAAGTCACTGTCATATGAATGATCATAATTATACTCACCTGATGGTTTTGAATGTTTTCTTTTGAATTTAATTACCACCAAAACAATCACTAATATGAATTTATAACAATCATTAAGTGTTAATAATAACTTAATAAACTCACCAATAATAATTATCACCACAGTTACAATAACGATAATTATAACAGTCACAATTATAACTATTATTGTAAATGATAGCCCACCATCTGTTATTATTAATAAATATAATTCATAAGTGATTATTATACATATCATACCTTTTTGTTGATCAATAATTTGAGATTCGGTAGGTATTGGTGACATTGTCGTGCTTGTCTGTGATGATGATGACGATGATGGTGATGGTGATGACGACATGATTGAAGGAGACAGTCCATCAATACTATGCTGTATTAACTGATAAACTGACTGGTAGTTAACACCATTATGTTGAATATCATAAAATGATATATCATAATCACTAGTATAAATTCCATCTATACACTTTGTAACATTCTGACTATCCAAAGGCCTATTGATATTGAGTTGACCATTATATTCAGTTCTTGTACACAGGTATTCAATGGAACATCCTAATGACTGACTTCCTTCAACAAATATACATGTGAAACAAACTAGTCCTGTTGTGGAGTCCTGTACAACTACATCTCCTCTTAATATACCTGTGTTAATGTAGTCATCAACTACATTGTCCAGTAGAATAATAATGTTACTCACTTAAATTCTTTGGTTCTTTACAAACAACTTTTAATCCAGACTCATATATCAAAACTATAGTGACACTCCACTTCTTATTATCACTCAGAAACCCAACATTAATCTCTCCTGTTATTACTGGTGAATATTGTGTTATAATACCTGTTCTGTTATACACACAAGATCCTGATTCATCACTCAGTTCAGTAATACATACATATATTCCACTAGGTTGTGGATTCATGAGAATAGTATCCTATAATAGTATATTAATAGAGTATCACAGCTATTAGTATCAGTGACTAACATTAATAGTTGTATTTATCATCCAATAACCACTTTGATTTCTAATTCCAATACGATGGTCTGTTATATGTACTAACATAAAAGTAAGTAAGAATGAACACTTAATATAAAAATATATAATTTACCTGTTTCAATGTTTATAATACTTTCATTTCTTTCTCCCTCCAGATCTTCACTTATAACAGCTGTTATACTGATAGTATAGGTACCAAACTCACTAACATTATATGTGTATTGAGTATCAAGTGTTCCAGTTAGTGATACTTGTTTAACAAGTTCTTCTTCATTAGTGATATTAATATTATATTTTGATATTGTGAATTCAGGTAGAGTATATGGAGTGTTCCAGTTACACTGAATAGTGTATAGTAAACTGATAACACAAGTCAAATCTACAGGATCAGGTTTACCTATAGTGAACATTATCAGTCATAATTATAATTATTATATTGATTGACATACCTTGTATAAACAATGTAGTATTACTTGTATTAAAATATCCCATCATATCAACCAGTCCTGCTGCAATACATGTCACTATAGTATTATTCAGTTCAAAATTTCCTGGTATAGTGAGACTTGAATTCTGTGTGGCAGCACCATATGTGATTATTCCAAGATCAGTGATAGAAGAATCAGTTGAAGTAGTTCCATTCACATTCCATTGAATTGATACTCCATTATTATCTACTGAACACTTGTACACTGCTGTCTGTTGTATAGTAATAATAGGAGAGGGCATGAATGAGAACTGAACACCTATAGTAGTGCAAATAAACAAATAATTGCTGCTATTCTTGTTTAATTGCAATTATTATAATAAAATTAATTAATAGCTATAGCATCTACACACACAATTAGGCCAGACCAATTTGTAGGGATTGAAGGTCATGATCCACATAAGTGCGCTGCAAACATACCGTCCATTATCCGTTTCCAGCTAGACTATATACCACTGTCTGCACATGCATTCAAGGCGATGCAAAATTTAAACGATTCTATGAGCAGATCCAGGCTGCTCTCGTCAGGTAGGCCAGCTCTTCGCATAGAGAGGAATTAAGGGTCTGGACATACTAGACTAATAAGACTGCTTTTGGACGAAGAATTCATTACTAGCAATTTCATTGTCCTCTTGCCTGGCATGCACATCAGAAAATACTTTCTGAAACTCTACTGCAAAATGTAGAGCTTCCTGTCTTTTAAAAATCTGTTATTTGCTCAAATCACAACAGAAGAATAGGTGTTCAACAAGTTTTCATACCATTTATAAGAGGTAAAACAGTAGCAAGGAACACAAATAGCTGCATGAATGACATCACCATCTCCAATTCTTTGTCAACGAAATTAACGAATTTCATAAAGCTGATTAATCATTATTCCCGGAAATGATGTATACAATTCACACAATAAAAAAATGCTATGATTATCGTTGCTTTCTCAGTTATAAAGACCTTTCCTATTATAAATAAAAACACTAGAAGGGTTTAGAAATAAAACTGAGCAGCTTTCTATGGAGCATAGTTGGTGTGGTGGAGAAGGGTTACTAAACTAAATGTTTTCAGGCAAATTTGGTCCTTGCTGGGAATCTTAAAGAAAATATACTGATCCTGTTGCCAGGACTGTAGACTTATTTAAACTGTACAACTTGAACAAGTATATACTACATCCAAGGGGTGCGAAACAAACATTCTTTATATATATATATATATATATAATACTTGTATACACTTTGTATCAGGGTTTCATATGAGTGGAAGACCAGGAAATTGATTTCCCATTCCAAAACTACATTTTCCCTTCTCTTCATCCAGTGCTAGCCTAGCTGTCAATCAGAAGCAATCTAAATTTCAAAAAGAGGGGAGACCCCTTCCTCCCTACAACCCTTAGTGCCCCTTACTGAACAAATTGAAATTCGTATTTTAAAACTGTACAAACTCTTTAGATTTTGAAGGTGCCTGTTCTTTCTCAGGCTTATAAAGGGCTGAAACAAAATAATTATAGTACAATAATAAAATGAAAACATTCTCAAAATGATATGGGCCACAGAGTGTAATCTATAATATAAAATACTGTCAGTGTTGCATGTACATATGTACATAGTTACAAAAATGATATCACAATTAATGGGAGGCTTATATCAGGCATGAGGTCAAGTACATATAAAAGTATTTAAGTACAAGTACAAGTACACAAATGTTATCTGAAGTACAAGTACAAGTACAATTACTCCTAGAGGAGTGTACTTAGGTACAAATACAAGTACTTCTTATTGTGCTTAAGTAATAGTGTAAGTACATTGAGCTCTTCAAACTGTAAATGACACAATAATGACTTTTTTTGTTCATAAAAGTAATACAACAAGTATACTCAGTCAAATGTCTTTCATAGTAACTTCAGTTTACAGTTCCTTATTATTGCACCTTATGAACATAAGCTGTTCAAACCTCGAATCGGTCAATCGACACTTTTCAGGGGTAAATACCTTTACTGACAATGCACTGGAAATATGTTAGTATACTATACTGATAAAGTAACTTTAGTGAAAGCATGATCAGCTGTATTTAATTACACTTGCACCTGTTTATAATGTTGTTATACAGGCATGCATCTTTAGTTGTAAACCTGCAAAGGTTACCTGTACCTGTACATGTACTTCAAAGTACTTCAATGTATTTACAAGTATTTTTAAGTACAGTAAGTACTATTAAGTACCTAAAGAAATTTAAGTACAAGTACAAGTACACAGATTATTGCAGAAAAGAACTTAAGTACAAGTACCAATGTACTTGACCCCATGCCTGGGAGGCTATGTAGCTATAGATTAGGATAGAAGTAAAGAACACATGCATGAGCTACTGATAAGCAACACTATATTATTGGCAGTTTGTACAAGGTGCTTTCTTCCTTAATTACATACATGTATAGTAAAACTGTAATATACATGATGTGTTTATGTTATGTTTCCTGCTTAAGCAACACTTTTTATTCATACTAAATTAATGTGATATATATAAACATGTGTATAATAATATTATACGAAGTATGATAATATTATAATACACATGTAAAAATGTGATGTAACAGCATAAAATGTGTGATGACTGTGTGAATCAATAGTTATTACAATTCTTATATAACTACTATGCTAGCTGAATTACAGTTTCTTTTTCTAATTACAAACTACAACAATCACTACAATTATTAGTGTAAGCTAATAAACTCACCAATTATGATTATAACAGTCACTAGTATCACTATGTAATTATCTATTACTGTTAATGATATTCCACCACTATCTATTATTATTATTCGTAAACGAATTAAACATGCATAAGTTGTTAATTGCTATCATATCTTTCGTCTTGCAACAGTTGGAGATTCAATAGGTGCTGGTTATGTTGTGCCTGTCTGTGATAATGATTCTAGATCTAATGATGTTGACATGCATAGTTGAAGGAGACAGTTCCGTATCTATATTAACTGAGCATCACTGCAAAAAAGTTTGGTTATTTCAACCAATCAGATAGATGATACCTCAGTTGCATGAATGTCTGTTTAATATGCCATTACCATTGAGCTGAGGTGTTGAAGAGAAAGATTGTATTAATTCTTAACTATTGTCATTGGAATGTTGTTGTTCACAATGACTATAGTGGAGGATGACTGATATGATGTCCAACAGCTTTGAAAACAGGATTCCACGTAATCACAGTTTACATGTCAGTACTTCTCCCACTATAGCTAATAACAACTATCTATACAACCCTAGTTGTCTACAGCACTTCATATCATTTGCTTATCCCAATCATTATTACAAAAATTTAATATAAAATTTTAGAATGTATATATGCAATTAGAGTATTTCCCAATAGGTATCACTGTAAAAGCAGATTGGGTATTTAAAGGAATTGTTATATAATAATCATATCTCCTTAACTACTGAATGAAAAAGCCCCTACTACAACAGAGAGTGTGATCCATTAAGGAATACAACCTAGTAAATTTTAAGTGGTTTAATTAATTCACATACCCCAGCATGTCGTCCACCACTGTTTGCTTGTGTGTATCAGAGAGCCACACACCAGAATACTATATATATACACTGCTTGCATGTAAAAATGAATTCTTTGTCTGAAATAAGTTATATGAGCATCTCTTAGAAAGGCCAGATCCACCTTTTAATTTTGTTAAACTTCAATCGCAGAAACACCGTACTGTGCACAAGCCTTACCACCATGGATGATTCAGTAACACTGTAACAGAAAAGTAAATAGCTACATATTTTGTAAAAGGTTAGTTAATCAACTTACATTTCCAACTTGACAGGAGGACAGATAGTATTGGACATTATCAGTCTTTATTATTAGAATTAGTATCAGTGAAGCTACTATATAATATCCAATATAATGTCATTTTCTATCACTACCACACACATCACAAACACCCAATTTCCATGCAACATTTAACTTCAGGCTTTTATATTTTCCAGTAAGTTATCACTAATTCCATAACATTTTATTTTTATATCATAATAAATTCCTATCCACACTATCAAAGACTAATTAGGTAACCGATGATTATAACAACATCTCTATATAATGTTTCATGGATTAATTATAATATTATATTATAACTAATTCTCAGAATTATGTAGCTAACACTTTCATATAGTCATATAGGCAATAACAAACAATGATAACGAGTCAGGCAGGTTTGTCTTCTTAATGGAATATCACTGGTTCTAAATTAAGGAGCTTAACTCATGATACTAGCATTCATACGATCAATAGTAGTTTTAATTAAGAAGATGTGCATGTGTGACATGAATCTAGTCTGGTGTTGCCACACTCTTCACGTAGAGGAATCAGAAGTCATCACAGTTTACATTTCCCTAGTATATAGCTAGTGCTGTGACCTTCATTGGGTTTCAGTAATTCAATAGGTAGATCTTGAACATCATCAACAATTTTGAGACAAAAGACAAGTCAAAACACTAAACAAACTGAAAGCTGGACACTAATGACATCACATCTTGTTTATAAATAGCTAGCTGTCATGATGTTTTCACTTTATACAACAGGTGCGGAGGACTGCAGTAAAGCAGTTAAAACATCTGCCTTTTTGTAATAAAAAAATTTTCATGAAGTTATTAAATTAATATTATTTGATAATGTGGCCTAGCAGGGATCTATCAGAAATTTCAGTTTGGGGGGGATGTTAATGTAACTGTGACTTAACATCAGTGATGTAAATAACTTATTTCGGACAGGGGTTATAACAGTACTAGGGGAGAAGTGCCTTTGCCACCAAGGGGGAGGGCTGCAGAAGAGATATTATTTGGAAAACAATATACCGAACAAGGCCCCAGAATAGCTCTATTTTCATATTACTGAGAACAGGTAGAAAGTGACTATAGAATTATTACTAATAATTATTAAATGAAAGAGTGATAAAAATTAATACTGAACTATTGAAATGTAAGAAGGGAAACATCATGTGTCTACAGGTTATTGGGTGTGTCACTGATACACATCTGACAATATATCCTATAGCTGTGTTGTTACATTATACATCCTCATCATTAACATATTATACATGTACCCTTCTTTTTTCCTATAGATATTGATTATGTTCTCCTAATAACTGAACTACGACTGATGTTATCAGATCTAATAATATTATTTTAACTAATTATTACTGTGGGGGTTTGCACCATTTCCATTGTAAATGTAAATTGCGAGAACTCTCCCAGTAGCTGAACTATGCAAGACTAGCCCACGCCTGTTGTAGATTCTTTGTATTATTGTGGCTTATTAATCTTGAATTATTAATAAAAAATGTTATAACATATCAATGTGGTAAATATAGCAATTATATGTTTGTTAGGATCATACAGACGTTAATAGTTCAAGTTTTCCATGCTGACCTGATTTAGTTCAATCAACTGTTATACAAGTCGAGGTTCATTAACTGTTGATGATTCTAGTACTATGATAAGTGTCTCCCAAGTGAACAGACGAGGATATTCTATCTGCCATATTTGGATAACATCCACAATGCACCATTTTTGTTATTTTGACAATTCTTTTTTATTTCTTCCAGTTGAGGTGGAGTGATTGCCAAAGCAGATCCAAACTCATACCACTTGTGAGGAGTTTGAGATACAATGCAGTCCATCAGAAACTTGTATGTTAATCGTGGAGTACGATCATCTGTATGACAAATAATTATACGAAGTAATGAATTGACAGTAACAATTATCCTCACTTGTTTCTGGAAATTTCCTTTCAGTGGAATATTCCTCTTCAGTGGACTGATGCTGAGGTGTTGTGAAAACATTACGAGGATGCTGAAGTTTCCCATAACCTGCACTATGAAGAGACTGCATCGACTTGGCATGAACATCATAATTCAATTTACAATACTCTTCTCCATCAACTTGTACATTATTTACAAGAGGATTAGATGGACCAATAGTTGAATACTGTTGTTCCTGAGGTTGATTATGTAATACCTCCTTGTAGGTTACTGGCTTAAGTTCTGTAGGAAGTGGTGCTATAGGAGCATCGGGTTGTGTTGTAGTATCCACATCAGTGTGATTGGGGGGCATTGGCTTAACTTCCACAAGAGATGAAGGTATAGTAGTATTTGAATGTACTGTAGAGTCCACGGTATTGAGCTATATAGTTAGAAGAATATTAATGCTGTTTAATAATAAACCGTATATTGATCACATAGTATATCTTATATCAGAGAGTACGGTAGTACTCTCTATGTAGGGATGGCACGGAAAAAAAATGTTGAACTGAAATCTCTGGTAATATATACAGATAGGTTTTAATACACACATACCTATTCATATCTAGTGTTTTTATGACTACTAACGCATTCTAGATGGGTAAAAATTGTTGTTAAGATAGAGAACCGGCGAGTGGCAAAATCTCAGTTCATCATAATTTATTATTATTTTCCAGACAAATCATTTTTTTGTTTGTTGAACTATCAAAATGATTCTAGCACAATTCCAGTCGCATTCATAGTAAAATTCTGGTCTGAAGTTTCGAGATGATATCTTCAAATACATATGTACTATTTTAAAGAAGAGAGTCTCAACGACTACGAAGCGAATTGGACCGCCATTTTTGTAGGTGTATTCATCAAGTCACGTGGAATTTAATTGCGCATGCGCATTTGTATACTCAGAACATGGAAGCTGAGAAAGAGGAATCATAAGCATAGTAATAAAATGTGTGAGCAAATAATAATAAATATAATTATTAAGCCATTGTATAATAATATTATATACTATGTTAACATTGGAATGCCGTTTGGCTGACACTACTTCTTGCAGATAGTGCTGTAAGTGAAATAGTATGCATCATCTGCAAGTGAAAGAGAATGATAATCAATTCATAAATAATTGATATATACAAGAGATTGACCTTCATTGATGAACAAACTTTAATGCATTTATGATTGAATGATTTCATATAATATCTACAAAACATATTCACACTCAGAAAAAAAAACAATGGAAACTAATAAAAAACATCCTAAAAATGAAAGAAGATGTAGGGATGTCAAAACCAAAAAAGCATTCGAACAAGGTTAGGTGGGACCCAAAATTAAACAAACTACTTCTATATAACCCTACATATGTACTTACGCCACTTTGAAGCAAAACACAAAGAGCTGTACTTATGTATATTTTTACCTGTACATTATATATTGTATATATATTTTTACATGTGTATTATATATTGTACGTGTATATTTTTAACTGTACATTATATATTGTACATGTATATTTTAAATGTGTATTACATATTGTTCATGTATATGTAATATAGGAAGCTAATGTAACTTAATATGCACAAAACATTACAATCACAAATACATTTTTACAATACATTGCAAGAATTAATTTTGTGTGAAGATACATGCACAAAGAAAAATTTTAGTCCATTCTAAAATTCTTGAATTTAATTTTCAATAAGTTCCAATCAAAAGATTCATGTTAGATGGTACTTACACAAAGCATGAAAATAAAAGAATTCCAGTTTCTTCATTTTACATTAGACCTTAACTACAAGAATATTACAAAGCTACCATCTTAAATTAATATCGATGTGTACAATTACACCCAAGTAATAAATTTCATCACTCACTTCATCATTATTCTTATTTTCATTGATAGTAGTATCATCAGAATAGTCCATTACTGTAATTATACAAGTCACTGTCATATGATATTATAATATAATTATCATAATTATACTCACCTGATGGTCTCGCATGTTTTCTTTTGCCTTTAATTACCACCATAATAACAATCCCTACTATGAATTTATAACAATCATTAAGTGTTAATAATAATTTAATAAACTCACCACTAATAATCACCACGAATACAATAACAGCCACTGGTATCACTATTACTATCAATGATGGTCCACCTTCTGTTATTATTCATAAATATAATTAATATGTTGTAAGTGGTTGCTATACATACCTTTAGTGGTTGGAGATTCTGAAGGTGTTGGTAACATTGTTGTGCCTGTCTGTGATGGCGTTGGTGATGGTGATAGTGATGGTGATGGTGACATGATTGAAGGAGACAGTCCATCAATACTATACTGCATTAACTGATAAGCTGACTGGTTGCTGATAACACCATCATGTTCAATATCATAAAATGATATGTTATAGTCACACACATAAATTTTGTCTATACACTTTGTAACATTCTGGCTACCCAAAGACCTATTGATGTTGAGTTGACCATTATATTCAGTCATTGTACATAGGTATTCAATGGAACATCCTAATGACTGACTTCCTTCAACAAATATACATGTGAAACAAACTAGTCCTGTTGTGGAGTCATGTACAACTGAGTCTCTTCTTTGTACATCAAATGTACCTGTGTATATAGTCATTCTTTATTATTTGAAATATGTCATTATACTCGCATATATTTTTTTGAATCATAGAAACGACTTCCAATCCAGACTCATATATTAAAATGACATTGACACTCCACTTCTTATTATCATTCAGAAACCCAACATTAATCTCTACTGTTATTACTGGTGAATATTGTGTTATAATACCTGTTCTGTTATACACACAAGATCCTGATTCATCACTCAGTTCAGTAATACATACATATATTCCACTAGGTTGTGGATTCATGAGAATAGTATCGTATATTAATAGAGTATCAGAGCTATTAGTATCAGTGACTCACTCTTATAATTGTGTTTATAATCCAATTACCATTTTCAAGTCTAATTCCAATATAGTCTGTTATATATACTATAAACAAAAGAATAGTAATTATTATAACAACATCTGTTCAATTTACCTGTTTCAATGTTTATAATACTTTCATTTTTTTCTCCCTCCAGATCTTCACTTATAACAGCTGTTATACTGATAGTATAGGTACCAAACTCACTAACATTATATGTGTATTGAGTATCAAGTGCTCCAGTTAGTGATACTTGTTTAACAAGTTCTTCATTAGTGATATTAATATTATATTTTGATATTGTGAATTCAGGTAGAGTATATGGAGTGTTCCAGTAACACCGAATAGTGTATAGTAAACTGATAACACAAGTCACATCTACAGGATCAGGTTTACCTAGAGTGAATAAAATGATGAATCCATGAGATCATCTGTTTTCATTGCACAGTCATCTTTTATTTTGAGTCACATGGCAACATTGAGCACCTACTTTGTATAAAAAATGTAGCACTACTTGAATTAATATAATTTCCAACATTATTAACATATCCTGATGCAATACATATCACTGTGGTATTATTCAGTTTAGGATTTCCTGGTATAGTGAGACTTGAATTCTGTGTACCAACACCACATGTGATTATTCCAAGAATAATAATAGAAGTTTGAGTTGAAGTAGTTCCATTCACACTTGTACACTGCTGTCTGTTGTATAGTAATATTAATAATAGGAGATGGAATAAACAAGAACTCAACACCTGTATAACAAGGATTAATAAAAACAAGATACTGTATATAGAGAAGGAAGTATCCCTATGATTGCTTTAACATTCAGCAACCATGGCTAACTTTCTTATGCCTGACTTTCTTATGCCTGAAGCACAACAGCCTATATATACTATAGTTATTGTTTTGACAACCTCCCTTGGCACAGAGATTCCAAACAAAAAATAATAGACTTATTTGAAAATTGTTAATGAATTTACATATAATATACCACAATAAATGTAATAATATGCAGCTTACATAACAATAGTTGTTTGGGTAGGGTTAGGTAAATTATATCGTAGATCGTATCTAGCCAATACTCTGGTCAGTCCAGTTTTGGTCCAACAGCTACAAACTAAAACATTCCTCATTAAATACAGTATCAGTACAGCATTGTCTTTAGCAGTATCACTAAGTGTATTCGGCTTTATTTATGCTTGTGTGTTCTTTACACGCCATAGCTACCAGTCCTAAATTCACTGCATGGACATAATTTATAATAATATAAACAAAGTCTGATAGATTTGTCTACATCATTTTTTAAGGAGATACTGCACTACCACATCCACAGCACTGGCTGGCACACAACATGATCACATTAATTCTTTTAATCTCATATACATTATTATATAATTATATATATATATATATATATATATACAGTGGCGTAGACTGGAATTTTTATTGGTCAGGCTAAAAAATGGCGCGCCGAAGGCGCGCGAAATTTTTGTGTTATTATTTATTCATGAGAGGTGTGGCCAAAAATTAGTTATTGTTGGCATTACTAGATTTCCGAGATGCGAGTTTCATTACCCAACGATGAAGTCATCTCTAACACAGAGAGAATCTGTTCTCTCTCAGACTCTATGAGCATCATGCTTGAGAAACAATTTTTGTCTTTCCAAACTGTCTCTTTGGATACTGAAACTTTGATTTTTGTCACCAAGTTCCTCCATCATATTATACAGATTGTGACGTCTTGCCAGATTCACTCAAAATATAAATTCTAATTACTGTACTACTGATATTTATATCACATCCCGACCACATCCAACAAAGCGTGGGTGTTTCAGACAATAGATTGCCGACATGCCGCCACCACATTGGTATACTCTCGTAATCTACAGTAATTTGGGGTGAGGTACATCCAAGATCCCGTTGAAGGGGTAGAGCTTGAGCGAGCGTTATTTTCGGGCTGGTGCTTCATTTAATTAAGCTCACGAAATAATTAGAATATATATGGTACTATACTACATACTATAATAGAAAAACCCTACCCCTATGATAAGAGACCTACCCCTAACGATAGAAGTACCTAACTAAATGTAGTACCATATATACTCTAATTATTTCATTAAGGCTTTTTAATTATTTCGTGAGCTTAAATAATCATGAAGCATCAACCATTTTACGCGCCACGACTACTTAAGTACTTCGAGCTTCCTTTAACTATATACTCGTGTAAGTGGCCACATTACATACATCGAACCCGTGGGAAAGCAATAATTATTATGCTATTATAGTTTTGGCTGAAAATATGCATGGAAAGTGAAATAATATAGCTGTATCAATATTTTATTATAAACAACACTCAGATTGTATCCATGATGCCACAAAAGTAATATTACACAGCATGCACTTGAAATAAATAAGCAGCTATAGACAACATGCTAGTGCATTTGCACATATATATTCACATGTCCTTGCTGTGCTGGCTTGTTATTGTCCATAGTCCCAATTTTATTACAAATCAGCAAAATCTTCTGATATAATTTCTTGACATCTTTATACTGAACACATGACTTCATTATGACTGAAACTTGTCTGTAAAAAAACGTATCACAAACCCACACTATGATTATATATATATATATATATATATATAATTATATATATATATATATATATATATATACCCATTTATAGCATAAAGAAGTAGGCCATGATTGCTCTCGACAAATAATTAACCTCACTATGAAGATATTTTACTTTATGTGTAATTCTTGTAACTAGTCAGGAAATGCTTATGGCCAATTGCTGGACATTATTAATTTTCAAGCACTCCTTGTTTATTATAGCGATACGTGCATACATGCATACCTTATTACATTGTGTAATCCGCCCCATTGTTTATTTGTATTTGTTATACATAATTATACGTACGTATTATTAATATTACCACGGGAAGCCATAAGATGATAGACACCGCCTCGAGTTTATCAGGTGAAGAACACGCACCCCCCAATATAAACAACAGGAAGTCGCGTCTATATTGCTAGAAAGAGGTTTATATTTCCCTGGAATAGTGTATATTACACAGGATGTGGTAAATAAATCAATGATTATGAGAATAACAAAGTATAAATTTATTGAAATTCTGATTCAATTTTGGCTCTGGATACAGCAGGCTGGATACTCACGACAACACTACCAATAGAACAGCTGACAAACCCTCCGAACACTTTACTCAAATCGCTGGCATAACTTTGTTGAACTACTTGCGAGTTCAATGGATCACTGAGTGGCTGAAGTACTTTAGGAGAACTACCAAGTGGTAAAATAGCCTGTGAAGTGGAATTAGTAGCGGACTTACCAGCCACCAATAGATTACTGACTTCAGTGTGTTGTTGCATATTTGTTCGTAACTTCTCAATGATCGATGGCCACATGTTTTCTGAATACTTTTGGCCGGATACGGTTTCCATCCTGCTTTCTGGCTTCCGCTACAAAGCGAGGTATCCAATAATTCAAACTAGTTGTGTCGGGCTTTTCAAAGAGGTCTTCTGGACATTTTTGCTCACTAACAATTTCACTTCGGGCACATCGCCACTCCAAAAACACCTTTAAAGCCCAAGATGTGTTTTTAACTGTATTTGGAGGAATATATCCCTTCGTAAGGTTAGCAATTTCTGGTGACTTTTTTGGATCAACAAAATGATGTTTCGAGAGTTTCAATCTCTTTTTTGGTGGTTCTATATTCTCCTTATTATCCATCTGACATTTATTAGTAACTCGCTTTGCTTTCTCTGTCACTACTCCCTGGGTATTGAATAGCTCAGGCTCTCATTGAGTGGTTGGCCAATCTATGATCACACATTTACTATGGAAACGTGAATGACGGGTAGTATTAAAATGAGGAATGAGAAACGAAGAAATCAGAAATAGGAAACGGAGAAATACGAAACAAATAGGCAGCACGTGACATTCGATACATATATAACCTTGAGTTCTGATGATAACCTAACAATGATAAGCCTACTGCCTCGCTGTGCTCGGTAACTAATAGCTTTAGCCACCTTTGTGGAGGGCTCGCGCTACGCGCTCATCCCTATTTCCTGGTTTCAACGTTTCTACAACACTAATCATGCATCAAAAACGGGAGAGGCGAATATTACAGTTGACCCGATAGCGTTATCCAACTAAGGTAAAACGGAAACATACTATTGTTTCCGTATTTCTCCGTTTCCTATTTCCGATTTCTCCGTTTCTCGTTCCTCATTTTAGTACTACCTGTGAATGACGCACTAGTTACTAGGAAACCTTATGGCTTCCTCACATTTAAACCAATTAGAACATGCCACGTTTCTCGGGCTGTATCGTCTATACACTCAACGATATTCATAATCCCTAGGGCTACGCCCTCGGGATTATGAATATCATTTTGTGTATAGACGATACACCCCTCGGTGGCATGTTCTAACTAATACATAAATTATATACATACATATACATGCATACATACGCACATACATATAATATTATAATACAAACACTCATACCATACATGTATGTGTACATAATATGAATTGCATGTTAGTTCTTACTGCTGATGTGAAGTGTTGTAGTAAGCATTAGGTCAGTTTGTGCATATTATGAATGTTATCACTTATCTTATCTTGTGGGAGGATTGATTACTTGGGAATCCTGATTTTCAAACCTGTCACATCAGTCATCCTCCACTGTCAGTTTACATAATCACACATTCTAACACCAAAAGTTATGAACACAAATAATAAATGATATGTATATTATATGTATGAATGTATGAAGTATGTGTATGTATTTGTACAAAAGTAGTGATAAGGTAACCAAATTAATGGTTGTTTAAAAGAACCAAATCATTTTTTACAATGTAATAATGTACCACAGGTTGTATAATACTATACTATACACACTGCATTAACATTGTTTTTGTTACTACACACAAAAAAAATATGTGCTATTTCAGCACACAAATATGTGTCAAACTATTGTCCCAGATTTCAACACATAACACATGTGTTACATGAAAGGAGTGTGCTAAATCTGCACACGTGTATAATTATAGTTTTTCTAATGTGCTAAATTTACACAGGTTATTTCTTAAAAATTATAATTCTGAATAAAAACAGAAAGACATCTAATAATTTTATAATAATAATCAGTTAAAACATAAATTTACAATAAAACTGCATGTGTGATTAAAAAATAATACTACATGTTTACAATAAGGAACAGAAACAAATTATATAACAGTTATATCTATAGTTTTTTCATAATGGAGTTAATGTATGCAGAGTACCTAGCGGGTTTTTTTATGGAACAGTCTGGAGACTCTAATAAGTATTCTTGAAAGAATAGAAGTGTGCAAAGTGCTGGAATGGATTTTGGGTAGCTCACGAAAAATACGTAGTAACTTGCAATTATAGAAGAAATTGCTTGACTGATGTTGACATCTGTAACTTCAAACAAGATCGTTTTTTCAGCAACAACAAAAGCTTGTGATATACCATCTCCACTCTCGTTTTCAAAGAGCACAAGTCTGGGCTCTGAAAACACATTTCTTTTGATAATCTCATCAATGGAAGTGACAGACTGTAGATAAAGAAAGGAATTTTTTTTAAATGCTTATCCCATTTGCCATGCATGACAATAGAGCATGCATTCAGATTAAAATTTAAGCAATAATTCCAGAAACAAACCTCATAGATATTGAAAGCTGCTGGGGCCTTAACTGATGGCCCACACCTAAATGACTTGTCCAAATACCAAAGTGCTGTAATGTGGTCCTGATGTGTCTGGGGATCAGAACACAAATCCTTCTTTTCGGCCATAATAACAGGAACATATTTGAGCCAATTATCTGTAACTTTTTTGACAATATCTGCACCCATCATTAGCTCAAATTCAGCATAAATCTTATAGACATATTTTCAAGTAATATTAGCACATATATCAATTTATGTACCTACCCATATCTTTTACATACTCTACTGAAGTAGGGTTAGGACAATGGCCATACATAAACATTGAACACTCCCGTAGCATTCGTAGCTTGATGTTTCCGGTTATGTCTTGATTCGCTATACCTGACTGAACAATTGCTGAAAATGCAGATGGCATAGGACATGGCTTTGGAAGCCTCAGAGCCTGTGGTGATTGTTTGAGTCGTTTCCTCCATAGAGGAGTTTGATCACACTGCAAAGGGTGTTTACGAACCTTTGGTGGACTATTACAGGTTTCATATACATTACCTAAGACAGATAGTTAGACATTAATTATGTAACTCCAACTTATACATGTGTAGGTTACCTTGTAATTGAGAACTGTGCTCTGCAATGGGTTCATGGTTTTCTTGGTCTTGTAACTCCTCCAAGTCAACACTGTTGATAAGTGCCATACTCGTGGAAATCAAAGAATCACTTTGAACATCTGCAGTTATAGCATTTGAATGCTTTTAGGAAAAAAAAAACAAGTAGTGACATAGTTATGTGACCTGCCATAATTAATAATAACTAGAAGTCCATGGCCATTATTAGTTAACTAAAGTCACAATACCTTACTAAATGGGGTTTTAGTTATATATATATATATAGCTAAATAAAACAACACTAATATATACTTACTGTCTTTTGTGAAAAATCAGAATTAACAAGCTTCTTGAGTTTCATTCTAAAGGCACTTTGTGGTACAAGGACTTGAAATTCTTCAAAATCATCAATAAGATCAATTCAAGAGTTACCATCAATAAAATTATCTATAACAATTCAGTATAATTATTATATATATATATATATATATATATATATATAATTATATATATATATATATATATATATATATATATATATATATAGAGCATAATATATATTTACCGGTATAAGTATTTAAATGATAAATTATAATTATGTTATAAACATACCAGAAAGCCGTTTCACCATTCATAAGGAAAACCCGTTCCTAATAAATGGTCACTGAGTTCTTCAACTGTAAGGTCCACGTCCAATCCGTCGTCCATGGCCTTTCTTCTTCGAGAGGCGACGAGAGCAGCTGGTAAAAATGCCGCGTTGTTAGACAACTTGCGCATGCGCATGCGCATGCGCATACGCACATATTTATTATATATTCTAAGACCAATCTACAATGTACTACTGTTCCTTCTGTGATTTTCAGTGTTTTACTAACAAACTATTGATGAAACACATTAGAAGTTGCCATGAAAATGATGCCAACTTCAGAGTCTATTGTATGTTCTGTGGGATGGCTTTTAAAAGATGGGAAAGTTTCAGGAAACATTATGGCAGGTTCCATAGTGGTAAGTGGGGAGAAGTAGGATTACTATACTCAGTTACTAGATTACAATATATGTACATAAATAATGATGTATAATATATTATTGTATATTTTATTGTATATAGATGAAATGAATGTTCTGGAGCAGCAGGATGTATCTTTGTATCCGGAACAGATTACCGATGACCTGAATCTCTCTGAAAATCATTCTAATATGCTTCAAAATTCTCATGAATGGGATCTGGAGTGGGATTGTACTATGTTTTTAATGAGAATTACAAATGAGCTATCTTTGACTCATAGTGGTATTGACAAAATGTGTACTGCCACTCAATCATTCATTGATTTGATATTCAATAAAACATTTCACAGAGTTCAGAGTTGCCTTCAGTCACAAATTACACTTACTACTGAACTATCTAATGATATACGAACAGTCTGTAACCTCGGTGATGTGTTTAACCAATTAAGCTCCCGCTACTACAGAGAAAGTTATTACTGTGAACACTTTAATTACGTAGTAAGTAACATAATAGTTGTAGGTATGTTATTCACTTCATTACATATGCATTATTCATCAACTTAGAAACCTCAAGCGGTATGCCTTGGTGATGAATGGGAGTGGAATGTGACAAATGGTGAACAAAAACTGGAAATGATTAGCCAATATGGATATTACATTGATTTGTTTTCTTCCTTAAAGGTATATATAATTCATGCCTTGTGTATTAATTTTATAATTATAAACCTTTCAGGGTCTGCTAAGTAATCCTGCTGTCAGACAGGAATTAAGTTATACACATGAGAGTTCTGATGACATCATGCGAGACTTCTGTGATGGAGTCTTCTATAAACAGCACCCAGTCTTTAGTTATCATCGATTTGCTCTTCAGTTTATCATCTATTACGATGACATTGAAGTGGCTAATCCCTTGGGCTCAAGAGCTGGGAATCAAAAGTTGGGTAAGTGAATACCAGTGCAACGCTGTATTTGAAATGAATTTTTATTGATATAGGATGTTTCTATTTTACCCTTGCAAATATTCGACCTGCTTTTAGGTCATCCCTACGATGTATAAATCTTCTTGCAGTTGCAAAAACAAATCTTATAAAAACATTTGGATGTGATGCTCTTCTAGAACCATTTGTAAAACAAGTAAATCAGTTGTCTGAGGTAAAAGAATTTCAGTTTATCATTTTAATTACAAATTCAATTATTCAGGGATATGAATTAGAACTTTTAGATGGAGAGGTGATTAATATGTATGGGGCTGCAGTTTGTTTAGTTGGAGATATACCTGCTTCTAACTTTGTTGGAGGTTTCAAGGAAGGAGTGGGATTTGCTCTACAAAAATGTCGTGCTTGTTTAGCTGTTCAGTCTGATATATCTACAAAGGTACAATTATTATGATTATGTAAAATAACATATAAATCTAATTTTTTTATGCGACAGTTTAATGCCAACGGTTTTACCTCAAGAACATCTCAAATGCATATTGAATATCTACAGCTGATTGAAGGGGGAGGAGGGTCTAGACATTCGGTCACCTAATTTGAGTCTAAGAATGCTCAAATGAAAGGTTTTGTCACTAACTGTTTTAAAAATGTTCCTCTATCGGTTGCAATTCGGCATCAACAGTGGTTATGTTACAATCTGGCTGTTCGCCCTGGACAGTATACATCAGGGTTCATATACCCAGGTGATGAAATTATCTCAGGTATATGAATGGGTGCAGCTGTTTTAAATTCATTGATTATATTCATTGTAATTGACCATGCAACTATTATAGGGGCTCCATCTAATCTTGACTGCTACAAACATAAACTCGAACAAGTTTGTGGTGAAGTCCAAACTCCGCTAAATGGTGTAAGGTAATTATCATTATTAGTTTAAAATTAATTCAATGTTGTTTTTTAGATCACAATGTGTGTCCATTCATGGTATTCACTACAAAAGTGGAACTGTCATTCGTATGCAAAATGAAACTGGTTTCGAATACTGCATTATTGAAGAAATTTTAATATACAATGATGAAAAGATTTTCATCACAAAATCACTCCAATTAGAAGGATATGATGGAAAACTTTCTGCCTTTCATGTGTCAGCAACTGATATAGAAAAAGTTGTACTGTTTAAAGATTTTTACTGCCATGGTATCCTACATTTAAAGAATAAATCCGGAAAACTCTACATTGTAGAAAAAGATAATCGATACAGAAGTATATGGTGCTTGTAGATTGACATTACCATGTGTTTTTCGCATTTTGTTCATCATAAATAATTGTTATACATTGCATCATGTATTTTACCAAATGTTTGTGTAGTTATTTATTGCAGAGATCACTCAATATGCAACATTAAGTTTTATTAATAATACATTTTAATATTAATGTGCTATAGTTCAGTGTGCTATTTTTATCATCACAATAAGTATGTGCTATTTTAGCACACATAGGTGTCATTTAGACAATTCAACACATGCTTTCCTGAAATGACACACACAAGTGTGTAAAAATTGCACACCTTTTTTTTCTGTGTATGCTTTATTATGACATGTACTTTATATACTATAGTATATTCGCGTTGAGTTATTTATGTATATTGCGGATATGCAGGAATATTTTATTACATCATAATCTGTCATGATACGTTTCAATGGGATACGCCCAAAACACGTGAATAAAAGTGTACTGTTTTTGCAAAGACTGTAATGCCTCGTGGAAAACGCTCAAGAGTCGGTTGTTATGAAAGTGTTTGGCCACTTTGAGAAGCTGGGAAGAAAGGAGGAAATAAGTCAGCTATAGAGAGGACAGCTAAGGCTGATTAAGGTATCTATCTTACTGCTTTATAATAATTTTCAATTATACTTGGATTTAACATGCAATAGATAAACTTGTCTTTACTGTGATACTGTACACTGGGATAAACAATACTGAGGTATATTTTAAAATATTATGTGTATAATTATAAAGATTATTTCTACCATAGGCCTGAAGGACATTCAGAGGTAGTCTTAGTGTCATGATATACAAAAGTCCTTTTTACAGATTGTACTTGATGCTAATACTAAGATTTCATTTCTTCTTGGTGATAGAGTTGGATATCATCATGTATAGCTGATCAAATTAATAGAACTTAGATAAGTTAATAACAATTTATATTATACTCTTCACACTCTTTTATTCCCTACAGGTAGATAGTTGTGTGGTGTAACGCCAATGATTACTTCTTCAAGTATTTGTGTGTAGTTATAACTGCCTGTCCTGAAATGTTTATAATTATTATTAAAACAAATTTGTGACATCTGATGACCTCATAAAAGCGCGGGGATAATTAACCACAAATTTATTTTGTTAAGTGGCGGTTTGAGCTCTCATATCTTTTATCTTTGAGTTGTTTCTGGTTAGGATGCTTCCCGATGAGCTTGAGACATGATTTTTTAAGCAATGATCTGCTCTAGAAAGCTGATATATATGCAAAAAGCAGAAAATGTTTAACTGCTGTAGTTTTTGCAATCTGTATATGCTGTTTGGGGTCAACTCAACCTGAACATACTATAGTCAATATGTAACTAATATTTGTAATTCCTAGCAGGAAAAACAAATCAGCATTACATTGAAACTCCAGTAACCAACAGAAGGTTAAAATTACCTATTAATTTTTACAGTGCACTACAAAAACAGTTTCAATCAATCAGTTGATTACTTCAATTGCATTTCAATATCCATTACTGCTGAATTTAGGTGTCGAAGAATAGGCGAGCTTAATTTTTAGTGTTGGAATGTTGTTCACAATGACATGTAAGCCTTAAATTAGTTGATTCACAGTTTACATGTCACTACTTCCCCACTATAAATTTAAATAATTACTGACATTCTCTATATCTGTCATCCTCCACTATTAAATTAGTCATTGTGAGCAACAACATATCAAGACAAATGCAAACTGACCTAACTTTCAACACCAGAATACAGCAGTATGGTGTGAAAAGGCATTTTATTAACTTTACAACTGAAATAACCAAATTATTTTTGCAGCATACGTATATAGTTACTGGAATACATTGTGTCTGATTATCAGCTCTAACATTTGATATGACATTTTGGCAACACACAATCACTTACTCACATACAACCAGACTATTATAACCCTCCACTTACACATGACAAGGGTTACTTATTATATCTAGTAAAACTACTCTATCAAAATTACATTTAATAAAATAACATACCATAATAATTCCCGTTAATGATAAATATAATAATGAAGCTGGCTTTAGCCAAAGAAAGAAATGTCTTGGTAACAATCATGACTTCAGTATGTTTCTGTGGGATGCAAATAAAACATATATAATTATAAGTGAACAAAAAGAAATAATTTCTGCACAATGATATATTTGATACTAGGTCATAATCATTCAATGACAAACCCATAAAAA
The DNA here is from genome assembly GCA_947044365.1 of Petrosia ficiformis. Taxonomy (NCBI): domain Eukaryota; kingdom Metazoa; phylum Porifera; class Demospongiae; order Haplosclerida; family Petrosiidae; genus Petrosia; species Petrosia ficiformis. Next base: position 10,663,265 of record OX345637.1, on the reverse strand, counting down.
CTGTGTACACTTAACAGATATATAACATTGGGGTCGGTGGATTATTGGAACTCTACCATGGACAATAAAACCAAAACCCCAGAAACAAAAATCCCAAGATCAAGAATCCACGAAACTGGTGCTGGGCTTTATATAGACACTTTTTATCATGGCTGAGTAAGTTTTAGACACCAAATATGTAGCCATATAAGTAGTATTCTACAAATACACTTAAACATTTATTTCATACCATATATATATAGTAACTTTCCAAAAGCACTCGTGATATCGTATGAAAGCTGATAAAGATGAGTAGTTATTATATACCTGTTGAGTCATTGTTGTGATATGATTTGGATTATGACATTAATTATTAAGGTGGTACTAGGGAGTGGGCGGATGCGACTCCAATCAGTTTCAAAATAGAATATTATATAATATGACTCTAACCTGGTGTAATGGCAACCTTCATATCTTCTAATCACCTTTATAGGGTCCTGGAAGTGATAAAACATATATAAAATGTCCATTTTTGTAATCGCAATAAGTACAAAACGGAGAAAGCCACGCCCACCAATCATGGCATGCACCAAGTACAATGCATTTAGAGAAAACAAATAGAGCCGTTTTCTGGAGATTCATTTTACTTTTATAGTTACAAGAGGCTGAAGAAAGCTGAATTCTGTAGCTTTTCACTGAAACCATAAAATCTACCTTTCTAGGCACTATCAAACTCCGATCTTTCTCAGAGAGCAACTACAGTTACCCGCCATTGTTTCCCACCGACCCCCCCTCCACCACCCGTGGGGCGTGTTTAGGTTTGTTTCTGAAAATAAACTATCATTTAGGCCCAATAATTATACCCCCGGGTGGGTGTGGCTTCCAAAAAATACAGAATGGAACCAGATTGTATGCAGCAAGAAGCTTGCAAGACTAGAAACTGATTGGAGTAGCATCCGCCCACGGAAAAGACTACAACCTTAACCCTTAGACACTGATCTCACATATATTTGACATTTGACCCCTACATGGTTCTGAATGTGTTCCTAGCATTGCAAAGCACTCCAAATGTTTGCAATTGTTGTCAGGCATAAGCCCAAGAAAATGGGTGAAAACGTTGATGGTTTTTTCGCCTAAATAATGAGTACGGGAGAATTTAAGGAGGTCCCCTCGTTAATGGATGCAGCCCCTCGCCGCCCACGCAATTTGTGGTTCCGGTGACCCCGCTCACACAATCTGGTGGGTAGCTGAGACATTTCCTTTGCTGTAAAACCTGAAATCGTGGGTGTAACTGGTGCAAACATGCAGTGGGGTCATTTTGTTTGCCCCAGTTGCAGTCAAAAGAGGGACAGCACTACATTCGAATTAATCCTACGAAGCGCTTGGGGACTTTCAAGTCCTAGTAAGCAAGTTGGTAGAAGTAGTATCTACTCCATGTCGAAAAAGGAGCCAGGTTTGGGGTAGAGAAAGTGAACGGTGACCAAAATATATGCAGCAAAGACGCCACTGTTGGAAATGAGAAACAAGCTCAGTTCATTAACAAAGCTGATGGAATTTACAATTCACACAATAATGACTTACAATAGTTTTTATAAAACCACATGCTATATATACAAAAATGGTGCATTTGCATGTGACTTCTATTCATATACTATATATATATGTTAGGCCATAATTTATGCAGTAGCTGATGATATTACCTTCTGCAATCAACAAGGCAAGTATGTATATATAGATGTCACATAAATGTCGACACCATAGGGACTACTTAAAAGTGCCCAGATTACAGATCGAGGTGTTCTTATCACAGTACACTCAAGTGTTTATGGTTGAGACAGTCTAGTACTGAATCTAATTGTATGTAAAATTTAATTTGACACAATAATTCCATTCCAATCCTCCTCCAAGTATCCTCTTTGTAATGATTACTATTCTAGTTGTCAATTCAAAACAATGAAAGGAAACAAGAATAATAAAAAAAATTTTCAAACAAATCATCTATAATGTTCTGATCACAAGAGTGTTTAGTGTAAGACACTTACAATTGGCCTTCAGTGACTTATGGGTTAGTTACCATCCTGACCAATCACATACTGGGTTATAAGTAATTACGTTGGTTATCAATGAATTTTAACTTATCATTACTTAGGTATATATGTCTGTTCATGATATTATCAGGTAATTATAAGCATGCAGCTAGCTATCTGTATGCTGTCCATAAAAACAAATTACAGTGCAGTAATCATTAATATTGTAGGTATGGGATATACATGAATTTTACTGTTTATTTGCATTTTTAATTATCAGTTGTGGTAAAACTTATAATAATAACATATAAATATGTTATTTAGAAATGGATAACAGAAATGCTTCATCCATTCCCTTGGGAGATGCTAGTAATAATTATGTTTGACATCCATGCATTAAAACTTAACAGAGAATTATCTGAGTGTATGCAGATGAATGAGAATGAATTTAATGGTTATCATTTTGCTCTTACAAGCGGCTAAAGACAGGAATGTTTCCATTCGAAAAGTGGGCGTAGAGTTTATAGAACACACCTACATATGTAATATATAAACACGCCTACATACATAGCGTAATATGTACTATAGAACACGCCTACATACGTAACGATCATTGTCGTCAGAAAAGAAACTTTGTCGTCCGACTCGTTTCCTTAACATGAATTTTCAAGCAAATTTTCCAGAAGCAGGGAATGGTATGCAAAACTTAGGAAATACATGCTTTGCAAATGCTACATTGCAATCATTGCTGCATAATCCCAATATTCGCTCATGTTTATTATCACACCAAAAAGGTAATAATAATAATGTATAATATAAATAATTGTTAATGTACTAAATGAAGATTAATGATATTTCTTTAGTGTGCAGATGTACATTTTGCATATCTTGTGTACTAAAAACGCTCATACAGCAGGTAAAACATAACAAGGTTCCAATATCTCCGATTGAGCTGCACAGCAATATGAATAGTAAGTTTTATGTTGCTGACATTGAAGCATTGAAAGTAATTTATTCCACCCTAAGGAGTACTACCACAATGGCAGATGAATAATCAGGAGGATGCACATGAGTTTCTTGTAGGGATCCTAAAGGGAATGGAAGAAACAGACATTAGGTTAATATCAAAATAAATGCAATCAAAATTTACTACTGTTAATTACAGTACCCAGCTTAGAAATCTAACACATACAGGTATTGAATCTACAGGTGAGCAGTATAGCACAAATTTATTCAATACATAATACATAATTTATATTACAGCAAGATGCTTTGACTGTAATTTTACACGAACCAAAGTTAGTTATCAATCACACCTTCAAGTTGGAACACAGGTCAGTATGTATTGTACATGTACATATAATTTTGCAACTACATGTACTTACATGTTCAATTGTGATATATCTCACAGGGGAGAAATATAGAAGAAGGCATTAAAGCACTTGAAACAGAAGAGATTTTACGTGGTACAGACATGGTATACTGCGATAGGTACAAGTATTAAGAACTAGGACATTGCATTAAATAAGATAATTTGATTTATTAACAGATGCAACCGGAATACTCAAACAAGTTTAAAACAAAACATTTCTCATTTACCCCCAACTCTCATTGTACATATCAGGAGGTAAAAGCGTATAATAATACATTAAATCATAATTATTGCAATTTACAGATTCTTCTGGAAAAATAAACAAGCCAAGAAAGACTGTCGATACTTAAGTATGACAGAACATTTGCAGCTCTATGATAATAAGGTTCTTTTTACAAATGCATATTACTAATGTTACCCTACTGTTTACAATTTAGGGAAACATTAAACAATATTTACTGTCATCTGTGATTACACATCTGGGACCCAGTACTCATGGAGGACACTATGTGTCATATGTTCGTACAAAAGAAGGATGGTATGAGTTTGATGATGTATCTGTAAGTCATTAACTGTAATTCAAACAGTTTAAATATAACTGTGCATACATGCATCTTAGGTAACAAAAGGTAACATTGACTCTATTTTAACAAAGCAAGGCTACATTCTATTCTATACTGAGGTGAATCATCAAAAACTAACACACACTTGACCTATGCAAAAGCAAAAGATTCATATGAAGGTGTAGGACATGCCAGAGTTGCTAGTTAAATTTAACACTTATTTACCCAACATCTTTGATGTATGACCACAGTACTTCTCTTCTCACAGATTAAAGGAAACCAACAACCTACAGACATTAAACCAAAGTCAAGTCATCACTAAGACAGAAACAGAATGATATGGGTAGTATTGCAACACAATACCAACACAAATATCTTCCTACAATCAAAGGTCCTAATGCAATCTAGCTACTATATATATATAATATATGACACACACTATGTTCAGATATGGAAAGAATTGGATCAATAACCCCTGCATGGTTTATGTCAGACGATGCTGAACAATACCACAACGCATGGAGGTCTGTATTTGGAGAAGTTGACAATAAACTACTATGCACATGGCATGTTGACAGGGCATGGAGAGAAAATTTAACACTAATTAAAGAGAAAGAAACAAATGTTGCAGTATACCATAGCTTAAGAGTTTTATTGGAGCAGAGCGAAGTTAGTAAATTTAACAGCCTTCTAATGAGGACAGCTCAACAGTTACAAGTAAATAGAGACACTGCAGAATTTGGACAATATTTTGTAAAAACATACATGCATCGAAAACGACAATGGGCTAATTGCTACCGACAAAAAGCTTTTATTAATACAAATATGTACGTAGAGGCATTTCATCACGTACTGAAGTATATATATCTAAATGGAAAAGTTAATAAAAGAGTTGACAAATGTATTCACACACTACTGAAAATCACCAGAGACAAAACATTTGAAAGACTGATAAAGATGACAAAAGGTAAAAAAACAAAAAAGATAACAGAGATACATAAGAGGCACTTAGCTAGTCATGAGATGACGATGGAGTCAGTGACACCTATTCAAGAAGGAATATGGGAAGTGAAATCATCCAGAAATGAAAGGAAATATATGGTAGCATTAGAAAATTTAGTATGTCCAGAAAAGTGTGTGTTAAAATGTAATGAATGTGATATATGCATCCATTCATTTGCATGTACATGTCAAGATTACGTTGTAAATGGAAATATGTGTAAACATATACACTTGATAGTGAAATTCCGTACAGACAAATACATTAATAAGACACAACAAGGATATGTACACAATAGAACAACAGAACTAACACAACTACATGAGGCAGTGAAATCAGATTTTGCAGATTCAGATGTGATGGAAATAAGAGAACAGGTGATTACTAAACTCCAGAGAATAACAACATTGATAGAGCAGTGCACAGACAAAGAGACATTACAAGTTGTAAATGGTCAATTAAACACAACAATTGGACTGGTAAAATGCCATTCTAAACAGTATAAACCAGTATTGCCACAAAAAAATAATTGTGAACCATCTAATAAAGCAATAAAACCACAGAGACCGTTTTTCAGCACTCGAAAACGAAGGAAAACAGCAACAATTAGAGTAGCAAAGCCAACAACATTGGAAAAGGAATTGACAGAAAGCAGGTTAAGGAGTGACAATTTAATTTACACAGTTAAAAAATCTGCCTATGGTAAGTGTAAATATTAAAAATAATTAGCTTGATTAATTAATAATTATTTGTTCTTGATCCTATCTTTTACATGTACACATAGATATTTTGCTATTATTATGCAAAAAAGATAGAGCAGAAAAGCTGATCAATGGAACTCAACACAAATTGAAACTTGCCGAATTAAATAAGACAGTTAATAAAATACCTGAAGACATCATTGAGAATGATTTAAGTGTAGTCCAAATTTACTTGGAGGTAGATGCATGGCTAGCATTACAGCAATTAGGTAAAGACAATATATTATACATGAATTATAAGAACTCATATACATATATATATATATATATATATAATATATATATATATATATAATATATGTTACACTCATATATTACATATATAATTATAACAATGATTATACATTATTATAGTGAACAGCAAACGCTCAGAATGGAAATGTTCTTTGTGTAACTTATGTACAACACGATGTAATATGATAGAATGTGACAAATGTGAAGAATGGTTTCACTGGTAACAAGATAATTATATACATATATACTTATACTTTATAGATCATACCTTTATTGCTTTGTTATATACCTTCAGGACATGTGTAAATATCAGTAAAGAGCCAAGTACTGAATGGACATGCTTCACCTGTAACAATATAAAGCTTAAGAAAGAAACATGAACATTACAACTAAACATAAATTACTGGTTTTTTTTCATAATTATCATATATATATAATAATTATATATATATAATTATGCACGCCTTCTATTAATTGGAAACATTCCTATAAGGAAACATTCCTATGGAAACATTCCTGTCTCTAGCCGCTACCTTGCTCTTTGAATATGCAGGAGTTATTTTTATTTATTGTGTACAATCACTTTTTTCTTTACAGCAAATGCTATTCTGATGATGATTCTTTACAACTATATACAGGCATACAGCTCTCATTCAATCCTTCTCCCAACATTACCTTACATCAGAGAGCAATCTACAAATGTTCTGTAGATCACCATGGAATTTCTGTTCAATGGACTATCAATGGAACTGTATCAACTGATTCAAGTATTGCTGATCTTGGTGTAGTCACACATGGAGTGGCTGAATTGAAATCAAACCTTACTATTCCTGGCCAGCTCGAGTTTAATAATACCATAGTGACTTGTATTGCATCGGGATTAGTTAATGGAAATTTATTTCTTAAGACACAAAATGTGACATTATTTATACAAGGTAAAACTTCAAATCTTCTCGCGTAATTGCATGCCCTTTATACTTCATATTCAGGACTTCTTTCAGCAGTTGGTGACCTAACATGTGTAGCATCTACACCTTGTTGCTTTACATGTTCCTGGACTAAACCATACAGCTTGCCTGGAGTACATATATCAGGTTTTAATGTGAATATTACCTCTCAACAGAGTACAGTGATCAACAAAACAACATTGCAGTATTGTCCACCTACAGTTGGAGTATATAGTATCAGTGTAAGTGGTGTGAACAGTGCTGGAGAGGGAGTCAAGAATGATACCCAAATCAAACTGCCACAAAGTCAGTGTATAAGCAAATATGCAGTTGTCATGTATGCATGCATATAATCAAGATCTATTAAATAGATATTTCGATTGACACAGAAGTGAGTTTTGTAAAAGAAGGAATTAACCATTGGATTCTATACTTAAGAGCTCTGGTAAGAATATCACTGTAAAATTAAACATTGTGCCATAATGGAAACCAAACTTTAAAAAAAAAAGTTATATCCTTGTGCTATAATATTGTATTTGTTTCTCAGAACTTACCATACTGTCATGAGATAAATGCTTCAATGAAGGTATTATTCGTATCAACTACAAATCCTGTAGTTACAAAAAGTGTGGGAATTCTACTAGTTGTAAGTAACAGTACAATAAAAACATCAACAACAATATTCATTGAAGACAACACAAAATGGGAAGCTAAATTGAGTTTGTATTATGGGACAGAGTTTATCATATATTCTGAAACCATAGTTCTAAGTGAGTTGCTGTAACATATACATAGATCAATTATTATTAAATTTCAGATACAAATGATATTCAATATTCTGCAATTTCACAACCAAGTATAGAACAAGTGTGTTTTCATTGTGGCTTAGTAGCTGGCAGTCAAGCAAGTGGATGTTTTGTATTATTTCTTGCTGAAAATATTATATGGAATACCAGTGTTGTAATTTTACGTTCTTGTTTTACGTGCTTAAACAATACCCAGTGTATCAGAGATGTGACTGAAGGAACATATTCTGCTCAATTCTATTTGATTTCAAAGGATGGTCAGATAACACACAGTCCACACAAAATTATAAACAACATTTACATAAGTAACACACTAATTTCAAGTGCATCAATTGAGGGCATTGTCTCTGTTACATATAGCAACATATATAAGAATTGTGTCTATGATAACAGTGAGTGATTTCTATATAAACTTTAATATGATCTATTATAATTTATTACACACAGATAATGTAACTGGTTCTCCAAGAAATAAAGGCAGCGACTATCTAGTTATCATAGGAGGTATATTGATATCATAACAATTTCTATACACATGGGAGAAATTCATTTGAACACAATAAAGCATTTTATATAATTCTAATATATATATATATAATAATATTTATAACTATTGTGATCTTAATCATCATTCAACAGGTATCCTCATAGTATTGGCTTCATTGTTATTGGCACTTGCTGTAGGAATATACATTCGTACATTTTGTCATAGAAAAAGAAAATTTAATATTGGTAAATGTTCTGATAAATGCATGTGTTCAAATAGAGTGACACATTTTTTGAAGAAAAAAATAGACTGTAAAATTTGAAATAAGACTTAATATCTGGTGATGTTACAAATTTTAAACAGACAGACAATAAATAGCTGAATTTACAGAACACATATTAAATCTGAACCACTACTGGTGTAGTACAAAAATCAGGCAATATCCAAATTTAGTACTCTTACTCATTTTTAGTCACATATAGTTTTTTATTGTCTACTTTGTATACAGATAATGACATTGTTCAAACATTAGAGACACAGGGACAAATGATAACTGAAACCCAAGTCAGCCAGGAACTACAAGAACCACAATATGAGAGCATACATTTGCCATACCAGAATTTACCAAAAACATCAACAATGAACATTTTTATGAGTCAAAGCCCAGCATATGGCATGTGTTATAAAGATAATCATTGATGGTAATTGCAAATTTATTTAATTTGCAGTTACATAAACCATTTCCTTATTGACAATTAAAAACTTAATAAATTTTCCAGCTTCAATAATTGTATGTAATATTATGCATGTCGTATTAATAGTCTCAGTTTACAAACTCTTTTATAACTGTTCATAATAAATCAAGACTAGTCTGTTAGAACATTGATAAAAAAATAAACTTCAGCATTACCATACAAAAATATTGTTTGATTTTAAGGAGTATTATCACCTCAATCTAATAGTTCAAAATCTTACTGCAATATAACTATGCATGTACACTAGTACATTTTGCAACAGCCATGTGATTCACTGCTCTTAGAAGTGGTGTTTTTCAGAAGATAGACTTTCTATTATTATGTTTATAATGTATATATTGTAAAGACCTTAACGTTCTGTTGAGCAAACTATATATAAAATGTATGAGTAGAGTCTAATATAATTTTCATCATATCGAAATCATTTATGTTCAGATATTTGGTTGCATGTTTTACAAATTTCAATACCGAACAATCGCCTGTTTATATAATTATTATTATGGATCTGTGTTTCATCAATCAATGGAGACTGCATTAGACTCCTCAATGTTTCACAATTATAAAGAGATTTTTCATCAATCAATGAGGACTTTATTAGACTGATGATACATCACCAGTGTATCTCTTTCTTGGTTGAATTACTTTATCTCTTGTAATTGAGAATTTGTTAATCCAAGAGATGTCATTTGTTTCAGTTTTGGATCGACTCACACTGCGCTGTAATACGATATTCTGGGTTACACCCCCCATGGCAACACCCATTGCCTATATTGCAAAGTCTCTCCGAAAGACTGTATAATAATTATATAGTTACAGCTACTTCATCCTGTCAGTAAGTGATACGTTTATTTTAAGGTAATTGTCTGCATTAAATTTTTATTTCATTATAAAAATATTCTTGTTGTCAATGTATTTTTTGTGTTATGTATAATATAATAATACTAGTTTTCACAAAACTTCCGTTTGTATAGAGCCATTGAAAACATGAGTAGTAATGATTGTCATCTACCTTCCATGTACACTGGAGGTATTATAACTATGTATTTATATATACTCGAGACAAAAGTTATCCACTTGTATATTCACTATAGCTTTACTGGTTGGTATTGCACTCATAATTGCGATACTTACAGGTATTGCACACATTTTACTTTGTCTTCGATGGGAGCGAGCCTGTAAGAAGAGGATGAAAGAATGTACAGTTTCTACACGTAAGTTGATACTGTAAAAAAACATTTTCTGAAATGTATTGTGAAAACACATCCTCATATGATTGAATGATGACGTCCTACTGCTAAAATCAACCTTATGACTTATTACAAGAACAGAACAAACATGGGTTTACCCAAATTACCCATTTAATTTTCATTCCGTAAACATTACATGGGCAAACCCATGTTTATTCTGTTCTTGTAATAAGTGATAGCAGTATAAGACGACATCATTCAATGAGATTAATCACACAATAATGTGTTTTCACAATGCATTTCAGGAAATGCCCGAATATTAATATTTTTGTTTATACCATCATTTAATTATAAATCCTACTGTGGTTTGTTTTAAATTTTTAATTATATTCTAGAATATAATTATAATTATCATGAGATAATTTGTGTCATTCGATAACTTTTGGCCATAGCAACTTCATGATGTCAAGGGCATTAATTAACCACGCAATCTAAATTTCATATTCAATAAGGAAACCAGGGATATCACCTAAAACTATCATGTTTTGTCTGATTTGTAGCACTAGGAGTTTCTTTGATTTGTGTCATCATAGTGGCACAATTACAATTATTATTAAAGTATAATAAATGTATCCTGATGCAGTTAACAAAACTTCAAATTAACCATAACATGGTTTATAAATGAATGATGGTAAAAAACATATTTGGACATTTTCTGAAATGTATTGTGAAAATGTACCAACAAGTGATTAATCTCATTGAATGATGTTACATTACTGCATGCTAAAATCAACCTTACGACTTATTATATGAGAACAGAATAAACATGTTTTCTACCACTTAGTGTTTACATAGCTAGAATATATAATTATTATAAAATTATAATAAATATAATCTCAATGCAAAAAACTTCAAAGTAACCATAATAGGTTTTATAAATATCTAGACATAAACCCTAGCTGCTAATGACAGACACTTAAATGATGCATGAAACATTAGATGAAGCAACACAAACTACTATAAGATAAAAATATCATTACGACAATTTGTAAAAAAAAATACACTAATGTACTTTTCTTGTTAAAATGACAAAATGTATTGGTTAGCACAGTTACATGGATACAAATTAAAATCTAATTGGTCATAAAGGTTAATTGTTATGACTGCATGATAACATACTTGAACCAATTATATCATGTCTTATATCCATATTAAATGCACAAAGAAGGTTTGGAAACCTACAAAGTAAGATATTTATTCTGTTTCCTTGTATATCTATTAGACAGGATAAGGAAATGAAACTGCAGATTATAATTAGTATACTAGTACATGTATGTCACCAGCAGTCATAACAACCTACATAGCCAATTAAATTACAATTACCTATTTTTTGCAAATATAGCTACTAACCAATGAATTAGTTATTTTGACAATTTTATTTTTGCAATGTATAGCACTTTCAGTTGTGTTCATTACAATGAATCATAATTATATTGATGCATGCATGGTTTTGTATATCTTGCATATATATATATATATATATATATATATATATAATTTTATAGCATGCATATTATATTTATAGCACACCTATAATCACCGAGCCCAAGTGCTGGTAGGCCTGAGGATGACGTCATTATAAATATGATATAGTTGGCATGTTATAATGAATATATCCCAGAAAAGTAAAACCATAGAGCTATGTGTAGCATCTCCTAATATTTCTTCTAGAGTTTGAATCAGGTGATTGTTATAGTCTACTAGTTTGTGTCAATGTGGTCAATGGCAGGTTTTATAAATAACTTTACTTACTTTGAAGCTTTGCCACATTGAGATATATTTACAAATAGCTATTTCATACATAATAAAGATGATAATATAATTATTATATTTTACAGGCGGAACAAAACATGATTTCATAGCTACTTCAGCACTTCCCACAGACAGCAAAATGTTGAAGAAGCTATTTATGAGGATGTTGAAATATTAGATGAACCTATCACTACCTCAACATGTGTTGCATATGGTTTCATATCTAATGTATCTTAGTTTTCCTTTTGCCTCCATGTCTGTGTATATATGTAAGATTTATAGCAACTATGTTTTAGTTTAACTGTTTGTTTTGATGTTACTGATACAATAGTATTGTCAGTAAATGTTTAATACTCCCTCACTTGACATGCTCATATTTTTTAACAAATGATCATGAAAAGAAATTAAACTATATATACATTCTGCTATCATGTGGCTAACTAAACACCTGAAACTCCTGTACCCAACTGAAGGTTAAAATAAGTTTTTACAGTGATGCATTGTTGAAGTTTTTGGTAAATTCTGGTATAGGCTGACTTGGGTTTCAATTATCCTTTGTCACTGTGACTTGCAGTAACACCGAAATGTAAAGTAAATCGCTGACTTGTTTTTCCTGCTAGGTAATATTTACAAGTCACAGTTCATTTGATCTTGATCTATATTGACTAGTATAAAGTACATGTCTTAAAGCATATGGTAACAAATTCATATTAATACAATGTAGCTATATACGTAGCATATATAGTGTTATAGGTACAACCTGTGGTGTATTATATATTAGTATTCCAATTTTAAAATCTGTGAAAACAGCAGCTCATTCTAGAGTAATTAGTATAATTATGTATGAATTTGTACTTATAATAGTAAATAACATCTGTTGCGATATTCAAGAAGTTAGTAGATGTATATAAATACTATGTGATTTACATAATATATGTTTGAAGTACATTTTATTACCGTTATTTACATGACATATACCTTATATACTAATCAATAAAATAAATTACTACTTGTAATAAACGTTATCTAGCAAGAAAAGAAATTTAGTCTGACGAGTATATTATTAATATTGTATTGAAACTCACATGACCAAATGAGGGTTACTATTAATTTTTACAGTGATGCATAGATAGACCAGGTTAGCATAATTATGTTATCAAGATATTAATTATGTTATCAAGATATTTATTACTGTTAATGCAACCAAGTGTGCGTGTGTGTGTGATAACATATATGTTATACAAGTTTTACAATAACCAGTTCCTCACTGACAATTGAATTAGTTTTGTTGTAATAAGTGTGAAACTTTGAAATACTTCAATATGACACATGCTGTTGAAATACTGTGTGTAAAGTAACATGACAGGTGTGTGACATGTTTCTGTAAATTATTTTAGTGTACTTGCCCTGATTTTATATAAGAACATTTATAAAACACTTTGTAAACTGAGATTAATAATATGATGCCAAGAGTACATAAGAGGAGAAGAGTGTTGAACGATGCACACAACCATTGAGACACTGTGTGTAAAGTGACAAGAAAGACATTGTACATTTTTCCCCTTTCTGTTGAAAAACTTTTAATTAAATAATTCATAATTAATTCGGATTCTGTGGAAGATATTCCACACCTTATACTTTTTTGTCCAAAATATAATAATATTCGTAAATCATTATTTCTGTACATGACCAATTACTTCCCATCATTAACACCTAATGAAAAGCTAAAAGTCATTTTATCACACACTTCATACTTTATTTATAAAATGTTCAAAACAAGAAACTCATAAATTTATTTATTTTATTCTCATTCACTTATTTATTATATCTTTTTATTTTATTTTATTCTATTTTTATTTTTTATTTCTCATGGTATCATCATTAGATTTACTTGTCACCATATATACTTTTTCTTTTAAGTTCTTATTGTTTAACTCTGTCACTCATAAGCCTAAGAGGCTGGACAACTTATGTTGTATATACACATATATGTGTGTGTATGTATATATATATCAACTGTGTTGTGTGTGATTAATATAATTCAAATTCAAATTCAATCATAATGGAGACTCTATCAGACTGACCAATGTTTCACAATTATAAAGACAAGGTTGGTCCGCTGAAAAACATAAATACATAACCATCCAGTAGCTTGTTTAATTCTAGTATAATTATATCTCTTCGTATGATTGTCTTTTGCCTTTTGATTTTTCTTTATCCTCACTCTGGTATTCGGAAAATGAGTTGAACTAGAACATTTTTGATGAACAACAATGTGAGTGTCATGATGGTTCAATGTGTGTATCAACTTCATTTACATTTCTGATTGTGCTGTCTCATATTTACAATGAATTCACAACCATTGATGTCTCCTAGATTTGAATAAACAACTTCGTTTTGCATAATTATTACCCGTTAACTGTTATAATAACTATTATGAAACATGAATTATATGTAAATTGTACAATTACAGTGACCAAATACTTTAGAATCTTAATCAAATCCACTGAATTATAATTATTATTATGATGGATTAATCTGTGTTTCAGTTTTATTTATATTAATTGGAGATGTGCTATCTCATGATACTAATCCATATTCACTATTCACAACCTCTTGTGTCTTCTGATTTGAAAAAAAAACTTCATTTTATAAATTATTTGCTTTCATGAAACAAAATGCATATGTAACAGATCTACAATAATTATAATAATTATTATTATATGAAGAAGGAATAAAATGTGTGCACAATAAGCCTATAATTTTCAACTTACATTCACATTCAAACTTGTTCCCATCCTCCTACTCTTTTTCTTGCATAGATATAAATCAAAACAAGTACACAAACAAAAATTGTCAGAACTAAAGTAAGTACTGACGTGAATACTACAATCAGTGACACCTCAAAAACATTTTGATCTATTATGATCAGTGAATTAATGATCAATGTTTGAATTATTATCCAAACAAACCTGTAACCATACAACTAATAAGAGACATCACTGAAATACCTATGCTTTCTGAATATAGTTACAAACTGTAAAATTGCTCTGGATAGCTTAATTGCTTGTATCAGTATTAGTATTAAAATGGAAGTTTAAGTTTATTTCTGACAAAATATAACAACATTTAATATATATATATATATATATATATTATATATATATATATATATATATATATATATTATATATATATATATATAATATATATTACATATACATAAATATTATACATAATAATTATTATAAAATTATATTATATAATTACAAAGCTCTATGTTGCCTTCATTGTGGAATAAGAATGAGTGAATATATATACACATATGCATACCTGTGTTATGTTTTAAACTCCGAACCTTGTTGATGACTATTTTGTATTTTCTCGAATATTACGTATCACTACTGATGGTCCTTTATTATCAAAGTAAATAAATTAAATGAATAAACAATTTTATATGCGTACAAAGTGGCTATGCATGGACCATTCATGTCCAATATTGCCAGCATTTGTCTCAGGTACTCCTGACTTTCCTTTGTGCATGCAAGGAATGATGGTGGAATACTGTTCAGAGGATCCAATGCAGAAAATGATAGAATACAGTCAGCATCCCATGAATTATGTCACACAATAAATCCCTGGACAAAGTTCCACATGATGGAATACTGTCCGGATCCCCAGGATCCCATGAATTATGTCACAGAATATGATAAAATACTTTCCGGAGGATCCGATGAGTTATGTCACAGAATAAATCCCTGGACAAGTTGTAAATGATGGAATACTGTCCAGGAGATCTCATGAGTTATGTCACAGAATAATCTCTGGACAACATGATGGAATACTGTCTGGAGGATCCCATGAGTTATGTCACAGAATAAATCCCTGGACAAAGTTCCACATGATCGAATACTGTCCGGAGGATCCCATGAGTTATGTCACAGAATAAATCCCTGGACAATATGATGGAATACTGTCCGGGGGATCCCATGCGTTATGTCACAGAACATGATAGAATACTGTCCAGTGGATCCCATGAGTTATGTCACAGAATAATCCCTGGATAGTTCCACAAGATGGAATACTGTCCGGAGGATCTCATGAGTTATGTCACAGAATAATCCCTGGACAGAGTTACACATGATCGAACACTGTCAGGAGGATCTGATGAGTTATGTCACAGAACATGATAGAATAGAATACTGTCCAGAGGATCCCATGAGTTATGTCACAGAATAATCTCTGAATAGTTCCACATGATGGAATGCTGTCCGGAGGATCCCATGTGTTATGTCACAGAATAATCCCTGGACAGAGTTCCACATGATGGAATACTGTCCAGAGGATCCCATGAGTTATGTCACAGAACATGATAGAATACTGTCTGAAGGATCCCATGGGTTATGTCACAGAATAATCTCTGGACAGAGTTCCACATGATTTAAACCAGATAGACTTCTGTCCCAACTGTCCATCTCTTACTCCCAATGGGATGCATCAACTAGATATTTCTTAGATTCCCCTACTGTAGCCCAGCCCTCTGTTGCAGTTGTTGATCCAATTCTTCAGTTCCCAAAGGATGTATAGAACTATAGGCATATGCCCCTGAAATCCGCTTAATTCAATCTGTTGATATCTTCTGTAATTCCTATGGAGCATTTTGCAGTAATGTATATAATCATAAACAATAAAACTGGACATGTTCTACATTAAAGCAGCCTTGGAGAGTTTTTTCCTCATGTATGTTGTGAAGATCACACAGATACAATAAAAAAACATAAATGTGTGCTGATTCATTTTCTGTGTGATGCGCTTATATCTTGAAAGCACCTGTTCGCAACTTCAGTATCAACATAGTAGGAAATGTACCTTACACATACATTAGATGTTTCAACTCCATTCTGTTGATACATTATCACTTATTTACTCCTTCCATATTTAGTCTATACTACAAATGCTATTGTTATACGTACATTTGTATATTGTTTACTCTTCATCATTTTCCTCACAAATATATATTTACTCTGAGATGGTGCATCATATTGTCACGATACTGTAAGCTCCAACTTCTATTATAGTCAGTGACTTCGGTCACTTTAGTATAATGATCAAGTGTATGTCCTCAGAATCTCTTCAAAGATCCTCGGGATACTATATATACAGCTTTGTTGAAGAGATGTCCTAGACTGAGAATTCCTTTGAAGGATCCTCTGGACACATGGTTATCCTAATACATATTTGAAGGGATGTCCCTTGTACTGTCCTAGTACTTCCCTTAAAGGATCCTCCGGACACATGGTTATCCTAATACATTGTTCAAAGGATATCCCTTGTACTGTCCTAGTATTTCCTTTAAAGGTTCCTCCAGACACATAGTTACCCTAATACATATTTGGAGGTATGTCCCTAGTACTGTCCTAGTACTTCCTTTAAAGGATCCTCCGGACACAAGGTTACCCTAATACATTGTTTAAAGAATATCCCTTGTACTGTCCTAGTACTTCCTTTAAAGGATCCTCCGGACACATAGTTATCCTAATACATATTTGAAATAGATGTTCCTTGTACTGTCCTAGATCCTAGTACTTCCTTTAAAGGAACCTCTGTACACATTGTTACCCTAATACATTATTCAAAGGATATCCCTTGTATCTCTTAGTAATTCTTTTAAAAGATCTTCCAGACACATGGTTACCCTAATACATAGTTGAAGGGATGCCCCTTGTACTGTTCCAGTACTCCCATGGGAGGATCCTCCAGATAGAATGTTACCTCTAGTGCATATACGGAACAGGACAGTCCTGAGTTATCATGTAATGGTGTAGGCAATACTGGACATCACTCGCATGTTTGATAATCGATTAAAATCAGTGGAAGTAATTAGGCCAATTAAATCAATTAATAGAGGAAACTCCTCTCGTTTGATGATCAAAAAAGCTTCCTATCACTTCTATATTGTACATTATTTGGCGTCACACGCTTGAAAAGTATGTCTTCTGGAATAATTAGCATAATCGATATCACAGAATTACAATCGATAATCAGAAGAATTTTCAAGATCAATTGATTAATCGTCCCAGCCGTAATTTATATAAATAACTGCATTGGGTAAGATTATACTAGATGCTAAAATGTATTATAATCTCATAAATTTTATATATGCACGTACTTCACGAGGGTGTGGCTAAGTGCGCACACGCGCTCGTGCTTACGTACGTACGTACGTACGTACGTACATTTCCTGCAAGCAAATCAAGTCGTGGACGTCATGGCATCGTGTGGCCAATCATATGGATTATGAGAACCCACAAGCAAGGGCGTAGCCAGGAAGAATGAATAGGGTAGGCTGAAAGTAAATGGCGCGCGCAGCGCGCCGAAAATTTTAGCTAATTAATTATTCATGATGGGTGTGGTCAATTAATAATATTCGTAACAATTGACTAACCCACTAAACCCAGCCTATTCGTTTAATATGGCGGTATAGAAGCGATCTAAGCTGTATTTACTGAAAAGAATCAAAAGCTGTCTGGAAAACAATTATATTTCCAACATAATTATCATTATTTTTTATCCTGTAAGTATATAATTTATTTTAATTTTATTATATACAATATTTTGAGAAGTAATTAGAAATAAGTTCAAAATCTCAGGATAGGCTAAAGCCTACCCTTGCCCACAAGAACAGAAGAAGAAACAGAAATAACTACAATTTGGCAACAGACTAGATGAGGAAGATACAAGGTCAAACATTCGCACATGCTATATTATTATATTCGGCCACTGAGTCAGAATCTGAAATACCCCAGGTCCTGCATGCAATGATATTATTGAGTAAACTCCATTTTCCTATTAGAAAAAGAATAATAAACACAGGTTAAAGAATAATAGATAAAGGTTATTAGGGTGGACTAGTAGTCTCGCGTAGCCAGACCCAACCCTCTTGCTACACAATGGGGAGGGTCTGGTCAACCCATGTACTGTACTATACTAGCATTTGTAGTAATGAATTCATACAGCTAGCTTACCGAGAAAGTATAGTAATAATCATGAATACAGTTGTTGCATTATGAATATTATTAGCAGGTTGTCACCCACTAAAATAGCCTAAACTCTTGATGAACGTTTGCACACTGGGTTGACCAGACCCTTCCCATCGTGTAGCAGAGGGTTGGGTCTGGCTACGCAAAACTAGTGACTAAGATAATGCCTAATTTGGAAAGGCCTGTTTGTCAAAGATACTAGTGACAGTAGTGACATCAGCAATGCTAGTGACAGTAGTGACATCAGCAATGCTAGCGACACTAATAATGAGACCAGTTAATTACAATTAAATTAAATCATCAACCATAATATCATATTTAGAAGTAACTTTCATGATAGGTTACATGCCACACCACTGACACCAGCCGTGACAATCTCATTAAAAGCATGAAAAAGCAACCCATAAAACTGGAATGGATAGCTCTTCATTAAAAGAATTTCTATGGAATTTTGAAAAGGACCTTGACAGCTAAAAATAGTTGGGAATACACCTACTTGTACTAACTTGTGTGTAGCTGTGTCATAACATGACAATGTAATGCTGTGCATGTGAAGAAAGAGCCATGTATCTTCCTTGTATAATGAAGTTCAAAAGGTCATCACTTAATCAACCCATAATCCACTGTAATTACATATGCAAAGATATTTACATATACATATTACTTTGTTTATATATTTTTTGCTAACTCCTGTTAATGCGTTGTTTATAGCAGACATTTATTGTTTATTAATGCAGTTCAGCAATTTGTAAATGACACTCAAACCCCAAGGGATATCACAATCCCCACACAAAGAAATTCGGCCTTAATTCTACCTTGTCCTCTTGGTACACAGGAGCAATGTCCTTGATCATATATAAGATCTAGGTAGTATTGATTACAATAATAGTCCATAATATATCTGCCTTATTATGCCATTAGAGTGCTGATGTCACATATTAACAACTTCAACACCTCAATTCAGTATGTAGACATGTATCAACTAACATCATTGGTTGGAATAACAACCTTTTTCTTGTGTATTCATAAGCCACAATGGAAGTGTACTAAATGTACATAGAGGGGGAAGTGGGCATTCGCTCCCCATTTCAGTGACTTTATGTATAAATGATCAAAAATTACTTCCTCCAAACCATCAATTTTCACATACCTTAAGCCTAGTGTTAATTGTGTCAAATGCGAAAGTCTGAGCCACACCTAATACACTAATAAAATGATCATGAAATATATTTTTTAGTGCATACTAATTTTATTGATCACTGTGTTAGTCACTGAAATTGCTAAAATTGCTAAAATTACTAAAATTAGTACACAATTAAAAGTAGACTTTAGGTATGTGTTCACAAAATTAGAGTGATACATGCATATGCAGGCATGTAATGATTCTTTAAAACCTTAAGGACACATGATGCCATGTTAAAAGTCATACTGAAATAACTCAATTAATATATATGTTATAACTATTCAAGTACATACATTAGTATTCTTGGTTGTTGTAATAGCACTTTTATGATGGTCAAGACTTACTATGTGATAAATGATTTTCTGACAAACTGATTCATCTTGCATGTATATGCAAGATAAATCAGTTTGTCAAAAAATTGATTTTGGTAATAAATAGCTATTTGATTTTTATATCATTTATATTGGTTCTGGTAAATATGTGTACATATATGTAGTAAACATTATAGCTGTTTGTGTATATATATAATTGTATGCAGTACATTTACTAAATCTAGCATTACATAAATCCAACCATAATGCATTGTTCTGGGTAGAGTTATTAAAAGTAATGAATTCATTATTGTGTACTATCTGATAACTGTTTTATTCATACAAGAATGTAACTTCCTACTATCCACAAAGTCTTAAGGCTGGTTCACATAATGATGCAAAGCCTTGCTGCGCATCAGTGCATTGCACTGTAAACATGATATGCTTCCATCAACACCAATGTGAAGCGAGGATAGGTATCTCTGCCCTTTTGCAAGTGCTTGCCCCAGTCTGGGTAGTAAATCACCTAATTGCCTTTGCTTTATTGTAGCATGAGGTGCTAATAAAGCTCAAGTGTAAAACCCTCCACATATCACAAACACTTACTCTAAGATGCTGTTGATGCTAATTATTTTTTCACACTAAATATGCAGTTTATTAATGAGCATGTGATCAGGTACAAGTGTATGTGACTGACTGTCAGCTATTTAGCCATGTTTGGTCTTCTGTCATAACAAACATCACTAATACATGTGATAATGATAAACTTTCACAAATAGACTGTTGCTTTGTGATGTAAGACTAGTTATGGATTTGTGTGAATATCTTTACATCAGTGTTATATTCACTTGAGAGTTTATTTTAATGGAAATATATTATATGTTGTGTATATGGCCTATCTTAGCTTTAAAACAAGGACATAATAAACTATGAAAGGATAATAATAATTATTGTTGGAAATTCTGTCTGCATGTAACCAAACTTTTGAATCCTGAACCTATGTATATGGAACATGGTACGTACCAGAACAATATATAGTATGTGTTTGCATAAGCCTTATGCTATAATCCTTGCATCACATGATTAATTAAATGTAATTATAAATGTTCACAATTCTTTCCCACAACTCAGCCTGTACATTTATGTACTATAAATATAGTATAAATGTACACTTATTTTTTATCCATTTGTTGCTGTCAATTTGTTATTGGTGGGTGATTACCCAAATAGTATATACTATTACCATGTGTTGTGACCTCACTGGATATTATGCTGCAATAATCACTTATTATGAATAACTAGAAGTGTTGTCAAGGCTAAATTAATTTTGCTTCAAGTGATTGCAATATTTTGTAATTGTGTGATATCATGAGCGCATGAACCCCTGCTGAAGGCAGGGATCATGCGATCCTGGTATTATTAATAATATATTAATGTGTTTTGTTCTGGTTATCTACTGTGAATACACACAGGCAGGGTCACCGAGAGAGTAGATTGGGCCCAGGGTGAAATTTCAATAGGGGGCCACTAATAAAATGGCAGGTGAATCCCATGCACTGCAAATGTTTTTTGCCAAATTATTTTATGAGTGGCATAGTCAATTGTTACTGTATTTAATGAATATGTCTTCACATTTCTTGGTTTACAACCTAGACAAAGTGACTAGTTCAAATAATTGAACCTTAGATTACTGACTGACAGACATTTTACCATCAACCTCATTGGGACCTTCACTTGTCCAGGCCCTGGGGAAATACCCCATCCTTCCTCCTATAAGTCAGCCTGTGTGCAGGAGCGACTGTTCATCTCACCACCTACTATATTAAAAATCTATACTTCTCAGTGGGAGGTGTAGCCTTGTAACATTTGATACAATATACATACATACTTCAATTCAAAATTGAATTCTCTACACAATTAAAATTTAAACACTGATCAAGGAGTAGCTTTACCATCTTGTTAGCAGTCTAATCTACATCCCTTTTTGCAATGCTTGAATCATTTTATTTGAGGAAAGTTTGACCAAGTAAACTAGATTTATGTTTACGTAAATTGTGAAAACAGGATATTGCATAATTAAAGAACTTTATGTAGTTATATTTTCAGTGTGAGCCTTACCAAGTTACCATATACAACATGACACATTCTCATTTGACCATCTTGGGAGTATCCTATGACCTGTAATCCTATAGGTAATCCAAAACCTGACAGTGTGCTGTCAAGTTGTGTAAACAAAAAAATGATGACTATAGATGTTATATTTTACATAATCCTGCAAGTTTGATCTTTGCATTTGCCATCCTGAACTTGTAGCTTGGTATGCAAAATGACGTAATTAATAATAATTATTATCCACTACTTACATGTAGTTTATAACAAATGAGAGTTTACTTTTGAATGAGACTATCATTGATAGTGATACCACAATGATAGCAATAACATTTTCCATAGGATGCAAGATGATATCCAACAGGACTTGCACATTGGTGTGAATTATTGATTAGGAGTTGCAGATGTTAGGTGGGAATTATTGATTAGAAGTTGTTAAATGACACATCCTATACTAATTGACAACATGCTGTAAGGTCAAATGCTTACATGTATTCCCCTAGAATAGTCAATATAGTGGTATAGTAAACATGTGTGCATGTCTTCTCAAGCTGTTCACAACTGACATCATACTAGTTACACGTGTGCACGATCATATTGTTCTTTCTCTAGGCAAAGGCTGATGAAACTGAGAACATTATTTATACAACATAGGTTAGTTAGTACTAATTCATACTAATAGATACTAACTAATTGATTGTAGTTCTACATTCCTCCTGATTAACAGCATCCTTGTTTTGTTCTAGAAATTGATTATATTAAAGTAGTACAAGAACAGATTCCTGTCTCAAAAAAGAATTGACTTAGAAGACCTCTTCCAATAAGGGAACTATGACAGCAGATGTGATGACATTTAATATTAAACTATTGACTAAACCATTACTGTGTGATTATGCACAATAAATGTAAATGTTAATTGCAAAAATTCCTCAAGTAGCTAAATCATGCATGACTCTGTTGTAGATTCTTTGTACTAATTGCAGCTTATTAACATTATTCAAAGATAAAAAAAGGCATAAACTATCAATATGTGTAAATATAAGCAATTACATGTACATATTTTATAGGATCACACAGAATGTTAACAGCTGAAGTTTTTCATGCTGACCTAATTTAGTTCAATCAACTGTTGTACAAGTTGAGGTTCATTAACTGTTGATGATTCTAGTACCACTATGAGTGTCTCCCAGGTGAATGGACGAGGATATTTTGTTTGCCATATTTGGATAACATCCACAAATGCACTAGGTCCGTTACTTGAATGATTCTCCTTTATTTCTTCCATTTGAGGCGGAGTGATTGTCAAAGCTGATCCAAACTCAAACCACTTCTGAGGAATCTGAGACACAATGTGGTCCATCAGAAACTTGTATGTTAATTGAGGATTATGATCATCTTTATAAAAAATAATTATATGAAGTAATAAAGTGACAGTAACAAATATTCTCACTTGATTCTGGAGATTTCCATTCAGTGGAATATCCCCCTTCAGTAGACTGATGCTGAGGTGTTGTGATATCAGTATGAGGATGCTGAAGTTTGCCATAACCTGCACTACGAAGAGGCTGCATCGACTTGGCATGAACATCATGTACAATATTCATAAGAGGGTTAGATGGACCAATAGTTGAATACTGTTGTTCCTGAGGTTGATTATGTACTACCATACTGTAGGTTACTGGCTTAAGTTCTATAGAAAGTGGTGGTATAGGAGCATCTGGTTTTATTATAGGATCCACATCAGCATAATTTGAGGGCAGTGGCTTACGTTCCATAAGAGATGAAGGTGTAGGAGCATTTGATTGTAATGTAGAGTCCACAGTATTGAGCTAGTGTATAATTAGAAAATGCTGTTCAATACTAAACTGTACTACATACATGTAATTATATTGATCACACAGTATATCTTATATCTTACATTTATGTATAATTATTGTACAAAAGTGTATATATAAATTATATATATATAATTATATTTATATGGTATGATTGCGACATCATCCCTTTGATGTGGTGAGTTCTATGTAGACCTTCCATGTGCACACTATGCAGGAGATGTCACCATCATACAATAATATTGTATATGGTATGCTATTAGGCCCTGTTAGCATACTATATATATATACATGTATATATATATTATATATATATAGAAAGTGATTAAATAATAAATATAATCGCATTTCACAATACATTCCATTGTACAGATTGTGTGTATTAAATGTATATTATGGGTGTCAGCCAATTGTAAATATATAAGATCTAATATCCGAAAAAAGCTCGTTTTCCCACGAAATAATTTGTCAATAAACTTCAGTATATTTAAGATGAAGAACAGCTTTTCCTGGATACCAAATTTTATTGACTTACTGTACATAATAGTGAGATTGAATGTAAGCATTTGTGGGAAAATGTATGTTTTCAAATATTACATCACATATTCATCACTCACTTCATCATTACTTTTACTTTCATCAATAGCAACATTATCATAATAGTTCATTACTGTAACTATACAAGTAAAGTCAATGTCATGAGATCAAGAAAATTATATAATTATACTCACCTGACAGTTTTGAATGTTTTTTTTTGACTTTCATCACCACAAAAACAATCACTAATATGAATTTATAACAATCATTAAGTGTTAATAATAACTTAATAAACTAACTTACCAATAATAATTATCACCCCAGTTATAACAACTATAACAATCACAATTATAACTATTACTTTTGAGGATATTCCACCATCTGTTGTTATTAATAAATACAATTAATATTCATAAGTGGTTGTTATACCTTTTTGTTGTTCAATAGTTGGAGATTCCAAAGGTGTTGGTGATATTGTCAGTGATAATGATGATGATGACTTGATTAAAGGAGACAGTCCATCAAGGCTATGTTGTATTAACTGATAAGCTGGCTGGTTGTTGATAACACCATCATGTTCAATATCATAAAATGATATATCATAATCACTAGTATAAATTCCATCTATGCACTTTGTAACATTCTGACTACCCAAAGGCCTAGTGATATTGAGTTGACCATTATATTCAGTCCTTGTACACAGGTATTCAATGGAACATCCTAATGATTGACTTCCTTCAACAAATATACATGTGAAACAAACTAGTCCTGTTGTGGAGTCTTGTACAACTACATCTCCTCTTTGTATATCAAATGTACCTGTGTATATAGTCATTCTTTATTATTTGAAATATGTCATTATACTCACTTATATTGTTTTGAAAAATAGAAACAACTTCCAATCCAGACTCGTATATCAAAACTATAATGACACTCCATTTTGTATTATCATTCAGAAACTCAACATCAATCTCTCCTGTTATTACTGATGAATATTGTGTTATAATACCTGTTCTGTTATACACACAAGATCCTGATTCATCACTCAGTTCAGTAATACATACATATATTCCACTAGGTTGTGGATTCATGAGAATAGTATCCTATTGTAATAATGTGGTTAAGAACATTGACTTTGGTTATTGTTGTTCAGTCAGATAGTCTTCTATGTGTTATTAGTTTATTATAATTGTCATTGTATCTCACAATGTCTACAGATGATTGTCTCTTGTACATTTACAGTATTGTCAGTTTAATTACTTGTTGCTACATGACACATATAATAAAAAACTGTGTGTTGCTAAACCTTTGTTAATCAGCCAATACTATACCTATAATAGTATATTAATACAGTATCAGAGCTATTAGTATATAATGCACACTAACTACTTAATGCACAGTTATCTGTGAAAATGCAACCAAAACTACTAGAATATCAAGTGATATGCAATTAAATCTTTAACATTCTTACTTGGTATCAATAACTCACTTTAATAGTAGCATTTATCATCCAATTACTATTACTATCAAGTCTAATTCCAATATCATGATTCATTATATGTACTATAAATAATAGAATAGTAATAATTACTGACAACATCTATTCTAATATAATTTACCGCTAAATTATATTTAGTACATACATTATACATAGTACCTGTTTCAATCTTTATACTAGTTTCATTTCTTTTTCCCTCCAGATCTTCACTTATAACAGCTGTTATACTGATAGTATAGGTACCAAACTCACTAACATTATATGTGTATTGAGTATCAAATGATACTTGTTTAACAAGTTCTTCTTCATTAGTGATATTAATATTATATTTTGATATTGTGAATTCAGGTATAGTATATGGAGTGTTCCAGTTACACTGAATAGTGTATAGTAAACTGATAACACAAGTCAAATCTACAGGATCAGGTTTACCTATAGTGAATAATGAACAATACCACAGTTATGAACTTGATTATGCAAATACTACTACCATAATTATTTTGCAAGTTATATCAGCCAATGTACAACATAATAATTATACCTTGTATAAACAATGTAGCTTCACTTGAATTGATATATTGCATGCCATCAACCAGTCCTGATGCAACACATATCACTATAGTATTATTCAGTTCAGGATTTCCTGGTATAGTGAGACTTGAATTGTGTGTACCAACACCATATGTGATTATTCCAAGATTAGCAATAGAAGTTCGAGTTGAGAGTGATTCATTTACAAACCATTGAATAGTTACTCCATCATTATCCACTGAACACTTGTACACTGCTGTCTGTTGTATAGTAATAGCTTGAGATGGAATAAATGAGAACTGAACACCTGTATAACAAGGGTTAATAAAAACAAGATAAGTATATAAAAAGTATCCCTAATTCCATATGATTGCTCTGTAGAAAACTGCAGAGCACATACGAGCTCAAGCAAGGTGACCGTTTGATTGTACAGTGTTTAGTGACAAAGCCCACTCTTAGCATCTTTATAACTTTGATCACTGTTGACTGGCTAGCTGTATTTCTGTAGCTTCTTCTCTGTTTTTCTCTTTCTAAGTGTAGCTATATATAGGCATTACATATGTTCCTTTCTTATAGTTTCTTTTGTTGAGGCTCATGAATATGCGTTGTGGTCATACATTTGCAATCCTGAAGCATGACATACACAGTGTCACACACACACACATATATACACACAAACTAAGGTCGAGATTTCACTACACTACTTGGACAAGTAATTATTACAATAATTCACTTTATTACTGTTGCACATACAGACTGAGGGGTCCAAAATGGGGCTGAAATCTTGTACACTTCAGTGACTGAAATCATGAAAGTCCTTTTATGTTTGCCTGTGTTAGATCCCTCAGCACAGAGATTCCAAATAGTGCTGTTTCAGTGTGACCACTTTAGTTATATAGTACAACTAGTTTCTCACAATGTTAGTTATAGTTAATCAACTAAAATATTTTTACACTTACAATACTAAAAGGGTTTTAGTTTTTAGTTAACTAACTAAAAGTGTCAATTAGCTATATACTGGCAAATTTTCATTGCAGTTAGTTATAATTAGCTGCAGACTTGTAGTTTAGTTAACTAAAAGTCAAAATGCCTTACTAAAGGGAGTTTTAGTTATAGTGATTAAAAGTTTAACCCTTAGAGGACCGATGTCACATATATGTGACATTTCACCCCTACGTGGTTCGCCGTCTGTTCCTAGCTACACAAAGCTGTCCAAATGCTTGTAATTGGCGTCAGGCGCAAGCTGATGAGCGTGGCTAAAAAAGTTGATTGTTTTTCAGCCGCCCTTTGGCCTAAATAACACATATGGGGGGGAATTTTAAAGGGGGGTGTCCCCCCGTTAATGTGGGGGTTGGAAGGGGGCGCAGCCCCCTCGCTTCGGACGAATTTTGCATTTTTTGACCCCGCCCACACACTCTGGTGGGTACCTGAGGCATTTTCCTTGCTGTGAAACCTGAAATCGTGGGTGTAGCTGGTGCCAACATGCAGTGGAGTCATTTTGTTAGCCCCAGTTCCAGTCAAAAGAGGGAGAGCACTGCATTTGATTTGATCCTACGAAGCGCTTGGGGACTTTCGAGTCCCGGTAAGCAAGTTGGTGGAAGTAGTACTCCATGTCGGAAAAGGAGCCAAGTTTGGGGTAGAGAAAGTGAACGGTAGAAACATTATATGCAATAGAGTCGCCAGTGTTGGAAATGGGAAGAATTTTGAAAAACAGGCTCAGTGCTCTAAGGGTTAAACAACACTAAAACTTCCAAACAATGAATAATAGGCTTATTATTAGGACATCGTTAATTAATTTATATTTATAACCGAACACATAATCATGCCATATATACAGCTTACACAACAATAGTCATACACCAGTAGGGGAGGGTAAATTATATCTATGATAATTATAATTATATAGAGGTGGAGCTAATACTAACATTTCTTGCTTCTGTATATAGCTTCCTTCAATTAATACAGTATCAATACAGTATCGACTTAAAAGTCACTTTAGCAATATCACTTAGTGTAGCTTGCTTTCATGCTTGCGTGTTCTTTACACACCATAGCTACCAGTCCTAAATGTAATATATTCACTGGCCATAAACAAACTCTGTTAACAAAAATCAAATTGTTTGTTGCTCAGATTCATAATTTTCGAGATACTTACACTATCCACATGCACAACGCTGGTGATGCACAAATTAATATATGATAGTGTTACACAAATGTGTGTGTTCAAGATGTTTCATTACTGATATGATCGTACCATGTAATGGAGTTACAGCTGCAGACAGCAAAATACACATCAACAGCATTATCCCAGTACGGTAGTTTCGTTTTGTACAAGACATCTTTTGTTAGTTGTTTTCTCCAGGGGGGTTTTCTTTCTTCTGCGATTTGATATTATTAACTGTCTGGTTGAAATACATACACCGTACAGTAACAGTATCCAGCCTGCAAGGTCAGTCCTGATCAATCTGACAGCAATTTTGTCCTTCTCAGTTCCGCCCTCGGTTCCGCCTAATGACGTTTGTCTAATTTTTATTTACGTAGGGCCTAGGGCCTATATATGCCGTATAGATCTACATAAATTTACTTACGTATCCGTACTTTCGATCATACACCTGTAAAAAAAAAAAATACGTGTGTGGAGAGGTATGACATCGAGAAACTTGAAGTTAGAAGAGTCAAAGCTACATAATTATATTATTATAATTATGCATACAGAGAGAAACAGCGCTGAGTAGAATAATTCAATACAGTACCAGTACTCAACCTCATTGAACATGTGTAAGTTGTAAAACAGCCACCTACTAGCTACCATCACCACAGAAATATGTATTTCTATAATAATACATATAATTATGATAGCATGTATTACTTCTATAATAATACCTTGAGGACATTAATACATGTAAGGTTTGAAGTGGTCAAAGGTGATTTTTAAAATTTTCTGTTCAATTTCTTCCTTTTTTTTAGTCCTAAACTGATACATTAAAATTAATATTTAATACCCACCAAATAATGTACTCTACTTCTATATAAATTGCTAAAATTAGTACACAAATATTACATAATCTAACATAATGATAGATATAGGAAAGTTTCTATTCCTTTCAGTGACATGTTCACATGCACAAGCATGTAATGATGTTGTACAAATGGACTTAAATGAACACTCGCTGTACCTCTTAAAACCAATATGTACTTGTGACAGCTATGGAAGTATATACCAGTTATACCAGAAACAGCGCTTGTGGAGAGTTCAAATATTTCATCAAGATAAAACTCAGTTGATCTGATAGATACAATATGTACATATTATTATATATATATTAATAGTTAATTGAACTAAACTGTTGTTACATGCAGTTGCATGCACCGAGTGATGTAAATTTCTAATTATTATGAGTTGATCATTTGGTGACATGATTGAAGGAAGCAATTTTTGTATACGATTATACTTATTACTCTGTTTATATATATTTTGCTAATTCCTGTTAATGCGTTGTTTATAGCAGACATTTATTGTTTATTAAAGCAGTTCAGCAATTTGTAAATGGCATTACCATACTCAAACCCCAAGGGATACCACACAAAGGGATTCTGTCCTAATTCTACCTTGTCCTCTTGGTACACAGGAGCAATGTCCTTGATCATAAGATCTGGGTAGTATTAATTATATTAATAGTCCAATATATATGCTGCCTTATTATCAGTTGTTATGTAAATTAACCATTGGAGTGGTGATGTAACACATTAACAAAAGATAAGAATACAAACCTACTCTTCTACACCTCAATTCAGTATGTTGACATGTAATCAACTAACGTCATTGGTTGAAATAACAACTTTTTTGTTATCTTTTAATAAACCACAATTTAAGTGTACTAAATGTGTAATCTTTTCAGGTTTCATTTAGAGGGGGATATTGACTCCCCATTTCAGTAGCTTCACATATAAAACAGTCAAATGATGAGTATTTAAATGATCGAAAATTTCTTTCTCAATTTTCACATACCTTAAGCCTACTGTTAATTGCATTTAGTGAATTTTAAACATTTAAGTTTAGCATGCATTAATAATTTTAGCAAATTTCTGAGACACTCTTAATAGCTTAACAAAATGGTCACGAAATATATTTTATGTGATAGCTACTAATTTTAGTGATCATTGTGTTAGTTGCTAAAATCCTTAATTGCCATTGCTTTATTGTTTTGATGTACATGTACGTACCATGAGATGTTAATATAGCTCAAGTGTAGCTTTGTGTTACCCTCCTGCCACATCATAAACACTGACTGTAAGTCTGTATGGATGCTAATGGTAATTATTTTTCACACTAAATATGCAGTTTATTAATGAGGATGTGATCAGTCATGTTTAGTCTTCTGTCATTACAAACATCACTAATACATGGGATAATGATAAAATTGATAAACGTTCACAATAGACTGTTGCTTTGTGATTTAAGACAACTGACAATAGTTATTGATTCATGTGAATATATTTACATATTACACTGTGTAAGTTTTATATTCACTTGTTATGTATACGTCTGGTACAATTTAGAATGACAGAGACAAGTATAGTGATGAATGGATGCTGATGAATGGATGCTGATGAATAGATGGTTGAATGAATAGCATTTGGCATAGTTAATGCGTGTGTGTATATATAAACTTTTCTTTTCAGTAATGAATATTGACACCTGTTGATCACCATAAATAATGAAGTTTCTCAGTTAATTGAAATATATTACCCGGTAATAAGTTGTGTATACGGCCTATCTTAGCTGTAAAACAAGGACATAAGAAGGATAATAATATTGTTGGAAAATTCTGTCTGTAACCAAACTTTTGAATCATGAACCTATGGAACATGGTACACACCAGAACAATGCATAGTAGTTATTATATTAATAATCAAATAATTATTATTTTATAGTAACATACTATATCCCTGTATATTACTTTGCATAAGCCTATGCTATAATCCTTGCATCACATGATTAAATGTAATTATAAATATTCACAATTCTTTCCCACAACTCAGCCTATGCATTTATGTATTATATATGTGATCGTTCTTTATCCATAATGAAATCTGTTGCTGTCAATTTTTTATTGGTGGGTGATTACCCAAATAGTGTGTGTTGTGACTTCACAGCTATAGAGTGCAATAAATTAATTATTTATTTATGTATGTTACTATTTAATCAGGATAGCAACTATGGTGTAGATTGGGATGGACCATTGACTACCTAGGAAGATGAGCAGTAATAGTTCCAGAAAATGGTTGTCCACTATCAGATGTAGACTACAGCTTACTACAGTAAACTATTTCTCAAGATGTATTAACTGCTATAAGTGATGGTTCATATGGCATTGACACATACATGAGTGTACACTCCTTTGTTCAAGGTAGCATTGAACATTACTAATACTGAAATTTGAGATTGAATCTGTACTAAATAAATTTCAACACTGCATAAAGTAAATAATTTTATGATTACAACATGAATTTGAATGAAGCCACAATGATAGCAATAACATTTTCTATAGGATGCAAGATGTTAATTTATCCAACAGGACTTGCACATTGGTGTGAATTATTGATTAGAAGTTGGTATGTAGGTGGGAGTTATTGATTAGAGTGTCCATGTAGTGAATTATTGATTAGAAGTTGTTAAGTGACTTGCACTTGTAACTGACAACATGCAAGGTCACATGCTTACATGTATTCTCATGGAAAAATCAATATAGTGGTATAGTAATGTGTACATGTCTTCTCAAGCTGTTCACGAATCACTCCCTGACATCATTCTGGTTACATGTGTGCACGATCATACTGTTATTTCTCTAGGCAGAAACTGAGAACATTATTTATACAACATGGGTTAGTTAGTACTAATTCATGATAATAGATACTAACTAATTGATTGTAGTTGTACGTTCCTCCTGATTAACAGCATCCTTGTTTTGTTTCCACTAGAAATTGATTATGTTAAAGTAGTACAAGAACAGATTCCTGTCTCAAAAAAGAATCGATTTATATAGAATAGAAGACCTCTCCCAATAAGGGAACTATGACTGATGTGATGACATTTAATATTAAACTAATTGACCAACTATTACTGTGTAATTATGCATAATAAATGTTAATGAAAATTGCGAAAATTCTTCAAGTAGCTAAACCATGCATGACTAGCCCATGTCTGTTGTAGATTCTTTGTACTAATGTGGCTTATTAATTAATTAACATTAATCAATTAATTCAAATATTATAATAATAAGAAAAAAGCATAAACTATAAATACATGTAAATATAAACAATTAAATATTTATAGGATCACACAGAGATGTTAATATAGTTAACATTTTCCATGCTGTCCTAATTTAATTGTTGTAAAAGTTGTGGTTCATTAACTGTTGACGGGTTGGTTGTAGGATCCACATCACCGTAAATGAAAGGCAGGTATAGTAGTATTTGAATGTACTGTAGAGTCTACAGTATTGAACTAGTATATAATTAGAAGAATGCTGTTTAATAATACATAATTATATTGATCACACAGTATATCTATTACATTGTATTTATTGTACAAACATGTATACAAGGGGTAACTAGGATTTTGGAAGAAAAGGGTCATTCATCAAAAAAAGGGTCATTCATCTCTGTTACGCATCGATCCAATTTGGAACTTACCCAAGTCTCGTTGATGTTGTATTCCAGCACCACACGAGGTACATAAGAACAGAAACCACCAGTTAGCTGGCAGGATTCTATTTCCAGATAACTGTATGTAATCATAGTAGCACAATCAGATATATACGTGGGATCTGTAATTCTAGGTGCCTCATTTTCATTTAAGATTTAAGTAATAACACAAGTTTTTTTTTCTGAACATTAATATAATTATATATATACATAATTATATGTATATATAATAGATATATATATACATATATATATATATATATATATATATATATATATATATATATATATAATTATGTATATAATCATTTTCTATTACTTATTTTTGGACTTCTTTGTTTACTGGGAAAGAAACATATGATAGCAGCACTGTAGCTCCACTACACGGTCTACACCTTTTCTTACAAGCCATATCGAGCCATAATTATAAATGCACGAGTGATATTCACCACCCACTATAATCAGGGGGTGTGGTATATATATAGAAAGTGTCATTAAATAATAATGAAACACAACACTCAAATTTTCATCATACATGTCATTATCAGATTGTGTATGTACATGTGTATTAAATGTACTTTCATATGGAAATACATATATTGATTACTCACTTCGTCATTACTCTTATATGTAACTATAAAAGTAAAGTCACGGTCATGAAATCAAGAATATTATATAATTATCATAATTATACTCACCTGATGGTTTACTTTTGCCATTAATTACCACCAAAACAATCACTAATAGGAATTTATAACAATCATTAAGTGTTAATTAATAAACTCACCAATAATTATCACCACAATTACAATAATTATAACAGTCACAATTATAACTATTATTGTAGATGATAGCCCACCATCTGTTATTATTAATAAATATAATTAATATTCATAAGTGATTGTTTTATACATCATTATCATACCTTTTTGTCTAAAAATAGTTGGAGATTCAAGAGGTGTTGATGACATTGTCATGCTTGTCTGGGATAAATATGACATTATCATGCTTGTCTGTGATAATGCTGAGAATGATAATGATGGTGATGATGATAATGATGATGACGATAAAATTGGAGGAGACAGTTCATCAATACTATGTTGTATTAACTGATAAGCTGGCTGGTTGCTGATAACACCATCATGTTCAATATCATAAAATGATATGTTATAATCACTAATATAAATTCCATCTATACACTTTGTAACATTCTGGCTACCCAAAGGCCTGCTGATATTGAGTTGACCATTGTATTCAGTTCTTGTACACAGGTATTCAATGGAACATCCTAATGACTGACTTCCTTCAACAAATATACATGTGAAACAAACTAGTCCTGTTGTGGAGTCTTGTACAACTACATCTCCTCTTTGTATATCAAATGTACCTGTGTATATAGTCATTCTTTATTATTTGAAATGTCATTATACTCACTTATATTGTTTTGAAAAATAGAAACAACTTCCAATCCAGACTCGTATATCAAAACTATAATGACACTCCATTTTGTATTATCATTCAGAAACTCAACATCAATCTCTCCTGTTATTACTGGTGAATATTGTGTTATAATACCTGTTCTGTTATACACACAAGATCCTGATTCATCACTCAGTTCAGTAATACATACATATATTACACTAGGTTGTGGATTCATGAGAATAGTATCCTATTGTAATAATGTGGTTAAGAATATTGACTTTGGTTATTGTTGTTCAGTCAGATAGTCTTCTATGTGTTATTAGTTTATTATAATTGTCATTGTATCTCACAATGTCTTCAGATGATTGTCTCTTTCTTATAATTTCATTGTACATTTACAGTATTGTGTCTAGTCAGTTTAATTAACTTGTTGCTACATGTATATAAGCAGTCTAAATTTATATTACACATATAATAAAACTGTGTGTTGCTACACTTTTGTCAATCGGCCGATACTATACCTATAATAGTATATTAATAGAGTATCAGAGCTATTAGTACGTAATGCACACTTAAGAATATTAACTATTTAATGCACAGTTATCTGTGTAAATGCACTAGAATATCAAGTGATATATGCAATTAAATCTATAACATTCTTACTTGGTATCAATAACTCACTTTAATAGTAGCATTTATCATCCAATTTCTATTTTCAAGTCTAATTCCAATATCATGATTCATTATATGTACTATAAACAGTAGAATAGTAATAATTACTGACAACATCTATTCAAATATAATTTACTAGTAAATTATATTTAGTAAGTACATTATACAAAGTACCTGTTGTAATGTTTATACTAGTTTCATTTCTTTCTCCCTTCAGATCTTCACTTATAACAGCTGTTATACTGATAGTATAGGTACCAAACTCACTAACATTATATGTGTATTGAGTATCAAGTGTTCCAGTTAGTGATACTTGTTTAACAAGTTCTTCTTCATCAGTGATATTAATATTATATTTTGATATTGTGAATTCAGGTAGAGTATATGGAGTGTTCCATGCAGTTACACTGAATAGTGTATAGTAAACTGATAACACAAGTCAAATCTACAGGATCAGGTTTACCTATAGTGAACAATATATATGGGGGTCACAAATTCATGTATTATGAACAGTTGACCGATCATGGAACAGGTTTATAGATTTATAAAAATTCAATATTATACATTTTGTGAACAAAATAATCAGGACCTTTCTTTAAACCTGAAGTTACTCTAAACTCAGTCTCAATAATATTGTGTATCAATATAGTACTGTACACAAGACTATCAGCTGTTGTACATCAGGACATATGTATATATGGTGATTATTGTATATTATATATTATATTACTGATATTTCATACACATAACTATTTAGGAGTGAATTGATGACAATACATAATTATATCACTGCTATAATTAAAATAAATACTATAATATGGTTTTATTATAACTAAACAAACATAAAAATAAGTTATAATAAAGTAATATCTTGCTTAGCATCAATCAAAAATAACAGTTATTGAGTATTAGATGACAAAACAACACTCATTACCATACCTTGTATTAACAATGTAGCATTAGTTGTGTTAACAGCATGTTGTGTAAAACCATCCAATTCAAATGCAATACATGTCACTATAGTATTATTTAGTTCAGGATTTCCTGGTATAGTGAGATTTGAATTCTGTGTACCATGACCATATGTGACTATTCCAAGATCAATAATAGAAGGAAGAGTTGAGAGTGATTCATTCACAGTCCATTGAATTGTTAGTTCCTTGTTATCCACTGAACACTTGTACACTGCTGTATGTTGTATAGTAATAGCTCGAGATGGAATAAATGAGAACTGAACACCTGTATATATATATACAATATAAGATGTAATCAAGACTAAGTGATATTTCACATGTACAACAAGGGTTAATAAAAACAAGATATAACTATAGAGCAAAGATGTCCCAATGATTGCTTTTTGGTGTCCAAAACTCAGTAATCATAGCTGACTGAAGCACAAAAGCCTATTATTTTGATTATCTACTCTTATCTTTTTAAGGATCTTGTAGAACCTTAGGA
Source organism: Petrosia ficiformis (assembly GCA_947044365.1). NCBI lineage: Eukaryota > Metazoa > Porifera > Demospongiae > Haplosclerida > Petrosiidae > Petrosia > Petrosia ficiformis. The sequence goes on along the minus strand of OX345637.1, from coordinate 10,626,031 downwards.
ATATATACTTCAGATAGCTAATAGTTGCAGTTTCTACATAAGCTACAAGCAGCTTTCTTCCTACTGGTTGAGTGCATGTTTTATTATGCGTCGCACCCATGCTTTTTTGACTACACCCATTAATATTTTTAGCAATTATTTTTACAAAGTAAATGATTTTTAAACAACTTCAGAACAATCTATACGGCGTATGCTTCCATATACGCTTAATTCGAGCACTAATCATAGGGATGGCCCTGTGGACTGGGCCATAACAAGATTCATGTTTAAAAAGTATTGCCAATTGCTTTGTGATGACCAATAACAACTTTCACGTGTCTGATACCCAACAAATCATTATATTTACTTATACATGTATTTCCATTCTTAATGCTTGTTGTATATGTTTTGCAATGTAGTTCCTATTAGTCTAGTGTGCTAGTCCCTTGTCCTTTGAGATAAGCTGGTTGGCAGAGGAAGGGTCAAAAAGCATTTTGGTAATTATAATTATTCCAACCAATCAGATTCACTTGCCCATTGGAAATGCTAGACCAGTTTAAATTAGTTATGAAAACTGCAGAGCACATATGAGTTCAAGCAAGGTGACCATTTGATTGTACAGTGTTTAATGACAACGCCCACCTTAGCATCTTTATAACTTTGATCACACTAGTTGTATTTCTATAGCTTCTTCTCTGTTTTTCTCTTTCTAAGTTCACCTATATATAGCTATATTTATTTCACTACACTACTTGACTTGGACGAGTAAACATGGGGCTGAAATTTTGTATACTTTAGTGGTTGAAGTCATGAAAGTTCTTTTATGTTTGCCTGTGTCGGATCCCTCGGCACAGAGATTCCAAATAGTGCTCAGTGTGACCACTTTACAACTAGTTTCTCACAATTTTAGTTATAGTTAATCAACTAAAATAATTTTACACTTACAATACTAAAAGGGTTTTAGTTTTTAGTTAACTAACAGGCAAATTTTCATTTCAGTTAGTTTTAATTATTGCTGCAGACTTGTAATTTAGTTAACTAAAAATCAAAATGCGGGGGTTTTAGTTATAGTGATTAAAAGTTTAAACACTAAAATTTCCAAACAATGAATAATAGGCTTATTATTAGGACATGGTTAATGAATTTATGTATATATCCGAACCTACAATAAATGCCATATATAAAGCCTACATAATAATAGATAACAATAGTCCGTACACCAGTAGGGGAGGGTAAATTATATCTATGATAATTATAATTATAGAGGTGGAGCTAATACTCTGGTAACATTTCTTGCTTCGGTATATAGCTTCCTTCAATTAATACAGTATCAATACAGCATTGACTTAAGTCATTTTAGCAGTATCACTTAGTGTAGCTTGCTTTTATACTTGTGTGTTCTTTACACGTCATAGCTACCAGTCGTAAATGTAATATATTCACTGGCCATAAACAAAGTCTGTTAAACAAATCAAATAGTTTGTTGCTCTGATTCATAATTTTTGAGATACTACACTATCCACATGCACAACACTGGTGATGCACAAATTAATACATGATAGTGTTAAAACACAAATGTGTGTGCTCAAGATGCTTCGTTATTGATATGACCGTACCATGTAATGGAGTTACAGCTGCTGACAGCAAAATACACATCCACAGCATTATCTCAATACTGTAGTTTCGTTTTGTACAAGACATCTCTTGTCAGTTGTTTTCTCCAGGGGATTTTCTCTCTTCTGCGATGTGATATTATTGTCTGGTTGAAGTCCATACACCGTACAGTAACAGTATCCAGCCTGCAAGGTCAGTCGTCATCAATCTGACTGCTCTGTGAATTCTTTTCTTAGTCAAGTGGCGTTTGTCTGTAGCGTATACCGTATATTCTAATTTTTATTTACGTAGGGCCTATACAGTATAGATATTATATTTATCGATCATAATATTAAAAATACACCTGTAAAGTATATATGTGGAGAGATATGACATCGTGAAAGAGACCTACCACAACACAACTTGAAGTTAGAAGAGTCAGAGCTACATGATTATAATATTATATGCATACAGAGAGAAACAGCGATGAGATTCTCAAATACTTTTGGTTGTTAGCGCTGGACTGAGTAGATCAATTGTGAAGACGATAGCGTAAGAGACTGCCAGTACACAACCTTATTGAACAAGTGTAAGTGTAAAACAGCTTTTTACTCAAAAATGCCACCTACTAGCTACCATCACCACGGAAAAAAATGTATTTCTATAATAATACATATATGCAATAGATAGCATGTATTACTTCTATAATAATGCCTTAAGGACACTAATACACATAAGGTTCCCCTCCAGTTTGAAATGGTCAAAGGCGATTTTTTAATTTTCAAGTCCTAAATTGATATAATATTATTAAAATTAATATATAGTTTAATACCCACCAAATAATGTATAAATTGCTAAAATTAGTACACAAATATTACATAATCTAACAATGATAGCTATAGGAAAGTTTCTATTCCGTTCAGTAACATGTTCACATGCACAAGCAGAGGTTAATATTTAGTGGTTCCTAGTCAGATTCCTGACTTTCAGTTTTCCTTTGTTTCTATTCTCTCATGCTTGCATGCATGATTTTATAGAATGTTTGTGGCTAAGCAAACTAATAAGGAAACTGATAGTAAATCTAAGAAAATGAAGTTGTATGTTCATCACTTCACAATAAGAATTATTTAGTTCCTATAATTACTTTAGCCATGTATACAAATTAAAACATTCTGCAGGATCATGAAATCATAGTATATGTACATAATAATAATTATAATAATTATATATGTATATTGTATATACAATTATACTGAATTAGCTGTTTTGCTACTATGAAATCCGAGCCATCAGTCTACAGAAAGCTTACTTGTCTAATGACTGAATATGTATGCGTACGTGTATATAATTATTTACTTGAGATATTATAGTAGAAGTAAACATTAAGTTAACAATTAGTTGGGATTCAGTGACAGTGGCCAAGATATCTGCAGCAAAGACACCAATGTTGGAAACGGGAAGATGTTTGAAAAAACAAGCTCATTGCTCTAAGGGCTAATCCACACATTTTAATTTGTATTAATTGCTAACTCAATTAATGACCCAGAAGTTGATATTCTATATACTCATAACCATGGCCAGTTTTTGCTAACATTAATTTTATTGTTTATTAAAGCAGTTCAGCAATTTGTAAATGGCATTACCATACTCAAACCCAAAAAGATTCTGTCCTAATTCTACCTTGTCCTCTTCGTACACAGGAGCAATGTCCTTGATCATAAGATCTGGGTAGTATTGATTATAATAATAGTCCAATATATATGCTGCCTTATTATGTAAATTAACCATTGGAGTGGTGATGTCACATACTAAAAGATAAGAATACAAACCTACTCTTCTACACCTCAATTCAGTATGTTGACATGTAATCAACTAACATCATTGGTTGGAATAACAACCTTTTTGTTGACTATTAATAAACCACAAGGAAGTGTACTAAATGTGTAATCTTTTCAGGTTTCATTTAGAGGGAGATATTGACTCCTCATTTTAGTAGCTTCACGTATAAAATAGTCAAATTATATATGAGTATTTAAATGATCGAAAATTTCTTCCTCAATTTTCACATATTGCCATCGCTTTATTGTTTTGATGTACCATGAGATGTTAATATAGCTCAAGTGTAGCTTTGTGTTACCCTCCTGCCACATCACAAACACTGACTGTAAGTCTGTATAGTACTAAAGGTAATTAATTTTCACACTAAATATGCAGTTTATTAATGAGGATGTGATCAGGCTATTTAGCCATGTTTGGTCTTATGTCATAACAAACATCACTAATACATGTGATAATGATAATGTTCACAATAGACTGTTGCTTTGTGATTTAAGACAATTGACAATAGTTATTGATTTATGTGAATATCTTTACATATTACAGGGTGTAAGTTTTATATTCACTTGTTATGTATACTTCTGGTACAATTTAGAGGTTAATACAATGATAGAGATGAGTACATGAGATGAATGGATGCTGATGAATGGATGGTTGAATGAATGGCATTGTGCATAGTTATATAGTGTGTGTGTATATATACTTTTCTTCTCAGTAATGAATATTGACACCTATGATCACCATAAATAGTGAAGTTTCTCAGTTATTTGAAATATATTATATGTTGTGTATATGGCCTACCTTAGCTATTAAAGGATAATAATATTGTTGGAAAATTCTGTCTGTAACCAAACATTTGAATCATGAACCTATGCAACATGGTACATACCAGAACAATGCATAGTAGCTATTATAATTATTAATAATCAAATAATTATTATTTCATAGTAACATACTATATCCCTGTATATTACCTTGCATCACATGATTAATTTAATTACAAATAATGTGTATTTACTATATATGTGACCCCATAATGAAAATCTGTTGCTGTCAATTTTTTACTGGTGGGTGATTACCCAAATAGTATATATATATACTATTACCTTGTGTGTTGTGACCTCACAGCTATAGAGTGCAATAAATTAATGATTTATTTATGTATGTCACTATTTAATCAGGATAGCAACTATGGTGTAAATTGGGATGGACCATTGACTACCGAGGAAGACGAGCAGTGATAGTTCCAGAAATTGGTTGTCCACTATCAGATGCAGACTACAGCTTACTACAGGAAACTATTCCACAAGATGTATCAACTGATGGTTCATATGGCATTGACACATACATGAGGGTATGCTCCTTTGTTTAAAGTAGCATTAAACATTACTAATACTGCAATTTGAAATTGAATCTGTACTCAACACTGCATAAAGTAAACAATTTATGATTACAACATGAATTTGAATTTGATTATAGAAAACACCAGTTACACCCTACCAAAACCTATATATCCCTTCAAACTTAAAATCATTTTTTTGTCAAACTTGTCTGCATTATTGTGGTAGAATGATGGGATCCTCAAAGTAAGATCACAGTGGCCAATGTCTCTCCAGAGTCATGAAGAAACTGGATTTTTGCTGTGCTACAAAGGCCATCCCACACGTTTAGTTAATATCTGCAAGTGCTCAAATGCTGATGCGCTTTATGTTCATTCAACTCTTACATTATGTATGTACTAATAACACCTCACGATGATAGGGTACCACCTCATGACGAAGTAATACACCTCACAATAAGTAGTGCCACCTCACCACTATCTCATGACGAAGTACCACTACTTCATGACGAGTTAGTACCACCTCATGATAGAGTACCACTACCTCATGACAAACAGTATACCATTGATAATTTTGACACTAACCCCCCCCCCCCCCCCCATCATAATAATTAGGAATAACTGGAAGTGTTGTCAAAGCTAAATTAATTTTGTTTCAAGTGATTGCTATATATAGGTAATTGTGTAATATTAATATAATTATATATTAATGTGTTTTGTTCTGGTTATCTACTGTGAATACAACTGTGTTTACAACCCAGACATTTGACCATCTTGGGAGTATTCCATGACTTGTAATCCTATAGGTAATCCAAAACCTGATAGTGTGCTGTTAAACAAAACATGATGATCATAGATGTTTTACATTACACAATGGTGCAAGTTTGGTCTTTGCTCCATGAACTTGTAGCAAAATAAGGTAATTAATAATTATCCACATCAAGGTACTTAGCTACATGTAGTTTATAATTTTAGAGTTTACAATGTGATAGCAATAACATTTTCTATATGGATGCAAGATGTTAATTTATCCATGCACATTGGTGTGAATTATTGATTAGAAGTTGGTATGTAGGTGGGAGTTATTGATTAGAGGTTGTTAGTGACTTGCACTTGATAATTGACAACATGCAAGGTCACATGCTTACATGTATTCTCATAGAATAATAGTGGTGTAGTAATAGGTTAATTTCAGGGTTATATAAACATGTCTTCTCAAGCTGTTCACAAATCACTCCCTGACATCATACTAGTTACATGTGTACATGATCATATTGTTCTTTCTCTAGGCAAAGGCTGATGAAACTGAGAACATTATTTATACAACATAGGTTAGTTAGTTTATGACTGGTTAATAGACATTAACTAATTGATTGTAGTTATACATTCCTCCTGATTAACACCATCCTTGTCCACTAGACATTCATTATGTTAAAGTAGTAGAACAGATTACTATCTCATAATTACAGAAGACCTCTTTCAATAAGAGAACTATGACTGATGTGATGACATTTACCATGCATGACTAGCCCATGTCTGTTGTAGATTCTTTGTACCATTGTGGCTTATTAATTAATTAACATTAATCAAATATTATGATAATAAGAAAAAGGCATAAACTATAAATACATGTAAATATAAACAATTACATATTTTATAGGATCACACAGAGATGTTAATATAGTTAACATTTTCCATGCTGTCCTAATTTGTTGTACATGTTGTGGTTCATTAACTGTTGACGGGTTGGATTGTAGGATCCACATCACCGTAAATGAAAGGCAGGTATAGTAGTATTTGAATGTACTGTAGTGTCCACAGTATTGAGCTAGTATATAATTAGAAGAATGCTGTTTAATAATAAATAATTATATTGATCACACAGTATATCTTATAATTATATTATATTGTAATTATTGTACAAACATGTATACAAGGGGTAACTAGGATTTTGGAAGGGAGGAGGCATTGATCCAATTTGGAACTTACCCAAGTCTCGTTTGATGTTTTATTCCAGCACCACACATACATTATATATATAATTATTATAATTATGTATATAATTATATATATATAATCATTTTAAAAATAAAAATCAATAATTTTATTTTACTTACTTTTCCTATTACTTACTTTTGAATAATAGGTTTGTTAAAATTTTGCTATTCTTGGAAAGAAACATGTGATAACAGCACTGTAGCTCCACTAGACCTTTTCTTACAAGCTTTATCGAGCCATAATTATAAATGCACTAGTAATATTCACCACCCACTATAATCAGGGGGTGTGGTAAATGAGCTAGAGGAAGTACCTCACATAAAAGCGAGAAGGCATTTGCCTCCTCTGTCTCAACATAGTTACGACACTGGTATATATATAGAAAGTGTTATAAAATAATAATGAAACACAACACTCACATTTTCACAATACATGTCATCATTCAGATTGTGTACGTACATGAATTATTAAATGTATATTATACTTTCATATAGAAATACATATATTGATTACTCACTTCGTCATTACTCTTATTTTCATTGCTAGTAGTATCATCATAATACATTACTGTAACTATACAAGTAAAGTCACTGTCATGAAATCAAGGAATATTATGTAATTATATAATTATACTCACCTGATGGTTTTCAATGTTTTCTTTTGCCTTTAATTACCACCAAAACAATCACTAATACTAATTTATACTAATTTATAACAATCATTAAGTGTTAATAACAACTTAATAAACTCACCAATAATAATTATCACAATAACTATAACAGTCACAATTATAACTATTATTGTTAAATATAATGAATATTCATAAGTGATTGCATATCGTACCTTCTTGTCTACCAATAGTTGGAGATTCAAGAGGTGTTCATGACATTGTCATGCTTGTCTGTGATAATGATGAGGATGATAATGATGGTGATGATGATAATGATGATGACGACATGATTGGAGGAGACAGTCCATCAACGCTTTGTTGTATTAACTGATAAGCTGGCTGGTTGCTGATAACACCATCATGTTCAATATCATAAAATGATATGTTATAATCACTAGTATAAATTCCATCTATACACTTTGTAACATTCTGGCTACCCAAAGACCTAGTGATATTGAGTTGACCATTACATTCAGTCTTTGTACACAGGTATTCAATGGAACATCCTAATGACTGACTTCCTTCAACAAATATACTTGTGAAACAAACTAGTCCTGTTGTGGAGTCTTGTACAACTACATCTCCTCTTTGTACATCAAATGTACCTGTGTATATACTCATTCTTTATTATTTGAAATATGTTATTATACTCACTTATATTGTTTTGAAAATTGGAAACAACTTCCAATCCAGACTCGTATATCAAAACTATAATGACACTCCATTTTGTATTATCATTCAGAAACCCAACATTAATCTCTCCTGTTATTACTGGTGAATATTGTGTTATAATACCTGTTCTGTTATACACACAAGATCCTGATTCATCACTCAGTTCAGTAATACATACATATATTCCACTAGGTTGTGGATTCATGAGAATAGTATCCTATTGTAATAATGTGGTTAAGAACATAGACTTTGTTATTGTTGTTCAGTCAGATAGTCTTCTATGTGTTATTAGTTTATTATAATTGTCATTGTATCTCACAATGTCTTCAGATGATTGTCTCTTTCTTATAATTTCATTGTACATTTACAGTATTGTGTCTAGTCAGTTTAATTTCATGTTGCTACATGTATATAAGCAGTCTAAATTATATTACACATATAATAAAACTGGGTGTTGCTAAACAATTGTCAATCAGCCGATACTATACCTATAATAGTATATTAATAGAGTATCAGAGCTATTAGTATATAATGCACACTTAAGAATATTAATGCACAGTTATCTGTGTAAATGCACTAGAATATCAAGTGATATGCAATTAAATCTATAACATTCTTATTTGGTATCAATAACTCACTTTAATAGTAGCATTTATCATCCAATTACTATTTTCAAGTCTAATTCCAATATCATGATTCATTATATGTACTATAAACAATAGAATAGTAATAATTACTACAACATCTATTCAAATATAATTTACTAGTAAATTATATTTAGTACATACATTATACATAGTACCTGTTGTAATGTTTATACTAGTTTCATTTCTTTCTCCCTTCAGATCTTCACTTATAACAGCTGTTATACTGATAGTATAGGTACCAAACTCACTAACATTATATGTGTATTGAGTATCAAGTGTTCCAGTTAGTGATACTTGTTTAACAAGTTCATCTTCATTAGTGATATTAATATTATTGTGAATTCAGGTATATATGGAGTGTTCCAGTTACACTGAATAGTGTATAGTAAACTGACAACACAAGTCAAATCTACAGGGTCAGGTTTACCTATAGTGACAATTTATTCGGTCATACTTTTTTGTTATCAATTGTAGTGACATAAGTCCCATGTCATACCTTGTATAAACAATGTAGCACTACTTGTATTAAAATACCCCATCATATCAACCTGTCCTGATGCAATACATCTCACTATAGTAATATTTAGTTCAGGATTTCCTGGTATAACGAGACTTGAATCCTGTGTACCAAAACCATTCGTGATTATCCCAAGATCAGTGATAGAAGAATCAGTTGAGGAATTTCCATTCACAAGCCAATTAATGACTACTCCATTATTATCCACTGAACACTTGTACACTGCTGTCTGTTGTATAGTAATAGCTTGAGATGGAATAAATGAAAACTGAACACCTGTATGTTAGAGTTTGAGTTAACTTTTATTGGAGTACAAAATCAAGTTGCTTAAATAGTGTACAAGAATCTAGAATGTTCCATAACAAACACATGTGATAAAGAATCTAGAATGTTCTATACTAAACACATGTTAACAAAAATATAGAATGTTCTAGAGGTATACATAGTGATCAATCAACCATTAAAATAGACAATATATTGATTAACAGTTCAGAGTACATCAATCTGTCTAAAGTGGTTATACCTCAACACTGTATATATACAGCGTAAGATGACAATACTAAGAGATATTTCACATGTGTAACAAGCGTTAAAAAAAACGTATCCCTATGAATGCTTTGTGCATGGTGTGTAACATTCAGTAATCCAGGCTGACTGAAGCACAACAGCCTATTATTTTGATTATCTACTCTTCTTAACTTTGTAGGGATCTTCTAGAACCTTAGGAATATATACTTCAGATAGAACAGGGATTAGTTGCAGTTTCTACATAAGCTACAAGCAGCTTTCTTCCTACTGGTTGAGTGCATGTTTTATTATGCGTTGCACCCATTAATTGACCAAGCCCTTGGAATGATTAACTACATATACAATAGATATACACAAATGTGACACAAACAAATATATAAGCATACATCGAACCTGTGAGAAACCAATCATTGGGATGGTCCTGTCGGTTGGGCTGTAACAAGATATATGGAAAAACAAGTATCTCTAATTGCTTTATGATGACCAATAACACAGTGCCGAAAACTTGTACACTTCAGTTGCTGAAATCATGAAATCTTCGCAGGAATCTCAGTTATTAACAGTAAAAGTCCTTTTATGGAAATTCCGTTTGATATCCCCATACACAAAAACAACCTGTGTCGGATCCCTCGGCACAGAGATTCCAAATAGTGTTGCTTCAGTGTGACTGCTTTTAGTTATAATACAACTAGTTTCTCACAATTTTATTTATAGTTAAAATAATTTTACACTTACAATATTTAGTTAACTAACTAAATGTGTCAATTACTGGCAAATTTTGATTTCAGTTAGCTAGTTATAGTTATTGCTGCAGACTTGCAATTTAGTTATAGTTTAGCTAACTAAAGTCAAAATGCCTTACTAAAAGGGGTTTTAGTTATAGTTAGCTAAAACAACACTAAAATTTTCAAACAACGAACAATATGCTAATTTATGTTGAACCCACAATAAATGCCATATATACAGCTTACATAACGTATACCAGTAGGGGAGAGTAAATTATATCTATGACAATTATAATTAATTATAGAGGTGGAGCTAATACTACGATAATAATTATAATTATAGAGGTGGAGCTAATACTATGATGATTGGTATCACTTTATATTATAGCTTGCTTTCATGCTTGTGTGTTCTTTACATACCATAAATAAAGTCTGTTAAAAAAAAATCAAATAGTTTTATTGCTCAGACTCATAGCTAATCACAATTTAGAAGTTAACTCAATGATAGACATGAGTAAAGTATGATGAATGGATGAATTGATAGCTGATGAATGGATGGTTGAATCAATGGCATTATGTGTGTGTATATATAAATACTTTTCTTCTCCGTAATGAATATTGACACCTGTTGATCACCATAAATAATGAAGTTTCTATGAGTTTATTTTAATGAAAATATATTAATATGTTGTGCATATGGCCTACCTTAGCTGTAAAACAAGGACATAATAAACTATATGAAAAGATAATAGCATTGTCGTAAAATTCTTTCTGTAACCAAACATTTGAATCATGAACCTATGGAACATGGTACATACCAGAACAATGCATAGTAGCTATTATATTAATAATTATTTCATAGTAACATACTATATCCCTGTATATTATACTAACACCTTGCATAAGCCTTATGCTATAATCGTTGCATCACATGATTAATTTAAATGTAATTATAAACGTTCACAATTCTTTCCCACAACTCAACCTGTACATTCATGTACTATAAATATAGTATAAATGTGACTCCTTCTTTATCCATAATGAAAATCTGTTTTTGTCAATTTTTTTATTGGTGGGTGATTACCCAAATAGTATAGTACTATTTCCTTATGTGTTGTAACCTCACAGGATATTATGCTATAGAGTGCAATAATTACATAATATTTTTACTATGAATAACTAGAAGTGTTGTCAAGGCTAAATTGATTTTGCTTCTATACATAATATTTTGTAATTGTGTAATATCAGGAGCACATGAACCCCACCGAAGGCGGGATTCATTCACTCCTGGTAATATTAATAATATAATTATATAGTAATGCGTTTTGTTCTGGTCATCTACTGTGAATACACACAGGCAGGGTCACTGAAAGAGTAGATTGGGCCCAGGGTGAAATTTCAATTAGAGCTGCTAATAAAATAGTAGGAGAATCCCACTGCAAATGTTTTTCACCAAATTATTTGAGAGGCATACTCAATTGTTACTGTATTTTAATTAATATTTCTTCACATTTCTTGATTTACAACCCAAAGTCACCTGTTAACTGAACCTTAAATTACTGACTGACAGACATTGTACCATCAACCTTTCAAATGGTGACTGTTCATCTCCCCACCTACCATATTAAGTCTATATCTGTGTGATGTCCAAGCAAAATTTGTTTTTAACAATTTATACTTCTCAGTGGGAGATGTAGCCTTGTAACATTTGATACAGGTTGGGAATATACATAGTATTACATACATACTCCAATTCAAAATATTTTATGAACAATTGAATTCTCTACACATTTAGAAAGTAAGTTAAATTTAAACACCGATCAAGGAGTAGCTTTTCCATCTTGTTAGCAGTCTAATCTACATCCCTTTTTGCAAATGCTTGAATCATTTCATTTGAGGAAGTTTTGACCAAGTAAACTAGTAGATATAGATTTATGTCTACCTAAATTGTGAAAACAGGATATTGCATAATTAACGAAAACTTTACGTATATTTATATTTTTAGTGTGAGTCAAGATAATTTCATTAATTTGTCAATGAACTGTTACTCCATTATCTACTGAACACTTGTATACTGCCTTGTGATGTATAGTAATGTTAGCAGATAGAATAAATAAAAATTCTACATCTTTAAGTGAGAAATTGAAGATCATGTGACAATCAATAAGTTAACACAATAAAATTATTGAAAATGATATTATAACTATAACTATTAAATGATAGAGGTTGGTGATAGTGAAACTCTCAACTATCACGATATCTAATAAATACTGGAACAACAGTGAATACTATCATGATATAGTGAAACTAAAATTTAGATACAAATTCTGAATATTTTCCATTTGTTGCCACAAATGGAAATACTCAAATCTGAAACCAACCACTCCCATGCACAGTGTACCACTCTTTGAGCCCCCCAACAGAAAACACAGCAATATTCATTGCCATCTTCGCATGTTGTTGAAGGTATGTTGAGGTGAGACAATGTCAAATGCACATGCTTGTAACCACATGTCCACTATCACAAATGTAGTTTTTAGCTATTGCTGTCATGATAGTAACACTGACAATAACGATAGTCACACTATCGCCCAGCCCTATTAAATGATAAGGCTAACATAATATTACCTCCATAAACACTTCCAATAATAAGACAAATTATAGGTAATGAAATAGTTCCTTTCATCTTGTTACAAGACAAAGTAGTAAACAGCAAAGTATCATAATTATTTCATGTTCCAATTATACAATCAGAAGGATAATATTAAATAATCATGAATTTCATCGATTTACAAATACCCTGCTATATTTTAACATATGAAGTGACAGTAGATCACAATATTTCAATCAGATAACAGTATTTTCAAATAAATTAAGTACCAAATAATTATAGTAAAATCAAAAGTAAGCAAACGGACACTTTCGTGCAAAATAATTTTGATCAAATGCTTACTTTTTTCTTGTCATAATTTATTTTGTACAATTGCTACAATAAGTCAATGAAATCAGTTGATCAAGAAGATTAATACTAGTTCTTCCTGGGTAATAAATTTGATTTGTGGAAAAGTGACCTTTTAAAAATTAGGTCACATTTATTTTTAGTTAACGAATAAATTATACTGATATAATATTATGTCCAAATGATGATATAGTAAGTATATATAAACTGTGTTATCACAATCAAAGGAATATGCATATCAATTTACCACTTAGTTTTTTAGCTCTTTGGCTGGTGGCATAACAGCAGTCTCACAAAACCAGCTCCTCTCTTCAAAACAAGGTATAATATTCCTATAGTATGTTCCAGATTTCTGGTAGATGTTACTAACTTTTTAAAAATGGATAAACATTGATATTCACTGTTATTTTCATGTAACAAACAAAGAATTTGCATCTATGGGTTACTTAACAGCTCTTCTTTACAGCAAAATAAGTTGAATCTTGAACCCTGTAAAGTTAAGAGTGCAACTACGTGCCTCCGCCTCTTTCCGGCTTGTCAAACTACAATCCAAGATGCATTTTGTGCTAACTGCATTTCTCTTTACATTAGCGCTATCCAATTCAGATAATAAACAGCGAAAATGTTTTTAAACTTTCAGGTATCCAGTTCTCATTTATTCCTTCTCCTGTTATTGTAATACACCAAGTTGCAGTATACTACTGTTCAGTTAATCATACTGGAGTTTCAATACTATGGATTGTTAATAACACTGCATCAACTGATTCAAGTATCACCGAAAAGGGTATAATCACACACGGAGCTGCTGAAATGGATTCAAGCATCAGTATTCCTGGTGTGCCAGAGTTCAACAATACAATTATATTTTGCATTGCCTCAGGAACTGTTAATGAGGAGTCATTTTTTGACACCAGAAATGCAACACTATTAATACAAGGTTAAACTTTTATATACAGCATATAGCACATAAAATGTAGTTATAGTAACAGACCCTTCTTTCATTTGGTCAATTGGGCCAGGTATATATCTTGCCTATGACATCACGTAACATCTGGAGGCAATATAACCATAGCTATAGACTCACTGTAAAAAATAATAGGTTATTTTAACCTTCAATTGGTTACAGGAGTTTCAATGCAATCAGATTTTACTCCATGCTGATCTATATATTTTCTGTTAGGTAATATTTACAAGTCATGCATAGTTCATTTGATTGTGATCTATATATTCACTATTATAAAGTACATGTCATAATAAGACATATAGTAACAAACAATGTAGTTATATACATAGTATAGTATTGTGCAGGTACAACCTGTGGTGTATTATTAGTATTCCAATTCCAACATCTGCAAAAACAACAGATGTTACTATATAGCTCATTCTAGAGTAATTAATTAACATAAATATGTACATGAATTTGTACACAAATAACTTGTGATGTACTCCACAAATATTTGAAAAGTCAGCACATATAATGCCTTTAACTAAACTTGAGAACATCTCCATCCCTAAAGTGCTGGCTACATACTCTGGTGTAGTCATTAATATAGCTCCAATGCTTTGCAGTCTAACCTCCAGTTTACTTGGAAGTCTGTGTAGGGTTTAACGTTCTGATATTACTTAGAAATAAATGGTCAAACATTATAAATTTTGTATTGCAGTCTATGGAGCACTCAATTTTTATTGCTTCCAGATGTTTATGATGACACTACTATATATTTAGCGTCTATTATAACTAATATTACAAATTCATTCAAACATTATTTGTATTTAATTTCTTGAGTTGACAACATTATTTAATTATTATTCTTACTACTACAGGACTACTTTCTAATGTTGGTGACCTAATATGTACAACAATCAATGTGTGTTGCTTTGTGTGCTCTTGGGCTATTCCATATAGTTTACCAGAAGTACCAATATTGGGGTTTAATGTCAATATTACGTCTGAGAAGATCACTTTATTGCACACTAATAGCACTGAATTATCCTACTGTCCTAGTGATTTTGGGACATACAATATCAGTGTTGCTGGCTTGAATGATGGAGGAGAAGGACTAACAGATAGTACACAGATTATACTACCATCAAGTACGTCATTGTATAAATAATATGTGTAACATTATAATTAGATGTACAATATTCATATGACAATTGTTTATTTAACAGTGTTATTGAGTAATGTGCAGGTTAATATCGAGAAAGAAAACATTAACCAATGGATTTTACATATAACTATTCAGGTATATTATGTAATCCATGTGATAATTATTACCGTAACTACTGCCATAAATGGTAATTCATTTATAACTTCACATTGATGTTGTTTTGATAATGAATTATAAGCCAGCAGGAATAATTTTTTAAAATAAACTTTACATCTTCATTTGATTATTGCAGAATGTATCAGTCTGTGTAGATGTTCAGTTTAATGCTTCACTTGTGGCATTATTAATCTCAACTACAAATCCCATGGTTACAAAGATTGTAGATATTCCTTTGTTGATAGTTAATCATACAATCCAAACATCAATGGTGATATCAATTGAGGACAACAAAGAATGGGAAGCTACTGTATGTTTGCAGTATGATTCAGAACTCATCATGCACTCTGAAACTATCATTTTAAGTGAGTTGGACTAAATAAGAAGTTTATATGAGATACAGTATGTCAATCTTTCACAAGACAGTAAAGGAGGTGTATGTTTTCATTGTGGTTTAGTAGATGGTAGTCAAGCAAGTGGATGTTTTGTGATATTTCAATCTGAAAATACTACATGGAATACCAGCATTATAATTCTACGATCTTGTTTCATATGTTTGAATAATACCCAGTGTATCACTAATGTCATTGAAGGGACATATTCTGCTCGATTCTATTTAATTGAAAATGATGGTCAGATATCAACAAATGGTTCACACAAAATTATACAAATCATTTTAATAAATAATTATGTGACAAATATACCAACCATATCAGCAACTACCACTATGCCTGTAGGTAAGCTTGATATAGTAGAACTAGGTATGTATATATGTATAAAGTAGATGTATTAGTGTTTGCAGGTAATACAACTGATAATCAAGTTTATACAACTGTTCAGTTTCCAAGTATTGTAAATACTAGGTCAGATAACCATCTGGTTATCATAGGAGGTATGTATATATAACATATCTTTTATGATATCAACAGAATCACTATTATTGACTGGTTATGTACATTATTGTTCTTTTAGGATTGGCTTCATTGTTATTAGTACTTACAATAGGAATACTCATTGGTATTTTGACAATTTATAAGAGAAAACGTGGAAACACTGATAATCAATCCACTAACTTACATGGTAATTTGAATGGACCATCTTTAATAATGTATTCACATATAATTCAATATTCATATTGCATTTAATTATTGTAGTCACTGGTGTTCCAAACTTTGAGTTACACAATGCAAATGAAACCATGCCACCACTATATGATGCCCCTCTACATTACCAGAATTTACCAATAAATTCAATTGAGAATGTGAATATGAAACAAAGTCCAGCATATGATATAGTGAAGAAGATTCGTCAGTACTAATAATAATTCTCTATATTGCACATTATCTGTATAATTAATTTTTATTAAATATGCATGGCTTAATCATTATAATAATTTTATAGTTTATATAAATTATAATTATAATTGTATAATTTTGTATTTTTCTTGTTTGTAAAATTTTGAAAGCAATAAATATGCATACTACATTAAAGTGAAGTATAAATGGTACAAAATTACAAACAATTTACATACACTTGGGTAACACTATATTGAAATAACAAATATTCATATTAAAGGTTTTATGTAACATGCTGCATACTCCAGGAGCAGGTATTTAGTTGACACAATGTCAGTTATCCTAAATATGTGCTATCTTGAATATCGTTATTTCTATATAGTAATTGAGGCAAAAGCTGTACTAATATTTACAATGACAAATGTGTATGTCATACTATGTGTAGATTGACAACTTCAGTAACAGAAAATTAAATACACATCTTGTAAAACATTAGTTGATAATCAACTTATATTTCCAACTTGACAGGAGGACAGATAGTATTGGACATTATCAGTCTTTGTTATTAGAACTAGTATTGTAAATACTAGGTCAGATAACCACCTGTTATCATAGGAGGTGTGCATAACATATCATTTATGATATCAACATAATCACTATTACTGTCTAGCTTATGTACATTACTTCTCTCAGGTACTCTTTTAGGATTAGTATTGTGAAGCAACTGATATCCAATATAATTTCATTTCCCATCATTACCACATATCACACACACATCACAAATCAAACATACATAAACACAAAAAAAAACGAATTTATCTGCTGTTAAAGAGAACATTTAGAGCAGATTAAACAAAGATATGTAAAAAAATAATTATAATAAAAGCCTATAAGTTTGATATTTTTACCAAATAGGGTTTGTTATATGAAGCAACAGCAACTATATACATGTATTTGAATAAAAGCATATATCTAATCATTCTGGGTTCATCAACTACAAGAGACTTTTGAGGTAGTGTGATGTCTTCAAATTCATACTACTTGCAAAGAATTTCTGTTATAATCACTCCATTAGGAACATGTTCAAATTTACTGGACATTCACCAGATTTATCATCCAGCATGACTGGCTGTTTCCACATCATTACACAAGAGTGAAATTCATTCTTCAATAGAGAACTGCATCACAAATGTTAGCCTAATTAAATTTACATTCATTAATTGTTTAACAAGTGTATATAGAACAAGTGTATATAGAGAAAAAAAAACATCCCTGATTGCTTTACAAATTTATAAAAGTATCCCTATGACTGCTTTGTGGTGTCCAGCATTCAGTAATCATGGCTGACTATCAAGCATGAAAGACAGCAGCTTATTATAGTTATTATTTTGATTATCTACTCTGCTGACCTTTCAAAGGACCTTGTAGAACTTTAGGAATATATGTCAGGCAGAATAGCTAGCTATTAGTTCCAGTTTCTACACAGCTTTCTTTCTGCAAGGTGTGTAGAGCTTGATCGCGCGTTCTTTTACGCGCCACGCCCATTAATTGACCGAGCCCCCCCGGGAATGATGTAACTTCCTTAACTACGTATACAACGCATACTCGCGTAGGTGACACAAACATATATATATATATATATATAAACATACATCGAATCCGTGGGAAAGCAATCATAGGGATGGCCCTGCGGGCCATAAAAATTACTTACATTTAAGCAGAGATTTTTTTTACAAGGAAGAATCTTTGTCCACAAAAGATCATGGGACACTCCATGACTATGGTATTGAAACCAAGTAGACTGGATTGGTGCCAAGGTTTCAATTATGAGAATGCTGAGATTTACATATAAATTAGCTTTCATCCTCAAGAGAGTGTATTGATTTAGTATGAACAGTATCATTCAATCATTGAGGAAACAATGGTTTTCACTATTATAAACATTCAGTTTAGTAGTCTATATAATCTATGGTCTAGGGTCTTTTGTCATTACGGTAAGTTGATGTAGCAATCTTCCATACCTACTGTTCTTTGTGGAAAACTATTATTTTATTTCCCAGAGCTCCTACTGTCATTCTGGGCTTACTTCCTGGTTTTTAATGATATTAATTTGACCATGTCCATGGTAACATCCTCTCCCTAATGGCATGGCATGTCATCACTATCATATCAGCCATTTCACATAATTAATTATCTTAGTCCAATGTGAATAGCACATCAAAGGTTAAAAAATAAAGAATTTACATAGCATACAAAATATGCTAAGTATGGCATGATTGGCATTAAAATAATTATGACATCATACTCCAATTTGATTTAGTTATATAAACAATAATTTATTTGCTGTCAAAATAATATGCACAAGTATTTCGTGCACACCATTAGTCAGGTATCAAAAAGTAAGTCAGGCTAGCATGGACTAGATCTACATGTGGCCTGTTTTTGTTTGATTTGTTGTTTAGAACTGATGTTTAAAGAGTTTGTATTATAATTTGTCTATTACGATCATCATATTGATTCATATCTATGAATACCTAACTGTCATAATGCTTTCACTTTATATATACACTGCATACTGTAAAGCAGTTGAAACGTCTCCCTTTATGTGATAAAAAATGTTTCATGAATAGTGATAATTACAATGATAATGTGGCCTATATAGTACTTTCAAACATACTCAAATATGAATGTGATATACCTACATGTGACATCATTAACCCTCACCACGTAGGTGGAGCAGAGGGCACTGTAGTTATATTTTCTATGTGGTTGTTTACCAAAATTTCGGGACAAATAACAACATTAGGATGTTGATCAAGCTACCAACAGACTTGAAATTATACAAGGATCAAAATAAAAATGATTGCCATTTCACTACTTTCAAAAGAGTACATGGAAACACAACTCATCTTGTTTGAAGGGCTATTGCTGTCAAATCACAGCTCAAAATCAAGTGCAATTAAAATAGTGCTACTGCAACATCAAGGTGGCTCAAAGCTTCTGTTATGCAGTCGCTATCTAGCTCCTTCCCTTTCATTTCATGCACGTGATTGAAGTCGTTTTCTACGAACTGCACTTATTATTCTAGTACTTTTGGTAGGACTGGAGTGTAAGTTGTAACACACATATTTGGAAATGAGATATTGACTTATGTACAATAGAAGATATTTTCCAATAAGTGAACTATTTGATGTGATTTATATTTTACTCTAATTGACTAATTATTACTGTGTGGTTACAAATTCAAAGAATTTATGATTACAAGAATTCTTGAACAACGAATGTCTTGCCTTACGCTGATAGCGTCTTTGTGGCTTATAAAAATTTACCAATTCAAAGATTTAATATCAGTGGGTGAAAATATAGCAATTACATACATGTATGTTTGTTAGGATCACACAGACATGTTAATAGTTAAAGTTTTCCATGCTGACCGGATTTAGTTCAATCAGTTGTTGTTGAGGTTCATTAACTGTTGATGATTCTAGTATCGTCATGAGTTATGATTTTCTAATGACATCATATGATTCATATCTATGAATAACTAACTGTCATAATACTTTCACTTTATATACAATACTGCATACTGTAAAACAGTTGCAAACGTCTCCCTTTATGTGATATAAATGTTTCATGAATAGTGATAATTACAATGATAATGTGGCATAGTACTTTCAAACATACTCTCAAATATGAATGTGATATACCTACACGTGACATCATTAACCCTAACCATGGGGAACAGAGGGCACTGTAATTATATTTCCTGTCAGTATGTCATTTACCAACATTTCTGGACATATAACAACATTAGGATGTTGATCGAGCTACCAACAGACTTGAAATTATACAAGGATCAAAATAAAAGATAGGCTTTTCTAAAATCTTTGAATTATGAAGTTATGACAACTCATGATTGCTGTTTCACTACTTTCAAAAGAGTACATGGAAACACAACTCATCATGTTTGAAGGCACGTAATTGAAGCCGTTTTCTACGAACTGCACTTATTATTCTAGTACTCTTAGTATATAGGACTGGAGTGTAAGTTTAACACACATATTTGGAAATAAGATATAGATTATGCTGAAGTATTATGGCAACATGTTCCTACCTTGAAACAAACAGGAATTAATTTATGTAGAATAGAAGACCTCTCCCAATAAGTAAACTATGACTGATGAGATCTAATATTTTAAGCTAATTGACTAATTGTTACTGTGTGGTTATGCATATAAATTCAAACAATTTATGATTACAAAAATTCTTGAACAATGAATGACTTGCCTACGCCAATAGCTTCTTTGTACTATTATGGCTTATAAACATTATTAATTCAAAGATTATATACATATATAAAGGAATTACATATCTTTATTACAATCACACAGACATGTTAAAGCTTTCCATGCTGACCTGGTTTAATTCAATCAACTGTTGGGGGTACAAGCTGAGGTTCATTAACTGTTGACGATTCTAGCACCATCTTGAGTGTCCCCCAAGTGAATGGATGAAGTTGTTCTGTCTGCCATAAGTGAATAACATCTGCAAATGCATGATTTTCATTACTTGGATGATTCTCCTTTATTTCTTCCATTTGAGGTGGAGTGATTGCTAAAGCTGATCCAAACTCGTACCACTTGTTAGGAATCTGAGACACAATGTGGTCCATCAGAAACTTGTATGTTAATTGAGGATTATGATCATCTGTATAACAATAATTATATGAAGTAATGAAGTGAACAGTAACAATTATCCTCACTTGTTTCAGGAGATGATATTTGTCCTGAAAGAGTTATAGACTGCTCATTTTGTGTTTGGTGTTTTGAATTCAGGGGCAAAGTGGAATATCCCTCCATAGCTGACTGATGTTGAGGTGTTGTGAAATCAGTATGAGGATGCTGAAGTTTACCATAACCTTCACTATTAAGAGACTGCATCGACTTAGCATGAACATCATGATTCAATTTACAATACTCTTCTCCGGATCCATCAACTTGTGCATTATTCATAATTAGAGGGTTAGATGGACCAATAGTTGAATACTGTTGTTCCTGAGGTTGATTATGTACTACCTCATTGTAGGTTACTGGATTAAGTTCTATAGGAAGTGGTGCTATAGGAGCATCTGGTTGTACTGTAGTATCCACATCAGTGTAATTGGAGGGCAATGGCTTCATTTCCATAGGAGATGAAGGTGTATGAGCATTTGAATGTACTGTAGAGTCTATAAAAGTGTACGGAGTAGTGTAAGTGACCTAGTAAAAAAATTATAAGAATGCTTTTTAATATAAACTGTAGTTACTGTACTATATCAGAGAGTATGATAGTATTCTCTATGTACATGTATGTTGACCACACAGTATATTTTTCACTTAATAGACATGAAACATAACAATCAGAAATACATTTTAGCAATACATACACTGTACCATTGTATAAATCTACAATTATAATGAATGCACTCGTAGTGCAGAACCCTCGCCACAAGTGTGATTTGGGAAACAAGAATGATTCAGTCACTGACAAGAAATAACTGTGCACAGACAATATTTGACTGTAATAATAATTATTACAATTATTATATTGAGATTATATTATATTTGTGTGTGTGCTTTACACTTACACTCCAAGTCTACGAAGCGCAGTGTTAAAATCAAGACTTAAAAACAGGCATGGATGAAATCAAATGGGTGGAGCTAGAAATTGACAGTCATTGCAGAAATCTTAGAGCCAGCTCAAAATTGTAGCAACCACTACTTCAATTGTACTTCATTTCAAGCTGCGAACCAACACTGATAGGCTTCAAGCAAGATGAGTTGTGTTTCAATGAACTCATTTGCTACCAGACGTCTTCTAAACGTTGTGAAACGGTGCGTGAGATACAAAAATTGTCATAGCTTTAAAACAGAAAGGTTTTAGCAAAAGCCTGTTGTTACTTTGGATTCTTGTATGATTTGACTTCTGCTGGTAGTATTTTCAAAGTGCTATTGTTCATAAGTTTGCTGAAATTTTGCTGACAAGACAGAACGATTACAGTAACCCTTTGCTCCTCCTATGCAGGGGCAAGGGTTAATAATTTATATGTACATGTAGTACATGTGTATTATACATTATATATTAATTAAGCATAAGAATGCCAGTTACTACCTGATTTGCATCTTACATTAGAGTTTAACTACTAAGATACTACACAACTACCATACCTAAATCAATACTTATTGAAATGTACAATTACAGCTAACTAAACAAGTGTATATACAGAAAAAAACATCCCTATGATTGCTTTACAAATTTAAGTGAAGATAAAAGTATCCTTATGACTGCTTTGTGGTGTCCAGCATTCAGTAATCATGGCTGACTTTATCAAGCATGAAAGACAACAGCTTATTAAAGTTGATTATATACTCTCCTGACCTTTCAAAGGACCTTGTAGAACTTTAGGAATATATTTCAGGCAGAACAGCTAGCTATTAGTTCCAGTTTCTATGTAAGCTCAACAGCTTTCTTTCTGCTGGTTTGTAAAGCTTGATCGCGCGTTCTTTTACGCGCCACGCCCATTAATTGACCGAGCCCCCGGGAATGATGTAACTTCCTTAACTACGTATACAACGCATACTCACGTAGGTGACACAAACATATATATATATATATATAAACATACATCGAACCCGTGGGAAAGCAATCATAGGGATGGCCCTACGGGCCATAATAAATATTCATCACTCACTTCGTCATTAATAGTATCATCATGGATCGGTACTGTATGAGTAAAATCACTGTCATATGAAATCAAGAATAATTATTATATAATTATACTCACCTAAATGTTTTCTTTTGAATTTAATTATCATAATAACAATCACTAATATGAATTTATAACAATCATTAAGTGTTATTAATAACTTAATAAACTCACCAATAATTATTATCCCCACAGTTATTGTAACTATGATTATAACAATCACTATTAATGTCAATGATCCACCATCTGTTATTATTAATAAATATAATTAATATAGTGATTGTTATACATATCATACCTTTTTGTCTATCAATAGTTGGAGATTCAGTAGGTGTTGATGACATTATCATGCTTGTTAGTGATAATGATGGTGATGATGGTAATGGTGATGATGAGATGATTAAAGGAGATAATCCATCAATACTATGTTGTATTAACTGATAAGCTGGCTGGTTGCTGATAACACCATCATGTTCAATATCATAAAATGATATGTTATAGTCACACACACAAATTCCATCTGTACACTTTGTAACATTCTGGCTACCCAAAGACCTATTGATATTGAGTTGACCATTATATTCAGTTCTTGTACACAGGTATTCAATGGAACATCCTAATGACTGACTTCCTTCAACAAATATACATGTGAAACAAACTCGTCCGGTTGTGGAGTCCTGTACAACTACATCTCCTCTTTGTACATCAAATGTACCTGTGTATATAGTCATTCTTTAATATTTGAAATATGTCATTATACTCACTTATATTCTTTTGAAAAATAGAAACAACTTCCAATCCAGACTTGTATATCAAAACTATAATGACACTCCACTTCTTATTATCATTTAGAAACCCAACATTAATCTCTCCTGTTATTACTGGTGAATATTGTGTTATAATACCTGTTCTGTTATACACACAAGATCCTGATTCATCACTCAGTTTAGTAATACATATATATATTCCACTAGGTTGTGGATTCATGAGAATAGTATCCTATAATAGTATATTAATAGAGTATCAGAGCTATTAGTATCAGTGACTCACTCTTATAATTGTGTTTATAATCCAATTACCATTTTCAATTCTAATTCCAATATCATGATTCATTATATTTACTGTAAACAAAAGAAAATTAATTATTATAACAACATCTGTTCAATTTACCTGTTTCAATATTTATACTCGTTTCATTTCTTTCTCCCTCCAGATCTTCACTTATAACAGCTGTTATACTGATAGTATAGGTACCAAACTCACTAACATTATATGTGTATTGAGTATCAAGTGTTCCAGTTAGTGATACTTGTTTAACAAGTTCTTCTTCATTAGTGATATTAATATTATATTTTGATATTGTGAATTCAGGTAGAGTATATGGAGTGTTCCAGTTACACTGAATAGTGTATAGTAAACTGATAACACAAGTCAAATCTACAGAATCAGGTTTACCTACAGTGATAATTTATTCAGTCATAATTATCAATTATATATATTGACACAAGTCACATGAGATACCTTGTATAAACAATGTAGCACAGCTTCTATTAGAATACCATACCATATCAACCAGTCCTGATGCAATACATGTCACTATAGTATTATTCAGTTCAGGATTTCCTGGTATAGTGAGACTTGAATCTGGTGTGGCAAGACCATATGTGATTATCCCAAGATCAGTGATAGAAGAATCCGTTGAGGAATTTTCATTCACATTCCAATGAATTGATACTCCATTATTATCCACTGAACACTTGTACACTGCTGTCTGGTGTATAGCAATAGCTTGAGATGGAATAAATGAGAACTGAACACCTAACATATAAGGGAGAAAGGAAGACCATGTGACATCAATAAGTTAACATGATAAAATTATTGAAAATGATATTACAACTATCTATTAAATGATAACATACTAATACCTCCGCAAAAACTGCCAAGACAGAGTATATATAACACAACATTTACTTCCATTTTGTTACAAGAGATAGTTAGTAAATAGTATGATGTTTCACATTCCAATTATTCATGATACGGTACATAATGATATTCAACCATCATGAATTTAATTAACTAATTATGCATTATGGTGCATGTATTCATTTATAAATAGCCTACACTAACATGTCGTTGACAGTAAATCACAATATTTCAATCAGATAAACATTATGTTATACATAAATACTGAACTACGTGTACACGTGAATCTAATCAGTGTGTTATACATGTACATGAATACTGAACTACATGTACACGTGAATCTAATCAGTGTGTTATACATGTACATGAATACTGAACTACATGTACATGTGAACCTAATCAGTGTGTTATACATGTACATGAATACTGAACTACATGTACATGTGAACCTAATCAGTGTGTTATACATGTACAATGAATACTGAATTACATGTACACGTGAACCTACTGTAATCAGTGTGTTATACATGTACATGAATACTGAACTACATGTACACGTGAATCTAATCAGTGTGTTATACATGTACATGAATACTGAACTACATGTACATGTGAACCTAATCAGTGTGTTATACATGTACATGAATACTGAACTACATGTACACGTGAATCTAATCAGTGTGTTATACATGTACATGAATACTGAACTACATGTACATGTGAACCTAATCAGTGTGTTATACATGTACATGAATACTGAACTACATGTACATGTGAACCTAATCAGTGTGTTATACATGTACATGAATACTGAACTAAAAACAGAAACAAGACCTTTGGTTCGAAAGTTCTAACAATTGCCTGGTAACATAGAAAAACAATTTAGCAGATAGCTCACACTTTTAGACAACCATTAACTACTTACTACTCAAAAGAAGCCGGCGACATTGCATGCACATACAAAACATGCAGTATGTTATCTTGGTTAATCGATAAAACACAAAAACAGACAAAGATATGCAATAGCTATATACTAGAGCCTTCATCACAGGTTTTCTTCTAGAACATACAATTAACACAATAAAATAATGTTTCAGCCTGGAGGCCTTCTTCAGCTAGATCATTCCAGTTGCATGACAAAGGCCTCCAGGCCCATGATGAATACTGAAAACACAATAAAGAACCTTTATGGAATTATACTAGACATCTCCCTAGTTTAGAGGGTAGAGCCTGGTTACATGAGACTAGCCTGACAGTAATGCCATTGTACACTCTAAAAACTGATTTGTTATTCCAAATCAATATACTATTATGTATAATACTGTTTTCTATCTGTTAGTAAATGTGAGAGTATACTCTTAATATTTATTATAATACACTGGACTAACTGCTCTATAAAGTATATTATGACCATACTATTAGTTAATGACCCAAATGATTGTTCTGTGTGAAATGATTTAGCTCATTTAATAAATACTTAATGAAGTAAGTCATTGTCTAGTGATATTCCAGTGTACTATAAATGACTATTGTACACTATTATCAGAGGTAATACATACTAGGTTACATATGTATGTATTATCTCTGCTATTATGTAGCATAGTTTCACCTAGTCTGGAGACCAGCCCCCAATCACAATGAGGATGGGGTCTGAGCTTGCTCTTACTAACTCATTGTCAGAATGGAATGTTTCATTAACTAGATAATTAACGTAGCTTAGTGGAACGTGCCTAATTGAAAGAGATGGGGTGCCTGTTTTGCATGGTGGACAAGACATGACAGTGAAATTGAAATATAGCAGGCAGATGCTGTATTCTTGTTCACGTATCTCTCTGGAAAGAATTAGTTAGTGAATATATACACAGAGATTTAGATAGTTAGGTAGATTGTGGTGTTGTGTGTCGCAAATGTTGTCAAAAGTGCACTGAACACTTTCTTAAAACAGAAAAAACAGATCATTTAAATTGCTGGACAAAAGTTACAGATACCTGATAGTGATGTGGCATAGCAACCAACAATGGAGGCACCACAATGATGATCGACTTGTGTAAGTTGTTTTTTTTGATACTGCGAAGGAAGATGCATTTTAACTCCTCCATCTTATAATCATATAATTAACCACAAATACAAACAAAATATAACAATTACGGTAGCAGGAAGTCATGATACCTTGCACAAACTGTTAGTAAGAGCAAGCCGAGAGCCCCAGACCCCTTCCTTGTTGTGATTGGACTAAGTTACACCAACAAATAGGACTGAAATAATGACCAATAAAATTGGTTGAAATAACTAATCAATTTTAGAGTGTATACATCATTTTAATGTCTAGTCAGGCATGGCCTGACCCTTGCGTTTACAGAGGGTCAGGACTGCATCATATACTAATGCTTGCCATTTATTTATCTTTGATAGTCTCAGAACTGATTAATTGCAGTCTGTCATTCTTGTTATCACCCCTCTGGTAGCTGTAATAAAGGATCAGGTCAGGAAGCATCCTTCTTGTGGTAATCATGGTAATCATATGCATACTGTTTGATTGGCAGCTGATTTATATCAACATTCAATTCCTCAAAACGCTCCACTACTAACCCTTTCCAAACTTGTAAAGTCTTGATGTAAGAAGGTTTGAGTATAGACCTTGTGTAGTTACGCCATCCAAGTTCAAACATGGAAATATACGGCGAATTCGCCATTTTGAGTGGCAAGACACTATACAATAAATACAGTGCAGTAGAGTCCTTTAATTCCTGCATTCTCTCTACTGCAAGCAGTACGTTGATGAAGACGGTACAAGTTCAGTATAACGCTGCAGTCCTGACCCTCCATAAACGTTAAACACAAGGGTCAAGCCATGCCTGACAACTTAATTAATTAACAGTTAAACTTAGCAGTTTCATTAAGAAAGTTAACATATATCAAATATCATATATATATATGTATATTATATAGTATGCTAATAGGTCCTATATACAAAATATAGGACCTGAGTTTTGTGTCCAAGGATGTGATATAGCCCGAGCCTGCGAGGGCTATATCATATCCGAGGACACAAAACGAGGGTCCTATATTCAGTATATAGGACCTGTTAGCATACTATATACAATATATTGTATGATGGTGACATCTCCTGCATACAATATATAGGACTCACCACATCAATGAACTACATGAATGGTTCTGTCTGACTGCATGATGATCTTTTCCCAAACTATATATTGATCACTTATTCTCAATGATTTCACAACAGTTTTGGCAATAAAATACTATTATACTTGGCAATAAAGTATTGCATGTTGTTAATGGGTTAATTTCTCCAAATATAGACCTAGCCACATCAAAGGGATGATGTCATAATTGTACTATATATATAGTAATACTAGTAATACACAATTATTTTTATACCTCTCCAAACATAGCAATTTGAACAGCCTGCTAAGTCCTTGTAATGGCTGTGAAATTAGAGTTAATACAGACTAAATATATAATTTGTCCTGTGTATATATAATATATAATTATATATATATATATATATATATTATATATAACGTGACAAAGTTCATAACTATGATTGAATGTAATTTTAATTACAAAAATGTCAGTTACTAATTGCTAGAATTCTATATCTATTGACGTTCTATTGACATACCATATGCATTAACAGTATCCAGATGGTTGAAGTTTGTCAGTTTGAGAATTCCGGTCCCGGCATTTCCCGCCCTAAAATTATTGGAGTACATATACATATATGGTATATATATACTATCATTTAATTATAATTATTCATTAATTTTATTAATGAGCATGATGCAATCTTCCCAAACCCTTCCGACGAGGCGAACAGCAGGAGAGGGAAACAGAGAAGGTGCAAATAGTAAAATGAAACAGAACAACGAAGGAACCTGCAAAGAAGGAAAATTTGCATGTGAAGTTGCATTTAGGACTGACCTTGGCTGTACTGAGATAATGCTATTGATGTGTATTTTGCTGTTTGCAACTGTAACTCCTTTAAAAGGTACAATCACTAGTACATAACCTGTTTGAGACGCATTATTTTTCTAACTAGATATTTTGTTGCGAAGAGATTGTCATAGTTTGCGCGTAGGCGGAAGTGTATGGTGTGTGTGTGTGTGTTCGCAAAACTTTGGGAAAACTACGAACATTGGTGAGCTACTGGCAGACTTCAAATTATACAAGGATCAAAAATAACAAGAGGCTTTTGCTAAAACCCTTCGGGTGTAAAGTTATCACAATTTTTAAACTCACAGTTACTGTTTCCAGACTTGAGAAGACTCTTGGGGACATCTGGAGACATCTAAACATAACTACCCGCACTA
Organism: Petrosia ficiformis; assembly: GCA_947044365.1. Taxonomy (NCBI): domain Eukaryota; kingdom Metazoa; phylum Porifera; class Demospongiae; order Haplosclerida; family Petrosiidae; genus Petrosia; species Petrosia ficiformis. The sequence continues at coordinate 10,596,004 of OX345637.1, read as the reverse complement.
CATCAAAGCCAACAAAATTGGGGTAATGGTTGCTACAACATCGAGCATAGTCTCGCAAGCCAGACCCAACCCTAAAGCGGGGAAGGGTCTGTACTACAGGAATCGTTATTATTAAAACGCGTCAGCTCCTTTGCTCTTTAAAGCGCTCCACTTCAACTTTCATGCACAGGCGCAATTAAGGGTGACACAACTATGACTAGACTTCCAATATTTCCACTTAGCTACGAACGGTATAGTTGCGTAGTAAACACTTTTACCATAGGTAGTCGGGAGTAAAATGAAAACCTCCATGGCCATGTTAATTTTGCGGGTCTGCAGTTCTGACGTTTCGTGACGTTATGCTATTTGATTAGGGTGCAATGTACAGATTGAGCTGATGTAATACGTATTGAGCTTTTTATTGGACTTCTTGCGACGTATTACGGAGTGATGTGCAACTAACCGCTGGCGCCAATATACTTTGAATTCAAAAAAAATGATATCTTGCGAAAGAAAACGCTGCAGTGCCTATGACTTGACTATTGGCAGTATTAGCAATTGAAATAGGTGTACCCATAGAATGCTGACTTTGCTGAAGTTGTGCCAACAGACTAGCTAACAGAGGATTAGCCATCTTGCAGAGAGTGTAGAGTGGTTTGAACTGATTTCATTGGCTGAATTCACGTGATCGGTTTTAAATGTATAATTGCAAGAAGTCCGTAAAGCTCAGTACAGTCGATTGCAGTTGCGTGTATGTTTGACATACACGCAATCCGCAATGTAAGTGTACACAGTACACTGTCCCGCAATCCGCAAAGTTCAATTGCAACTGTAAAGGCTCCTTCCCCGCTTTAGGGTTGGGTCTGGTTTTTGAGATGTACGTTCAAACACTTTCTAGCTCCTTTAAAGTCATGTGCATGTGCTGTTCACGTGACTTGCAAAGTTTCTTGAGACTAAAATGTAAGATTTATGGTATAGACAAGGAAGAGACTAGTATAGTGATACAAATCTTTCAGTTATAAAGTAATAAGTAAGTACCGAGGTATTTGTATATAATTATATAATTATATATATTTATTTATTTATTATTTTAATTTATTTATTTATACTAGCGAAATAACGGCCTTTGGCCGTTATTTCGCTAGGTGCTCGTAAAGTCTTAAAATAAAACAATGATCATATATATTCATCACTCTCTTTCATCTTCCTATTAATCCATTTTTGTTAACGTAATGTAATACTGGATGACAAATAATGTTTTTTGTTATAATTTTAGCTTGCTTTCCTGTTCTAAACGCCTCTTTCTTTGCCTTGACTCTCATCATATCACTCTGTGTAGCATGTCTTCCTGTTTGTGTAAAAATTGTACAAAATATATTCAAGGAATTGCAGACATAGACACTACATACTGTTATGGTAATTTCCTCAAACTTGATTTTCTATTCTAGTACACACAACTAAAATGTCACATACTTCCATTCACCAAAAACACATTTCAGAATTTTCATTATCTTTTTATACTTCCAATGGCCAACTTAATGCTGATCTATCAGTGTCATCTTGGAGGTTTTTAACCTTTATTCCTTTCTACTACTATTCTCTTATCTGATTTCCACTTCTCCATTTTCAATTTCTTTGTGACATTGAGGGCATAACTTTCTTTGATACCTTTCTTGATTGTTTCTTCTTTCTCTTAAAGTATCTGTTTATATCAATTTGCATATTGAAGGCTAGAGTATTTTAAAACAACTTTTTAACTCTTTTCCTCTCTTCTCCATTTGCAAAGTTATGGGCGCGGTTTAACGTGGTTGCCATGGTTTTTTACGTATAGGATTTTCTGGGTCTTTGTTGCGGGTGAATTTCACAGACAGACAGACAAGGATAATTATATTATAGATTATTATTTCTAGTCTGTTACTATGTTGTTGCTATGTGTTATATTTCAACTATAAGGAAGTTATAGACCGGTTTATAACTTCCCAGTTTCGCAGACGCTGTAACCAAGGTAATAGTATGGCGCATGCGTAAATTAGAAAATTGTGTGGGCGGGGCGTTGCAGAAACAACTGTTCTTAGCTTGATAACTCTTCCATTTTACAAGATTCAAGATTGTAATTTCTTTTGCTGGTGAGTTGAAGTGTTAAGAAAGCTACAGATGTGAAATTCATGCTTCGTTAGTTGCAGAAGAACACCAAGGCGAGTGTATGAAACGTCCTGGGCTACGCCCACACTCTGGCTAAGCTTCATAACTTCCGTATTTTTATTAACAGTACAGACTTTCAACTTGTTTGAATGTATAGAAGAACTTTTAAGAACGCCATACATATCAACATTATCCTTCGTTAGTTATAAAATGCACGTGCGGTTTATAACAGAATTCTAAGCCAGCGCACTCGGGCGTGCCGCCCTCGTGCTATATATTTCAGTTTTTTAGTGTTGTAATTTTACAACATCCTGTCAGATAGGAAGTACCACACCTACCTATTACATTGCTAAATTTCACTGCAATGGCTGGGTCTTGGACGTACCACACCCCAAATTACTGTAGATTACAAGAGTATACCAATGTGGTGGCGGCATGTCGGCATTCTATTGTTCAAAACGCCCACGCTTCGTTGGATGTGGTCTAGCGGTGCTTTGATTCAAGTGTCCGCCCTTTGATGTTACTTTAAAGTTAGCTTAGAAAGTGAAAGGAGAGTAGAACGTTATGTTGATGTTTGTGTGATGTATAGACTTGGGTTTCTAGCTGGTTCTAGCGAGAGAGAAAGGGATGTTGGGAGAATAAGTGACAAATAGCGTTCGTGTGCAGACTTGAGTAGATGCTGTGCTTGCAGTAATTGGTAAGCAAGGTTGAGGTGAGTGTTAGATTGCTCCAGAAGTTGGAGAAAGTTGCAAATTGCCTGTATTCATTTGCAACGAAGGTTTTGATTTTAATGAGATGCTGAGCCACACCTCGCAATCAGTATATTACATCCATGGTAGGTGTGGTTGGAATTATTATTAAAATTAATTCATTCTTTTTTCAAAAGCCCCCGGGTTACGAAACTGTAAGTGATAGGGCTTAGAATTCTGTTATAAACCGCACGCGCATTTTATAACTATAACATAATTATATATAATTATAAATTATATAATTATTATATATACAGTGTTTCTCCCAAAGCGCGCTATTTAACGCGCTTTAGCGCAAAGCGTGATCGCGAAGCCACACCCACAAAAAAATTAATTAAATGCACGTGTAAGTTTACACAATAATTAATTAGCAGGTGTAAAGTTTACACAAGTTTACTTTGAAGCTAGTCAGTTTAGATAGTGAATGGCAAAACAAACCAACCTGTTTGGAGGCTGGGCTGGTGAATCAAACTATGTTTGAATCAGTTAATTGCTCCATGGCCACATATAGCTGACATGGATTTACCAACTTCATTGCCTATTACTTGGTTCAAAGTGGTAGATCATCCAATTCCAGGCATGTTATAGTCTAGCTTTTCACTGAAACCATAAAATTTACCTTTCTAGACACTACTAAACTCCGATCTGAGCAACTACAGTTACCCCGCCATTGTTTCCCACCCACCGCCCCCTCCACCACCCGTGGGCCGTGTTTAGCTTTGTTTCTGAAAATAAACTATCAGTCAAAACATTTAGGCCCAATAATTATACCCCCGGGTGCGTGTGGCTTCCAAAAAATACAGAATGGAACCAGATTGTATGCAGCAAGAAGCTTGCAAGACTAGAAACTGATTGGAGTAGCATCCGCCCAGGGAAAAGACTACAACCTTAATATGTTAACTTTCTTAATTAATGATACTGCTAAGTTTAACTGTTAAGGTGGTACTAGGGAGTGGGCGGATGCGACTCCAATCAGTTTCAAAATAGAATATCATATAATATGACTCTAACCTGGTGTAATAGCAACCTTCAAATCTTCCGATCAGCTTTATATTGTCCTGTAATTGAAGAAATATTGTTAAAATTGCCATTTTTCCAATTAACATAAGTACAAAACCACAAAAGCCACGCCCACCATACATGGCGTGCACCAAGTACAATGTATTTTCAGAAAAGTTACGAAGCCGTTTTCTGCAAATTCATTTTACTTTTAAAGTTACAAGAGGCTGAAGAAAGCTGAATTCTGTAGCTTTTCACTGAAACCATAAAATTTACCTTTCTAGACACTACCAAACTCCGATCTTTCTCAGATAGCAACTACAGTTACCCCGCCATTGTTTCCCACCCACCGCCCCCTCCATCACCCATGGGCCGTGTTTAGCTTTGTTTCTGAAAATAAACTATCAGTCAAAACATTTAGGCCCAATAATTATACCCCGGGTGCGTGTGGCTTCCAAAAAATACAGAATGGAACCAGATTGTATGCAGCAAGAAGCTTGCAAGACTAGAAACTGATTGGAGTAGCATCCGCCCACGGAAAAGACTACAACCTTAAAATAGACAATATATTGATTAACAGTTCAGAGTACATCAATCTGTCTAAAGTGGTTATACCTCAACACTGTATATATATACAGCGTAAGATGACAATACTAAGAGATATTTCACATGTGTAACAAGCGTTAAAAAAACGTATCCCTATGAATGCTTTGTGCATGGTGTGTAACATTCAGTAATCCAGGCTGACTAAAGCACAACAGCCTATTATTTTGATTATCTACTCTTCTTAACTTTGTAGGGATCTTCTAGAACCTTAGGAATATATACTTCAGATAGAACAGGGATTAGTTGCAGTTTCTACATAAGCTACAAGCAGCTTTCTTCCTACTGGTTGAGTGCATGTTTTATTATGCGTTGCACCCATTAATTGACCAAGCCCTTGGAATGATTAACTACATATACAATAGATATACACAAATGTGACACAAACAAATATATAAGCATACATCGAACCTGTGAGAAACCAATCATTGGGATGGTCCTGTCGGTTGGGCTGTAACAAGATATATGGAAAAACAAGTATCTCTAATTGCTTTATGATGACCAATAACACAGTGCCGAAAACTTGTACACTTCAGTTGCTGAAATCATGAAATCTTCGCAGGAATCTCAGTTATTAACAGTAAAAGTCCTTTTATGGAAATTCCGTTTGATATCCCCATACACAAAAACAACCTGTGTCGGATCCCTCGGCACAGAGATTCCAAATAGTGTTGCTTCAGTGTGACTGCTTTTAGTTATAATACAACTAGTTTCTCACAATTTTATTTATAGTTAAAATAATTTTACACTTACAATATTTAGTTAACTAACTAAATGTGTCAATTACTGGCAAATTTTGATTTCAGTTAGCTAGTTATAGTTATTGCTGCAGACTTGCAATTTAGTTATAGTTTAGCTAACTAAAGTCAAAATGCCTTACTAAAAGGGGTTTTAGTTATAGTTACACTAAAATTTTCAAACAACGAACAATATGCTAATTTATGTTGAACCCACAATAAATGCCATATATACAGCTTACATAACGTATACCAGTAGGTGAGAGTAAATTATATCTATGACAATTATAATTAATTATAGAGGTGGAGCTAATACTACGATAATAATTATAATTATAGAGGTGGAGCTAATACTATGATGATTGATATCACTTTATATTATAGCTTGCTTTCATGCTTGTGTGTTCTTTACATACCATAAATAAAGTCTGTTAAAGAAAATCAAATAGTTTTAATTGCTCAGACTCATAGCTAATCACAATTTAGAAGTTAACTCAATGATAGACATGAGTAAAGTATGATGAATGGATGAATTGATAGCTGATGAATGGATGGTTGAATCAATGGCATTATGTGTGTGTATATATAATACTTTTCTTCTCCGTAATGAATATTGACACCTGTTGATCACCATAAATAATGAAGTTTCTATGAGTTTATTTTAATGAAAATATATTAATATGTTGTGCATATAGCCTACCTTAGCTGTAAAACAAGGACATAATAAACTATATGAAAAGATAATAGCATTGTCGTAAAATTCTTTCTGTAACCAAACATTTGAATCATGAACCTATGGAACATGGTACATACCAGAACAATGCATAGTAGCTATTATATTAATAATTATTTCATAGTAACATACTATATCCCTGTATATTATACTAACACCTTGCATAAGCCTTATGCTATAATCCTTGCATCACATGATTAATTTAAATGTAATTATAAACGTTCACAATTCTTTCCCACAACTCAACCTGTACATTCATGTACTATAAATATAGTATAAATGTGACTCCTTCTTTATCCATAATGAAAATCTGTTTTTGTCAATTTTTTTATTGGTGGGTGATTACCCAAATAGTATAGTACTATTTCCTTATGTGTTGTAACCTCACAGGATATTATGCTATAGAGTGCAATAATTACATAATATTTTTATTATGAATAACTAGAAGTGTTGTCAAGGCTAAATTGATTTTGCTTCTATACATAATATTTTGTAATTGTGTAATATCAGGAGCACATGAACCCCACCGAAGGCGGGATTCATTCACTCCTGGTAATATTAATAATATAATTATATAGTAATGCGTTTTGTTCTGGTCATCTACTGTGAATACACACAGGCAGGGTCACTGAAAGAGTAGATTGGGCCCAGGGTGAAATTTCAATTAGAGCTGCTAATAAAATAGTAGGAGAATCCCACTGCAAATGTTTTTCACCAAATTATTTTGAGAGGCATACTCAATTGTTACTGTATTTTAATTAATATTTCTTCACATTTCTTGATTTACAACCCAAAGTCACCTGTTAACTGAACTTTAAATTACTGACTGACAGACATTGTACCATCAACCTTTCAAATGGTGACTGTTCATCAAAATTGTTTTTAACAATTTATACTTCTCAGTGGGAGATGTAGCCTTGTAACATTTGATACAGGTTGGGAATATACATAGTATTACATACATACTCCAATTCAAAATATTTTATGAACAATTGAATTCTCTACACATTTAGAAAGTAAGTTAAATTTAAACACCGATCAAGTAGTAGCTTTTCCATCTTGTTAGCAGTCTAATCTACATCCCTTTTTGCAAATGCTTGAATCATTTCATTTGAGGAAGTTTTGACCAAGTAAACTAGTAGATATAGATTTATGTCTACCTAAATTGTGAAAACAGGATATTGCATAATTAAAGAAACTTTACGTATATTTATATTTTTAGTGTGAGTCAAGATAATTTCATTAATTTGTCAATGAACTGTTACTCCATTATCTACTGAACACTTGTATACTGCCTTGTGATGTATAGTAATGTTAGCAGATAGAATAAATAAAAATTCTACATCTTTAAGTGAGAAATTGAAGATCATGTGACAATCAACAAGTTAACACAATAAAATTATTGAAAATGATATTATAACTATAACTATTAAATGATAGAGGTTGGCGATAGTGAAATTCTCAACTATCACGATATCTAATAAATACTGGAACAACAGTGAATACTATCATGATATAGTGAAACTAAAATTTAGATACAAATTCTGAATATTTTCCATTTGTTGCCACAAATGGAAATACTCAAATCTGAAACCAACCACTCCCATGCACAGTGTACCACTCTTTGAGCCCCCCAACAGAAAACACAGAAATATTCATTGCCATCTTCACATGTTGTTGAAGGTATGTTGAGGTGAGACAATATCAAATGCACATGCTTGTAACCACATGTCCACTATCACAAATGTAGTTTTTAGCTATTGCTGTCATGATAGTAACACTGACAATAACGATAGTCACACTATCGCCCAGCCCTATTAAATGATAAGGCTAACATAATATTACCTCCATAAACACTTCCAATAATAAGACAAATTATAGGTAATGAAATAGTTCCTTTCATCTTGTTACAAGACAAAGTAGTAAATAGCAAAGTATCATAATTATTTCATGTTCCAATTATACAATCAAAAGGATAATGATATTAAATAATCATGAATTTATCGATTTACAAATACCCTGCTATATTTTAACATATCAAGTGACAGTAGATCACAATATTTCAATCAGATAACAGTATTTTCAAATAAATTAAGTACCAAATAATTATAGTAAAATCAAAAGTAAGCAAACGGACACTTTCCTGCAAAATAATTTTGATCAAATGCTTACTTTCAATTTTTTGTCATAATTTATTTTGTACAATTGCTACAATAAGTCAATGAAATCAGTTGATCAAGAAGATTAATACTAGTTCTTCCTGGGTAATAAATTTGATTTGTGGAAAAGTGACCTTTTAAAATTAGGTGACATATTAATTTTTAGTTAACGAATAAATGCAAGTATAATTATCCTGATATAATATTATGTCCAAATGATGATATAGTAAGTATATATAAACTGTGTTATCACAATCAAAGGAATAGAGTAAAGTGTCAATTATCGGACACCACCCATACCCGGACGCTATAGCGCTCTCTCTACCACTGCAACTGGAATTACTACACCACAGTAAGAAAGTATAGTAAGTAATATCTCTGCATACCAAGGTTCATGACGATCGCTTGCTTGGTCTTAGAGTTATAAGCTTGCAAAAATGAAATTCGGACTCGCCTATGATCGGAAAAATTAATATATTGACGGACAGCTATCCATAGAGTCTACGTCTTATAGAACTGCTGGAAATAAATGGTTACTGTACCATAAGCTGCAACAACATCTACTCTAGTCATAAACCAAATCTCGTCTCTTAAAGTTGCTTGACTCTAAGACCAAGCAAGCGATCGTCATGAAACTTGGTATGCAGAGATATTACTTAGTATACTTTCTTACTATGGTGTAGTAATTCCAGTTGCAGTGGTAGAGAGAGCGCAATAGCGTCCGAGTATGGGTGGTGTCCGATAATTGACACTTTACTCTATGCATATCAATTTACCACTTAGTTTTTTAGCTCTTTGGCAGGTGGCATAACAGCAGTCTCACAAAACCAGCTCCTCTCTTCAAAACAAGGTATAATATTCCTATAGTATGTCTTGTTCCAGATTTCTGGTAGATGTTACTAACTTTTTAAAAATGGATAAACATTGATATTCACTGTTATTTTCATGTAACAAACAAAGAATTTGCATCTATGGGTTTCTTAACAGCTCTTCTTTACAGCAAAATAAGTTGAATCTTGAACCCTGTAAAGTTAATTTGACATTACAAAAATGCTGTGCAACTACATGCCTCCGCCTCTTTCCGGCTTGTCAAACTACAATCCAAGATGCATTTTGTGCTAACTGCATTTCTCTTTACATTAGCGCAAGGTATGCTATCCAATTCAAATAATAAACGGCGAAAATGTTTTTAAACTTTCACAGGTATCCAGTTTTCATTTATTCCTTCTCCTGTTATTGTAATACACCAAGTTGCAGTGTACTACTGTTCAGTTAATCACGTTGGAGTTTCAATACTATGGATTGTTAATAACACTGCATCAACTGATTCAAGTATCACCGAAAAGGGTATAATCACACATGGAGCGGCTGAAATGGATTCAAGCATCAGTATTCCTGGTGTGCCAGAGTTCAACAATACAATTATATTTTGCATTGCCTCAGGAACTGTTAATGAGGAGTCATTTTTTGACACCAGAAATGCAACACTATTAATACAAGGTTAAACTTTTATATACAGCATATAGCACATAAAATGTAGTTATAGTAACAGACCCTTCTTTCATTTGGTCAATTGGGCCAGGTATATATCTTGCCTATGACGTCACGTAACATCTGGAGGCAATATAATCATAGCTATAGACTAGCTGCATGCAATGTAATGTTGGACCGTTTATATCTAATAAATAGTAAGTAATATCAGAACATTAGTTAGTAGAGCAGCTACAGTCTACACAGTGAAGTGAGTATCCCAAGTATGGCATCTACCCCATCAACAGTCCATTACCCTGTATATTCTGAGCCATTAGAAGTAAATACTGTAGTGACTTTAAAAGAATGGCTAAAATTCCATGGTGAGGATTGCCGAGATGACTTGATCAAAAAGCTAGTTCATTTACTTTAAGAGGCACATATAATGCCTTTGTAAACTTGAGAACATCTCCATCCCTAAAGTGCTGGCTACATACTCTGGTGTAGTCATTAATATAGCTCCAATGCTTTGCAGTCTAACCTCCAGTTTACTTGGAAGTCTGTGTAGGGTTTAACGTTCTGATATTACTTAGAAATAAATGGTCAAACATTATAAATTTTGTATTGCAGTCTATGGAGCACTCAATTTTTATTGCTTCCAGATGTTTATGATGACACTACTATATATTTAGCTTTAATGATGGAATTGTCTATTATAACTAATATTACAAATTCATTCAAACATTATTTGTATTTAATTTCTTGAGTTGACAGCATTATTTAATTATTATTCTTACTACCACAGGACTACTTTCTAATGTTGGTGACCTAATATGTACAACAATCAATGTGTGTTGCTTTGTGTGCTCTTGGACTATTCCATACAGTTTACCAGAAGTACCAATATTGGGGTTTAATGTCAATATTACGTCTGAAAAGATCACTTTATTGCACACTAATAGCACTGAATTATCCTACTGTCCTAGTGATTTTGGGATATACAATATCAGTGTTGCTGGTTTGAATGATGGAGGAGAAGGACTAACAGATAGTACACAGATTATACTACCATCAGGTAAGTTATTGTATAAATAGCATATGCAATATCATAATTATAATAATTAGATGTATGATATTCATATGACAATTGTTTATTTAACAGTGTTATTGAGTAATGTGCAGGTTAATATTGAGAAAGACAACATTAACCAATGGATTTTACATATAACTATTCAGGTATATTATGTAATCCATGTGATAATTATTATTGTAACTACTGCCATAAATGGTAATTCATTTATAACTTCACATTGATGTTGTTTTGATAATGAATTATAAGCCAGCAGGAATAATTTTCTTAAATAAACTTTACATCTTCATTTGATTATTGCAGAATGTATCAGTCTGTGTAGATGTTCAGTTTAATGCTTCACTTGTGGCATTATTAATCTCAACTGCAAATCCCATGGTTACAAAGATTGTGGATATTCCTTTGTTGATAGTTAATCATACAATCCACACATCAATGGGGATATCAATTGAGGACAACAAAGAATGGGAAGCTACTGTATGTTTGCAGTATGATTCAGAACTCATCATGCACTCTGAAACTTTCATTTTAAGTAAGTTGGACTAAATAAGAAGTTTATATACAAACATGTATCTCATGTAAAATAATGATAATCATTATAGTCAAATAATCCATGAAGTAATACCACATTTCAGACACAAATGAGATACAGTATGTCAATCTTTCACAAGACAGTAAAGGAGGTGTATGTTTTCATTGTGGTTTAGTAGATGGTAGTCAAGCAAGTGGATGTTTTGTGATATTTCAATCTGAAAATACTACATGGAATACCAGCATTATAATTCTACGATCTTGTTTCATATGTTTGAATAATACCCAGTGTATCACAAATGTCATTGAAGGGACATATTCTGCTCAATTCTATTTGATTGAAAATGATGGTCACATATCAACAAATGGTTCACACAAAATTATACAAAACATTTTAATAAATAATTATGTGACAAATACACCAACCATATCAGCAACTACCACTATGCCTATAGGTAAGCTTGATATAATAATTATTATGAAGGTGTGTATGTATAAAGTAGATGTATTAGCATTTGCAGGTAATACAACTGATAATCAAGTTCATACAACTTTTCAGTTTCCAAGTATTGTAAATACTAGGTCAGATAACCATTTGGTTATCATAGGAGGTATGTATATATAACATATCTTTTATGATATCAACAGAATCACTATTATTGACTGCTTATGTACATTACTTCTTTCAGGTGCTCTTTTAGGAATGGCTTCATTATTATTAGTACTTACAATAGGTATACTCATTGGTATTTTGACAATTTATCAAAAAAAAAGAAAACTTGGAAACACTAATAATCAATCCACTAACTTACATGGTAATTTGAATGGACAATGTATTCACAATAATTATAATTGTGATATTCATATTGTATTTAATTATTGCAGTCACTAATGTTCTAAACTTTGAGTTACACAATGCAAATGAAACCATGCCGCCGCCACTATATGATGCAGCTCTACATTACCAGAATTTACCAATAAATTCAATTGAGAATGTGAAGATGAGACAAAGTCCAGCATATGATATAGTGAAGAAGACTCGTCAGTACTAATGATAATCCTCTATATGGCACATTATCTTCATATGCACTTAATGATTTGTAAATTTTAATTGTAATTGTGTTTTTCCAGTTCGTAAAATTTTGTAAGCAATAAATATGCATACTGCATCAAAGTGATCAAATTAGCTTCTACAATAATGTTAGAGTACAAATTTATAAACAATTAACTTACACTTGCAAAACACTATATTGAAATAACAATGGAGCAAATTTTCATGTTAAAGGTTTTATGTAACATGCTGTATACTCCAGGAGCAGATATTTAGTAGACACAATGTTAATTGTCCTAAATACTTCCTTGAATTTCATTATTTCTAGTCATTGAGACATTTATATATAAGGCAAGTGTTGTGCCAATACCTATAATGACAACTGCATGTCATATTCAGTGCAGCTTGACAACTTTAGTAACAGAAAAGTAAATATATAGCTATACACATCTTGTAAAAAGTTAATTGATAATCACTTATATTTCCAACTTGACAGGAGGACAGATCTATACAGTATTGGACGTTATCAGTCTTCATTATTAGAATTAGTATCAGTAAAGCAACTGACATCCAATATAATGTCTTTTCCCATCACTAGTTCACTACCACTTGCTACAATGATTGAGAAAATATACATCTTTATTGAAAGAATCAGACACTAGAGGTAGATATATATAATAATAGGCTCCGTATTTGGTCATTATTGGTATATATATCAGTAATTGGTGAAATGCCATATTATCACTCAAGCAAGTGATTGTTTTTAGGAATGAAGTCAAACCCACCCCCAATTTCCAGCATGAATGGCTGTTTCCACACCACTACACAAGAAGAGAGTGAAATTAATTCTTCAATAGAGAACTGCATCATAGATATTGGAATAATTATTAATTTTAATAATTTCTTACCTTTAAGTAGACATTTCTTTACAAGGAAGAATCTTTGTCCACAAAAGATCATGGAATATTCCATGACTATGGTATTGAGAATGAGTAGAATATAAATCACTGGATTGGTGCCGAGGTGTCATGCAATTATGAGAATGCTGAAATCTACGTATCAATTATAGCTTTCGTCCTCAAGAGACTTGGTATCATTCAATCATTGCAAAAACAATGGTTCTTATAAACAATCATCATGTCAATTATTATGTCAAGATAATATATATAGTATTGATTTCATACTCACCGTTATATATATATATATAGTCAGGTGTCAAAACATAAGTCAGGCTAGTTTGAGCCTAAAATACCATGTTAATACGAGCCAAGAAGATTATTTTGGCTAGTATTCAATCTTCAGAGTGGCCAATATCTGAATTATCTGAACTATCTGAACTATTTATCATCGACTGACTGACATGTACAAATTATCCTTACATATATACCTACTATGTATGGCTAGTATTAAAAAAAGTTATTTTAGGCACTGCTTTGATGTTATACAATTCACAATGGACTAAGTAAATTAATAATGCAAGATGGTTGATATGATATTGATGTCTGACAAATTGGACATTGTAAACACATAGTTAACATTTGTCCTAGTTCATTTTTCATAGTCGGTGTCCTACATACGTACATCCTTAACTGCTGATGTGGATGTGCTGTAGTACAAGTCAGGCAAGTTTATCTTCTTAAGAACACAAAGGAGCCTAACTCATGATACTAGCACTCAATAGTGCATGTAGTAAAGAAGATATGACTTGTGCATGTGTTACATGACTCTAGTGTGGTGTTGTCACACCCTTCACATAGAGGAGGAAGGGTGTGGTTACACCAGACTAACATGAATCACAAAGTCATTTTCATCACAAGTAGATCTTGAACATCACTAACAAAAAAAAGTCAAATTACTAAACAAAGTTTAACTAACTGAAAAGTTCATATAACTAAACCAAACAAAAGTATGATGTCACACAATTAATTATAATTCTAATTATGTGATGTCATACTTAATAATAATACAGCATACTTTGCACTGATTACACGATTGTATGTAAATATACTCTCTTTTAAAGGATCTGCATGTGGCCTTTAGATGTAATGTATGATTATATAAACAACTGAGTAGCAATTATGCAAATTATGGTTTTCGAACTTGTGAAGAAGACAATGTCAAATTAAAGAAACTTTGCCTAGCTGGACACTAATGGCATCACATTTTTCGCCCATGCCTGTTGTAGATTCTTTGTACTATTAATTCAAGATTATTAATAAACAAAAGTTATAACATATCAATGTGCAATTACACAATTATGTTTGTTAGTATCACACAGACATATTAATAGTTAAAGCTTTCCATGCTGACCTGATTCAACTGTTGTACAAGCCTTGGCATGACTTTTCCATTCACATTCCAGAAAATTGCTACTCCATTATTATCCACTGAACACTTGTACACTGCTGTCTGTTGTATAGTAATAGCTTGAGATGGTATAAATGAGAACTGAACACCTGTATATATATATATATATATACAATATAAGATGAAATCAAGACTAAGTGATATTTCACATGTATACTTACCTTGTGTTATAGGTATTAGTAATAGTACAATACAGATACTCATCACACAGACTGGTAATATTTCAGATTTCTTGAATAATCTAACTCATACTCCTGACTCTTCCTTTTAGTTATTAAGTTTAACTATGATATTCATTATTTATTTCAGTCACATGTCATTCTAGTTATTTTTTTAGTTGTATAAACACTCACATACTGGTACATATACACAGTTGATTCAAGAATTAAACTAATAGTAATTATTATACTGTGTATATATACCAGTATGTGTGTGAGTACATTATGTGTCTTCTTTATTGAGTCACACTGATCTTTTAAAGTCTTTATAAGTGATTCTGTAAAAATATTACAAACTATTTTATAAGCACATGATAGTGTAAATCTAATATGTATGTAACAAAATTATATTTGCGAAACTAGCTACCACAAAGTTGATAATTATGACTATGAGATTAGAGTCGTCAACAATAGTTAAATGCATATACATACTATGTTGATGTAAATTTCTAGCTAGTGGACTTAGTTCACTAACACCACTCTCTAGACACCATGATAAGAGGAAACTGAAATTTCATATGTACACAAAATAGTATCTTCTTTGACACACCTTCTGAATCAAAATATAGCTAATATGGATATAACATGTACACGCACAATCTCACTATATCTAAGTTGATATCTTTTAACTGAGATCCTACTATTGCAATCTTCATTAGATGTTCAACTTCAAGTCAGATAATAAATTATACACCAGCACCCCATAATTAACAACTTTCCCTGTGAACCGTCCCCACAATGTTCTAAAGTATTAATGAACAAAGAACAACGCCAATATGTTCTGGTGAATTTTGAAACAAATGGAATGCCAAACATGTCTTTAAAACATTATTTTATAATACTATATCTAACAAAAAACACAGACATCACTATAGCACTAAAAGCAATTACAATTGTCAATGATAATAAAGTTTCAATTCATTGTGTATCACAATTATATTTATTCATTCATTGATGTGTTGAATGTGATAATTAAGGATTCACATTCTAATGAGACTTTTGTTTAGTTTGTATAATTATGTAACTGATCTGATGTACTGTTCTGTACTGTTTCATAACTTGGATTCATTGTCATACGAGTTTTTTGATTGTTTGACTGAACTGAATCATAACAAAGATTAATATCAACATTCACATCAGAATGTATATCATCCTACAAAAGAGAGTAGTAAACAGTTTCAACATAAAACAACAAGACACATCTTTATTCCTTACACATATACATCAAAACTTAAAATATGTCGTATATGACAGCATTTTTACTTACACTCAGTACACACACACTGGTACATTCATTTTCTAAATCCTAACCTTATTCTTTTTACACTTGAAAAGATCTTTTTTTATTACTATGACAACTAGTATAATACCACCAATCAGAATAATAGTAAATGACATCAGACCTAAATTCAACATTATAATCATAATAGACACATTCATTATCTCTCATTAAACTCACCCGCTACTGTGATACCTATAATCAAATCAAGTGATGACTTAGCTTGATTTCCTATAATAAAAATTATGATAATCTGTCAAATAATAAGTCACTGTTTGATTAATGTTCATGAGTGCATGGTTGTCTACCATTAGTTGGATATTCAGAAGATGTTGGTACTATAGTTGATGCTTCTCTTTGTGATGATGATGATAATTTTACGGATGATGACATAGTCATGATTGAAGGAGACAGTCCATCAAGACGTTGTTGTATTAACTGATAAGCTGGCTGGTTGCTGATACCACCATCATGTTCTATATCATAAAATGATATGTTATAATCACAAGTATAAATTCCATCTATACACTTTGTAACATTCTGGCTACCCAAAGACCTAGTAATATAGAGTTGACCATTGTATTCAGTCCTTGTACACAGGTATTCAATGGAACATCCTAATGACTGACTTCCTTCAACAAATATATATGTGAAACAAACACGTCCTGTTGTGGAGTCTTGTACAACTACATCTCCTCTTTGTACATCAAATGTACCTGTGTATATAGTCATCAATTATAAATTTTATAACTGACATAAATTATTATATACTCACTTATATCCATTGACTTGATAGAAACTATTTCCAATCCAGAATCATATATTAAAATGATATTCACACTCCACTTGTTATTATCATTCAGAAACCCAACATTAATCTCTCCTGTTATTACTGTTGAATATTGTGTTATAATACCTGTTCTGTTATACACACAAGATCCTGATTCATCAGTCAGTTCAGTAATACATACATATATTCCATTAGGTTGTGGATTCATGAGAATAGTATCCTATAATAGTATATTAATAGAGTATCAGAGCTATTAGTATCAGTGACTCACTCTTATAATTGTGTTTATAATCCAATTACCATTTTCAATTCTAATTCCACTGTCATAGTCTGTTATATGTACTATAAACAAAAGAAAATAAATTATTATGACATCATCTGTTCAATTTACCTGTTTCAATGTTTATACTAGTTTCATTTTTTTCTCCCTCCAGATCTTCACTTATAACAGCTGTTATACTGATAGTATAGGTACCAAACTCACTAACATTATATGTGTATTGAGTATCGAATGATACTTGTTTATAAAGTTCTTCTTCATTAGTGATATTAATATTATATTTTGATATTGTGAATTCAGGTAGAGTATATGGAGTGTTCCAGTTACACTGAATAGTGTATAGTAAACTGATAACACAAGTGAAATCTACAGGATCAGGTTTACCTATAATGAATAATGAATAATGCCACAATTATGAATTCAATTATGCAAATACTGCTACCATAATTATTTTACAGGTTATATCATCCACTAATGTACAATAGCATTATGCATATAATTATACCTTGTATTAACAATGTAGCACTACTTCTATTATTATAGCTCATCATATCAACCAGTCCGGCTGCAATACATGTCACTATAGTATTATTCAGTTCAGGATTTCCTGGTATAGTGAGACTTGAATTCCGTGTGGCAGCACCATATGTGATTATCCCAAGATTAGTGATAGAAGAATCAGTTGAGGAATTTCCATTCACTAACCAGGTAATGACTACTCCTTTATTATCTACTGAACACTTGTACACTGCTGTCTGTTGTATAGTAATAGCTTGAGAAGGAATAAATGAGACCGAAACACCTGTATATATACAATATAAGATGAGAGTACAGACATATAAAAGTGTATTGGCAAAAAAATATTTCAACCGATACATCAAATTTAATGCCACTTACCAGAATTTTTAATCATAATATAATCATAATTAACTGTGCCATCTGGCCCAAAGAGAACTGTGCAGTGCCAAATAAGAAGCTATTTGGGCCAATGGTGTATATAAGCTTATCAAAAACACTGTTATTTCACTACACACAGTTTATAACTCACAATAACATGAAAATCAAACAGCTATGTGTAAAAACCACACTTATTTTCTAAGTACTACTAGTACTAGACATCATAATTTATACAAAATCTTTAGCAACGATTGTCTAATTCAAGTTAACATCATCAGATGACTAACTCTAAACTATAAACCATAATGAAGTGGATGAGAAAATGGATCTTAACACATAAAAGATTTTTCTTGCTCTACAGCCACAAATATTATAATTTTGTAATGGAATTCTCATTTATTTTGATCAATGGATAATATCTGGAGTTAGGTACCAGTGCAGCAAATTTGGATCTAATGTGTTAAGATCCCTTTTCACATCCATGGTCACAATTATTAATAAACATAAGTATGTACATGAATTACAAAATATACTTGTCCAAACAACAGGATACATACTAGCCTATCCCCACAGGAAAACTCAGGGGACAGACAGACAATTTTGTTTTATATAATTTGATTATTTGGATAACCAATCTGTGAAAACCACACTTGTGGCACATAATAATAATATTGATTATCGTCATAAATACTTGCTCTTTGGCCATTTTGAATAGGTGGACGAACGGGTGTAGTAATCATTTTACCAATATGTGTGTCGACCTATTTATGAAATGTCTGGAACCCTAAAAATGTTGGCAGTTTTTATGAGCATAGGCAGACTTCACCAGTAAGAAAAATAACAAAAGACTTTTTTTATGGCACTATGATATCATTTCCATTTGTCAAACTATACTATTATTTGTTGTTGATAACACCATCATGCTCAATATCATAAAATAATGTTATAATCACTTGTATAAATTCCATCTATATAATTTAACATTCCAGCTACCCAAAGGCCTGCCTGTTAATATTGATTATGAATAGACCATTGTGATCAGTTCTTGTGCACATGCATTCAATGGAACATCCTAATGACTGACTTCCTTCAACAAAAATACATGTGAAACAAACTAGTCCTGCATGTTGTGGAGTTTGTAAAACTACATTTCTTTCCACATCAAATGTGCCTGTGTATATAGTCCATCATATATATTGTTTATTATTAAACTCACCTATGTCTATTGCTTCAGCACAAACAACTTCCAATCCAGATGCATATCTCAAACCTAAAATGACACTCCTATTCGTATTATTATTATTCAAAAACCCAACATCAATCTCTCCTGTTATTGCTGGTGAATACTGTGTTATAATACCTGTTCTGTTAAACATACAAGATCCTGATTCATCAGTCAGTTCATTAATACATACATATATTCCACTAGGTTGTGGATTCATGAGAATAGTATCCTATAATAGTATATTAATAGAGTATCAGAGCTATTAGTATCATAACTTACTCTTATAGTTGTGTTTATAGTCCAATTACGATTTTCAATTCTAATTCCAATATCATGATCCATTATATTTACTATAAACAAAAGAAAAGTAATTATGATAACATCTGTTCAAATATAATTTACCTGTTTCAAAGTTTATACTCGTTTCATTTCTTTCTCCCCCCAGATCTTCACTTATAACAGCTGTTATACTGATAGTATAGGTACCAAACTCACTAACATTATATGTGTATTGAGTATCAAGTGTTCCAGTTAGTGATACTTGTTTAACAAGTTCTTCTTCATTAGTGATATTAATATTATATTTTGATATTGTGAATTCAGGTAGAGTATAAGGAGTGTTCCAGTTACACTGAATAGTGTATAGTAAACTGATAACACAAGTCAAATCTACAGGATCGGGTTTACCTATAGTGACAATTTATTCTGTCATATTAATTACGTACGTATATTGACATGGCATACCTTGTATAAACAATGTAGCACTACTTGTATTAAAATACCCAATCATATCAACCAGTCCTGATGCAATACATGTCACTATAGTATTATTCAGTTCAAGATTTCCTGGTATAGTGAGATTTGAATTCTGTGTAGCAGCACCATATGTTATTATCTCAAGATCAGTGATAGAAGAATCAATTGAGGAATTTCCATTCACAATCCATAGAATTGATACTCCATTATTATCTACTGAACACTTGTACACTGCTGTCTGTTGTATAGTAATAGCTTGAGATGGAATAAATGAGAACTGAACACCTGTATATATATAATATAAGATGAGAGTACAACATATAAAAGTGTATTGAAATATTACAACTAATACATCAAATTTATGACCCTTTGGGCAATCCCTACGATTGTACTTCCACGAGTTCAAACTCAACTATTATAATTTATTCTTGTGTCAAACCCATGTTGTATACATTGTTAAGAAAGTTGATTTATTTCATTTGTCTTACATAACAAAAGTGAGGTCTCTGCGGGGCTAAAGAAAGGCCATCATGGCTAACTTATAACTACACCCACCTACAAATTGCATAATTGAATATGAAATTTAGTGTACAGCCTTGTAGGTCTTGCAAAGACGCGGCTTTTCCACTTTGGCCATTTTCCTTTCCCTTTGCAGCTTTCTTCCTGGGACTGGTGGATTCATGTGCTGAATTCAATACTTTCAGAGGGCAATTACTGATCCTAACAATCGAAATTTCTTTCTTCTGTAGTTCAGTGGTGCATTCATAGGATTGCACACCTCCAACACTGAGATGGCCACTTCTCTCCATTATGACTTCTGCAGAGAGATCCTTGGAATAGAGTCTTATACCTGTTGCCACCAAACTATGGTTCTAAATATTTTCAGTATTCAGACCAGCCTCTATAAACATATCCTTGAGTTTCCTTACCAGGAGACTGTGTCCAATAGGACTGTTACAATACCAAACAAACCATATCACCTTTCAATTTTGGTTTGCAATAAAACACATCCGTTTCCTTTACAGATTCAAGTAGCTTAAAAAATGTATTGCTGGAATAGACTTACAAAACATCTTTCACCTTTAGAATGATCAGCACAATGTGCAATCACTTTATTCTCTAGGTGCACCTGGCGTACAAATCCTTGGTGATTCTTTGATCCAAGCTAAACACAACGCGACTATGCGTTGTATACGTAGTTAAGGAAGTTGCGTCATTCCCGGGGGCTCGGTCAATTAATGGGCGTGGTGCGGAATAGAATGCGCGCTCGAGCTCTACAGAGTAGTACAGGCCAGTTGGTTGTAGCTTACGCAGAAACTGAAACTAATAGCAAGCTATTCTACCTAAAATATATTCCTAAAGTTCTGCAAGGTTCTTTAAAAGGTAAAGAGAGTAGATAATCAAAATAATAACTATAATAGGCTGTTGTGTTTCAGGCATGATAAAGTCAGCCATGATTACTGAACCACAAAGCAGTCATAGGGATACTTAAATTTGTAAAGCAATCATAGGGATGTTTTTTTCTCTATATACACTTGTTTTTGATTGTAATTGTAATGGCTATTAATAATTGGTATGTATTGCCGATAATTGGCTACTTACTACATTCGTGAGAGCGGATGTACTTCGAAATGTTTCCATTTATTCGTATTTCTGTCTTAATAGCGCCATATTGAACTACAATTCTAAAAAAGTTTGAAGTTCGTATGATTATCGACGGCTGAGATATGAAGTGTGAAACGACTTTCAAGCGATAATTGGTGGACTATGTTACTACTAATCTGTTAATATAAATGTATAGTATGGTTCATCGATCTATATGCTATATATACCTGGAAAAGCGAAATATTTTTAAATACACACACACACACACACACATATATATATATATATATATATTAAATTTGTGTGTGTCACATACGCATTTAAGGAAATTGTGTCATTCTGGGGGCTCGATCAATTAATGTGCGTGGCACGTAGTAGAATGTGTGCTCAATCAGCAGGAAGAAAGCTGATTGAGCTGATTGACTTGTGTAGGTTATGTAGAAAACTGTAACTAATAGCTGTTCTAGCTACTGAAATATATGCCTAAAGTTCTATACCAACCTTTAAAAGTAAGTAGAGTTAATAATCAAAAGAACAACTATAGTAGACTGTTATGTTTCAGGCATGAGAAAGCCTCAACACATGACTACTGAACTTCCATGATGCCAGACGCGACACTCTGATCATATATAGGTATACTTTTTCTCCATATATCTTGTTTAATTTTGATGCTAAGGTATCACAATCTTGTTTGTGTTTTTTTAGTTTTCATATTCATGGCTAATTGTTTTTTCATTATTTATAATAAATGTCTTGTTTCTATATTTTTTTAAGGGTTAAACAAACATGTATTTGTAAACAATTATAATGTTATAAATAAAACTATTTAGATGCGTCTCAACAATTAATACTGAACCAACCTTTTTTAATCAGCGTCTAGACATTTTACTTGACCACACCACAACTAATTAATATTTAAGTGATGCATGATTCTGATTGTTCTACTGCTTAAAGTGCTGTGCAAAATACTCTTGATTCAGTTCATTGTTCATGAAACTATCTAGAGTATGTATTTGGCAGATGAGATTTAACTAGCTAAACGAAGTAATAGCTAAGAGTAGCAAACTGTATTTATCTTAAACAACTATAGGATATCTCCCTGGTAATGGGTGGTTATGGGTTTATACTGCCCGTGGGAAAATTGGTCGAGGGTGAAGCCCGAGACCAGTTTTGCCACAGGCGGTATAAGCCCATAATCACCTGTTACCAGGAAGATATCTAATACATACCAGGGAGATATCTAATATACACCATACTATGGAAAGTCTAAAATATTTCATTAAATAAGTTTTGCATCACTGTTGTCTTGACAATTCCATGGAAATGTTACTTTCAGTGCTAGCAGTAAGGCTATTAATTGTTTGAGTGTGTGCAAGATGGAGCTCTGAGAATATGATGAATACTTCAAGGCATTAAAACACATTGATTGGGATGAAGACTGCAGTGATGTAGAGAATTCTTGTGGAGGTCCTGATAGCATATGTTGTGTGAATTTGCCAGAGAGAAATGATACTGGTGACGCTATGAGCGAATCAAATGAGCCAGTGAGTTTTGATCACAATAAAACAGACTTAGAGAGTGCAATTGTTGAACAAATCTCAAAGAATAACAAGAAAACTATCAATTGGGGTTGAAGTGCGTTTCAGTCTTGGTGTCACGAGCAAGGCATAAACAGAAATGTACTTGAGTTGTTGGAAGTTGAACTCAACCTGTGTATTGCTTGTTTTGTCCACAAAGTCGTCAAAACAGATTGCTGCATATTGTATCCTCCAATTTCTTTTTATCAAATTTTAGTTACTAATTAATTGTTGTTATGACATATAACATAACATAAGAGAGTGGTATATGGGCATATATCTCCCGCAGTACATCAAAGGTTACCATGGCAATCGCCCACACAGCATGGTATATTATAAATTAGTTTTAACAATAACTATAACTAAAAGTAGTAATACTATAACTACAATTGATAAGTAAGACCTTGTTTACAAAACTGCATTTTTGTTTCAATCCGTTTTCTTATCAGTATGGATACAGCTTCTGTTTACACAAAAACATCAGAAATGATTAGTAAAATGTATCATGCAAAAAATGCACTCCAAGTGGAGACTTATAAAAATGTAGCCATATTTTATTGCGTAAACTTGTAAAACATAATCTTGAATTTGCAAAGGTGAGGCAAGTGAATTAAGATAGATTGGGATTTGTTTTCAAATGGAGAATAAGATATCATCTGTTGCATGGAAACTAGCAGCTGTTTACGTTCTTGTGAAGCTTTTGATTTAAAGTACTTCCTATCTAATCTCCACACTGCTGTACTGAGTTACAAGACTCTTTTAACTTCATCTCAACAGTGTAGACCATCGTTCTATAACTGCACCGTTTTTAAGGAAAAAGGACTGCGTTTCTGGCTTATGATGCTGTATCTTACTATATAAAAAGAAAGCTAAGATGTTATACTAAGCCATCAGACGTGCACATATAGTTGGTAATTTTTTAAAGACATTTAATGAGCCAAAAATTCTAAAATTTTATTAGACAATACATTTTCTGTGGAGGGGGTTAAAAAATATCACATTGAAAGATTGCCAAAAGGATTGCAGAAGACCCGTGTTAATGGAATAGAAATCGTGTTAGTAATGTAGCATATAGGTGTCTCCTACATTGCAGACATGCACATCTTGAAATTTTCCTACTGGTTAAGAGAAATAAGCTGCTGTTTAAAAATCTCCATTGAATACCATACTAAAATCTCCTGCTAATATACAGAAAGATTACTGACAAGATAAGTTCGTGTCAAGCAATTTGTAGAACATGAAACAGTATTAATCTTCTAGTATTCAAGTAAAACATGTCTGTGTAAACAAGACCTAAAAATAAAATTAACTTTACCATGGCTATAAATAAAATGCCAACCATTACTTTTATAACACTAATGACTTTCTATAAAATAGCTAAAACCAGGGTGGTTAATTGTTAATTGAAATGAATGCATACTCTTTAACTTACAATTACAAACTCCAAGAAGTGAAAGGAGGATGATTATAGACATCTTTTTGGATATGTCACCACAATTTACAGACTAAAAGAATGAAAAATCTCCTCACAGCAAATGTGATATTTCAGTAGATGTATGTAGCACACCTTTGTCTGTCTAGAAAATGAACTTAATGATAATATCATACATGTACAAGTATTTGCCATCATTTAAAAAAATATGAACAGCTGCCTCTGAGGTTAGTACACTGCAAAAAAAGTTTGGTTATTTCAACCAATCAGTTGGTTACTTCACAATTGCATGCCAATTTACCCCTTTTCACACCATACTGCAGTTTTAAGCTGTTGGAAGCCTGGATTTACTACCAGGCGATGAAAATTCTGAGTTACCTTACAGTGTTGTAGTGCCGTCTCCATTGCCAATTGTTAGTCCCTCGCTGTTATGTTTTGAGAAAGACAATGACTCGTCTTTACCGGCACCTAAAAAGAGTCGGCGTGTTGCATTGGAAGAAGACAGCGATCAAACATTGCTGCTCCTTGTTGTGTGGATTTGATTTGGAGTAAATTTGAAGGCTTTACTTGGGATTACCTACGTAACTCTGACAGATTGAAATTGCTGAACTTGATCCTGTCAAAGAGACTAATTTAAATTTACCATCATTCTCTTAAATGTTTCTAATCTTGCTACTATTAGTGTTGATTGGCAGAATTCAACTTGAACCTATATAAACTGTATTAAATTATAATAATTATCATGCAGGTGTTGTTTAGGAGTTATTTTATTCATTCTGGTTATTGTTTTATACTCAAATTAAAATTTGCACTGTGGTCAGTGCCAGGCTGCCAGCATGGGAAATGTTGTTACAATGTGGCACTGTGATGTCATCACAGTGTCACATTGTAACAACATTTCCCAGTGCCACATGAATTATGATCTCAGGTGCTATTATCATGCTATATTCATAACAACTAGCATGAATTGTTATTATAATAATTATATATACCAGTAGATTATAATAATAATACATAATTAAAAATATCCCTATACAACAAAACTTTAAAATAACCACAGGTTTATAAATCCAACATAAAACCTGCCATAGACCACAGCGACACAAACTACAAGACTATAACTTTTACCTGGTCCAAACTCAGGATGAAACACTAGAAACTACACACAGCTACAGCTACGTTTGCATTTAGTGATAGACACGGAAAACATGGCCACCCATACATGTGCATTTTGGCAAGTGATGTGTTATACAGCATTATATATATAATTATATATATATAATTATATACATATATATATCATATATAAACACAATGCATCTATAAAAGTTGAACACAACATAAAACTTTAATCACCAGACCTTATTAAAAGAGATATCTTTAAACTAATTACGAAATATTCGAGGTACTGTGTATCGAGTTGATCCCTAATTACACTCTGAACTATCTATAACGAATTACTACAGTAAGAAAAGTAATGGTAAAGAAGTTCTATTTTCTGTTATTTATTGTACAGGTCCCCCACATTCAAAAGAGCAATTTAAATTAAAAATCATAATCATCAGCTCTTCTAACTTACATGATCTATACGAGAAGAGACAATCACTCTATCCTGTGGCCCTTCGCAGCAATGCTATCAATTACAGTTTCTTAACCCGGGGGCTTTTGAATTAATTTTAATAACTAGATGAATGTAAAACATTGTGGGGGCGAAGTAGTACACGCCTATTAATTAGTTAAAGCTATTTCACCCCGCCTGGGGCCAAGTGGTCCCCGCGGGAGAAAAAGACGTACATCAACATCCCATTTTACTTTTTTTAAGTACCCTAAGCTAACTTCAAAGTAACATCAAAGGGCGGACACTTGAATCAAAGCACCGCTAGACCACATCCAACAAAGTGTGGGCGTTTTGAACAATAGAATGCCGGCCTGCTGCCACCACGTTGGTATAACCTCATAATCTACAGTAATTTGGGGCGTGGTAACACCAAGACCCAGTGATTGCAGTGAAATTTAGTATTCTATTAAGTAGGTGTGGTACTTCTTCTCGGAACAGGAAGTTGTAATATTACAACCTGAAATTGCTATGACAATTATTATGAAGGCCTAAGGGTGTGACTTATGGAAGGTCATATATGACCGAGCAGAGGTCAAAAGTAGCAAAATGTACTGTAGACAACATCAGCTTGATGTTTATGTATTGGTTTTGCAATATGACTTACCATTACTAAGTTATAGCTGCTCAATCGCAGTCACTGTGAAAATTACATTTTGAGAAAACACCTAACCTGCGTAGACAAGTTTTTAGAAGCTTGTCATTTACCGTGTGCATATATAGTACTTAGTCTCTCGCTAATAAACGATGACTAATGGCTCTTTCAACTTTGTGTCAACCTCATCAACATACACAAACATTTCTTTTGAGGCTTGAGAAGGTATAAATATTTGCAATAAAAGATGCTCTCAGATCAGTGCGCCTTTGTAAGGCAACATGTTGACATGATGTTGTCATCTATACTTTGGCAATCTGCACAAAGTATAGATGTAGAAACACAATCTTGTCATCTAAAGGTCATTCATGTTCACCATGACCTCACAAAAATATTCATAACTTTAGTTTGGAATGGCCAACAATCTTTTTACCTGCACTGTTTTATATTTGTCCTTCCCGTTCTTTTTTCTATATGTCAACTTTCAATCCATTGCTTCATTATTGAGTTACAGTATAATCTGTATTAACCTTACGACATTAAACTATACACTATATTACATTCAAAGTCATCACATCCTAAATTTGAGGTCATCATGAATGCGAAGAGACTTTAGTTCTGACAGCTTCAAAGTTGGTGATTGAATATAAATTTCATGATGATTATCCAGCTTGTGTTCACGATAAGTTGTTACTTGTGATCTACTTTTCCAGTTGCCTGAAATAGCTTGAAGATGTTGTGAGCAGTTCCAACTGAGATATTGAGTTTTTGTGCAATCTTTTGAAACTTCAAATCTAAGGCAATTGTTTGGCATACAATTCTCCACCTCAAATCATAGACTAAGACATAATCTGTAGGCTGATGTTTACCAAGCTCTATATAATAAAGCTTGATCCAAGTGGGTTGAATTGTGATAATATCACAGCTCTCACCTTTAAATATTTGCGCTCCTTCTATATCAACTCCTGTTGCCAACTTTTTTTGCCTCAAACATTTTCTCTTCCCAGTGAATGGAAAGTTAATTTATTTTATTTACAGCATTGATATATATAATATATATATCATATCTAGCACACTGATGATATCAGTAATATACTGATTAATCAACTTAATAAAAAGTAGTTATTATATACAATGTGTTAGTGGCACAATTGCGATGAAATTTCAGAAGCACATTAAATTTGTATATGGACAGTTCAGTATCATCTGGGTTTATGAATTTTGCTTACATATTCTATTTGTGGAAGTGTTACTATAATCTTAGTGCTTATTCAATGTATATATATAAGTAAATACGTATAATACTTTATACAACTTGTCAGGAGCCCATAAAAAAACGAGAGGGTACCCTCTCTTTTTTTATGGGCTCCTGGTTTTGTAGAACACCATTTATTACAAATGGCATCCTATCGTAAGTAGGTTGCAGTTATTGGCTGAAAGTATTCTAGGTCAAGATACAGAACAGTACGAAGTTTGTTCCCCTGAATTTAACATTTGTATTTGTGCTAAAACTACTTTAATAGCTCCAGAAATGTATATATTTATTAAAAAGCGGAATAATAATAGTGACAGTGTATATGAAGATTTTGCCAGTTTTGCTACTCGCAGGTTCCACTGGAGTAGGAAGATAAAAATGATTGGGGGGGCCTGCATAATAGAGGTGACAGTGATCAGTAACAGTTGAGGAAACACCAAAAATGGGTTCCGGGGGTCCTCACCCCCTCCCCCTAAATGTGCATGTACTTCATAATTATAACCACATTATACTCAATTATAGCAGTACTGTCCAATTCATGAACATGTGAATTAATCATAAGGGGGCATCTCCAAACTGAAATTTGTACGCTTAACGTCATAGTGACGCTAAGGGGTGGCCGGGGTTGTGTGTGTTACGCTAAACATTCAAAGCACAAGTTAGTATGATACACTGGAGTATTCATTCATTACGTTAAGAGGAGGGGGGGGCCTTGCAGTAGCGTCACTGTGACATTAAGTGTACAAGTTTCAGTTTGGGGATGCCTCCTAAGGATTATGCATAAATTATTACTCAAATATGACCGAAGTAGTTTCTACGTCTTTCATTTCTTCCTATAAATTCTTTTGCAATTTCAACATTATTTAGTTCATCCGTTTTATTTCTTGAAACATGAAGGAGCATACAGTGGTTTAAGCGGGCCTGGGTCATTGAATTCCTCAGGTAGGTTTTTATTCGTCGCAAGGCTGAGAAGTTGCGTTCGGCTGTAGATGTTGTCACCGGAATGGTGAGATAAGTCTTCAAGAGCTTGTCAACTTCAGTAAACAGCATTTTCAAACTAGGATAATAGTTGAATATATCACATAATGTTTGAATGCGTGTGACCCTTTTAATTGGAATATCATTCATTGGTGTAGCTTTAACAGCATAAGGAAGCATTTGTAGGTGGATATGAAGCTTGTCCATGTTAATATCTTCATGATAGAGAGACTGAATTTCCACAGGTATGGAAGCACTTTCAGCATTGGCACTGTCAAGCAACATTATATATTTTCAGCTGTTTCATTCTGATGTAATATGTACACTTGTTACTGTCTTCATTTTAATGTTGTGTTAAGTATTATGTACATTTTAACATTCATTGCAAGATAGGATTATGGATATTGGGGGGAGGGGGGGCTGGCCCCCTCTCATTCAACTTTGGGGGGGGAAGGGCCTAGGCCCCCCTTGCCCCCCCCTGTTCCTACTCCACTGGGTTCTTTACCTTAATGAAGATCTCTGGGCATCTATAAGGTATTGTTAGTTATAAAGATAATCAATATTTTCTAAGTTATGTATATTTAAACTTATCTGTATAATTATATTACCAGAGATTTCAGCTTGCCACTTGCAATTGAAATGTATGGGGCCATTTTTTTTTCCGGGCCATCCCACTCACTACAGTAATAGTTTTGTTGCAATAGGTTTGAAACTTCAAAATGTGTGTGTATTATCAAGAGTACATAGAATGCCAAATGACACATGGTGCTGTTGAAATACTGTGTGTAAAGCAACATGACAAGGATGTGACATGTTTCTGTAAATTATTTCAGTATACTTACTTTGTGACTAATTTAAAATAATTTACGGGCAAAATGTCACATGTCTTTGGTGTTACATTACACACAATGGCTGTGTGCATCGTTCAACACTCTTATCCTCTTATGTACTCTTGGTATCATATTATTAATCTTAGTTTACAAAGTCTTTTATAAATATTTTTATGTAAAATCAGCACTGGCAGCATGCCCATGCAAAAAGGTTTGAAGGCCTTTCTGTTGAAAAAAACTATAATTAACTAATTCTCATTAATCAATGGAGACTATATCAGACCAGTGTTTCACAATTATAGGGACAAGGTTGGTCCGCTGAAAAACATAAATACATCACCATGTTGTAGCTTGTTTAATTCTTTGTTGGATGAGTTACTTATCTCTTGTAAATATTATTCTACCAGTATAATTATTTCCTATTGTATGATTGTCCTTTGCCTTTTAATTTTTCTTTATTTTGGTATTTGGAAAATGAGTTGAACTCTAGAACATGCATTCTTGGTGATGACAATGTGAGTTTCATAATTTGTGTATCAATTTTTTTACATTTCTGATGTGTTGTCTCGTCCTTACAATGAATTCACAACCACTGACGTCTCCTAGATTTGAATATACAACTTTGTTTTGCATAATTATTATAATTATCCATTAACTGTTATAATTATGAATTGTATGTAAGTTGTAAGACACATGCATAATTACCATGACTAAATATGACTCTTATTTCAAATCCACTGAATTATAATTATTATTATTATGGATTAATCTGTGTTTCAGTTTCATTTACACTGGAGTCACTGTCATTTTGAAGCGACCTGATGTGCTATCTCGTGATACTACTTCATATTCACTATTCACAACCTCTAGTGTCTTCTGATTTGAAAAAACAACTTCATTTTGTAAATTATCTGTTATCTGTTTTCAAGAAACAAAATGCATATGTAACATACAGATTTACAATTACAATAATTATTATTATATGATGAAGAAATAAAATGTGTGCACAATATGCTTATAAAGTTCAACTTACATTCACATTCAAAGTTGTTCCCCTCCTCCTCCTCTTTTTTCTTGCACAGATATAAATCAAAATAAGTATACAAACAAAAATTTTCAGAATTAAAGTAAGTATTGAGGTGAATACTACAATCAGTGACACCACAAATACATTTTGATCTATTATAAAGAGTGAATTAATTAGCAATGTTTCAATTATTATCCAAACAAACCTGTAACTATAAGAGACATCACTGCAATACATATGCCTTCTGAATATAGTTACAAACTGTAGAATGTATAGATAGCTTAATTGCTTATATCAGGAACTCACTTGTACTATAATTATAGTAGCCTCAATTGAAATAGTCAAAGAACTTCAACGATGGAACTTTAAGTTTATTTCTGATGTAGTATTTCACAACATTTTATATTATATATATAATATAATATATAATAATAATATATGTTACATGTACATAATTGTTATACATAATATAAATATATTATATAGCTCTATGTTGCCTTCATTGGGGAGTAAAATCTAGACTGAGGGAATATATACACACATGCATATTTGTATTGTTTTAAACTCCAAACTTTGTTGTTGACCATTTAGTATTTTGTCAACACTACACATATAATTATGTATGTATTCCAATAGTTTGAGATGAACCTAGTATGGAAGTATTTCTGTTGACATAAACCATATTTGTTATCCCATACTTCTGAGACTATATTATTTCAATTCTATACCTATAATTGTTATACATATAATTCATCCGGTTTATGGCATTATCAGGTAAGTTGTTAACTGTCTGCATGCTGTTTGTAATTTTTTAAACCTTTACGTGCATGTTATGTTTATATGAGCTAATAATTAGCTATTGTATTGAAGATTGTATGTATATAATTATGCATTTAACTGTTCTTCCATCATTGCAGTGACATATGAAAAAAATGAGTTGTGATTGTTTCACTTACATAGGAGGTATTTATGTACAATAAAGAAAATATTCGTCCACATGTATAATCTATATAGCTATATTGGTTAGTGTTGCATCTATAATCATGATAATGACATGTATTGGACACATTATACTGTTTTTTCGATGGAAACATCTCTGTAAGAAGCTGAAGAGAATAAGAGAAACAACTGGTATGCAAACAAGATTGGAATGGTACCTCAAAAGTAAAATTTAACTTAACCACTTCATTTAAACCTACATAAGTAGCAGTATAGTACATATAGCTGTAGTGTTGTATGAAAGTGGTTAAAGATCATTCATGTTCACCATGACCTTAGAAGCTGAATTCTGATAACTTTAGTTTGAAACGGCCAATGATCGTTTTACCATTTTCATACTTCTCATTCTTTTTTTATTTGTGTCAAATTTCGATCCATCTCTTTATTATTGAGCTACAGTATAATCATGTAGTTATCACATCCTAATTTTGAGGTCATGGTGTGATTAGTTTAATTTGCACTTGTTTTTGTAGTACCATCCTGATTTAATTTGTGCTTTTTCAGTTTTGAATTATCTACATGTTCTAATCTTTCATAAAACTATATTCTTGTATGTAGTAAAATAAGACTAACATGGAGTTGAATGAAATCACTTTCCCCGAAATCTATACTTCAATAATTATGCAATTAATTTCATATTACATGTACAATTTGCCTTGCTGTACTATACTAAATATATAACCTTTTATGGAGGCTGGATGATCATACATTTAATCATGATGTGATGAAATCTAAAGACTTTCTATCCACATCAAATCTAATACGTAATTCTCTGTTTACTTATTACCTCAATTATCAAGTATAAGGTCATAAAGTTTGTAATTTGTAATTATTTTTACAACAGGAACAATACACAATTTTATATCTCCTACTATCCTAGCTACAACAGTCCCCAAGTGCACAGGCAGCTACAATGTTGAAGAAGTATGTAATCCTAATTACAAGAACATTGAAATTTTAGAAGAACCTGTCAATACTTCTACATAAATAATTATGGAGTATGTCATTGCATCGTAATTTTGTTGTTGTCTCATACCCTCACATCCATCTCATTTGTGTTAAAATTAATATCATCAGTATGAGTTTTAGTCTGATCAATATAAAGTGTCATTGATATATATTTAACATCAAAAGTACACTTACTTAACATACATGCTCATTACTTTTACTTCTACATAATAATTACTATAATAAACTACAAAAAATTAATAATGAAAAGTTATAGTATACCAAATGTCTAGACCCAATACCAAAATACTTTTAGTTTTGGTTATGGTGTACCAAAACAACACTAATACTTTGTGAACCAACAAAGACTTAATACAAGTTAATGGAGCAAAAATGTTTAAATAGCATGTATAGTATCAAATAATTATTTTTAGTTTAAACTAATACTAAAAGTATGAAAATACCATAACTAAAACTAATACTAAAAGTAGCACAAATGCAATACTATAATTCATAACCATTATTCATTTTGTTTGTGGTACATTTGGTACAACCCATGTTCTGCTTTGTTACTGAAGTGTGAATAGACTGATAATATTATCTCTGTCACATGCCAAAAAAGCACATGTTTTATGTACAAAAATAGCTGCAAGTAGAACTGGAAGACCAAGGTATAGTCATGTATGGGATTACGTGGATTAAAATGTGTTACCAAAAGTACTACTTAATAATCAAAAGTGTCTACTTTTGGTATAACTAAAATGCATATCTCATGAAATTTGGTAAAAATACCATAACTAAAACTAAAACAAAAATCTTGTACCAAAACAACGCTAGTTACTATATATTGTTATATTTTGTAATTTAATAATAAAAATTATTTTACTAGTAGATTAAGACATGGTTACATTTCTTCAACATTCCCACAGGTATCTAGACCTCTGTTTATGAAAACTTTGAATAATTATTAAAAGAAATGATTTTTTCATGTGTTGCATGAATATAATTATGGTGTCATACTTCATGCATCCTACCTAGAGTTAATATTAATACTCTGCCGTATGTATTATAATCCTATATCAACTACATGGCAGTACATGCATCAGTAGAATGTGTTTAATTGGATGTATAATAATATTGGTGTTTAGCAATGTGTAATTATACACTCACCTGACAATTAACATACTCATAATTATGTCTTTATACAGCAAAATTATATATGCTACAATTAAACGAAGAAAACAATATTTGATACTGAGTGTATGGCTAAGTAAACACTAAAGTTGACTTACGAGAGAACATTAAGTCAACAAACACCATCAATGAAAACAAAGTTTAGGAATATGACATATATATACTTAAACATTTGCAAATACACAAGATGTGTACAGTAGTCACATGTATCACAGATTGGAAAACTAAATTACATCTTTAACCCTTAAATCCAAATCAAATCTTGCATGGCTTACTCTAGGATTGCTGTGTAACACCATAGTGTTATAGTAAATATAATAGGGCATCTCTGCCCATTGAACAAATTCCTGAATTATGGAACATTGGACTAGACTTACTGTAGCAGAATAGTAATGTTTGATTAAATTTTACTAAATATGGCAATAGAATAGATGTATGAATTATATTGTAACACTGAAACAGAATGTAAAAAAAATCATTTGTAATGAGGACTGGTAAGTTGTAGTCATGCATATGCAAGTGTAAGAACTGCCGGGGTGTATATTTGGTAACACTTATACACTGTATTAGTGCACTCCATCCCTCCTCTGCTTATGTTACCACAGGTGAAACCAAAACATAATTGTTATAGGTTAGTGAAGAAAGGCCTATACATGTATATCGCTGAATTGCAAAACATAATTACAAGTTTTATAAACCACGCCATGGCACATGTTCCAATAATAACTTTCATTTTACGTAAAATCAGCCTAGGACCCAAAACCAATTAATTCTGGTATGTATGTATATTAAATGTTGATTATTATTATAATTATGAAAATAAAAATTAAATTTAAAACTAAGATGTTGCCGAAATAAGTTTCAAGTTTGCTCATCATGCAATTGATAAATATAATAATTTTAGTGTCAGTGATCGCCTTAAATGTTTTATGATGTCTGCACATACCTTGTGACTACATTATCAACAAGGTGCCGCCCACTAAATGTATACATAGGATATTGTACGGATTCATCGCCTACTAATACACTATAATTATTATATGAAAATGAATGTAAGATTACATACTATTCCTTATACTCCAACCTCCAGGTCTATATACACTCAGAGGCGAAGTAAAGAAGTATGTAACTCTCCATCACCCAAAGTTTGACAAATTCATATGAATTATTATTTGCACTCAATTCTCCTTTATTAGTTAGCTGTAAAGATACTGGTGAAAAAATGTGGTTATGTGATGGTAATATTATTCTGTAAATTACCAAGAAATGCCTTTTTGTACCATCAAGTACAATGTAGGCAGTAGCTATATGTATAGAAGCTTTCTGTATCAAAACATGGTTTAGCCCAATTAATGACAACTAATATATTTTTTAATAGGCGGAGCGAGATATAATTTCAATCCTGATACAACACTTCCTACAGATAGCAACAAATCTGAAGAAGTAGGTAATCCTAATTACAAAGATGTTGAAATGTTAGAAGAACCTGTTAATACTTCCATAAGTGGTCCATATGATGACATAATTTATATACCATAGATATTGTTGCTATTTTTATAGCCTCATACCCAGTCATCCATGCATGGTTTGATAGTCAGTTCAATAGTTGTTTTTTTGTATGCTAATATCAATAAAAGTTGAGCACTAGATAAATGAGAAGAGGTACACGGCAATGAGGCATATCTCTTGTACTCCAATATGATTAAGTATTAGCAAACATTTCAGTTTGTGGTACTATCAATACATGAATGCTTAGGCAGAGTGGCAGAAATGCAGTCAGAATAACTTTTCCTAATTTTTTGGAAAATTTATATGCCAGTAATTTCCTTTTCACTATTAATCTTGCTGAAGTGATTTAATTATTATGGTTGCACACATAAATTCAAAATCCACATAATTTTAAAATGAACACACATGAATCAGAGGATATGACACAGGTTGACTGCATGAAATCATCAACTGGACTATATACTAGGAATGATACTGATATTATATTGATGTGCGTAAGGGAGTTAATTAGTCTTGTGCTGCCATGTCTGCCCACTGCTATACAAAGATTATACATGCCAATTCATACTACTAACAACAAAATAATAATATTAGGGGGGGGGGGGGAGAATGAGGCATATCTCTTGTACTCCAATATATTAGCGAACATTTCAATTTGTGGTACTATCATTACATGAATGCTTATAATCAGATTAAGTCAACATCAATTATTATGGTTGCACAAATTATCTAAATAATTTAAAGTGAACCGGCACACATGAATCTGAGGATATGTCACAAGTTGATGACTACTGATTATTGCACAAAATCATCAAGGACAGATGGACTGGACTGAATGTATACTAGGATTGATATGTGTAAGGGGTTTAATTAGTCGTGTGGTGCCAGACCTACCCACTGCTACACGAATTGAATATATAAGTATATTCACACCAATTTGTACCATAATTATACTAACAACAAAATAATAATATTAAAGGAGGTAGGCTGTAGCCCCTTTGTGCAGCCCCCACCTTCCTACACCTATATAAAAATACACTCTACAAACTGGTGGATTCTGTTTTAAAATTCCAACTCAAAGAAATAACGATTTACCAAACGAAGGAGCATCGATTTATGTTAAATGGGATGAAGAAGATTCTGATGATGAACCAGGTTGGTACCATTGCACTGTTGAAAAACATCATCCAGATGGCAAAACAACTATAATTTATAAGGATGATGAAAATGAGAAAACATCTGAGCTAATCCATCTTAAACAAATAATGTGGAAACCCGCAAGGATAAAAGGCCGGAAATACTTTAGGTTAGGGATAGATCCTCAGTTAAGCAATCCCCAAGTCTATTTTCATTTCTCAGCTTTGCGTAAAGTTAAAGATTATGTTGATGATTTGTTTATCATCTCTGACTCCTTTGATGAGCATGTGTAGACTGTTCAGAAAATTGAGCAGAATCTAAAAGAGATTGATCTGGTGATAAGACCTGATAAATGTGTAATTCTACAGTTTAACGGGAAGAAAGTTTAGACCAATGTGTTTATAGATGGTGAAACAAGATCTATTCTGGGAAAAAAATACAAAATTTTTGGGAGCTACAGTTGCATTATCTCGACAAAATCGTCCTCAATTGCAAAAAAGCGATTGAAGGAGAGAATCACAAAAGCCCTAAAATCTATTGATAGCAGACCAATAAGAGGTGAATATAAAGTCTGGATTTATAGGAATTATGTGGCACCATCATCCCCTTTTCTAACCTATTTCTGCCAGTGGCATTGAATCTATTCAATCAACTGCTACAAGATTCATCAAAAGATGGCTCAATCTACACAGGAATGCAACTCAAGCTATTCTATTTCACCCTACCATGTTGAATTGCTCTCATTTCAAATCAGAAAAAGTGAAGGCAAAAATCTCTCAGCTGGCTGCTTTATACTCAACTACAGATAAAATGATTCAAGAAATAAATTTTGAGCTGTCGAACCCAAACTTCATGAAGTCTCTCCATATTCTCAAGGAAGCTGTTCACCTTATTATACATTCAGCACAGTCCTCTATCGCTGACCTCCCTCAAGCCAAATCTACTCGTGCTATCATTAAACAGGCTTCTATTGAACACTGACTCACACCTATCAACTCTTTCTGTTCAAAATAAATTTTCAGAGTCAGTTTTTCTGGAACAGGAAAGTCAAGTCTGGAAAAGAATTATGGATGGTCTGCCAGCTGGCCTATTATCATTTATTTTGCATGCTGCTTCCAATACATTGCCAACCTCTGATGGAGAATTCAATGTGGTGCCAAATGCCACTTAAGTGGGAACACCCGGCCCACAACTGCACACATTCTTAATGGATGCATCCTATCGCTCTTGAGCAAGGTCATTACAAATGGCGATGATGTATTGTCAACTCTCTCGTCCACCATTAATGATGGCTGTATTTGCAGACCTCCCTAATCAAAGAGCCTTAGAACACCCACCTAATACAATACCTCCCTCTATTTTAATCACTCCTTTTAAGCCCGATTTAGTTCTTATACATAAAGCAAACAAGGCAACCGTCATTGAACTAACTTGTCCAACAAATACAATAACCAATTTACAGGCTGCCAGAATATGGTATTATATTTTCAGATTTGATAAACCAAGGTTGGAAGGTAAATTATGAAACTCTAGAATTTGGTTCTCTGGGTCATCATAGGAAAGATATGTGCAATTTATTATCAATGGCAGTTGATCTCCCAAAAAAGTTATTAGACCGTTGTGCTAAAGCTGCTATCTCTTGCTCTTATCAAATTTTTCTTGCAAGAAACTTCCCTAGTTGGACATGCATCCCAGAAGATAATTCAATTTTAACTATTATCATGCATAATTTTGTTATTGCTCTTTTTGTCCTTGTTATGTATATATATATATAATTTAATTATTTATTTATTCTTTCTTTCCTTGTTGTTCGAGGTTATCTTGCCATGCCTCACCTCTGTTATATATGAGATGTACGCACGAGTCCCAGAATGTGATCCTCATTCTTCCAAATTTTATTTTGGAATGGTATTTCAAAAAATAAATAGCATGGAAACAGAATATTCTGGAACACACTATTGAAGGATAAAAGGTTGAATACAACAGTACACCATTTATAGTGTCCGATATACTGCAAAAATAAAATTGTTAAAATAACAAATGTATTGGTTAGTACAGTTGAAGGAATAATTTAAATTGTAATTTAATTGGTCACGTAGGTTGTTATTGATATACTGTAACTATAATCGAACAATTATTCGATTATAGTTACAGTATATCTTCATGCTGTCTAATACATGTACAAAGTATTTTAATTGAGCTATTTTAGGTTGCCACACCTTCTTTGTGCATCTAATGTGAGATATTAGGCATGATAATTGGTACATATATCTTTTTACATATTTTAATATAATTAGACCAAAGTAGGTATGGTGTTAGATGTATGTATCCTGAACAACTAACTAATTGTTAAATCCTTGCAACTGCACTAACCAATTTATTTGTGACAATCCTATTTTTACAGTGTATAGATAGCCAATTTGGTATTCAATACTTTAAAGAAAAAGGAAGAAATGATAAATTGAAGTGTACAGTCCTGCATGCAAGGTACACATAAGATTGGCTGCACGGCACATATTGTTGTTCGTTCCATCATTTAAGTTTATACACTGATTTCCAAATTCTAATAACCTCTGGTCTCACACCTAGGAAGTTAAAGGAAAAGAAAAAAGAACGTTTACAAAAATTACACTTAGAAAATAAATTGCTCAACACAATCAAAATGTTCCGTATGCTTTTCCCTGGTGAAGAGGCACATCATTCATTTCATCTTACGCAGGGAGCTGTATTATAAATACACAATTGAAAAAAACTATGAATTAGTTAATGATGGGATTACAGAAGTTCAGGAAGTCAAACGAGCATTGAAAGCATATGTCAACACATGTTATGTGTTCAGTTTGTAAGCCTGATGTTTCTGACCATTCATATTATCCTACCATGCCCCCTACTGATGTACACAATCATGTTACAAAGCTCAATGTGTAAGTCAACTCAGTAAACGTGACCAAGAAAACTTGCAGCTAAAAGTAAGTGAGTGGGAAAAACAGAACTCGAATTTAAGTTTTATGTTTCCTCCTTATAAACATGCGAGATGAATCAGAGCAGACACTTAGTCACATCCATCAAGAATCAAGGCAGAAAGAATTCCTAAAAAGGCATAGCTAATAACTTTAAGGGATGCTATATACATACAAAATGACAAAGTATGAGTTACCTTATTGTTTATTGCTGTGAAGTAGGCTATTCACCTGTAGCTGATTTTATGGTACAATCAGAGACCACTGACCAAATAGCAGAGGCATTGAAAGTTTTACGACCATGGAACGTTGAATCAGTGGCAACCTCCATATTTTATGACTGACTATTGAGAGGCCAAATTAGCAGCTATCAAAAAGGTCTTTCCAAACTGCAAAACAAGGCAAGAGAAAGAAATGCTGCAAACAGAGAAAGTGTCTTGATCTAGTCATGGTGATCACTTGAGGTTACTTTTTAGTCACAAAATAACTACAATAATTTAAGGTGGTACTAGGGAGTGGGCGGATGCGACTCCAATCAGTTTCAAAATTGAATATTATATAATATGACACTAACCTGGTGTAATACCAACCTTCATATCTTCTGATCAGCTTTATATTGTCCTGTAATTGAAAAAATATGGTTAAAATCTCTATTTTTCCAAACACACATAAGTACAAAACCACGAAAGCCATGCCCACCAATCATGGCGTGCACCAAGTACAATGCATTTTGAGAAAACGAATGAAGCCGTTTTCTGAAAATTCATTTTACTTTTATAGTTAGCTACAAGAGGCTGAAGAAAGCTGAATTCTGTAGCTTTTCACTGAAACCATAAAATTTACCTTTCTAGGCACTATCAAACTCCGATCTTTCTCAGAGAGCAACTACAGTTACCCCGCCATTGTTTACCACCCACCGCCCCCACCACCACCCGTGTCAGTGAAAACATTTAGGCCCAACAATTATACCCCCGGGTAAAAAACATAGATTGGAACCAGATTGTATGCAGCAAGAAGCTTGCAAGACTGGGGAGTTTCATCTACCCCTCCCCCTAGTACAGCCTTGATATATGTTACCTTTCTTACTTAATGAAACTAAGTTTAACTGTTAAACAAACCTATGACTATAATATCACTAATCCAAACAAGTGACCGATCCGTGATCTTACAGTTGAACTCTTCTCTTCGTTCATAATCTCACAAAGACAAGATATATAGAAAAAAAGTATCCCTATGACTGGTTTGTGGTGTCCAGCATTTAGTACTCATGGCTGACCGAGCGCTCATTCGAGCTCCCCGGATAGACGTAACCTATACGGCATAACTGCGTAAGTGGCCTAAACCGTGGCACGTGACAGGCTCATTGAACAAACATGAAAAATCGTCTTGTTTGCCTTGCCTGTGCACTCTGTTTTGTAGGATCGTTGTTGACTGCAATAATGGTACTTCGAACTAGTAGTTCAGGAGAGATTGAGATGAATGTATCTCTTGTTCATCCTGCTCCTCAAGAAAGCCTTTGGATTGAGCTATATGATAAGAATACTTTGGTAAGTTTTAAAAAATATAATTATCAGTGTATAGCTTTTTAAAAAAATACTAGCCATATATCGCAGGTGCATGCATATGTATGTATAATTTGCACGTCAGTTAGTCAGTACCAGTGATATATAATTCAGATATTGGCCACTCTAAAGATTGAATTCTAGCCTTAATGCTAGTTTTTAACATGCCATTTTAGGTACTGATAATTAATTAATGTATACTCTA
The DNA here is from genome assembly GCA_947044365.1 of Petrosia ficiformis. Classification (NCBI taxonomy): domain Eukaryota; kingdom Metazoa; phylum Porifera; class Demospongiae; order Haplosclerida; family Petrosiidae; genus Petrosia; species Petrosia ficiformis. Next base: position 10,554,521 of record OX345637.1, on the reverse strand, counting down.
CTGGGACTATTCCATTGTGGGGCTATTTGAGTCTCGTCAGCCAGACCTTCCCATTTCCGCTCTGCAATTGAGGGAGATTCTGGGAAAATGCCTGAATGTTGTTTGTTCAGATGGCATCACATTTTGCATGTGATAATCACATGATATCACTGTTATATCATGTGATTATCATATGCATAGTATTATATAGGTTGTACCTATATAATACTATGCTATGTAATATATAACATGGCATTGAGGTGTGTATCAGCAATATCAGACCTGAACCGCGAGATAGTAGCCCGAGGCGAAGCCGAGGGCTGCTATCAAGGGGTGAAGGGCTGATATACACACTGAGAAGCCATGCTATATATAATATATTCTATACCTAACATGTACATCAATGTTACCTGACGTCTACGGCTCTACGCTCCTTTTTCCATTTGTCTCCAACTCTTTTCATTTACAACTTGACTGCACATGCTCAGACTGATACAATCTATTATGAATATCATTATAGGTCTTATATCAACCCTGTGGTTTCATATCCACCTGTGGTTGGGTATATATCGTGCCTGTCAGTAACTTTGATGTGGCTGTTAGCTATGGTATATGTATATATATGTATATTAATTAACAAAAAGCAGTACAATGTACATGTACTTTAAACAGGTAAATCCCATAATAATTGCAATCATACATGCTGACTTTTCAAATATCTGTGGAGTATATCACATGTTTGCTATTCTAAGTATACCATATGCTTTGTTATGACATGTACTTTCTATTAGTCAATATAGGGCAAGATAAAATGAATTGCGCATGACTTGTGTATTAGCTAGCAGGAATAATAAACTTTAGTCAGCTTAGAGAAACATATAGTTGCATCGAAACTCCTGTAACCAACTGAAGGTTAAAATAACCTATTACTTTTTACAGTGTAATAATTATTATTATAGTCAAATATTGTCTGCAGCAATATTCTTGTTTCCCAAATCTCACTTGTAGCAAGGGTTCTGCATTGTGAGTGCAAATTGCCATTATTGGATTATAATTACATGTATGTCACTATATACAGTCATGACAGCCTACATGACCAATTAAATTACAATTTCCACTATTCCTTGCAACTGTACTAACCACACTGCAAGAATAAAATTGTTCAAGTAACTAATTTATTCGTTAGTACAGTTGTAAGGAATAAGGAAATTGTAATTTAATTAGTTATGTATGACTGCATGGTGACATACAATGTACATGTACTTATACTAATTAATAATTATAATCCTGCTTCAGTTTCCTTATATGGTCTAATTGATTTACAAAGAAGCAGAATAATGAAATGATCTAAGGTCTTTTTGCGGATATTAGACATGATATTTGATTATAATTGGTATACAAGTACATTATCATGCAGTCATAACATCCTGTATACTAATTAAATTATAATTTGCATCCTTGCAACTATACTAAAAAATACAAATGTTATTTTAACAATCCACATGCAATGCCAACAATTTTATTTTTGCAGTGTGTGGCCACTGTACTGATTCACTGATTGTACATTCTTTTTATGGCTCGTATGGCCATTTCTATAATTGCTTTCCACGGGGTTGAATCTAAATTTATTTGTGTCACTTGCGCGACTATGCATAGTTAAGGAAGTGCGTCATTCCCGGGGTCTTGTCATGCGTCAATTATTGGGCGTGGTGCATTAAAGAACACGCATTTGAGCTACAGACCAGCAATGCAGCAGGAAGATTCAGAAAGGATGTAAAACTGCTAATAACTGTTGTATATAGCAGAGAAACAGTATAAATATTATCCAAGAATTTTTAACAAGTAAGTATAATAAGTTGTTGAGTTTCAGACATGAGGAAGTCATAATATAGAACCTTGAAGGAGTACTTCAGTCAGTTCATTAAAGATCTGTGTAGTTAGACTGCAATCAAGCTTACACTTCCTTTTTCAGGCCCCAGCTTTCGAGTGCACAGAATGCATTTTGCATATCCTGTTGAGATGCTCCATGTGTAAGTCGGCAGGTATGTTTTTACCTGGTATGCCACTAGGGTTGATATACACCTAGACCAAAGCAACTGCTGTGTTTGTCTTTGTGACATACTGACATTGTATTCAATGCCTCAATGCTGTCTCCAGTTGCCTCAAACATTAGCATTAGATACCTCCAGCATTGTAAGATTCGAGCCCCATTCCCCTCTTTGATGCTTTTCAGAACTCAATGTATAATAGCTCAGAGGCATAGGCTAGAACTTTATCATCTGGTGTCACTTCACTGTCGAATCGAGCTTCAATGGCAACTTGTTGTAAAATACCCTTCCTTGTATCTTCACATTTTATCCACAAGTTGTCACCAAGTTGAGGGTGTGAGGGTTGATGTTATTCCCATATTCAGCACGAGAGCTTGATCTAAAGTAGTGGGCAAGATAAGTTTGAGAGGTAGATTACAGACTGGTAAATGAAGATATGGATTAGGTTCATCTGAGACGGTGGACAGATTGATATGGTCTTTGACTGCATAATAGTAGCAGAAATGTAGTGATTGGGTTTTGAGGATCTATTGTTGTGTATCTTGGTTTAACATCGTTGTCAAGGTTGTCACCTATAAGCTTGTACCCATTCCAACAGGTGTCATCATTTGCATCACACTGCATATCATCAATCTGGTCATCTCTTTCTTGGTCATCATCTTCTGTACTGACAAAAATGGTAAATATGATTTGAAGATGCTAGCATACATGTTAATTAACTTGTAAAGGATCGTGCAGTAGTTGATTCAGAAAATGTTTCACTGATCTCATCCACAGGACTTTCTTCATCTGACTGCAGTTTCCTTTGGAAGGCAAGCAAAGATGTTGTTTGCCTCCTCTTCCACATAATAGTCACTTTCCCCTTCAAATAAAGCAGCAAGAGTTTCATTATCTGCATCTATATCCTATGAAAAATAATCAAGAATCATGCATGCTTTCATAATTGAGTAAAGTTAGTCCCCACACATTACCTTTTCCGTCCTTGGTAATAGTTTAAAACTCTCTCTCCATTCCAGTAGTGTGTTATCGAAACCACTTCCCACAGATTCTCTTACTCATGCAGATCATAAGTGTTTGAAAACAGCTATAAACCTAGTGTGTCATGAATGTTTATGTAAAGTAAACAATTATATTGACATGCAGATATCAAATTATGATGTTCAAAAAGGGTCAATATACTTACCACTGTTCCAGTATGCCCAGTATAAAGTATTAATCTTTGGAATAAGGACATGTTTGACCACTGAAATGTACAGAGCATACAAACAATTGCACATATAATGTGTGCATTGTTTCTTTTGGATTTTGTGACTGTACAAGTTTGTAAGAAGTGTTGAACAGTGCTCCTTTACCTCTTGTAATACATTTTGCCAAGGAAACTCACTTGTGTGTTTCTTATCCTTTGATATCTGACTGGACCCTGTATTATCTGAACACAGTGTCTGCAATTCATATAGCACAATTCCCTTACGTTTTAAGGGAATTGTGCTACATGAATTGCAGACTTTGCAGAATTGCATTTCTAGACTTCAGAGTCTTTAAGAACCTCTACTGCTATACTTTTGGATGAATTTTTAGACCTACAAGAAGCTTCCATACAGCTTCCTTCTTAGAATCAATGAATACTTCCTATACCCACTCTTATCCAATGCTAACCTGCCGAGTAGATAACAGCATCTATTTACAACCAGGTGCTACAATAACTTACACAGATGGCGAAGGAAACGGTTTTTGTCTTTTCTTTACCGTATTTGCTACTGATCCATTAGAAAATCTCTTTCTTGGTAAATACATGGTCTACATTCTGTTTTAGAACTCACTTCTCAGCTTGTGTTAAAAAGCTGCTTCTACTGAGTTTTAATTGCTTCTTACAACTGATTACCCTTCTGTTTATACGACTTGTATGTATTGAAACACTTTCTGCAAACAAAACAACTGTTCATTAGAATGTCAAGGTTCATACAAGTCTCATCCAAGTTCTTTTCTAATCTTCTCCAAAAGTTGGACTTCAAAAATAGAGTAATAACAGAAGTAGCTTCAGTTGCTAATTGATGCCTTTACTTACAACTGCATCATAGCCATATCCAAGACATATAGCAAGACAAAGAACAGGTTGCAAGGAGGCCTAGGTACCACAAGATGACTATTCATACTTAGATTGAACATGTGTATATAGTTGTGTACTCACATGTTCAATTGTCATATTGAACCCGATTAGCACGCAAATATTTTAACGGCAGCAATATGCAAGCATTTCCTCAGACCTTCCCTTGCTCTCATGCACCCATCAATGTTTTTTTTTATATCACTGTGTTGTGTAGATTGTTTCAATTTAGTTGGTTAGATATAAATTGAATGCTTTTTTTGTATATAATTATGCTACATGGCATGCAGTATAAATTTATTACTCTCATCGTGAAGTGTAAGCGGAAGGATAATGATAATCATATTGTTGTCTGTGTGTGTTCGAAAAAGTTTGAGAAAACTTCGAACATTGGTGGCTTGATGGACTACTGGCAGACTTCAAGCATCAAAATAACAAGAGGCTTTTGCTAAAGTATTTCAGTTATAATGTTATCACAATTTTTATCACTCGCTGTTACTGTTTCCAGACTTAAGAAGACTCTTAGGGACAACTGGACACATCTAGACATAACTGCTCCTGTATCGTGGCTATTGCTAGTGGAGCACTACGTCAAAGCAAAAAATGGGGTAGTGGTTTCTACAACATCAAGCACTGGACCCAAAGCCTTCCTGCCATGAAAAATTACTTTCTAACTCCATCCATTTCATATTATACAGTGGTTTGTACTAGTGATCGAAAGATTCAGTGTTCAGGCCCCACTATTACCAATGCTTAAAATTCTAGTTTTGTCATGCATTACTGCCTACTATGGGCTAAAAAACTAAGTAAGCAAGAGTTATTACGAGTATAATGTTAAACATCATGTAAGTATGGTTTTCAGGGATGAAGGAGTGGCTAGCACAAACCTTACCCACTCTCTAGTTTGTGAACATACAAATACATTTGAATACATGTATATAAAGTAATCATGTTCTCAGTAAATATCTGTAAACAAATGATAGTAACATAATTTAAATGACTCTGTTGGAAACGACTAATCATTGATCAAAATTATTTTGTGGAAGTGTTCCTTTTTGAAAATAAGCCACATATAGTAACACACCTATTTATGGTCACTTATCCCCTGGTAACAAAATTTAATTACTTATAGATTTTGTTATATTTTGTAGATAAGGCGTACAGCCTACTTTGATAACAGAAAATTTACTGGACCATCAGTAGTGATAATAGTTGAACAAAATGAAACTGCACCAAATATTCAGCCTAAATTCTTTGGTAAAGTAGTCATGTCTAATGGGATTACATATTGTCACGAAGTTGAATACTGGAAAAAGATTGCATCAAGATTTAATCCACACCCACCACCATATCGTAATGGCCCTCGTACTTATTATTGTAACTTATTGAGAATTAAACTTACGAAATTCAGTGAACCACCATTATATATTGCTTTGTCACAAAATGAGTTTTGTGATAATTTGCTACCTCCAATGCCTGTATTTTATGATAATCGAAGAAAAAGAGAAAAGTTTGCTGTTTGTATTCAAAAAGGTATTTTTGGTATTCCAGCTGAGACTTTGATCAGTTTTGTAGAACTCAATAAAGCTCTAGGTGCCTCATTTATAACAATATGGATTCAGACTATAGAGGAAAGTGTATACAATGCCATGATACCATACGTTGAAAGTGGACTTGTGGAAATGCTAGACTGGAAGGTTACTACACCAATACGAAATTATGGAACTCATGCTGCATGTAACGAGTGTGTTTATCGTAATATTCACAGAGCAGAGTACTTACTACTCCATGATATTGATGAAGTTATTATACCTTATAAACATGATGATTGGTTTGGAATGCTAGATGACCTTGTAAAGATTACGAAGATTACAGATTATGCTGGTTTCAAATTTGAAAGTCTACCGTGGCGTGATAAAGGCAAACACTCAACAATTAAATTAAAATGCAACAGCACATTTCTACCATATTATTTCAAGAATACTTATAGATGGAAAGACATTGATAGACACCGTCCCAAAATGATGCTTTCAATGGACAGAGCAATTGCTGGACATGTTCATTATATTCCATACTATAAAAAGGGAGTCAAACGATGTTTTCATGTACCACACAACATAGGAATGTCTCATCACTACAGAGTCACTCCCCTGGATGGTGAATATGTACATAATAATACTATGAAAAGGTTTGTAAATAAAATCATGCCAAGTTTAGTAAAGCACCCAATATGTAACCAAGGATCAACTCAGTCTTAATTTAATTATAGTGTTTTGGTTAGGGAATACATTTTAGTTTTAGTTTAGTTTTATAGTTTTTAAAGGCAAATGTATTAATGTAGTTTTAGTTAGTTTGTTTTGGTAGCCTAATCAATTTTTTATTAATTTAGTTTTAGATTTCATTTTAGTTTAGTTTTGGTACAAACAATTTTGTTTTAGTTTTGATACAATGAACAAACGTATATAGATAAAATTGCATGTGCATGTGACTGACACACCATAATTATGTCATAGGATTTACATAATACTTGCAATTGTCACCTATACTATAGAAGTATCTTGAAATCTTCACATGTGTAGCAGACCTTGACTTTTGCACAAAAGTGTGAACTGTTTCAAACCAAAATTATCAAAATGATATCCTTAAATATTTTTACTTCTAATTTTAGTTCATGAAGGAAAAAATAATTATATATAGTTTGGTTTTAGTTTTAGTAAAGACGGAATATTATATTTTGGTTTAGTTTTAGTTAGTATACTAAAATGGTGCACCCTCTTACTAAAATATGTTTTAGTTTTAGTTTTGGTATACTGAAACGACACTAAATTGTTTTGTGATAATCAATTTGAGATTTTGAAGAATAATTTAATAATTCTTTGTTATTATAATAATGAGCTATTACCCGTGCCTGTTGTAGAGTACATGTAGTCTTACCTAGAATTGTGCATTCTTAGCTAGAGTTGTAGATACCACTTTTGTCTTTGGTATTTAACCCACACTTAATTTGACATACACTAATAGTGCGTGTTGTCATAAACATTCTACAATGCATGAATGAATTCACTAACATTGTCATTGGATATTGATAAAGTATGCAATGGAGAAGCAAATGAAGTTTGCACACTAACAGTAACATTATACAGACATTGAACCAGTGAATAATTAACATTATTACACCTCAGTGCTTAAAATAACGTCAGCAATTAGCTATTTTCTGGACTTTTTGCCTCCGTCTTGCACTTGACTGGACAAATTGTCTGACTATACTTCAGAGTAAAATACGAACAGTAACTTCACTGTGACCTTAATAGCAGTCATGGCCTACTTCTATGTCTCTCACAAGCCATAAATGGGTGGAGTGCAGACTTATTTCTGGACAAAATCCACAACTTGTTAGTCAAATATTGTTTTGTCTGGATGTTGCTGTTAGACACTTTCAGAAACTATTTTGAGCATTGCGTCTTATCCACTAATAAATTGTACACACTACACAGATATTTCATCACACCTGGAATTATTGAATATGAACAAGGATTGCACAGTAACAATACTCTGGTATAGTATAGTCAAGATATTAGTTAACTAATTTTCAGTTTACCTGCAAAATTCACGTGCTATATGGATGTCGCCACAAACCTTATAAATTCAGAGCTACCATTGGATTTGGTAAGAGGTCATAGAAAATACATAGTGAAATATTGTCTGAATAATTTCTACAAATGTAGTAATACTGCGGCATACATATTTACTTATACATGGTTAACTGACCTTAAGAATCAAATAATGGGCAACATCCCTTGAGCGCAAACCTCATTTCTATATTTGGTATAATGTGTAGGTCTTGTTAATGTTATATGATAATTATATAGATATAGTCTCTGAGTTGTACACAAGTATATATAACACTGTACCTTCAAAGTACTGTAACATATTTGTATCTCTGTTCAAGTCATGGTTACAAATAGTAGTTGCAATAATTATTGTAATTTAGCTTGATAAGATATGTTATTAAATAAAACTTTACAGAAAAAAACAACTATTTGCTATAATTATCAACTATATGCTATAATTATCAACTATATGCCATAATTATATATATTTATACAAGTGCTGTATTCATATCCAAAAATTTGTTGTGACAAACCAACTTTTGTTGTTTTCGTTGCAATATCAATTAAGCTTATAGGACCCACCTATTACAAAATCCTTTTCTCGGAGGGACTGCCATCTACTTCATTCAGTTAAGTGTGACATTTAAGATAAGCAGTTGTATATAGCATAATTGTTATTTAAACTTTGCAGAGAGACTAAAATCCTAACATGTTAATAATTATGGTATTAATAATTGTTTGAATGAGTTATAATCATATTCTGTGTGCAATATTGAGAAAAGTTAATTTAATTAATGATTCATGATGTTTAAATTTATCTAAATGGATTGTGATTGTCATTTACCTTTTATTTACACTGGAGGTAGTAGCTATATACATATGTATGTATGTAAACATAATAAATATATATAGTATCTATTTTTATAATTAATACAGCTTTTTGGATTGGTGCTGCAGGCATAATCACACTGTAAAATTATTTTAACCTTCATTTGGTTACATGAGTTTTAATTCCTCCTGAGACTATATAAATCAATGCTGCTTTCTTGTCTAGCTAGGTAATGTTTTGATTTTGATCTACATCTATATTGACTAGTATGTAAGGTACATGCCATAATAGAGAACGTGCTGACTTTTCAAATATCTGTGGAGTACATCACATTATTTGCTATTATAAGTACAACTTCATGTACATATTTATATTAATTAAATACTCTGCAATGAGCTAGTAACCTCTGTTAACTTTGCAGATGTTGGAATTGGAATACTAATAATACACCACAGGTTATACCTATAATACTATGCTACATATATATATATAGCTACATCGTATTAATTAACAAATGCAATACAATGTACATGTACTTTAAACACGTAAATCCTGTAATAATTTACATACATGTGCTGGCTTTTCAACTATCTGTGGAGTATATCACGTGTTTGCTATTACAAGTACAGATTCATGTGCATATTTAATTACTCTGGAATGAGGTAGTAAAATCCTTGTACCTATATAATACTATGCTATGTATATAGCTGTTATATTGTATTAATATGTTTGTTATTGTATATATGCCTTGTTATATGTGACATGTACTTTATATTAGTCAATATAGGTCAAGATCAAATGAACTGTGCATGACTTGTAAATATTAGCAGGAAAAATAAATCAGCATGGAGGAAAATATAATTGCATTGAAACTCCTGTAGCCAACTGAAGGTTAAAATGACCTATTACTTTTTACAGTGTGAATGTACATGCAACTGAGGTAACAACTGGTCTGTTAAATAAAAAAAAATCATTTTCTACTGATGTACACAATCATGTTACAAAACTCAATGTGCATGTCAACTCAGTAAACTTGCCCAAGAAAATATGCAGCTAAAAGTTAGGGAGTGGGAAAAACAAAACTCGAATTCAAGTTTTATGTTTCGTCCTATAAACAAGATGAATCAGACCAGATCGATCGATTACCGGTGGGTCATCGGGATTAGTAATGTTAAATTAACAGCCCTTGTTCGATGGCACGTGATAGGTTTCAAGTATGAAAAGTCGTCTCGTTCACCTTTCCTGCGCACTCTGTTTTGTAGTATCGTTGTTGACTACAATAATGGTACTTCGAACTAATAGTTCAAGAGAGATTGAGATGAATGTATCTCAAGATATCGTTCAACTTGCTCCTCGAGAAAACTGGAATGAGCTATATGATAAGTATAATACAGCTCTTGTGATGAATGTATCTCTTGTTCATCCAGCTCCTCAAGAAAGCCTTTGGATTGAGCTATATGATAAGAATACTTTGGTAAGTTTTTAAAAGTATAATTATCAGTGCATGACTAAAATACTTTTTTTCAATACATATATGCATGGTAGGTGTATGGGTATGTATAATTTGTACATGTCACATTATGTCAGTTAGTTTGTGATACATATTTCAGATATTGGCCACTCTAAAGATTGAATTCTAGCCTAGTCTCGCGAGCCAGACTACTCCCTTTTTTGAGATCGGATGGTGGGTAGAGGGAGTCTTGTCAATCAAGTTGCCCAGCTAAGGAATTTGGTCGCAGGTGTTGGTATGAAAATTAGACCACATGTAAACTGTGTATTATTTATTGTACTACAGTACGTGGGTGTATCAAAGGCGCCGACACGCCTCTAAAACTTATAAACATACCACAAGCAGTTAGATGGCATCATCTAACTACCAATTATGGTAGTTAGAATACACTTAACCCAAATTTTTTTAACTATGCTTCACCAGGTTTTTTTTTACTTTGTGAATAAATGACAAACAATGCATAACATGTCCAGGTTTTTTTTACTTTGTGAATAAATGAAAAAGAATGCATAACATGTCCAGTTACTGTGACAATTCATTTTGCTCTGAGCCATTTACGTTACATGTAATTGTGGCTGGTCCATAGTTGATGTTAACTGTGCAGTTTTGTAAAGCACCAAGTGGTAGGAATGATGGTAAAGTAGAAGTAACAGAAACTTCAGACCTTGCAGACAAAACTTCAGACGAGCCATGTTCAGTATAAATGTATCTGTCAGGATTTGACAGGCGTTGTAGTTGAGACAACTTCAGTCGCCTATATTCAGCACCTCCACGTAAACAGAAATTTTTACCATTACAATAAAATACAGCAAAAAGTAAAGATTTGGGATTTTCCACACCTAAAACTCCAGCTTCCCACAAATAATTTTCTTCCCTAGGTGATATAATACTGGCATGTTTCACTTCAGTACCTATTCCTTCCAAACGAAGCTGTCTTCCAAAGTTATCAATGGCAGCATGAAGCTGTTTAAAAGAAAAATTTGTTTTGTCTAAAAAATTGGGACATTGAGAGGCAACAGATCTCATGTGACGTAAGATCCCAGTCAGCAGCTGGTAAACTGTTGAAATTGGATACCTTTTTCCATCTGTCTGTCGTGTTTCTAACACGTAAAGGCATAGCCAGTGATTGAGCTCTGCGACATTCCAAGGAGTACTATCAAAAATATCCGGTCTGCACCTTTCTTCTGGATAATCCTTCTCCCTTTGTTGCCTCCATTCCATGAAATTCCTTATGGCCCATTCAGTGTTCTTGGCAGTGTTCTTAGGAACATGTGGTGTCGTTAATGTGACCAGTTCACTTGATACAGAATCACCAAACCTTTTCTTTTTCAAAGAGAGACTTAGCTTTGCCTTTTTTGATGGTGGTTGGTCTTTTTCTACTAGCTTTTGCTGAGATGGAGGAAGATTCTCTTTATCCATGGTACCGTTACACTGTGAATTGACTCGTGTTAGACGAGCATGCGCAGTTACTGATACACCCACATGTACTATAGTACAAACCACATAAAGCACAGAGCGTACGGTATATTGAATATACACTCGGCAGTTATTAAAATTAGAAGCCTCGGCTCCGCCTCGGCTTCTAATTAATAACTGCCTCGTGTATATTCAATATACCGTACGCTCTGTACTTTCTCTATAACTTAAACTTAGCAGTTTCATTAATTAAGAAAGTTAACATATATCAAGAAAAACTAAGATAGCAAATGATACATGATTTTACTAAGCATTTGGGGTTACTTTGAAGATGAGGCAGAAAGAAGCAGTAGCTGACTTTTCACAGGAATTGATGCACTCTGTTGCCTACAGACCAGATTTGGGAAGTCTCTGCATTCCCCACAATTTATGATCGTTTTTTAATCTCCCAGGAACGTCATATGTAGTTTAAAAAGCCAAAAGAGTTACAATAACAGTTTTAAAAAAACAGTGCACTTTCACTCGCCATCTTCTAACGTGAAATAACGATATTCACAGTTTACATGTGGTCTAATTTTCATCCCAACACCTGGGACAGAAATGTCAACTCAATTGACCAGACTCCCTCCCCGCCGTCCGATCTCGCAAATGGAGGAGTCTGGCTCGCGAGATTAATTCTGGCCTTAATGCTAGTTTTTTTAACATGCCATTTTAGGTACTGATAATTAATTAATGTATAGTCTACTGGGGCTATTCGAGTCTCGTCAGCCAGACCTTCCCATTTCTGCTCTGCGATTGAGGGAGGGTCTGAAGAAATGCTTGCATGTTGTTTGTTCACGCGGCATCACATCATGCATATGATAACCACATGGTAGACAGGTGTGGTAATTGATTAATTGGCAAAATGACCGCAGCCGAAACTGTTGGATATTTACCTCTGAAAAAAGAGCAGAAGATGTGTATTGAAGAATTTATGAATGGAAAGATATATTTGTTATTTTGCCCAGTAGATTTGGAAAGACTGCTTGTTATGCCTGTTTACCGTGTGCCTTCGATCTCAGCTCATCTTGGCAAATCCAGTGATGATTCTTCGATTATTATTGTTAGCAAGCCCCTTAATTGACATCTTTAATTATGCATCGAGTAGATAGTTTAACTAATCATAAAATATCAGCTGGTTATGTTGATGGTGATTATTCCAAAGAAAATGTGAATCGTGGCATGTACAGTGTTCTTTTTATGAGTCCTGAATTGTTAGTAAGTAGGTATCGTAGTTTGTTTGCAAGTTCTATAAACTAGAAAAGGCTTGTTGGCTTGGGTGTGGATGAAGCACATTGTGTGGTCAAATGGTAAGCATTATAAAATATATTGCAAGCTGATTCTTTTCAATTTTTAGGGGTTTCAGTTTTCAAGAAGCGTTTTCAAGGAATGGAGAGGTTCAAAGCTTAATGTCTACAACAGTTAATGAAATGGCTCTATAACAGCAACTGCTTCCTGTGTATTAAGAATAGAAGTCCAGCATTTACTACGAATGAGAAACACAGTGGCAATCTCCAGACATGGTTAATATTATATATGCAGCTATTGAAGTGAAGAGTGATTATGAAATAATATTTGAAAGAGTTTTGCAAGAGATAAAGGCCAAATGAACTGCTCTTCCATGAACAATTATCTTTTGCAAATTTATAGCAGATGCTATACATATGTAGAGAATTTACCTAGCCTCCAGTGCATGTGGCCACTGTACTGATTCACATTCTTTTTTTCATATGTAAGATATCATTCATTAATGATAGCTATCATGCTAATTACACTGCAAAAACATTGTTTAAATAAGGGTTAATACAGTTGCAAAGATTTAACAATTAATCAGTTATTCAGATTATTCGTCTCACTTCTTCTGTTGATGATATTCTGTAACTGAAACAAAGTATCTTTTTCTAGAAAGCTCTAGGTATTATAAAGACGTTTCCATTGAATCTAAAGCCAGTATAATGGAATAGATAAGGAAACATGCATAAAGGCTCATTGACACCATTATATATACATGATGTATACACATTACCTCCACAAATACTCGTTTGACATGCCTTTCAACTGCGTCACAGGGTTCTTTCTCTACATCACCAAATAATATAAAATGCCAAGCATGAACTCATCAATAAGTGGTTGTTGTGTTTCTCGGTCATTTGTTTCATAACATTGTGTTAGTACATACTTATACATTTCCAAAAGTATATTTCAACTATATCCTCTACAGCATTCTCATTTTTGAGTATAACACTAAGGGGCACCTATTGTGTAGATTGAAAAATATAAATACCGGCAGTACATATTATACATCAGTCAAGGCATAACATTTTACAACCCGTAGCTGACTTGATATGGCCATTTCCTTGGAATACAAATGGTCAATATGACAAGTTACAACATCACGAAAGATAGTAGCAAAGTAAGGATATTCATCTGCTAAAATCCTATTAGTAAGTATTAAGTATTATTCCCATATTCCGCACGAAAGCTTGATGATCTGAAGTAGTGGGGAAGATAAGTTTGAGAGGTAGACATACAGCAGCACAAGCAAAGAGGTACCTAGATAGAACACGTGTACTCACATGTTCAATTGTCATATTATGTAATTGAATCTGATTGGCACGCAAATATTTTAATGCCGGGACACAAGCAATATGCAAGCATTTCATCAGACCCTCCCTTGCTTGTAGAGTAATAATGGAAGGGTCTGGCTGGCAAGACCAGGGCTATTTCATTCCGTCAATGGAAAGAACCACGAAACAGCCCCACCTACCTTATCTGCTTTATAACTGCAAAACTGTGCGGGATACAGGTCTGAGACTTGTACCATTGGATTCAGCATAAAAGTTTTAACAAACTAGTACCACGATTGTAGAAAATATAACCATACACACTTTAATGTACAAGAAAATATCTACTTATGCATATTAAAATTTATCATAAGCACCAAACAGAATGGAAAAGCCCCAGTTGACTATAATAATTTAATTAATGTTTGTCAATGAATTATCAATTACATGATCTACTATTAGATTTTTGAACTTTATACCATAATATTACTAATTAGGTGTGGCCTGACCCTTTTGTGGTGAACTTCTGCTAGTTGCAGAAATTCTGCAATAGTCAGAAAGTGACGTCATAACAGTAAAATGTATGGAATTAGTATTACCATAGACAACAGTAGATGATGTGACTAAGTTATAGTATGAGTTATATACTTTAAAAGGAAGAGTAAAGGAAGGTGATGTGCAGCTTGCATTGAGGTGCTGATTTATGTCCACATCAACATTCAAACTTGTAAATCAGTTTGTTATCTTTTCCATAACAAAAGCATGAAATAGATCATACTTCTCGGCTCCACCTATAAGGCAAGCTGAACTCTTACCCAAAGCCATATAAGTATGGCACAAGTTCAGTATAATTATACTGTGGTCCTGACCCTCTGTTTATGCAAAGGTCAGGCCCAGGGCATTGGAATTGAAGACAAGGTGTGGAATGATTCAATTCATATTCAAATTACAAATGCTATTCCAGTAAATTTACTTAAATTTAAGGAAATTCATTCTATCAGAACTCAGATTCCATTCCAATTACTGCAGGTAGTGCTGTAAATTCCACTACAATTCCATGTAAATCTATACCATTCCTAAGGAATTTCAAAAAGGTTTAGCTTCAACATTCAAGGACCGTATTAAGTGATAACATTAAATGTTTAGACATAAGCGGTCAGCACTGTTAAATGTTTAAATACATGTATGATCCTTTTCCAAAATGGAATTGCTTTGGAATTGTACCATTCCAAGGCAACAATAAATTCAATTCTCATTCATTTGATAGTATCAGTTACCAATTTGTAATTCCACTCCAATTCACACTAAAAGTGGAAATTCCAGAATCATTCCAATTCAAACATTTCAATTCCAATGCCCTGGTCAGGCCATGCCTGACTATAAGATTACCACAATCATCATAATCACTCAATCAAACCCTGATCCAAACAGTTTAATGTGCATTGGCTAAATACTCATGCACACATCAGTGGTTTTTATATCACTGTGTTGTGTAGATTGTTTCAATTTAGTTGGTTAGATATAAATTGAATGTTTTCTTATATATAATTATACTACATGGCATGCAGCATAAATTTATTACGCTCGTTGTGAAAATAACAAGAGGCTTTTGCTAAAACATTTCGGTTATAAAGTTATCACAATTTTTATCACTCGCTGTTACTGTTTTCAGACTTAAGAAGACTCTTAGGGACAACTGGACACATCTAGACATAACTGCTCCTGTATCATGACTATTGCGAGCAAAGCACTACGTCAAAGCAAAAAATGGGGTAGTGGTTTCCACAACATCAAGCACTGGACCCAAAGCCTTCCTGCCATGAAAAATTACTTTCTAACTCCATCCATTTCATATTATACAGTGGTTTGTACTAGTGATCGAAAGATTCAATGTTCAAGCCCTACTTATTATTACCTATGCTTTAATTCTAGTTTTGTCATGCATTACTGCCTACTATGGGCTAAACATTAACTAAGTAAGTATGGTCTTTCAGGGTTGAAGGAGTGGCTAGCACAAAGGTTTTACACCTTACCCACTCTCTAGTTTGTGAACATACATAAAAGCATTTTCTAGTCAATAATTGTATTCATAATTTGACAATACATGAACATACAAATTACATTTGTTTGCTAGAATACATGTATATAAAGTATAAAGTAATCATGTTCTCATGCAGTAAATATCTGTAAACAAATGAAAGTAGTAACACATTTTAAATGACTCTGTTAGAAACAACTAATCATGCTAATCAAATAGAAATTTAGAGTTACAACAAGCCTGCTTCATTCCCATAATTAAGACAATTCTCAACATTATAATAATTTGTATTTATCCCAGAATGGGTGAGTGGTTCCCCACTCAGTTTACAACTGAAGTTATGAAACACAGAGCATGAACATGATTGTATGATTGTAGCTGTTCAGTGTTGCATATCTAGAAAGGCTGGGCTCAGTTCATCTGGATTCAATCCTACACTAGAGCACTAAGAACAAATGGAATAATGTTTTTTTTTTTTACCTTGTTCTTTATACAGGGAAGATCACATGAACTTGTTTTCAGTGATGCCCTGTGACAAACACAAAAACACTAAGGTGTACGATATAGGATATTAGACCCATTGTGGGTGGGAGAATAATATATTGTCCCCCACAAAATCCACATTGTTAATAATGATTAGTTACTTTAACATATTCACGGTAGTTTAATTGGTTATATGGGTTCATTGTAACTCTTGTTTTCCATGCACTTGCCACAAATGTCTATAAGAGGTTGTTGGCTGTTTACACTAATAAGATCAAGTGTATATAGCTAGAAATTTCACACAGATGAATATTACACTATGAATATGTTTAAAATTGCTTACATCCGTTTGTCGGGCTTTGTACTATTTTGCATCCCTCGGGCTTTGTCCTAGGAATCAAAATAGTATGAATCCCTCATAATAGGTGTATAACCTATATCTATGTCTGAACAATGATGAAATTTACCATGTACATGAAATATGAATCCATGGCAAAAGGTCTTACCGGTATATATGTATGTTATAACATCTCTAGATGGACTGTATCTGATTTAGAGTAACCAAACTTGATGGCAAGGATACTGTAAATCTGATACAGCCCACCTTGCTTCAAGAGAGCCTGGAAAAAATTGTACACACAAGCACTGCAAGAAAAATTTGTTAAAATAACTCGGTTAGCACAGTTGCATCAAAAATTGTTTGTTGTTTCGCTCAATTTGGTTGGTTTGTTACATACAATATCATATGTCTGTAAGTATTGCAGTATGAATATGTGAGCCCCCTAAAGTATGGAGTTATGTTATCCTGTGACAAAAGTGTACTATATCTAGTTGTTTTGATAGTGACACACTGTTACTGTCAAGCAGCATGAATGATGTCTTGTTTACAGTATATAGAGTTACTTAGCTGCTTTGACAGTGAATGACATCTAATTTTGCAGCTTGTTCTTGGCTTCATAAAATTATTTATGTTTTATAATCAAACTTCGGGAAAACAAGTATCTATTGCCTTTTCCTATATAATAATCAGAAGTGCATGTAGTATTTGGACACACAAATTCTGTGTGTGTGTATGTGGGCAAAGTTTGCACATGCACATGCAATGTTTTCCATGCTCTCTTCTCAGTCCCTGCCCACACATTTTCAAGATCCGTGTTATCAACTGACTTGTTTTGTTGAGTGGGTGTATTTGTTCTAGCTTCATTACATTATCTAATCTTTCAAACAATAATATATGCATGTTGTAAAAACCTCAAAGATCATTTTGGTTATAGAAAGTACTTAATTCATTCCCATATACCAATTATAAATATATATATATGACCTAATTTCAAAAAGGAATGCTTGCCTGCAAAATAATTTTGAGACCAGAAGTGTCCCTCTTCGCCCACATAGAGTAACACACCTATTTATGGTCACTTATCCCCTGGTAACAAAATTTAATTACTTATAGATTTTGTTATATTTTGTAGATAAGGCGTACAGCCTACTTTGATAACAGAAAATTTACTGGACCATCAGTAGTGATAATAGTTGAACAAAATGAAACTGCACCAAACATTCACCCTAAATTCTTTGGTAAAGTAGTCATGTCTAATGGGATGACATATTGTCACGAAGTTGAATACTGGAAAAAGATTGCATCAAGATTTAATCCACACCCACCACCATATCGACATGGCCCTCGTACTTATTACTGTAACTTATTGAGAATTAAACTTACGAAATTCAATGAACCACCATTATATATTGCTATGTCACAAAATGAGTTTTGTGATGATTTGCTACCTCCAATGCCTGTATTTTATGATAATCGAAGAAAAAGAGAAAAGTTTGCTGTTTGTATTCAAAAAGGTATTTTTGGTATTCCAGCTGAGACTTTGATCAGTTTTGTAGAACTCAATAAAGCTCTAGGTGCCTCATTTATAACAATATGGATTCAGACTATAGAGGAAAATGTATACAATGCCATGATATCATACGTTGAAAGTGGACTTGTGGAAATGCTAGACTGGAAGGTTACTACACCAATACGAAATTATGGGATGCATGCTACATGTAACGAGTGTGTTTATCGTAATATTCACAGAGCAGAGTACTTACTACTCCATGATATTGATGAAGTTATTATACCTTATAAACATGATGATTGGTTTGGAATGCTAGATGACCTTGTAAAGATTACGAAGATTACAGATTATGCTGGTTTCAAATTTGAAAGTCTACCGTGGCGTGATAAAGGCAAACACTCAACAATTAAATTAAAATGCAACAGCACATTTCTACCATATTATTTCAAGAATACTTATAGATGGAAAGACATTGATAGACACCGTCCCAAAATGATGCTTTCAATGGACAGAGCAATTGCTGGACATGTTCATAATATTCCATACTATAAAAAGGGAGTCAAACGATGTTTTCATGTACCACACAACATAGGAATGTCTCATCACTACCGAGTCACTCCCCTGGATGGTGAATATGTACATAATAATACTATGAAAAGGTTTGTAAATAAAATCATGCCAAGTTTAGAAAAGCACCCAGTGTGCAACCAATGATCAACTTGGTCTTAATTTTATTATAAAGTTTTTGTTAGGGAATACATTTTAGTTTTAGTTTAGTCAAAGGCAAATTTAATTTTAGTTAGTTTTAGTTTTGGTAGCCTAATCAATTTTTTATTAGTTTAATTTTAGTTGAGTTTCCAGATTTCATTTTAGTTTATTTTTGGTACAAGACAATATTTTTTAGTTTCAGTTTTAGTTTTGTACAATGACAAACTTAGATAAAAGATAAATGATAAAATTGCATGTGTCTGACATGACATAATTATAGTGTGTCAGACTCTGACACACTATAATTATGTCATAGGATTTACACAATACTTACAATTATCACCTATACTATAGAAGTATCTTGAAATCTTCACATGTGTAGCAGACCTTGACTTTTGCTGGCACATACAAAAGTGTGAACTGTTTCAAACCAAAATTATCAATCAAAATGATATCCTTAAATATTTTTACTTCCAGCTTTAGTTCATGAAGGAAAAAATAATTATATATGGTTTGGTTTAAGTTTTAGTAAAGACGGAATATTATATTTTGGTTTAGTATACTAAAATAGTGGACTCTCTTACTAAAATATGTTTTAGTTTTAGTTTTGGTATACCGAAATGACACTAGATTATTTAACTTGTTTTGTGATAATCAATTTGAGATTTTGAAGAATAATTTAATAAATTCATTGTTATTATAATGAGCTATTGCTCGTACCTGTTGTAGAGTACAGTCTTAGCTAGAATTGTACAGTCTTAGCTAGAGTTGTAGATACCACTTTCATTTAACCCACACTTAATTTGACATACATGTATATTGATATCAAACTAATAGTGCATGTTGTCATAAACATTCTACAATGCATGAATGAATTCACTAACATTGTCATTGGATATTGATAAAGTAAGAATTTATTCAATTGAGAAGCAAAAGAAGTTTGCAACACTAACAGTAACATCATACAGACATTGAACTAAACTAAACAGTGAATAATTGACATTATTATACAGTTAGCACCTCAGTGCTTAAAATAACGTCAGCAATTAGCTATTTTCTGGACCTTTTGCCTCCGTCTTGCACTTGACTGGACAAATTGTCTGACTATACTTCAGAGTAAAATATGAACAGTAACTTCACTGTGAGCTTAATAGCAGTCATGGCCTACTTCTATGTCTCTCAAGCCATAAATGGGTGGAGTGCAGACTTATTTCTGGACAAAATCCACAACTTGTTAGTCAAATATTGTTTTGTCTGGATGTTGCTGTTAGACACTTTCAGAAACTATTTTGAGCATTACATCTTATCCACTAATAAATTGTACACACTACACAGATATTTCATAACACCTGGAATTATTGAATATGAACAAGGATTGCATAATCTGGTATAGTATAGTCAAGATATTAATTAACTAATTTTCAGTTTACCTGCAAAATTCACGTGCTATATGGATGTCGTCACAAACCTTATAAATTCAGAGCTACCATTGGATTTGGTGTTCTTTGGTAGGTTGTCATAGAAAATACATAGAGAAATTGTCTGAATTATTTCTACAAAATGTAGTAATACTGCTTTTACTGTATACATCTTTCCTTACACATGGTTAACTGACCTTACGAATCAAATAATGCTAGTTTTCACAAAACTTCCATCCTTATAGAGCCATTGAAAACATGATCATGAGTATATAGTAATGATTGTCGTCTACCTTCGACGTATGCCTGAGGTATTATATGTATGTGTATACAATCGAGAAAAAGGTCATCCACTTGGATATAGCTTTACTGGTTGGTATTGCAGTCATAATTGTGATGGCGCGAGCCTGTAAGAAGAGGATGAAAGAATCTACAGTTTCATCATGTAAGTTGATATGATCATTAAAAAAAAATGTGGACATTTTCTGAAATGTATTGTGTAAATGCATCATCATGTCATTAATCTCATTGAATGATGTTATCTTGCTGCATGCTAAAATCAACCTTATGACTTATTATGCGAATAGAATAAATATGGTTTACCCACTTAATGATTAGTTGTTTACAAAGCTAGAATATAATTATAATTACTATAAATTTATAATATACATAATTTATATCTCAATGCAAAAAAAACCTTCAAAGTAATCCTAATAGATATCTAGATATGAACCCTGCTAATGACAGACACTTAGCTATCCTAATGCATGATGAAAATACACGAACTACTATAAGTTAAAAATATCATTATAACAATTTGTTTTTTGAAGTGAGTGCTATAGGCCTTCAGATGAGGTGATTATAAAGTTGCATGTCATAACCAATATATCAGCAAAACTATAGAGCTATGTGTATCCTAGTTTTGTTGTTGTCTCATACCTTCTCATCCATGTCATTTGTGTTAAAATTAATATCATCAGTATGCATTTTAGTCTGATCAATGTAATATATTTGACATGAAAAGTACACTCACTTAATGTGCTCATAACTTTTACTGCTACAAAATAATTATTATAATAAACTATAACCATAAAACTAAAAATAATTATTTGATACTATACATACTACCTAAACATTTCTACTCCATTAACTTGTATTAAGTCTTTGTTGGTTCACAAAATGTGGTTACTATATATTGTTATATTGTAATTTAATGATACAAATTATTTTATTAGTAGATTAAGAAAGACATGGTTACATTTCTTCAACATTCACAGGTATCTAGAACTCAGTTTATGAAAACTTTGAATAATTATTAAAAGAAATGATTTTTCATGTGTTGCATGCATATATGGTGTCATACTTCATGCATCCTACCTAGAGTTAATATTAATACTCTGCCGTATGTATTATAATCCTATATCAACTACATGGCAGTACATGCATCAGTAGAATGTGTTGAATTGGATGTATAATAATATTGGTGTTTAGCAATGTGTAATTATACACTCGCTTGTCAATTAACATACTCATAATTATGTCTTCATACAGCAACATTATATGCTACAATAAGACGAAGAAAACAATATTTGATACTGAGTGTATGGCTAAGTAAACACTAAAGTTGACTTACGAGGGAACATTAATTCAACAAACACCATCAATGAAAACAAATTAGGAATATGACATATATAGTTAAACATTTGACTACTTAAATACACAAGATGTGTACGATAGTCACATGTATCACTTGGATTGAAAAACTAAATTACATCTTTAACTCTTAAATCCAAATCAAATCTTGCATGGCTTACTCTAGGATTGCAACTTCCTTAACTACAACGCATACTCGCGCAAGTGGACACAAGAAAATTATACACATGGTGTATTAGATTCAACCCCGTGCAATCATAGGGATGGCCCTACGGGCCATAAAAAATCATTTGTAATGAGGACTGGAAAATTTTGTAGTCATACATATGTAGGTGTAAGAACCACTGGGGCACATCTTTGGTAACACACGATATTTATTATACACTGTATTAGTGCTACTCCGTCCCTCCTCTGCTTATGCTACCACAGGTGAGACTGAAACATAGCTGTTGTAAAAACTGTGCCCTACCCTCCATCTATTAGTTTCTCCACCTAAGTTAGTGAAGAAAGGCCCAGGCATCACTCAGTTTTATGGCCCGTGTTCCAATTAAAATCAGCCTAGGACCCAAAACCAATTGATTTTTCAGACCTTGTGCGGTTACGTCATCCAACACGGAAATATACGGCAAATCCGCCATTTTGATTGGCAAGATACTATACAATACATGTAGTAGAGTCCATTATTTGCTG
This sequence comes from Petrosia ficiformis, assembly GCA_947044365.1. Lineage (NCBI taxonomy): Eukaryota > Metazoa > Porifera > Demospongiae > Haplosclerida > Petrosiidae > Petrosia > Petrosia ficiformis. The sequence goes on along the minus strand of OX345637.1, from coordinate 10,531,581 downwards.
CGTTCTCTCTACTGCAAGCAGAAAGTCGATGAATCTCAACAGTCTGGTAGTTCCCAATTGGAATTGAACAACATATTGTCTGCTCATGATTCCAAGTACGCTTTTTATGGAGAATGCAATAGAAACAACCATTCTTTTGCCACTCATAATACGGTAAATATCCGGAAAGTTCAACATTCTGACGTCAGCTGCACAAGGTGTACAGTTGCAGGAATCCATCTCTTTCATCTTGTATATTATAAGGTAGGCATACAGGTAGCTCTCTGCAACATATAGCTACTAATAAAAAAATACAGAGAGGTGTTAGATAGTACTCCCGGCATTTTGTGTATGTATAATAATGTACAATTGTGTTGTGTATTTTTAATATATTTTCTTTTAAGTTTATCAGGGTTTCTATCAAAGTAATAAAGTAGGTAATAAGAAAACATGAGTAGTGATTGTAATCTACCGTCAACTTTAACTGCAGGTATGTATTGTATATTAAATGTTATCCACATTATATGACAATCAATGTATATATATATAGCTTTTTTGGTTGGATTTGCAATTGTAATCATGGTAATGACAGGCATTGGACACATTTTACTTTTTCTTCGATGGCAGCAACTCTGGAGTAAGAAGAGAATAAAAGAAACTACTGGTTTGTTGATACGTGAAGTTTTGTGATATTCTCTGAAATATATTGTGGACATGTTTTTTTTATTATGCAATTACTTGTAAAATTGCTGTTAATTATCTTAATACATGCTTTCAGGCGTAATAAAAAATATATCTTAAAGCATAAACAGTAGGCTTAATGTACATACAGAATATTTATAAACAGATGATGAATTATTTCATCACTTTCTGTCTTTATAAAACAGTATTGTAGGTCAAACTCCACAAGTTATATCATTTATATTATATACACAAATATTAAAGTATGATGTATTATGTGTATCAAAAGTACTATATGTTTGTTTGACCATGCTGAAATTTCCATAATGTACTCAAAGCGGTGCTTTATATATTAGATATTGATGTTATCATCAATATCATTTACATTGCAATCAAAGACATGGCACACTATGCTATCTTTATCATATATATCACTGTAAAAAAAAGGTTATTTTAACCTTCAGTGGGGTACAGGAGTTTCAATGCAATTCTATTTTTCTCAATGCTGATTTGTTTTTCCTGCAGCTCATTCTAGAGTAATTAGTATAATTATGTACATGAATTTTTACTTATAATACTACATAACACCTTTTGCACTCCACAAATATTCAAGACGTTAGTAGATGTATGTAAATACAATGTGATTTACATAATACACGTTTGAAGTACATTTTATTACCATTACGTATATGACATGTACTAATCAAGTAAATAAATTACTACTTGTAATAAACATTATCTAGCAAAAAAAGAAATCTATAGTCTGAGGAGTATATTATTAATATTGTATTGAAACTCACATGGCCAAATGAGGGTTAAATAACCTATTAAGTTTTACAGGTTAAGCTAACGCATAAGATATAGCCTTTGGTTAGTGTCTTCAGATGATATAGCCCTCACAATCTTGAGCAACATCCCTTGGGCGCAAACCTCATATCTATATTTGGTATAATGTGTAAGACTTATTAATGTTATATAATATACAGATATATATAGTCTCTGAGTTGTAATCAAGTATATATATAACACTGTACCTTCAAAGTACTGTAACATATTTGTATCTCTGTTCAAGTCATGGTTACAAATTGTAGTTGCAATAATTATTGTTGATAAGATATGTTATTAAATAAAACTTTACAGAAAGAAGACGCGATTGCGTATCAACTTCAACACTTCCCACAAAGAGCTGCAAAAATGAAGATGCTGTTTATGAGGACATGGAATTATGTGAAGAACCTGTTACTACCACCACATGTGTTGCATATGGTGTCTTGTCTCAATCATAGCTTCAATTTTATTGTTATTTCTGTCAGTAAGATTTCCATGTGCTATACCATGATTATTTTTTTTATATGCAATTCATATATAATGTTATTTGTAATTTAAAAAAACCTCATGAATGCTCATCACACCTTGATGCTACTTATATATAAACGAGAAATGTGGGTATGGCTTATAGCTCATGATAATTTTAAGCAAGAAGACAACTAAATTTTGTATTGAATATTGTTTCTCGTAGATACCAAGTTTAGTTTGCTTCCTGTACAAATTCACAAAACAATTATATTGTGAGCTTTTAAATCTAATCATTTTGTGAAGATCATCATTAGCCTATATAGTTTTTCCGTAGCCAGTCATGAAAAAAACAAATGTATGCTTTAAATATTATTAATGAAAGAAGGAAACAGGAAAATAAACATCTTAATATTTGTTCAAATAATGTGTTGATTGTCACATATCATAAAGTGAAACAGAACATGTATAATAATTCAGTATTCAGTGGTGTAGTGGTGCTGGTGTTGTATATATATTATATTTAGCACACTAAAGGATGTCAAGAATAACTATTCTGTTTCCTGTGTTTTGGTTGTGCTTGAATTAACAGCAAATGTTTACCCCACAATCATAATTAAGCTTGTATGGAAAATACGATTTTCAGGGGATATATATCACTATAAGTTATTTTCACCCTTATTTGGTTACAGAAGATTCAATGCTGTATTGATAATAAATATTATGCTTCTGAGGCTATTTGTTGACAAATTCCACGACTATATATACTTATAAGAACAAATAATTTTTTTTTAAATTTGTGTATGTAGATATATTTATATACACAAATGTTTTTTTTTTAATTATTTGTTATTTGTTATTATAAGTACAAAGTCGTTCTTCACAGATAATTGAATGAAATTTACAATAATAATTTATACTTCAGAAACATATTATCAATACAGCATTGAAACTCTTGTAACCAAATGAAGGTTAAGATAGCTGGTTCGTTTTTACAGTGATACATGTATGATAATAATTCAGTATTCAGTGCTGTAGTAGTTGTGGTGTTGTATATTTAGCACCCTAAAGGATGCCAAGAATAACTATTCTGTTTCCTGTGTTTGTGTTGTGCTTTTCATGGGATAGTTATATCCCTGTGGTTTCTTTAATGAATTTTAAGTTTAGATAGTGTGGGTAATTAATGCCCTTGACATCATACACTTGTTATGATTATGATCCCAAGCAATGATCAAATAACAAAAATTATTGTGCTTAGGATGATATTCATTTTATTAGCATTCAACCCTTGGACACTACGTGCCCTCGGGCCTCATGCTTTAAACTGGATATATTCCTTGTACTTGGAATATAACTAGCTAATACGTATATTAAACTTAATATGTGTTCTATTCTTCTTAATATCTTCAAAATTCTGTATAATCAACCTTCATTGTTTAGAATGAGACATTATATATATATAAGTGCTGTATTCATATCCAGAAATTTGTTATGACAAAACCAACTTTTGTTGTTTTCATTGCAATATCCATTAAGATAAAATAAACTTATAGGACTCACCTTTTACAAAATCATCTTTTCTGAGGGACTGCCATCTACTTCATTCAGTTAAGTGTGACATTTGAGGTAAGCGGTTATATATAGCATAATTGTAACTTTAAACTTTGCAGAGAGACTAAAATCCTAACATGTTAATAATTATGGTATTAATAATTGTTTGAATGAGTTATAATCATATTCTGTATGTAATATTGAGAAGAGTTAATTTAATTAATGATTCATGATGTTTAAATATATCTATTACAGGATAATACATAAATGGATTGTGATTGTCATTTACCTTCTACTTACACTGGAGGTAGTTATATAAATATATATGTATGTAAACATAATAAATATATGTAGCATCTATTTTTATAATTAATACAGCTTTTTTGATTGGTGCTGCAAGCATAGTCATGGTAATGACAGGTATTGGGCACATATTAGTGTTTCTTCGATGGCGGCAATACTTTATAAATAGAATGAAAGGAACTACAGGTAAATTAGTTGATTATTATGCAAATAAAAATTAGACTAACATGTAACATGCTCATCATGCAATTGATAAATATAATAATTTTAGTGTTAGTGATCATTAAATTAATGTTTATGATGTTTGCACATACCTTGTGACTACATTATTCCAAATACAAATCAACAAAGTGTCACCCACTAATGTATACATAAGATATTGTACAGATTCATCGCCTACTAATACACTATATTATATGAAAATTACATACTACACCTTGTACTCCAGCCACCAGGTGTATATATAGTATATCACTCTCCATCACCCAGAGTTTGACACATTCATATTCCATTATACAAATTATTACCACACTCAATTCTACCTTAGTAGTTAGCTATATATAATAAAAATGTGTGATTCTGTATATTAATAAGAAATGCTTTTTGTACCATCAAGTACAATGTAGGCAGTATACGTATATAAGCTTTCAGTATCCAAACATAGTTTAGCCCAATTAATGATAACTAATTTTTTTTTTAATAGGCAGAACGAGATATGATTTCAATCCCAATGCAACACTTCCTACAGATAGCAACAAATTTGAAGAAGTAGGTAATCCTAATTACAAAGACATTGAAATGTTAGAAGAACCTGTTAATACTGGTCCATAATATGAAGACATAATTTATATATCATAGATATTGTTGCTATAGTCTCATACCCAGTCATCCATGCATGCATGTTTTGATAGTCAGTTCAATAGTTGTTTATTGTATGATAATAAATATCAATAAAAGTTGAGTATTACATAAATGAGAAGAGTACACGACAATGAGGCACATTTCTTGTAGCAAACATTTCAGTTTGTGGTATTATCATTACATGAATGCTTAGCAGAAATGCAGTCAAAATAACTTTCCATTAAATTAAACTTTTTGAAAAGTTATACGCAAGTAATTTGTTTCACCGTTAATTTTGCTGAAGTGATTTGCTTGCATACTGCGGCATCTCACAATCAACATTAATAATATTATTATGGTTGCACAAATTCAAAATCTACATAATTTAAAGTGAACAGACATGAATCTAAGGATATGTCACAAGTTGACGACTACTGATTATTGCACAACATCATCATTGGACTGTATACTAGGATTGATATGTGTAAGGGGTTTAATTAGTCTTGTGGTGCCAGATTTGCTACACAAATTGAATGTCAGATTATATAATTATATAAATCATTATGGAGGCTGTAGCTCTTACAGTATTAGACAAACATTGTGTACCAGGATGAGGCTGATTTTATCAGGTAGGGTTGTGCACTGCTATACATGTGTATTGTTTGTGAGTATTAATCACTTAATATAATATATATATATATTTATTATGAAGGTTCATATTGAAGTAGTGTACAACGAAATTATTCACTGTTTATAGTGGTTTATTCGGTGCATTTGTTAATTTAGACATTGTAGCATAATCATCAGTGTCTAATGCATTAGGTAGTGCAACAGATATACTAACCAGTTCTTGTGTTTCTCAAATTATAAATTCCTACTTCAATTATATATTAAAATAATAAGTTGTTTCATGGAACAATAACACAACAGGACACATTTATGCAGCTGTAGTGTCTTGACAGGTGTGAGTGATATTTCATAGCTTATTTAAGTTTTTTTTGTCTTCAAACATCAACTTTATCATTAAGAAAATAACTACACAAATATAATTGTAATTCAAAAACAATGTACTAACAACATAATATTGTTCACATAGGTGATAACAAATTAAAAATTTTGCTCAAATTGTTCTGATTGAGATATATCTACAGAAACAGTCATAAATATACATCATTAAATCATATTGTTTACAGTTGCAATATTAGTATTGAGGAACCAAGAAGAGCAGTGAAGAGTTTGAAGAGAGTGATTTTAAATACAAGGCAATAGTCACAATAATTGAATGACATAATTAATTATTTATTATATCATCCAACCATAACATAACTACACATGTATGTGTTATGAATCTTTGTTACATTCAAGAACTTATGTAGCACAGACACCATACCAGTTATGTTATCTAATAGCCTTATATTAAAAAAAACAACTTTATTTCCTATCCTTATGATATGATTTCAAGTCTGCTTGTGGCACTTTCAAAGTTCCAAGTTTGTAGGAAATGTGGTTATAGACAAACAGACAGCCAAATGATTACAGTTGCTTAGACTATGCAGGTGAGGGTTAATAATGGATAGCACACACTTTGATGCAACAAATAAGCAACGTATATTATCCTACACTTCACTTAAATTCTTATAATGGTGAAGTTAAGTATATAAAGACTTTGTGTTGGATGTTCATTCACAAACTTGTATGTCAATACTGGATACCTCATGAATGGACAACATGCATTATTATCATTAGTATGAAAATATATATAACCACTTTAAGATTATAGTATGTCTACAGGTTCTCAGTTGTACGGTTTATTAATATATATGACTTACTTAACTAATCTTGAAATGCCTTCAAAAATGGGTTTTGTTATAGTTACCTAACATAATACTACAATAAGTGTTAGGTGTGCAAAAATACCAGTTCTTGATAAATAGCTATTATGTTAGTTTATTTTTCAATATAAATTATATTTTTAAAATTTTATTCTAAGTTGTCAAACATCAACCTTCATTATTAAGAAAATAACTTCACAATTGATGTCAAAACAATATACACTTAGACATATTAGTTCATCATTGTTTGCACATAAGGAGCTTTTCTAAACTTGGTATGATTTTATCCACAAACCTTTCCATTGTATTATTAAGTACATATTCACCATCCACAGGAGTAACTCAGTAGTGATGAGACATTCCTATATTGTGTGGTACATGAAAACACTGTTTAACTCCCTTTTATAGTATGGAATAATATGATTGTGTCTAGCAATTGCTCTATCCATTGAAAGCGTCATTTTGGGACAGTGTCTATCAAAGCGTCTCCATCTATAAGTATTCTTGAAATAATATGGTAAAAATGTGCTGTTGCAGATTAATTTAATTGTTGAGCGATTGCCTTTATGGCGCCAAGGTAGACTTTCAAAACTGAAACCAGCATAATCTGTAATCTTCGCATAATCATGTTTATAAGGTATAAAAACTTAATATCCATAATTATTGTTATAAATGAGGTGAAGAGCTTTATTGAGTTCTACATGCAAAACTGATCAAAGTCTCAGCTGGAATTCCAAAAATACCTTTTTAAATACAAACAGCAAATGTTTCTCTTTTTCTACAATTATCATAAAATACAGGTATTGGAGGGAGCAATTTATCACAGGAATATACAATGGTGTTCATTGAATGTTATAAGTTTAATTCTCAATAAGTTACAATAGTAAGTATCAGGGCCATGTTGATATGGCTTAGGCATTATAGAAGGCCTTGGTCTGACATGTTTTTCCATTAGACATGACTACTTTACCAAAGAATGTGGACATAGTATTCAGTGCAGTTTCAACTATTATCACTACTGATGGTCCAGTCATTGCTCTATTATCAAAGTAGGCTGTACGTCTTATCTACAAAAAGAAAATAAATAAATAAATGAATGCACAAAAGCTTATAGTGACCGTGTACTACCCAATTGTACTTGGATAGTGCATCTATAAAATACATACATAAATAAAAAACATTTTATACATGAAGTGCATGGCTATTGATATCAAAAAAGAGGTAGTGATGGGCATTACTATTGAAAAATATTAATACAATACAGTGTGTAGATATACAACGTAAAGAATTAATATAACCCTACAAAACTTCATAAATGCATGAAATTGTAATAAGGTCAGTAGTATCCCAGATATGTACACATTCACAGAGAAATGCCATCAGATTAGTGTAAAATGTTTTCCATCTTGCTACTGTTTCATTTGCATGCCATTTCGGATTACACCACAGCTCTAGAATTAAATCTGGTGCAGTCTTTCGAATTTTGATACAAAGGTAGCTAGCTATGAATCTCTTTAACGAGTAGCATAATCACACATTGGACTATAAATTATGAAGACTGAGTTTATATAGTATTTGAAACTTCAGCCATGTAGTAATGAGGTCAGTGATTTAAGCACGGAGATGTTTTTGATGGTATTTGTCATTTATATGGCCAATCATATGGATTATAAAGCAATAAGAAGAAACAGGAATAACTTCAATTTGGCAGGAGCCTAGATGTAGCATTTAGGAAGAGAAATGTCTACTAACAATAGGCACAGGTTTGGTAAAGGTTGTGAGATAATAGGGTGGACTTAAGAGCATAGAAGAACCGGGTAGGTATAAAACGCAGATCATGGATCACGGATCACGGATTATTAATTTCTATTAAATCATGTGACTGGTTATTCCATCATTGAAATAATTGAAATAATAAACAGGTCGGTAAAACACTCAATAAATATAGAACCTTGTTCTGATGATAACCTAACAATGATAAACCTACTGCCTCGCTGCTCTGTAACTGATACCTTTAGCAACCTTCAAGGAGGGCTCGTGCTAGGCGCTCGTCCCTATTTCCTGGGTTCAACGTTTCTACAACACGAATCATGCATCAAAAACGGGAGAGGCAAATATTACAGTTGACCCGAGAGAATTATTACATCAGCCTTGAAACGTTAAGCAGTGTGTGCATTACATAATTATTATTAATTTTTATTAGGTTTATTTTAACGTACGTCACATGATCTAGCTGATATTAAAGTCTGTAATCCGTGATCCGTAGTCCGTCTTTTCTATTTACCCAGAAGAACCAAATAATAAGCAAAACTAGATGTTCCTAAGAACACATGACTAAACTAATATTGTGCAATATTGCACAATATTAGCTTAGTCATTGACAGAACAGAATATCTTCAGATTCATAAATGGACTCAAAAATAACATGTTACTGTAAATAATCAACATAAAGAGCATGACTGACAAAAAAATAGACTATTCTAAACAGATAATAAGGAAGCAGAGCATTGTTGATACAACAGACTGCATTGGCCACTCATAGGTATGCAGACATTCTTCTACGACTAATTTCAAGCTTTTCGATATGTATAGAAGATATATAAACTATATTTTTTCGGAATTATTATTTTTTGATCATAGACAGACAGACGGACAGAACCAATCACATAATCCCTTGTGTGGGGTAAAAATTAGCATAGTTTGGAAAGGACTATTTGTCAATGATACTAGTGATGGTAGTGACACTAGTGACACTATGACTATAATGACACTAGTAATGACACTGGTTAATTGCAATTAAATTAAAATTTATTAAATCATTTGCCATAATATATTATATTTGCAAATAAGTAACCTTTATAATTTTGATAACCACACCAGCCAATCTGTGTAACAATTTGGATTAGTTATGACAACATGCAGATAATAAAGTACGTGAAAAAACATGCAGACACAAGCAACAACTCGAATGTACAGTTCTTCAATTAAAAACATTTTTAAAAAAGGACCTTGAAAGCTAAAAACATTTGGAAATATATACACCTATTCAATGTATTCGTGCTAACTTGGATGCGATATTGTATATAAATTATACATTGCATATGTTGTACAAGATAACGACGATGTAATGCCGTGCACATGAAGAAAGAGCCATGCATCTTCCTTATGTAGTATGATGAAGTTCAAAACGTCATCACTTAAATCGAGTCAGAAATTATAATCTGCTGTAACTATATATACAAGGGATACTGGTATTCTCTCAACAATTATTGAATGACTTTAATTTAATTGATATATATATATATATAAATTACATTATATATTTATAGGTTATATCCCGTGCACTCGGGCTATATCAGATTTATAAAAACCGAGTCCGAGGGCAAGGTTTTTATAAATCTGATATAGCCCGAGTGCACGGGATATAACTAATATATATCCCAAATGGGCCAAACTTTGCGCATGCATGTTCAAAACATTCGTTGTTTGTCGAAAATGAGTAGTGATAAAGAGAATGTTGCTCCTGGTAAATCGCGAAGATTATCTTTGTCTTTATCTAAGAAACAGAAACAACGTTTTGACGAGACATCCGTTGAAGAGATTGCAGCATTGGAAAAGTCACACATGGCGAAGAACACTGAAGTAAGCTCAAAATGGGCAATGAAGAATTTGATGGAGTGGTTTCTTGATTATAACAAACGGAATCCCAATTTACCATGCCCAGACAGTATTCTTACATCATCGCCTCCTAGCAAGGAAGAGCTCAGCAAGTTCTTGACCATTTTCATTGTAGAAACTAGGAACCAAAATGGGGAAAAGTACCCTCCTAGAACCGTGTATGCTCTTCTATCGGGAATAATTAGATCAATGGTAGCTGAAAATCCAGGTTGGAATAATGGTGATAACGAATTTGAAGGTTGACTTTTCTTGAGTTAAGCTGTCAGTTTCTAATTGATTTGGTAATAAGACTTACTAATTGCAAATTATTGGAATTAAGGTGTTAAGTAGGTGACAGGGCATATAAAAAACATCAACGGGATATATATGGAGCTATATCACATTTATACCCCAGTCAGTTCCTTTGATGTTTGGATATATACATAATTATATAGACCTTATGCGCGAGATTTTAATTATTTAATTAATTGATAGCAACCATAAATGCGTTGCTAGGGGCGCCATTTTGAGTGGACAGAAACGCACAACTGTACACGTGGTATACAGTGATGAATTACTATTATAAGGAATTGGACAGGCGCAGAAGAGAAATTGAGTATGGCTTGTTTATCATCTGATACATATCTTTCAAAGCATTTTGTCAGTGGATTTAACAAGGAGCTCTGGCCTGAAATAGAATACCCTGATATTTGTAACTATCTCATTTATACCACTAGTTCATACACAAAGGAGCAGCTAAAGGCCTACAAGAGTATGGATGGTTATAACTTTTTTGTTCAAGGTTGGGTAGGAAAGACAGATGTCCTGGTACAAGATGAAGTTGTTGTTCTTAATTAAAAGGCAACATCCGACACTCTCAAAGTATTTCCTCACCTCTACTAGATCCCTGGGTAGCTGCAAAGAAAAATGGTACAATAATATGTGCCCATTGTACATGTATGGCTGGCTTGGGTGAGGCTTGTTTTCACATTGCTGCTTTTATTTTCTATGTTGAAGCCATTAGCCAAATAAGGAAAGATGCATCTTGTACTTCAGGTCCATGTTCATGGTTATCACCTAGTTGTAGAAAAGTTGAGTATGCACCTATTTCTGATATTGATTTTAGAACATACAAAAAGAAAAGGAGAATAGAATGTAGGTCTACATGTAGTACAAACACATATATTTCAAAACAGTCAATTATCACTGTACATTTTTTAAAGTTAGATCTAAAATCCATTGGCATGCTTTTTTGCAGCTCTTCTCTGCTTGGCCATTTAATCAATGGCTTTAAGCTAATAAACATAATATCAATCCATCTATGAAAAATCAGGGCCTTGAAATGGTAGTTTGATGTAATCCAAATCTATACCCAAGATCTTGATTAAACAAAGATAGACGGAGCTTCATCAGTGTGACCATAAATTCTTGGAACTTTGACAAAGCAAACTTATCACTATGAGAGTGAGTTGACACCAAGTTGAAGACAGATATTAGAATAAAAAATGATGGTAGGCCAGTGTAAAACTTAACTTTTTGGTCATCTGATTTCAATGCATGCTCTGACCATTCTTCATTGGAACATCTATTGCATGACACAACTGTTGATTTTCTAAAGCATTCTTTTTCTAATGCTTTTATATAATGCATAGACATATCAGTCTTGGACTCAGCTGAACTGGTACAAGTATCTGTACATGCAGGTAGGCCCTGTGATTGCTCAAGACCACTCATACATGCTGATTCTTCAATATTAACATTATCTGTGTCTTCTTCAACTCTTACTATATCTGCATACTCAACACTTACTTTCTCAGCAGAGATACTAGTCATGACACTCTCTAACCTAATCTTCTTAGTGTCACGGTTTCTCCTTCTCTCATAATCCTCTAATTGTTGCTGATTTTTACGCTTACGAGAACTGTTGGTGAAACTGAAAACACTAGGTATATATATAGTCAGGAGAGAGTGGATCATTACTTTTCTTCCCGTGAGCACTGCACAGCCAAGTGTGCTCGTTTAGTTCCCAGTCCTTTCTCTTGATAGCTGAAATCCACTTACTACGCCTTTCTTTATCCGTAGGAAATCTATAGAAGCTTATACCAGCACAACAACTTTTCACCATTTTCCTAACCACTCAAAATGGCGGGCGAAGCGCTAACGTAATTGATGACGTCACGTGCACAAGGTCTATATATATCCCAATATGGCGAAACAACCAAGTAAACCACAGGTATAGCACCCTGTGGTCAGATATAAAACCTGCCGTCGAAACAGACTACAAGAAAACAACACTTACCTTCTCCAAAGTGCCGACAAAAAGGTAGGAGAAGCATCAGATATCAACAATGGTTTTGTCTTTCGTGAAATATATTAATTATAACACACCTACTCGTGCTATATTAGATTTATAATCACCTTGCCCTCAGGCCTACAGCCCTCGTGCTCGGTGATTATAAATCTGATATAGCATTCGTAGGGTGTTATAACATATACATATATATTTATATATATATATACATATATAATATAATTATATATATATATATATAATCAGGAGCCCATAAAACGAGAGAGTAGGGCTACTGATATAATATATATATATGGATCAAGTATAATATGCGGACAGATATGGGGTGCCGTTTGTTTCAAAATTAAGTTTTGGAGGACACGCCCGAGAATTTTCGGTGTTTTAGCCTAAATCTCGGTGTCCTAGCCTAAATATCGTCGATATTTACCCAAATGTTGGTGATTTAGCTTAAATGTCGGTAATTTAGCCTAAATATCGTCGACATTTAGTTAAATGTCAGTGATTTAGCCTAAATATCGTCGACATTTAGCCAATTGTCGGTGATTTAGCCTAAATATCGTCGACATTTAGTTAAATGTCAGTGATTTAGCCTAAATATCGTCGACATTTAGCCAAATGTCGGTGATTTAGCCTAAATGTCGGTGATTTAGCCTAAGTGTCGGTGATTTAGCCTAAATATCGTAAACTTCATAATCGATTTGTCATTGTGACACTTGTGTGATGTACTGTGACGTAATTAAGCTTTAAAAAAAACTTGTTTTTTGACTTTATTGCAATTTTAACTAATTGAACTTTTCAGTATGGCTATTGCAAGGTAATTCTCATGGAAAGTATTATTAGCTATTCCATAATTATACTTTTTAACTTCCAGTGGTAGACCAAGAGTTTACATCAATTTGAATGATGTTGAATTTCTCAGAAGTCTGAGATTTACGTGGGAAAAGATATCCGACATGATTGGTGTTAGTCGATCTACTTTGTACCGAAGGTTAGATGAGGAAGGAATAGGGCAGACTATCACCTATACTGATATTAATGATGGTAACCTTGATCATTTGATTAGAGAAATTAAATTGCAGGCATCCATATGATGGTGAACGTTTAATGGCTGGTCACCTTGCTAGATATGGAGTACGAGTGACAAGGGCACGTCTTCGAAGTTCAATACATCGTGTTGACCCTATTAACACTGTTATAAGGAGAAGTGTTACTATTAGAAGGAGGAGTTATCACACAAGTGGCCCAAATGCAGTCTGGCACATTGATGGTAATCACAAAATGATACGATGGCACTTTGTTATTAATGGAAGAGTTGATGGTTTTTCAAGAACTATTGTGTTTTTATCATGTTCAGATAATAATAAGGGTGACACAGTTCTACAATTGTTTCGTAGAGCAATTGAATCTTATGGTTTACCAAATGAAATTCGTACAGATCAAGGTGGCGAAAACACTGACATATGGAGATATATGATAGAAGAGCACTCTTCATCAGAAGCTGTAATAACAGGTTCATCAGTTCACAATGAAAGGATTGAGCGTTTATGGAGGAATGTATCCCGTTCAGTGAGTTCTATCTTCATTAATTCCTTTAGAACATTAGAAGAAAGAAATCAACTCAACCCACTCAACGTGGTTGATATATTCTGTCTTCATTGGGTGTATTTACCAAAAATTTATCAAATTTTGACTGAATTCTCAGAAAGCTGGAATAATCATCCCATTTCTACTGAGCACAATCAGACACCTAATCAGTTGTTCTGCCAAGGAATGCTTTCTCAAATGTATCAACAACATTCGTCACTTCTTACACCTTCGTCAATGCTACACATCCCTACTGCTAATGACACAGTAGAAATTCCTTCAGAGAAATTCAATCCTTGTATTGCCCTAAAAATTACCCTTAATGCCTTAACTTCTACCACTATAAACAACGATGATGAAATGACTAACTATTTAGAAATATCAAATGTAGTAGGTCAGCACCTTCAACACGGTTGTGACAGTTGCATATGAACAAAAAGAGTAAAAAAATATGCACTGATAACATCAAACTAAATGATAATTACAATAATATTGTAACTTTTGTTCTCAACAATGTTTATAAAGATAATATTCAAACTTGACCAAATCCAACTGCATTAGTGATTCCAAAACAAAAGTAATACTTAAATGTTTCATATGATCCAATATTCAGAGGCAAAGAGAGAATATTGGCACAAGTATTGGCCTCAGGAAAGAATGATTTTTTGTGGAATCTAATGCTAGGTGTGGGATAGAAACCCATCGGAGGTACTGAATTTGCTCCTGTGGTAAAAATGAGAATATTTTTTAAGGTAATGAAGAATGTTTTCACGTGCACTTCATGATCATTGGGAGGTGTTGTGTCAACAGATCCTTCACCCACTATATAAAAAAATAAATAATAATAATTACTAACTCAGAGTTCAGAATTGAGCAAAGTTACTTTGAACATCTTGTAAAAAAGTTATCCAAAACATTGTAATCTCTTCTTCCTTCTGTCTTTCATTGGAACCAGATGCAGAAAAATGAATGAAGAACATGTCTTGAATGGCATCAGCTGTAAGTAGATTGCTATTTGCAATGAAAAGACATCTCATAGTTACAGGATATTCCCTTAATAATGTTAAAATGTCTAAGGTATTCAAACCCTCCTTCAGTTGATCCAACTCTGCTTTAACTTTGATCTATAAATATTATTATACCCTTTAATTCATGTAATAATTATTTTAGAATGACACTTACCACTGTAAAATGTGTTATAATAGCATTTATAAAATCTTCTCTGGAATATATAGCATGTATGAGGCTCCTGGCAAAATTAAACCACAATCATATCGAAATTCAAACTCATCACTGTTAATTATACTCTCATACTCCTGTTGTTCTGACACTTCCTGTAGCTATATACAATAAATAAAATCATCAACAACCCACTGTGCAAGTTTTCTAAATTAACACTAATATGAAGACCCATAAAGCCTTTCGCGCTTAGTTGCCATCCCATGTGTGTCACTATATATACTATAATTATAATTTATTATAATAAGCTTTATTATTTTATCCAAAGAATAGAATAGGTACCTTTTTAACTGCTCTTCTGATAGATTCATTTGGGATATCATCCACAGTGCCATGAATCTTTTGCAATCCATAACAGAGGTAATCAACTACTGCAGAGGACAAGCAATTAGGACCAGGACCTTCATGTGCAATAGAAAGAGCCATAATTTCCCTACATAGTGGTATGTGTTGTTTTTTAGTTCCATGGCATTGTGAAGAGGAATGCAATGGTCATCTGATCCTTCAAATAAGGAGTTATTACACATGACATCAGTCATTAATAATCGAAAAAATTCCCTGCAAGGGCCACCTGCATCTACCCCAGGCTCACCAATGAAAATAACATGGAGTTTAGCACTCTTGTTGAAGCCTTTTCTCAGGTATCTCAATGTGTCTTCATACATCCCATCAAACAAACACTTATCCGATTACCTTTTTCGCAATGGTTTATTTGTGACAAAATCTTCAGCATCATTATCAAAGGAAGTATCTCTGGAACAGGTTGCCCTAGGCTTAGGTTCATTGATCTGCGAAAAAACAGATGTTACCGCAGTAACTAGAGCAGTCTGAAGCTTATTTATGTCAATGTGATTTTCTGCCATGAGAAATTCGATCTATCTTGAGAAGTGTAGTAGGTCTCGTGGGGCGTAGCCCAACCCAACAATTTACACATAAAACAAGGACCAACGCTTACATAGCGGGCTAAATCACCGACATGTAGGCCAAATCACAGTTATTTAACTAAATTTAGTCTAAATCACCGACATTTAGCAAAATGGCAACGATATTTAGGCTAAATCACCAACATTTAGGCTAAATCACCAACATTTGGGTAAATGTCGACGATATTTAGGCTAAATCACCGACATTAGGCTAAATATCGACGATATTTAGGCTAAATCACCGACATTTAGGCTAAATCACCGACATTTAACTAAATGTCGACGATATTTAGGCTAAATATCGACGATATTTAGGCTAAATCACCGACATTTAGGCTCAATCACCGACATTTAACTAAATGTCGACGATATTTAGGCTAAATCACCGACATTTAAGCTCAATCACCGACATTTAACTAAATGTCGACGATATTTAGGCTAAATCACCGACATTTAAGCTAAATCACCAACATTTGGGTAAATGTCAACGATATTTAGGCTAGGACACCGAGATTTAGGCTAAATCACCAACAATTCTCGGGCGTGTCCTCCAAAACTTAATTTTGAAACAAACGGCACCCCATAGACAGAGCAACGTAGCGATCTGATGAAGCCACTCATTAATTATGCACGATAAGTGTGGCAGGTTGTAACTTTGCTCGCTAACATGCTAAACGGCCCAGCGTTATTGTCCAAACAGAGGAATTAAATAATACCACACCTATCCGAAAATGGTGGGTGGAACACTAGTAACACTCTTGTGGCTTCATTAGATCGCTACGTTGCTCTGTCCGTATATTATACTTCTTCCTCAAAACATGTTATAGTACTATACAATACATGGGTCATTAGACGAACCAGGTTTGGAACTTCCAGTACAAATAATAATCTCTCTACTCGTCGAAATCTGCTCGAATGGTACATAGATCGGCTGTACCTGTAAATGGTGATTTAGACACCATTACATAATAGCAGAATGATTGGTACAGTCCTTCACTCTCGAACTCTTTTAACCGACGCTTTTAACAAATATTCCATGAATGCCACAAAAGGCTTTTAAACACACTTTCCATGAAGCCTAACAAAGTATGAAAACGTTACTACCCTGCTGCTTGGTCTATCGGGACTTTTACGTAGTCAAACCTGAAACCACAATGGGGGCGACCCCCGCTTCGTGGCCCACCTTCATTAATTTGGAAGCGAAGAGATGATGAAGAGTCGTTTTTTTCGCCTTGCCTGCGCACTCTGTTGTGTAGGATTGTTGTTGATTGCAACAATATTACTTCGAACTAATAGCTTGGAAGGGATGGAGATGAATGTATCTCTAGATCGTGTTCAACTTGCTCCTGTATCTCTTGCTCGTCCTGCTCCTCAAGAAAACCTCTGGATTGAGCTATATAATAAGAACACTTTGGTAAGTTTTAATTAGAAGTATAATTATCAGTGCATATATATATATATATAATTATATATATATATATAGCTAAAATACGTTTTTAAATAGTGGCCATACATGGTAGATGTATACAGATATTAACCACTGAAAAATAGCCAAAATAATTTAATGCTAGCTTTTTTTGGCTAGTATGAATATGCTATTTTAAGCATTGTATAAATTATAATGATTTGTTTAATTTTTGTCAATGAATTATCAATTACACAATCTACCATTAGAACTGTATACCACAAGTCAGGTGTGGCCGGACCCTCTCATGGATGAAGGATGACGTCATAATGGTTAGAACTAGTAAAAAGTACAGAGTTAGTATTACCATATAGACAACAGTAGATGATGTTGCTTATAGAGACTAGGTTATAGTATCAGTTATATACCTTAAAAGAATAGCAAAGCATGTGCACTGTGCAGCTTTAGCATATAGAGGTGCTTATTTATGTCCACATCAACACTAGATTCTTCAAAATGCTCAACTAACCTCTTTCAAACTTGTAAATTTGTTTTAGGCAATATCTTTTCCATATAACCAAAGCATGAAATAGAGTGCCACGGGTGTACCACAAGTTCATACATCTCAGCTCTACCCACACTGTAAAAGAGTTTGGCTATTTCAACTAATCAGTCAGCTACCTCAATTGCATGCCAATATGCCTTTTCACACCATACTGCAGTATTAAGCTGTTGGGAAAGTAAGCCAGTTTGTTTTAGTGTGGAAATGTTGTGTTGACAATGACTAAGTAAATTAATACTAAAAGATAACTGATATGTCCCTACCCACGCATTTTCAAGAGCCTGGGGACGAGGCAACAGCCAAATAGATGTGTTATCAACTAATTTCTTTTGTTGAGTGTGTGTATTTGGTTTCTAGCTTCTTTAAATAAACACAAATTAGTTGCTTAAAATTTATTTTGGTTTTTCACCATATAAATAAAGCCACAGTGATACAACTGTCCCAGTAACTACCAGCAATTTAGCGTTTAACTGATTTATGTCACTGGCAGATCCTTTGATACACCAACTCAATATTACACAAAATTATACATGTAATAAACAGAAAAATGGATATAATGTAGTCTATATACATGTGTCTACATCTATTGTACTAGTGATCTGTTGTCTGTAGTTTCTGTAGTTAATTTATTATTGTATTAAACAACCAAATAATTGATAAATCCTTGCAACTGTACTAACCAATACATTTGTTATTTTAACAATTCTGTTTTTGCAGTGTATATAGACATTTAAGGCATGTAGCTTACATGAATTGCAGAAATGCAAATTTAAATTGTGAAAGTTGTTGAAAATTAAACCACTTGATTTTGTATTTTGTGCAGATTATGCTTTCCTGGAGTTTGTTATAATCTTTCCAACAAAAATATATTTGCATGTTGTAACCTCAAAAATTATTTTGTTTACATATACAGTTTATAGAAAGCACTTAACTCATTCCCATATACACAATAATAAATAAAAATGTGTAATTTCAAAACAGAACCCTTTCCTACAAGATTATGCTTAGGAAGCCAATGAACTTTGGTGTCTAACAAGAGCTAATACTACATGCAATCTTCTTAGATACTGAATTTCATTGACTTCCTTGACAAAATGGTGGAACGAGAAACAATTAAATGTAAACTATTTGATCAAAATTATTTTGTGGAAGATCAGAAGGGTCCCTCTTCGGTCACATATAGTAACACACCTATTGGAGGTCTCTTATTACACTGACAACAAAATTTAATTACTTATAGATTTTGTTATATTTTGTAGATAAGGCGTACAGCCTACTTTGATAACAGATCATTTACTGGAACATCAGTAGTGATAATAGTTGAACAAAATAAAACTGCACCAAATATTCAGCCTAAATTCTTTGGTAAAGTAGTCATGTCTAATGGGATGACATATTGTCACGAAGTTGAATACTGGAAAAAGATTGCAGCAAGATTTAATCCACACCCACCATCATATCGACATGGCCCTGATACTTATTACTGTAACTTATTGAGAATTAAACTTACGAAATTCAGTGAACCACCATTACATATTGCTTTGTCACAAAATGAGTTTTGTGATGATTTGCTACCTCCAATGCCTGTATTTTATGATAATCGAAGAAAAAGAGAAAAGTTTGCTGTTTGTATTCAAAAAGGTATTTTTGGTATTCCAGCTGAGACTTTGATCAGTTTTGTAGAACTCAATAAAGCTCTAGGTGCCTCATTTATAACAATATGGATTCAGACTATAGAGGAAAGTGTATACAATGCCATGATACCATACATTGAAAGTGGACTTGTGGAAATGCTAGACTGGAAGGTTACTACACCAATACGAAATTATGGGACTCATGCTGCATGTAACGAGTGTGTTTATCGAAATATTCACAGAGCAGAGTATGTAGCACTCCATGATATTGATGAAGTTATTATACCTTATAAACATGATGATTGGTTTGGAATGCTAGATGACCTTGGAAAGATTACGAAGATTACAGACTATGCTGGTTTCAGATTTGAAAGTCTACCTTGGTGCGAGAAAGGCAATCACTCAACAATTAAATTAAAATGCAACAGCACATTTCTACCATATTATTTCAAGAATACTTATAGATTTAAAGGCTTTGATAGACACCGTCCCAAAATGATGCTTTCAATGGATAGAGCAATTGCTGGACATAATCATATTATTCCATACTATAAAAAGGGAGTCAAAAGAATGTTTTCATGTACCACACAAGATAGGAATGTCTTATCACTACAGAGTCACTCCTATGGATGGTGAATATGTACATAGTAATACTATGGAGAGGTTTGCAAATAAAATCATGCCAAGTTTAGAAAAGCACCCAGTGTGCAACCAATGATCAACTTATAGTCTTGTAAATTGTTTTGTGATAATCAATTTGACATTTTGAAGAATAGTTGAATAAATTCATTTTTATTATAACTATAAATGAGCTATTGCTCATGCCTGTTGTAGAGTACAGTATTAGCTAAGAATTCTCTGTGGAGTTGTAGATAGTAGATATCACTTTCATCTTTGGTATTTAAGATACACTTAATTTCAGATACGTACACTGTTAAAAATAGGGGGGGGGGGGGGTTTCATACACATGTTTAAAAACAGCTCTTAGATAGTGTATCATGGTTATTAAGTAAACGTTTATCTAAACATAGTAATATAAAGTAAATCATTCAATAGGAATGATATTTTCAACATCATTTTGTAGACACTCTTTCACTAACTTTAGTTTGTGAAAGAACAAAAGTAACCATGACAACTTGGTTTGCACTCCAGGGGTGTTATTTTTAAACATGCGTATGAGCACTGCATTTTTAACAGTGTATCAATCACAAATTAATAGTGGTTTCCATTGTCAGAAACATTCTACAATGCATGAATGAATTCACTAACATTGTCATTGAATATTATTGGTAAAGTGAGAATTTATGTAATGGAGAAACAAAAGAAGTTCACAAAATTTTATTTGCAACACTAACAGTAACAGCAGACATTGAAATGAAACTTAATTAATATTTTTAAATAGGTAGCACCTCTGTGACATCCAGTAATTGGCTATTTTCTGGACATTTTACTTCTGTCTTGCACTTCACTGGACAAATTGTCTGATTATACTTATTAAAAGAGTAAAATAAGAACAGTAACCTCACAGTGATATTAATTATTAGTCAAGAGCAGTCATGACATAGTGGGTTACTTCTATATCTCTCATAAGCCATAAATGGGTGAATATGAACAAAGATTGCACAGTAACAATGGTATAGCTATTAATGAACTAATTTTCAGTTTACCTGCAAAATTCACATGGTGTCTGGATGTCGCCACAAACCTCATAGCTACGGCGGTTGTTTTGGTGGGGTAGGCCCCGCGCAGAGTAAAATTTTTTTTTACGTCATGGACGTCATTAATAATTATTTATAGTGGGTGTGGTCAATTAAAATTAATCAATTAGTGCAAACCAGTTAATTAAGTTTACATGCTCGCTCACTATAGCAGTTTCTTGTAGTCTTAAACATCAATATCAAAGAAAAGAGTAAGTGTAGTAGATAATATTTAAGATTATAAAATATTTGGGGGGGGGCAAGTGCCCCCCATGCCCCATGCCTGCGCCGCCACTGCTACCGATGGATTTGAGATTGGTGGGAAGTCATAGAAATGCACACCGCAATTGTTAAAGGTGGTTCTCAGTTGTATGGTTTATTAAGTAAATATGAGACTTACATTAACTAATCTTGAATTGTCTTCAAAAATGGGTTTTGTTAGAGTTACCTTACTACAATAATTGCGCATTAGGTGTGCGAAAAGACCAGTTCTTGATAAATAGCTATTATGTTAGTTTATCTTTCAATATTTGAAGAATTTTATTCTAAGTTGTCAAACATCAACCTTCATTATTAAGAAAATAACTTCACAAATGATGTCAAAACAATATACACTTAGACATATTAGTTCATCATTGTTTACACATAAGGTGCTTTTCTAAACTTGGTATGATTTTATCCACAAACCTTTCCATAGTATTATTAACTACATATTCACCATCCACGGGAGTGACTCGGTAGTGATGAGACATTCCTATGTCGTGTGGTACATGAAAACACTGTTTAGCTCCCTTTTTATAGTATGGAATAATATGATTATGTCCAGCAATTGCTCTATCCATTGAAAGCATCATTTTGGGACGCTGTTTATCAAAGCCTTTCAATCTGTAAGTATTCTTGAAATAATATGGTAGAACTGTGCTGTTGCATTTTAATTTAATTGTTGAGTGATTGCCTTTATCACGCCAAGGTAGACTTTCAAATCTGAAACCAGCATAATCTGTAATCTTCGTAATCTTTACAAGGTCATCTAGCATTCCAAACCAATCATCATGTTTATAAGGTATGAAAACTTCATCAATATCATGGAGTGCTACATACTCTGCTCTGTGAATATTACGATAAACACACTCGTTACATGCAGCATGAGTCCCATAATTTCGTATTGGTGTAGTAACCTTCCAGTCTAGCATTTCCACAAGTCCACTTTCAATGTATGGTATCATGGCATTGTATACACTTTCCTCTATATTTTGAATCCATATTGTTATAAATGAGGCACCTAGAGCTTTATTGAGTTCTACAAAACTGATCAAAGTCTCAGCTGGAATACCAAAAATACCTTTTTGAATACAAACAGCAAACTTCTCTCTTTTTCTACGATTATCAAAAAATACAGGCATTGGAGGTAGCAATTTATCACAAAACTTATTTTGTGACATAGCAATATACAATGGTGGTTCATTGAATGTTATAAGTTTAATTCGCAATAAGTTACAATAGTAAGTATCAGGGCCATGTCGATATGGCTTGGGCGCTATAGAAGGCCTTGGTCCAATCTTTTTCCAGTACTCAATTTTCTGACAAAACGTTTTTCCATTAGACATGACTACTTTACCAAAGAATGTGGGCATAGCATTTGGTGCAGTTTTATTTTGTTCAACTATTATCACTACGGATGGTCCAGTCATTGCTCTATTATCAAAGTAGGCTGTACGTCGTATCTACAAAAATAAAATAAAATAAATAAATGAATGTACAACAGCTTAGGGCCAGTGTTCAATGTTATAGTGACCATGCACTACCAAATTGTACTTGGATAGTGCATCTATAAAATATATGAATAAATAAACATTTTATGCATGAAGTGACTATTGATACCAAAAATAGCTAGTGATGAGCATTACTATTGAAAAATATTGATATAATCACTACAAAAATATTAATTACATCGTCGCAATCAATGGCTGCAATACAGTGTGTAAATATACGACGTAAAGAATTAATATAACACTTCAAGACTTCATAAATGCATGAAATTTTAATAGGGTTAGTAGTATCTCAGTTATGTACACATTCAGAGAGAAATGCTGTCAAATTATTGAAAAATGCTTTCCATCCTGCTACTTTTTCATCTGCATGCCATTTCAGATTACACCACACCTCTAGAATTAAATCTGGTGCAGTCATTCGAAATTTGATACAAATGGCACGCCATATTTGCATTGTACCTTCAGGTAGCTAGCTATGAATCTCATTAACGAGTAGAAAAGGGGTTCAAAATGCACCCTCTGGGATGGGGTAACACAAGGGGTATAAACAAGGTCAAATGTCAACAAATTTGAACAACTCACTTCCATATAACCCTACATAAGCACAGCTTGCTTTTTAGCCATGTAGGTACATTTGTTTATTCTCTCTCGGCCAATGTATCGCTGAAATGAGAAAACGTCTCAGGAAACTGTGAAAAAATTTGTGAGCTTCTGCAGAAATTTGGCCATGCCAATCAAATTTGTTTGGTCATTCACCACAAAAAGTGTATTATCAACTGGAACTTTCAGACACTCGCCTTGCTCTATTTCTGCAATAACGAACAACCATTCTCATATCTGTGGCTTTCTTAGAAGATACTTTATCCAACAAAGTAAGTTAACTTCTGAGCGTTTTCAAATTATAAAGATATAATTATTAATATATAAATATTGTTGTTTACAAAATTCTGATTCTGCACAGAAATTATAATTTTGTTAGTCAGTCGTGTGAATTAACAGTAGACAAGTAACAAACGTCAAGTGACAATAATTATATTCATACATCCCAATATAATTATAAAGACTGAGATTAGTATTTGAAAATCAAGCCATGTAGTAATGAGGTCCATGATTTAAGCACAGAGATGTTTCTGATGGCATTGTTCATTTATATGGCCAATCATATGTATTACAAGAATAATAAAAACATTTCCAATAAAAATGAAAGAAGATGTAGGGATGTCAAAACCCAAAAAGCATGCGAACAAGGTTAGGTGGGACCCAAAATTAAACAAACCACATTTCGAATTATTATGATTTGATCGTAGACAGACAAACGGACAAAACCAATCACAAAATCCCTTGTGTGGGGTAAAAATTAGCATAATTTGGAAAGGACTATTAAGTCAATGATACTAGTGATGGTAGTGATACTAGCGACACTAGTGACTATAATGACACTATTAATGACACTATTAATGACACTAGTAATGACACTGGTTAATTTAAAAGTTATTAAATCATTTACATAATATTATATTTACAAGTTCACACCAGCCAATCTGTGTAGATTAGATTACTTAGTTATGACAACATGCAGATAATGAAAAGAACATGTAGACCATGCCTAGAACTGAAATGTACAGTTCTTTCTAATAAAAACATTTCTATGGAGTTGTAAAATAGACCTTGAAAGCTAAAAACATTTGGAAATGTATATATTCAATGTATTTGTGCTAACTTGGATGCGATATTGTATATAAATCATAAATTGAATGTGTTGTACAAGATAACGACGATGTAATGCTGTGCACATGAAAAAAAAAAGCCATGAATCTTCCTTGTGTAGTATGATGGAGTTCAAAGGGTCATCACTTAAATTGAGTCAGAAATTATAATCTGCGTAATTATATATACTAGGGCTACTGCATGGTCAACAACTATTTATTTAACTATATATATAACAAAAAACATTTTTAAAAAATGAAAGAATATGTATCAAAACCGAAAAAGCACAGGAACAAGATGGCTTTGGCAACAAAATGAAATACCACTTCCACATAACAACCATACATAAGTATCCCTTCTTTGTGTTTTGCCTTTACTCTAGTTGTGTATACTTATGTAGGGTTGTTATGTGGAAGTGGTATTTCATTTTGTTGCCAAAGTATGAACTTTAACTATTAACTTACACTTACCAATGTATTCTTCTCAAACAGCTCAATCCAAAGGTTTTCTGGAGGAACAGGGTGAACAAGAGATATATTATTTATTATCATACGTTGAATCGAGGTAATCTTCTCAAATCCTATCTTTGGTCCATTAAATAATACCATAATCATCACCAACAACGATCCTGCAAGACCGAGTGCAAGGCAGAGAATACGATTGTTTCGCATCTTTGACTTCGACCAGAGTCCTGCGAAGGGTCAGCCTCTCCCCTTTTTGACAATGCACATCCCAATTAATAATCATTTTCAGGTATGGAGAGACAGAGTCGTCTCTTTTGCCTAGCCTGTGCACTCTGTTTTTTAGGATTGTTGTTGACTGCAATAGAGGTACTTCGAACTAATAGCTCAGGAGGGATTGAAATGAATTTATCTCTAGATCTTGTTCAACTTGCTCCTCGAGAAAACTGGATTGAGCTATATAAGAGGTATAATGCAGCTCTTGTCGTGATGAATGTATCTCTTGTTCATCCTGCTCCTCAAGAAAGCCTTTGGATTGAGCTATATGATAAAAATACTTTGGTAAGTTTTAAAAGTATAATTATCAGTGCATGGCTAAAACATACATATTGGCCATACATGGTAGGCGTATACAGATATTAACCATTGAATACTAGCGAAAATAATTTAATACTAGCTTTTTGGCTAGTATTAACATGCCATTTTATATTATTAATGTTTGTCAATGCAATTACACAATCTACTCCTGGATTTTTGTACCGTATACCATAATATTACTACTCGGGTGTGGCCTGACCCTTTCAAGGACAGAGGGGGATGTCATTACGATTATAACTATTAAAAGGTATGGAGTTAGTATTACCATATAGACAACAGTAGATGATGTTGCCTATAGAGACTAGGTTATAGTATCAGTTAAAAGAATAGCAAAGCTTGTGCACTCAGCTTTGTTAGCATATAGAGGTACTGATTTATGTGCACATCAACACTCGATTCTTCAAAATACTCAACTACTAACCACTTCCAAACTTGTAAATCTGTTTCAGGCAATATCTTTTCCATATAACCAAAGCAGAATGCCATGGGTGTACCACAAGATATACTTCTCAGCTCTACCCATAAGGCAAGGTAAACCCTTATCGAAATCCATATAAGCATGGCACAAGTTCAGTACGTATAATTAAGCTGTGTTCCTGACCCTCTATCCATGCAAGGGTCAGGCCATGCCTGACTATAACTATAATATAATCATAATCATTATAATTATCATTTCATGCATGTGATTGAGGCCAAAAAACTATTTTGAGTGTTTTCTTATTTCTTCTTGAACATTGGTGGCTTGAATGAGATACTGGAAGACTTCAAATTATGCAAGCATCAAAAATAACAAGAGGCTTTTACTAACACCTTTCAGTTATGAAGTTATCACTGGTACTGTTTCTAGACTTAATTAAGAAGACACTTGGGAACAGCTGGACACATCTAAACAAAACTGCTCCTGTATCATGGTTATCGCTAGCAAAGCACTACAATAAAGCAAAAATATTTAGGGTAGTGGTTGCTACAACATCAAGCACTGTACCCAAACATTCCTGCCATGAAAAGTTTTTCATATTATACAGTGCGTACGACTGTGACTTGCGAATTGCGAACGTATTCTCTGCACACGTGTGAACGGAAACTGCGCATGCGTAGATAATCATTTTTTTAAAACCCGATACCTTCATCGTAATCGTATGATTAGTAATCGATACCGTGAAGTATCGTCGATTACTTCGATACTTTTCGATCAGTATCGCCCATCACTAGGTGACTTTTCGATCATGGCTACTCGGTTTGCTGAACCTGTCTCTGATGAAACCGAGTTAGAACTCTGTAAAACAGCTGTTACTGAAAACACTAAATCTACAACGGAATGGAATGTTTTTACTGCTGATGTCTCTGGAATTTCTTATGTTACTACACTGCTGTTGGATATGACACCTACTGATTTGAGCTATTGGATGAGGAAGCTAGTATTGGAAGTTCGCAAAAAGGATGGTAGTATGTATCCCCCTAAAAGTTTGTATGCATTGGTGTGTTGTTTTAAACGTTATTATGAAGCTAATGGTGTTCATAATATAAACCCGTTAGATCCTTCAGATGCTAAGTTTGGTAGTTTCAGAGCTGTATTAGATGCTGAAATGAAACGGCTGCATTCTTTGGGACTTGGTTCTACAATTAAACAGGCCCAACCTATTACACCAGATGAAGAAGCATTACTTTGGTCAACTGGTCAGTTTGGTAGACATAGTTCTGTTAGTTTACTTAATACTGTCTACCATTATAATTGCAAAGTATTTGGTCTGCGTAGTTATGATGAACACAAAAATTTAATGTGTGCACAGTATGAGAAGAAGGTAGATGAGAAAGGTCGAATTTATTTGCAGTATACCAATTTTGGGAGCAAGACTAATCGTGGGGGCCTTAAGCATATGAAAGTGAAGTGATACGTCAGTATGAAAATCCTGATGATGAAGAATATTGCATAGTTAATATATTTGTAAATTATCTCGGTGTGATTCCAAACACAGATGCACATTTTTACTATCGTCCTATTAGTGATGATGGCTCTGGAGTTCCAAAGTTTACAGGCTGTTGGTCGCAATAAACTAGCAAAATTAATACCAGATATGTGTAAAGCGGCTGCTATACCCGGTAGAAAGACTGGTCATTCTGGAAAAGTGACATGTGCAACGACCCT
This sequence comes from Petrosia ficiformis, assembly GCA_947044365.1. Classification (NCBI taxonomy): domain Eukaryota; kingdom Metazoa; phylum Porifera; class Demospongiae; order Haplosclerida; family Petrosiidae; genus Petrosia; species Petrosia ficiformis. The sequence continues at coordinate 10,503,407 of OX345637.1, read as the reverse complement.
TTACCAACAGAATTTTAATGATCAACTTATTAAAGAGCGTACTGGCCATAGATCAATTGAAGCTCTGCATAAATACAAACAAACTGGATCAGACCAGAAAATGAAAGTTTCAATGGCTTTGCTACCTAAATTAGGAAAAGAAAATGTTCGAGAAGATGATGACGATGATTTCAAGCCTGTTAAAAAAAAAGCCCAAAGTAGAAGATATTAAAGGAATGTTCCCTCTGTCAACTATTAGCAACTGCATGTTTAATCTCAACTTTTCATGACTTTCATTTGTTATTATGTTGCTATTTTCGTACTTCATTTATAATTTCCTTAATTTCCTTGTGATTTTGATTAAAAAAAAAGTGTGCATTAATAAAATATTGCACACTTAAATGAGCAATAATCTATTTAAAGTACTGTGACATCATCACTTTTAGGACATATAATTGGTCAAAGGTCACATGATCAGCAATAATGAATAGTTTAATTCGTTATATTGGTTCATTGTTACTCTTGTTTTTCATGCACTTGCCAATTTGCCATAAATTTCTATGTCTATGTTGTGGCCATACAAATGTGGACTATTTAGTGTGAACTCCTGCGCGTTGATGCTTTGTTTATAGTAAACAGTTATTGAACAAGTTTAGTAAACCAAAAGAAGGTGATTTTACATCTGATACGTTTCATTGCACTGTGAGTATGTAAGCTTCATACAACACAAGAGGCTATTGGCTGTTTACACTAATAACATCATATGATATAACAGCTTCACTCATAAGTATTACACTATGGATATGTTTAGTACCTATGAATATGTTTGGAATTGCTTACATCTATTTGCATACTATTTTGCATCCCTCCAGCTTTGCTCTAGGAATCAAAATAGTATGAATCCCTCATAATAGGTGTATAACCTATAGCTATGTCTGAACAATGAGTGCCCTTTACTCTGTACATATATATATGAAATATGCAGTACATCTACAGGTCTATAATATGTATATGCTATAACACCTCCAGGTGGGCTGTATCTGATTTAGAGTAACCAAGCCCGAGGGCAAGGATACTGTAAATCAGATATACCCCAACTTGCTTAAAGAGAGGCTGAAAAATATTGCGTGCACATGCACAAACAGCAAACTTCATCTGTGCACACACACACAGAATTTGTGTGTCCAGCTACTATGTTTCTGAGAAATATGATTGTTATACGGAAATGATGCATTGTCTAAGATATATAATTGAAAAGAGCAGCAGCACATGTGCTTGCAATATTTTCTAAGCTGCTCTATTCTCTTCCTCCAGTCCCTGCCCATACATTTTCAAGAGCCTGGGGACAAGGCAACAGCCCAATTAGATGTGTTATCAACTGATTTCGTTTTTTTGAGTGGGTGTATTTGGTTTCTAGCTTCTTTAAATAAACACAAATTAGCTGCTTAAAATTTATTTTGGTTTTTCACCATATAAATAAAGCCACAGTGACACAACTGTCCCAGTAACTACCAGCAATTTAGCATTTAACTGATTTATAGCACTGCAGATCCTTTGATACACCCACTCAATATTACACAAACTTATACATGTAATAAACAGAAAAATGGATATAATGTAGTCTATATACATGTGTCTATATCTATTGTACTAGTTATCTGTTATCTATAGTTTCTGTAGTTTATTATTGTATTATTTAGAGACAGATGTCTTGACTCCAATATCTTACTATATATAAGTAAAAATGTTAGATCATTCATCACACTGTTGTACTTATTACTAATAAATTTTTAATGGGAGTTATTACAATACACATACCTGAGGTTTGTGCCCAGTAATATGATTTATCTCAATGACAAGCTTGCGGTGTTTTATATCACATCCAAGGACAATAACTACATTATTATCTTGGTATATAGGATAGCTTACTGTCATAAAATTAATGATTACATCACGTCTATTCAGGACCCAACCAGGGTGAATTCTTATATCTAAATATGCATATTAGAGTGCGCTGAAAGGAAGCTAAATCCAATTATACTGTAAGGCGTTTACTGTACTTTAACACAATATAGTATGTTCCTCTTTCCATTTGTATTTGGTATATGTTTAATGTCAAATGAATGTTGACTATATCCCTGGATGTGATAACTCACTAAACATACACAAATCACACCTTAAGGAGGGCTGTATCTCAAGGTATTTATTATAGATTTCTATATAGACATTTAAGGTGTGTAGCTTACATGAATTGCAACTTTAAATTGCGAAAGTTGTTGAAAATTAAACCACTTGATTTTGTATTTTCGTGTAGATTATGCTTCCTGGAGTTTGTTATAATCTTTCAAACAAAAATATATTTGCATGTTGTAAACCTCAAAAATTATTTTGTTTACATATACAGTTTATAGAAAGCACTTAACTCATTCCCATATACACACAATAATAAATAAAAATGTGTAATTTCAAAACAGAACCCTTTCCTACAAGATTATGCTTAGGAAGTCAATGAACTTTGGTGTCTAACAAGAGCTAATACTACATGCAATCTTCTTAGATACTGAATTTCATTGACTTCCTTGACAAAATGGTGGAACGAGAAACAATTAAATGTAAATTGTTTGATCAAAATTATTTTGTGGAAGATCAGAAGGGTCCCTCTTCGGTCACATATAGTAACACACCTATTGGAGGTCTCTTATTACACTGACAACAAAATTTAATTACTTATAGATTTTGTTATATTTTGTAGATAAGGCGTACAGCCTACTTTGATAACAGATCATTTACTGGAACATCAGTAGTGATAATAGTTGAACAAAATAAAACTGCACCAAATATTCAGCCTAAATTCTTTGGTAAAGTAGTCATGTCTAATGGGATGACATATTGTCACGAAGTTGAATACTGGAAAAAGATTGCACCAAGATTTAATCCACACCCACCATCATATCGAGATGGCCCTGATACTTATTACTGTAACTTATTGAGAATTAAACTTACGAAATTCAGTGAACCACCATTATATATTGCTTTGTCACAAAATGAGTTTTGTGATGATTTGCTACCTCCAATGCCTGTATTTTATGATAATCAAAGAAAAAGAGAAAAGTTTGCTGTTTGTATTCAAAAAGGTATTTTTGGTATTTCAGCTGAGACTTTGATCAGTTTTGTAGAACTCAATAAAGCTCTAGGTGCCTCATTTATAACAATATGGATTCAGACTATAGAGGAAAGTGTATACAATGCCATGATACCATACGTTGAAAGTGGACTTGTGGAAATGCTAGACTGGAAGGTTACTACACCAATACGAAATTATGGGACTCATGCTGCATGTAACGAGTGTGTTTATCGTAATATTCACAGAGCAGAGTATGTAGCACTCCATGATATTGATGAAGTTTTCATACCTTATAAACATGATGATTGGTTTGGAATGCTAGATGACCTTGGAAAGATTACGAAGATTACAGATTATGCTGGTTTCAGATTTGAAAGTCTACCTTGGCGCGATAAAGGCAATCACTCAACAATTAAATTAAAATGCAACAGCACATTTCTACCATATTATTTCAAGAATACTTATAGATTTAAAGGCTTTGATAGACACCGTCCCAAAATGATGCTTTCAATGGATAGAGCAATTGCTGGACATAATCATATTATTCCATACTATAAAAAGGGAGTCAAAGAATGTTTTCATGTACCACACAAGATAGGAATGTCTTATCACTACAGAGTCACTCCTATGGATGGTGAATATGTACATAGTAATACTATGGAGAGGTTTGCAAATAAAATCATGCCAAGTTTAGAAAAGCACCCAGTGTGCAACCAATGATCAACTTATAGTCTTGTAAATTGTTTTGTGATAATCAATTTGACATTTTGAAGAATAGTTGAATAAATTCATTTTTATTATAACTATAAATGAGCTATTGCTCATGCCTGTTGTAGAGTACAGTGTTAGCTAAGAATTCTCTGTGGAGTTGTAGATACCACTTTCATCTTTGGTATTTAAGATGCACATAATTTCAGATACGTACACTGTTAAAAAATGGGGGTAGAGGTGAAGGGTTCATATACATGCTTAAAAATAGCTCCCTTGGGTGCAAGCGTGGTTGTTAAGTAAACGTTTATCTAAACACAGTAATTGGCTATTTTCTGGACATTTTACTTCTGTCTTGCACTTGACTGGACAAATTTTCTGACTATACTTATTAAAAGAGTAAAATAAGAACAGTAACCTCACAGTGAGGTTAATTATTAGTCAAGAGCAGTCATGACCTAGTGGGTTACTTCTATATCTCTCATAAGCCATAAATGGGTGAATATGAACAAAGATTGCACAGTAACAATAGTATAGTCAAGCTATTAATTAACTAATTTTCAGTTTACCTGCAAAATTCACATGGTGTATGGATGTCGCCACAAACCTTATACATTCATAGCTACCATTGGATTTGAGATAGTGGAAAGTATAGAAATGCATACAGCAATTGTATTAATTATTTCTAGTTTTACTATCTTTGCTTCCACATGATTATAGCAGTTAGAATAATCAATCATTATAATTATTGATTTAATTGTATTGGTTAACTGATCTTGAGAATCAAATGACGAGTGTACAAGTACTATCAGCGAGGAGGTTTCTGTCTGATTATTATTAATTTTGTTGAATTAGCCAATTTTTGTCAGAGTGTAGCTGTATGTAATTTCAGAAATTTTAGTAACTAAAATCATAGATAGTAGAGTAGAAGTTTGACACCTAGCTGTGAAATTGAAGCAGCCGCAAAGGAACTTGGTTTTACAAGTAATAAACAAAAAGACAAGTACAAAGTACGTTAAACGTACGTACGTACATAATTTTATATGGAGGGTGTGGTTACGGAACGTGTCAACGGAACTGAAATCCTAACTGACGGGGAGGAGCGGAGTCGATTTCACACACACCTGCAATTTAATAAGACGATATCTTTTCCATTGGCGAATCTGGTAGTGTATCCCTAGTAGTCAAGTCTGCGAAACATGCTGAACTCAAAGTGTCGTATTCTCTGTCTTGTACTCAGATTGTTGTTTGTGATCATTATGGCGTTTCAATTATTTCAAGGGCCGAAGATAGGATTTGAGAAGATTACATCGATTGAACGTATGAAGATAAATAGTATATCTCTTGTTCATCCTGCTCTTCAAGAAAACCTTTGGATTGAGCTGTTTGAGAAGAATACATTGGTGAGTGTATTTACCAGTATATTAATTAAACTCATGATAATCTGATGAGGGGGGCTATGGGAGCATTTCCCCTAGGAAAATTTGGATTTTGGACCACTAGTCTGTCCCCAGACCACCACATTCTACTAGCAAAATATGGTCTGCAACAGTTGCATGCTTCAAATTCTTGGTCCAATTGTCATGTGCGATGTTCGTGGTTAACCAACCATTTTCGTCAGCATCCTTTGTGAGTAGAAAAGACGTTTGATGCTTGGACCTAGAATTTGAAGCAACTGTTCCAGACCGTCTTTCATCCATATGGCATAGCAGTCTAGGTACAAGACTACTAAAAAAAAGGGCAATCTAGCATAATATCTAATATCTCTGTGATTAAACTTTTTTCACTGCCAACAATGAAAAACATCTAATCATTTGGTGATTATTTGTTGCTTTTGGTGTCATTGATTGCACGCATACAGTAATCTCACTTCAGAATTGCCCATTTTTTCTGGTTGCTTGAGGTTCTCCACAGTTGTGTGTGTGCCCCAGCCCCAAGTGAAGTGACTTTACAGGAGCTTGAAGACACCTCAGCATAAGTGCCTTAAAGTGACAAATTTCACTCTGCTTTGCCTCATAAAAGTTTGCTACCAATATAGAAACAACACTCATGCAATTATATCACTCTTACCCATCCTATTACATAATACATTATATATACTAATAATTATAATTATATTATGTGTGTGTGCACTGGCTTTGCCGCCTTAAATCCACTCCTGAAAGGTAGTAGCATCCATGTATATATAACTAATTGAATATGAACTATTATATGTACTTTTTATACTTTTTAGTAGTAACTGGTATTTATAACTATTACCTATATAGCAGGAAAATTATTGAAACTCTGGTAACCAAACGAGGGTAAAATAATCAAGTTATTTATTTTTACAATGATGCATGCATAAAGTTAGCTTCCCAAAGAGACGCATGAATAATTATTTATATAGTAGTAAAACATATTGTTTTGAGTATAATCAGAACCATTCCAGGAACAGTTTGCTCAGAACTGTTTCTAGTGTGAACAAACTATATATGTTAGTAGTGGTGGGACCTATTCCAATTTTGCATGTACTAAAAATCATTTAGGGATAGATGTGGGAAGTTAATATTTGACGTGTGTGGGTGAAAGTAGCAGCTCTTCCTTAACTAATAACTATAATTAAACTCAATCAAAGTTTTAAGGAGCAAGATTGGTATGAGAACTTCCAAATGAGGAAAGATACTTTCAATTTTTTATATAATAATAGACATAATTATTGTGGTTATCAGGATAGTTATATATAGAATTTATCCTTTTTTGTTATATATATAGCAGAGTGGGAAATAACAGTGCTCCAGTGCTCATTTGAGCACCACAATTAGCTTAAGGAGCACCAGATTTTGGCATGACAATGCATGCTAGTTGTATTGTGGTGAGTACTGGTGACAGAATTGCTCACCAGATATTGTAGGCTTTCCTGCCTCAGGTCAGCTCATAATAAACAATGTCACACAAGGTCATGTTTTTTTTTTGGCTTCTCCTGCCTGTTAATTAACCACATGTCTCTGGTAGCAGTTATACAAACCACATCATTCTAGCATATTAGACTATATGACTGTGGTTGAAACTGGAAATTACATTATTAATGTTGTGAACCAGCCTTCTACCTTGATTAACAATCAGTGACGATCTTTTGAATTTCATCATACATAAATATAGATGGACCAGTTTTCACAGGTCCATAAACTCTTTAATCTTACATTGTTTGGGTTTTAACTGGCTTAGCTACAGAAAACACTTCAAAGAAAGCCACAGATACCAAAATCAAGCTTCAGTACTGCCAGAAATATAGCAAGGCAAGTTTTTGAATTTGAATATCAGTCAAGGAAGATGCAGGTCTCTTTCTTCACGTGCACAGCATCATGCTCTTATGGAATTTTTATCATCTCCATTTAATTGCATGCAAGCATGTTACTGCTAGCATAATTATTGGGAAATGCTTATTGACAAATGCAAAGCATTGTGTAGGCGAGCCTAGCATGTACAAATGTTTGACCTTGTATCTTCAGTTTGGGTTAATGTCAACCCCGGACTCCCTCTGATCCAAGTGCTCCATCTAGTCGGCTGCCAAATTGTAGTAATTCCTGTCTCTTTTTTTGTATTCTCATAGTCCATATGATTGGCTATATAAAAGAACAATGCCAGCAGCGTTAATTGCAACGGGTATAGTACACATATGTGTACATTAATTATCACGATTTATCGTTATTGCGATAAATTTAACAAATATCAATCGTGATGGACTAGATGCAGTGTGTTTGAAACCATACAGGGTTAATTGTAAACTCCTTCATCTCTTGAGAAACGTATTGTGGTCTGTTGTCATTAACAAGTTCCTCAGAGATTCCATAACGACAAAAGAGTGATTTTAAAGCAGGGATAATACTTTTGAAGGTTGTTGATGTCAGCTTTATAACTTTCTGGCAATTGTGAGAAATAGTCCACTACTACAAGGTAAGTCCAGCACACTTGAAATGCCAAGCCAAATGGCAATTTATTGAAGTGGTAATGGCCAAAGGGAGGAATGAATGTAGTGAGTTGGCGAGATTCTTTGGCTAGTGAAATCTGCACTGTTGGCATCCAGTTTGCTGCAAAGAGTAGCCCCTGCCAGTTGGGCTAGGGTTTCATCTACCTTTGGAAGTGGATGAATTTCTCGAAGAACATTTTAGATCAACGGTGTTGTTCTTTGGAACTACTACCATTCCTGCACACCATCGTGAGGGTTTATCTACTTCCGAAATAACTTCCAGAGTTTCCATTCGTTTCAACTCTGCTCGAACCTTACTTCTAAGGGGAAGTGGTATTCTTCGTGGAGTGGTTAGAGCATATGGTTCAACTTCTGATTTTAGCTCGATTTGGTATCTTCTCCCAGATTACCCAGTCCTTTGAAGAGTTGTGGGAACATCTTATGGATTGTTGTCTGGTAGTCATTCTGAGATACAGAATCCATCCTTGTTATTAGGTTGAGTGATTCGATTGCAGGCAATCCCAATAGGTTGATCTTGAGTCATCTGACTATGAAAATTGCTTGTAGAGTGTTTTGCCCTTTATGTGAAAGGTTCGTTTCAAATTGGCCTATTACTCTGAGGCCGTGTTGGTTGGGACCAAACAGTGCTTTTGATGTGACATTGTCTAATATATAAGTACTAAATCAACACAACAATATAAATCAATGCAATAATATAAATCAACACAATAATAAATAAATCTGTTTCCCGTATATAGTACTGACAATTGTCTAATATATAATGGATAAAATAAGTATTGAAATTTCGCTACAGGGGTACTGGTGATATTTGATATAACCATTAAATACTATGATGTTGTTGATTCTTGTAGTTCTCTTCTGATATGTCTGTGACTATTTAAACTGGACATCTTTGTTCAGAATTGTAATGTCAGTATACCAAGATGACTCATTATCACCATCTATTGTATCTAGGAAGGCTTCTTCAAAAGTATCTCTGTCGGGAGTATTTCTGCCACTGACTTCTGTTATAGACTTAGTGTGACATTGAAAGCTGTAGTGTCCTCAGTTGTGGCAGGTAACATCTTTATCTGGACATTTGTCTCGGTTATGTGGACTTCTTCCACAGTGACCGCATCATTTGAATTCAGTTTTCTTGGTCCGGAAATTAGCGTGCTTGGTTTGTTTGCTTATTGTCCGACTGTGATGTCTTCATATGCTTTTGAGACTGTTTTAATTGTTTCACCTTTAAGGAGCCCATACTGTTCATTAACTGCTTCCCTCTGTCTGACAATTCTCTTTGCTTTCTCGAGTGTAAGTTCTGAATCAGTTTGGAGACGTTCTGAAAGATTACTATCTCAAATTCCAATGACCAATCGATCTCGGATCGCCTCAGTCTTGAAGGTACCATACTCGCAGTTCTCTGCCAAGTTATAAAGTGCTGCTGCTATATATTCCTTAGCACTTTTCTTCTCCTGCAGGTTGCGATGGTTAAAGCTTGCACTTTCAAAATTTACATTTTTTTCCGACAGGATATCTTTTGTTTGTTGTCCTGCACAATAAAGAAGAGTACTGACTTGCCTCCCCTCTGCCTGGGGTGAGAGCCCAGTTGCATGTCGAAACAGCTCAAATTGGTGTTTTCATCAAGGCCAATCATTGGGTTTTTTTTTAAATTGAAGGAATCTGGAGCTTTGAAGTTTGAGACTATCCATCTCTCTGATCCCACCTCTGCCACCATGTAATATAAGTTTTTTAGCGATTCAACAAATGTATATTATATACACTCAAAGATACATTAGTATTTATACAATAATAAAGTTATACAAAAGAACATTTGAGTAACCAATAGGAGGCCTATTTACAGCAACAAAGGAAATGATGTTAGTTTACGCTTAAAGTTTAGGCTGATCTGCATATAATACATATGTAATATATAGTTATAACACACATACCTGGCTTCAAGTGTCATAATGTGTACTTGAGGTTGATGCACAAGCCATAGGCAAGTGCATTATGTAACCAAGACAATTATTTCGATTGAATAAATCATTAATGTACACAATGCAAGGTATTTATGTTTTAAATGAACTCCCAACTAACTAATGAACTTCTTTTTTTAAACTTGCTAATCACACTAGCACTATCCAAGTAGAATTGGGTAGTGCATGGTCACTATAACATTGTGTACTGGCTCAAGCTTTTGTGCATTCAATTATTTATTTATTTCCTTTACGTACATCCTACTTTGATAATCACCTTGATAATGTATATTAGAGTGTACTATATAATATATTAGTATTGCAAGTTTGAAACAAGAAAAATAAAAAAAGCATTTAAAAAAATAAACAAATATGTAGGGATATCAAAACTGAAAAGGCAATTATTAGTAATTGATACAGTATCATACTGGAAAAATGGAATTGTTAAAATAACAAATGTTTGGTCAGTGCATTGGTAAAGTTTTAACAATTAGTTGGTTATTAAGGATACATACTACTTTGTTTGTACTAATTATATTGAAATATGTAATAAGGATATATGTACCAATTATATTTCCTAATATCTCATATTAGATGAACAAAGAAGGCTTGAAAACCAAAAATGATTTAATTCAAATATTTATTATCTATAGAAATTATCATTATTGGATTATAATCCATAACATCCTACACAACCAATTAAATTATAATTTCCACTATTCCTTGCAACTGTACTAACCTATTAATCAGTTATTTTAACAATTTCATTTTTGTAGTGATTATATCAATATTTTTCAATAGTATCACTAGCTCTTTTTGGTATCAATAGCCACTTCATGTATAAAATGTTTATTTATTTATGTATTTTATAGATGCACTATCCAAGTACAGTTGGGTAGTGCATGGTCACTATAAGATTGACCACTGGCCCTAAGCTTTTGTGCATTCATTTATTTATTTATTTCATTTTTTGTAGATAAGACGTACAGCCTACTTTGATAATAGACCAATTAATGGACCATCAGTAGTGATAATAGTTGAACAAAATAAAACTGCACCAGATACTATGCCCAGATTCTTTGGTAAAGTAGTCATGTCTAATGGAAAAACATTTTGTCGGAAAATTGAATACTGGAAAAAGATTGCACCAAGATTTAGGACACAACCAGCACCATATCGACATGGCCCTGATACTTATTACTGTAACTTATTAAGAATTAGACTAAACCACATGCATGAACCACCATTATATATTGCTATGTCACAAAATGAGTTTTGTGATGATTTGCTACCTCCAATGCCTGTATTTTATGATAATCGTAAAAAAAGAGAGAAGTTTGCTGTTTGTATTCAAAAAGGTATTTTTGGTATTCCAGCTGAGACTTTGATCAGTTTTGTAGAACTCAATAAAGCTCTAGGTGCTTCAATTATAACAATATGGATTCAGACTATAGAGGAAAGTGTATACAATGCCATGATACCATACATTGAAAGTGGACTTGTGGAAATGCTAGACTGGAAGGTTACTACACTAATACGAAATTATGGGACTCATGCTGCATGTAACGAGTGTGTTTATCGTAATATTCACAGAGCAGAGTATGTAGCACTCACTGATATTGATGAAGTTTTCATACCTTATAAACATGATGATTGGTTTGGAATGCTAGATGACCTTGGAAAGTATGCAAATATTAAGAATTATGCTGGTTTCAGATTTGAAAGTATACCTTGGTGTGATAAAGGCAATTCAATTAAGGCAGCAAGTCAAGGCAATTTAATTAAGGCAACAAGTAATTTGAAACACAATGGCACATTTCTACCATGTTATTTCAAAGATACATATAGATGGGAAAGCACTGATAGACACCGTCCCAAAATGATGGTCTCAATGGATAGAGCATTTGCTGGACATAATCATATTATTCCACACTACATGTTGGGGATCAGAGAGTGTGTTTATGTACCACACAGCATAGGACTGTCTCATCACTACAGAATCACTCCCCTGGATGGTGGTGAATATGTACTCAGTACTACTATGGAGAGGTTTGTGGATAAAATCATACCAGGTTTAGAAATGCACCCTATGTGGAAACAATAATAAACTAAGATATCTAAATATAATTATTGTTTTGACTCATAGCACGTTATTTTTACAGAATACCTATTACATTAGTGGTAATTATTTTTTTGATGATTAACATGCAAGTTTATGATTGATCTTTTGTATAGAAATACATTTAAATGCATTTGCAATAATAATTTGGATGTGGAAGTTGATTTTTCACATGTAAGAATTATATCAGTTCATGATTATTCCTCATTTGTGGCCATGGAAGAAAAACATACACTGTAAAAATGAATAGGTTATTTTAACCCTCATTTGGTTACATGAGTTTCAATTATGTAACCAAATGAGGGTTAAAATAACATGTTTTGATTTTGATCTACATGTATATTGACTGGTATATAAGGTATATGCCATAATAAAGAATGGTACATACATGTGCTGACTTTTCAAATATCTGTGGAGTACATCACATTATTTGTTATTATAAGTACAACTTCATGTAATTATCTACTCTGCAATGACATCTGTTGTTTTTACAGATGTTGGAATTGGAATACTAATAATACACCACTATAATACTATGCTACGTATATACAGTATATATATAGCTACACTGTATTAATTAACAAAAGCAATACAATGTACATGTACTTTAAACATGTATATCTCATAATAATTACATACATGTGCTGGCGTTTCAAATATCTGTGGAGTATTTATCACATGTTTGCTATTACAAGTACAAATTCATGTGCATATTTATATTAATTAATTCCTCTGGAATGAGGTAGTAACATCACTTGTTTCAAATAAACGAGCGCCGTCGGGACGGGACCCTCGCCTACGTGGTTAAGTAGTAACGTGTGATGTATGAAGTTTAAACTTTAAACGTAAATAATTGTAAGTAATTGTAAATAATTATGTTTATTGAAAGTAGATGTGATAATATTGTATAATGTGTACATCATAATAGATATTATGTTGCTATTAAAGTTATATATTAGAGCTGAGGTTCTTGATATCTATGTGTAATACACACAGAAGAATAGAAGTAATGAAAAAAACTAATATATATATATATATATATCTTACATCTTATTCTCTGTTTTCCTTCGAAGACGTTCTCAAGTCTACCTCCAACGTGTGAAAACGTATTGAATCACCTGGATCACGTGTTTAGTACATGACGCTGCATGGACGTACGTACGTACGTCATACCTGTAGGTGGAGCCGGAGCTAGGTAGCTCTCTACTATCTTGCATCAATGGTGATGTAGTAGCAACCATAACATCGATTGTTTTGGGTTTGAAGCGTTTCTTGGCTAGCGACAGCCATGCAAGAGGACCACTTGTGTTTCGTGTGTCCATATTTTCTCTCGTTATTGCCCTCGTTTCATCTTAAAGTGGTGAAACAATAACTGTGAGTTATAAAAATTGTCATAACTTTAGAACCAAAAGGTTTAAGAAGAATTCCTACGTTATTTTTTTTCCTTGTATAATTTGAAGTCTATCAGTACCCCTTTTGAAATGTCAATGTTTTTATTTTTCAAGAAAAATTGCTAACACACAGACACACAGACAAAACGATTACCGTACCCTTCCGCCTACGCTACGCGGCGAGGGTAATAATATACCACAGGTTGTACCTACAATACTATGCTATGTATATAGCTACATTGTATTAATATGTTTGTTACCATATGCCATGTTATATATGACATGTACTTTATATTAGTCAATATAGGTCAAGATCAAATGAACTGTGCATGGCTTGTAAATATTAGTTAGCAGGAAATATAAATCAGCATGGAGGAAAATATAATTACATTGAAACTCCTGTAACCAACTGAAGGTTAAAATAACCTATTACTTTTTACAGTGTATGAGCTACAATTGACTATAAGATAATAGCGGTGCAGTTTATATCACAAAACAAAAGTAACCAATCTGCGGTTGACTGACAGTTTATTATAACAGTCCTACCAAATCTTGTATTTCCATTTAGAATTTTGATTTTGTTCTACAAAGTTAAATTTTTACTATAAAAGTATATGTACTACTAACTAGAACAATGAGTTCTTATCGGTGCAATCAACATCAAAACATGATAGGTGGGTGAATCAGTTGTCTTCTTTGGAATTATTTCACAAACTGAATAAACGAAATATTGAGACAATGCTTTGCCTCGCATGGAAATTAAATGCTAAATTCTAATTAATATGGCTGAAAGAAGAAATGTCGATAGTCACTGGGAATGGAACCCTGGGGCACTTTCCTCTTTCAGCCTTATTAATCAGAATTTAGTATTTAATAGAGACAATGATCTTATCATGGATAAATATTACTACAGTATTATTATTACAATTGACAATAATTACGAACAGTTGACTGTACACTATGTAATAAATCACTCAAGAAAATTATCAAACATTAATTTATTATTCATCAGATCAATGATTAGGTGATTGAGGAATCACAGTTTCAAATTCTCTAGTTTGATATTGTGAATTCTCAGCTATAATAAGCTTAGCACACCAATGAGTTCTATATCAGATTTATAATCACTGATCCCAAGGGTGACAGTTATATAGCACAAGTAAGCATGTTATGTTTCTGGAAAGGCAAAACTATACCATACTTAATGTGTAGCTTCTCCTTACATTTCGTCTTAAGACTGCACAGGTGAGTGTTGTAGTCTTGTAGTTTGTGTCACTGTAGTCAATGTCAGGTTTTACATCTGATTTATAAAACTTGTGGTTACTTTCAAGTTTTGCCATATCAGAATATACATATTGTTGTACAATTTTTACTAAGGCAGTAGACTACTAATCAGTCTCTTCAAACTGTTTCAAAATATTCACCATTCTTTTTAGTTCCTGAATACATTTTCTGGGAGTCAGTCAATACTGTAATATAATGATGTAAATTATTGTTTCATGAACTGAGTCTTGTAATTTTCAGAGTAATTTAACAAACAAAATGAATTCATTCAATCATACTTAAAAACTCAAAATAAATGTCACCAGGAGCTTATGAGTGGCGCTCATAAGCTACTGATGTCACAAACAAAATATAAAAATTATTTTACTACATCTAAGGATAATAATCTATTAACTACAATACAATTATACAGTTGACTATAAGAAGTTGCATTATAGTTGATGATTCAAGAATAAAAGGAATTACAATACTTATAAAAAATATTTTCAGGTCATTCATAATGAGGCGTTGATTGATGTTGACTGCATGTGATGATTAAGGATTCACATTTTCATAATGAGACTTTTGTCTAGTTTGTATATGTAACTGATCTGATGTACTATTCTGTACTGTTTCATAACTTGGATTCATTGTCATACGAGTTTTTTGATTGTTTGACTGAACTGAATCATAACAAGGATTAATATCAACATTCACAACAGAATGTATGTCATCCTGTATTACAAAAAGCATTAGTGGATACTACAAAAAAGGAATGTCTTAATTCCAATGTTTAGAATAAGAAAAACAAGTTAAAAAATGATTTATTTTAACTGATATTTGGTTGTCTGTGCATCAGGTTTTTAGTATACTTTCTTAACATATATAATAATTTTATAGTTTAATTCACACTTGATGTTATAGCTTTACTACATAGTACTAAAGAGATACCATGCAGCTCACATTAAGGACTTCCCAATTTTTGACTAAAGTAATTATCCAAGTTTACTATTATAATTGTTGTGTCCTGCATTCTTGCGTATCAAGAAAAGTGATCTTTGATCCTTGGGTTTAGGGCTATACCATAACCCTCCTACCTCCCCACCAAACAAACTTTGAGTCAATTACTAACATAAATTTCTTTGTTAAAGCATGTATGGATGTAGTCACAAACCTTCAAGTTACTCTTGAAATCTACTGGTGGATTTGTCAAGATATTTTCATAAGTAGGTGGTGGTCTCTCACATACTGAAATAAAAATGTTGTCTGAATCAGTTTTACAAAATTGATTTGTAATACCTCTTTGCTGGTCAACCTGTTTTAACCTTTGGTCTGCAATTATCATACATATAATTAATTTTTAACTAATTATACAACTCACTATAAATTTGATGGATTTTCTTTGAATAAAGTATGTATGTTAAAACTAAAATAGCATGAATAATAATAATAATGGTAAATAACATTACTTTTAATTATTATACAAAACGTACTAGCAAATGTGGTGAACAAAAGTACAAGTACTACAACTCCAACAGTAGTGCCAACAATGAGTCCCGAATTTTGAGAGGGAGAGGATTGGAATGTTGGTGTTATAGAAATTACTACACTTACTATAAGTTTTGAGGAAATGTTTAAAAGTAGGATACAATAAAATTCATAACTTACCACTACTAACTGATGTTAAGAAAGTGGATTCTGTCAACTCAGAAATTATATTAGAAGACATAGAGGATAAAGATGGTGTTATACTTATACTATATAGTTTAACAGCAGGATTGCTAGTACAAGTACTAACATCTTGTATTGGATCTCCATCACAAGCATACAGTGTCCAGTTATTTGATGGTATATTACTGAAGCATTGTGTAAACATCAGTGTGTCATTAGGACGAGATACTTCATAACCTTCAACATCTCTATTGTTACATTCAAGAATGAAATAGACAGTACTCAAGTCAGCTCCACTGACAACAACAAACATGAGGCAAAGTTCATCTATAATGTGTACTTTCAAATCCTGCAGATCATGTGTACCTAAATAATTTAAAAGCATTCTTCTTGTTTCAATAGTATATGCATTGTTTTAGAAATCTTACTGATAGTGACAACTGTTGATTCAAATATTAGTCCAGTGATGTACTCAAAAACTACACAAGAACTAAATTTCCTGTTTGGTGGCAGAACCATAGTGGATATCACACTACCAGAGGTTTCATTAACTGTGACATTATTATACTTGGAAGAAGCATTATAACATGTGGTTTGGTCGATTACATCAATACAACTTATTACTGTTATCTCCTTGATAGGTACAGAACAAGAAGGAAATGACTGTAAGTGTAAAGAAAGCATTTTAAAAGGATGTATAGACAGGAAGACAATATGTACTAACTGTAAGGTTAAAGTGATAAGTCCAAATGTTGCTGTTACGAAATGTGTTATCATTCACTACTACTAAATTTTGAATCACATTGTCTGTGAAACAATGGATAAATAAATATATATATATGACAGGTATATAACTATAATCATATCATAAATATAGGTTAGATACTGTATTTGAAGTTTCTACGACTACCGTGGAAACAGTTTAATTACTAAGGGCAGAGCCCAAATTAATTAATGTTTCCAAAATAGTTCTATTCCATGTGGAAACCAAGAATACAGTATCTAAGCAATTTAGATTATAGTTATTAAAGGTCATTCACATTCACCTTGTCCTCAGAAAAATGCTCATAACTTTAGTTTGAAATGACCAATAATCTTTGTACCTGTACCATTTGCATATAATTATCTTTCCCGTTATTTTTAGTGTATGTCAAATTTCAATCCCTTGCTTCATTATCACGTTACAGTATAATCCTTATGACATTAAACGTTACATTATATTACATATAAAGTCATTACATCATAATTTTGAGAACATCGTGAATGTGAACAGACTTTACTTTGTTGGATAGAAGACATAACAAGAAAGCCATGTGGTACTCTTCTTTAGTTGTAGAAAGACAGCAAGGTGATTGACAGCGCGAGTGTTTTGCTCTCAAGGGCAATGCCTACATCTCGATTTTGTCAGCTATGTAACTTTTGGATTTCAAAAAGCTGAAGACTTTAGCTTACCTAGTTGGACAGAAGACCTTTTAAGAAGGCCGTGGATACTAAAACCATATTCTTCATTTGTTGATAGAAAGCAGCTAGACAAGTGTTTTTACAAATGCAGTAGTCAGCGGTGAACCCCCACGCTTTAGTGACTTTCTCAGTCGATTACTTGTAAAAATCAACAGATCCAGCCTTACAACAAACTTTGCTTCTGTTCATTGTGTGAAAATCTTATAGCAACATTGCAACAAGTTTACTAAGTAATTATAGGTTCACTAATCAATTAAAAATCGGTTTACTACAGGATTTAGAAACCTCTAATTGACCAATCAGATTGCAGT
Organism: Petrosia ficiformis; assembly: GCA_947044365.1. Lineage (NCBI taxonomy): Eukaryota > Metazoa > Porifera > Demospongiae > Haplosclerida > Petrosiidae > Petrosia > Petrosia ficiformis. The sequence continues at coordinate 10,485,452 of OX345637.1, read as the reverse complement.
ATTTTAATGAGATGTAATCTAATTACAGTTTAAACATGAATATAGTTATGATTCCAGATATATGTGTACACTAGTTTACTGAGGTAAATAATAACTGCTGAACTTACTTCCTTCGAAGTTAAAGTTAGTAGTTGTTTTCTCTCCAGTTCCAACATCATTTATTGAAGTAACTTCAATCATATACAATCCACTACTTGAACTTGTTGGATAAAATGTATAGTTATTAGTATACACTTCCTCAGAAGATATTATCACATCTTCTCCAATACTAATAGTTATTAGATAATTTACAGAGAGTCCAATAAATGTGAATGGAGGATATCATTCAACAATGATAGTACACGAGTCATTCTGTTTAGCATTTAGATTACCAACTGCAGCTGGAAGACCTGACAAATTAATTTTAATAATATTTTTACTGTCAACAGAAGATAGCAATTCTTACCCTGAGCATACACATATGCCAATGAAGTTGAACCCAGCAGATTTCCGTTATCATCTTCAGCTAAACATCCAACAGTGCTACTATTCACTTCAGGAGTTACTGGAAACTGTGCTATAACCTGTTTACCACCCCCAGATAAGTCATTCACTGTGAAATTAACATCTACTGAAGCAGTATAAGCAAATGTAAGTGTGTGTCCAGTTTGTGATGTTGAACACTCAAAAGTAGCAATTCTATTCACATAGACATATTGTGTCTCTGGAACACTCTCAAAAATATCTGTAACTAAACGTTAGAAGCAAATTTCTGCAAATCAGTCAAAACTTACCAGTACTGAATGTACACAAAGCCAAACTGAGGAGAATCAACAAAGAGAGAATACTGAAAACAAAGGATATTAGGTGAATTTATACTATACAATGTAATAATGATTCTAACCTCATAATGAATGCTTTTCTGCTCCCTGTCATAAGGGGTGTGTTCACAATAAGCGATAGCAACTGTAATTATTATTAAAGGTCAATAGGGTATATATATAATTATTATAGTATTTACAATAATTACTACTATAATAAATCTAAGTCAAAATGTTGAGTCGTCTAAGAAGTGATGGAATGGTAATTAATAAAGATAATAGCATCATTAACAAACCGTTATCAGCAGTTTTTCTTTCCTGATAAAATCGTCTTAGCCTGAGTACCTACACTAGTGGAGCATTGATTGAATGACATGTATGAAAATGAAAAAAAAATTCCGCATGTGCATAATATTGATTTATATCTACCACCAACAGTAAACCAAATTTTAACGGGCCTTTAGTACGAAGAGAACAAGGAGCATCACAGGATCGACCTGGTGATATTTTTCATCCCGATTTTCTCAATGGCAAACCCACCTACTTTGATCTCACTGTTCGCAATTCACTATAACCTGGCATTATCAATTTATCATCAATTTCAGCTGGTGTAGCGGGTTTGCAAGGTGAACAAAGTAAGGACAGTAAATATGCCAATACAGTTGAGAAAGCAGGTGGAGAATTTATTCCTTTAGCAGTTGAAACACTAGGCCTTTGGACACCATTTGCAAGAAAAATACTATCTCAAATAGCGGCTAGAACTATAGTACACAATGGTCTACCTTTGAAATTGGCTGACAAGAATTTAATTCAACAACTCTCTGTCAAACTATGGAGCTACAATGCTAAAATGATTTTACACTATTTTTCTCGTCAGCCATCTAATCCATTGTGGGATTCACCCTTTGACTTTATTATTATTATTTATTATTTTATTTTGTATATAATTTCCTTCCATTATAAATTTTAACGGGTAATATCATGATCAAATGTAGAGACAATGATCTATATATAACATATTGCTATAAATCGTGATAAATATCACTGCAGTATAATAGTAATGATTATTATGATTGAATTACTGTGCAGTAATTGCTTTAGAGATTAGACTTCATTATGTAATCCATCAGGTAATTAATGAGGAGTTGATGTTGAGTGTGATGATTAAGGATTCACATTTTCATAATGAGACAATTCTCTAGCATGTGTTTCAGTTTGTATCTGATCTGATGTACTGTTCTGTACTGTTTCATTACTTAATTGTCATACATGGTTTTGGAGTGTTTGGATCTTAGCAATGATTAATATATATCACGATTCATATCATCCTAGAAAAACCAGTAACAGACAATTCCAACATAATAATAAGACACATCTTGATTTTCATACATAATAATTATTACTATGTTACAACATTAAAACTTTTCAGACTCTCTTTGACTAATCATTAAATCCCATGGATACATGTAATTTCTAATTCTAACCTGGTTCTTTGTACACAAGTAAAGAACTTATCATTTTCTTTATACTAAAACTAGTATAATGATGCCACCAATCAGAATAAGAACAAATGACATAAAATTATAATCATAACACATGCAGAGAATTATTTTTTCTCATTACACTAACCTAGCTCCCGTGATACCTATAATCAAATCTCAAATCTTGTGATGAGTCACATACAGCTTGCCTTCCTGCAGTAAAATGAAATAAATGATAAATATTCATGCATGCAGAGTTATACTACCATTAGTTAGAGATTCAGATGCTATTGGCACTGAATCTGTTGTATCTATCTGTGATGGTGACAATATTAGTGACGCTGATATTGTTGAAGGAAACAGTCCATCAATATTATATTGTATTAACTGATAAGCTGGCTGTTCAATATCATAAATTGATATGTTATAGTCACGCACATAAATTCCATCTATACACTTTGTTACATTCTGACTACCCAAAGGCCTATTGATATTGAGTTGACCACTATATTCAGTCCTTGTACACAGGTATTCAATGAAACATCCTAATGACTGACTTCCTTCAACAAATGTACATGTGAAACAAACAAGTCCTGTTGTAGAGTCCTGTACAACTGCATCACCTCTTAAAGTACCTGTGTTAATGTAGTCATCAACTACATCGTCCAGTAGAATAATAATTTTACTCACTTAAATTGTTTGGTTCATTACAAACAACTTCCAATCCAGACTCATACATCAAAACTATAATGACACTCCACTTTGTATTATCATTCAGAAACCCAACATTAATCTCTCCTGTTATTACTGGTGAATATTGTGTTATAATACCTGTTCTATTATACACACAAGATCCTGATTCATCACTCAGTTCAGTAATACATACATATATTCCACTAGGTTGTGGATTCATGAGAATAGTATCCTATAATAGTATATTAATAGAGTATCAGAGCTATTAGTATCAGTGACTCACTCTTATAATAATTATTGTGTTTATAATCCATTTACCATTTTCAATTCTAATTCCAATATCATAGTCTGTTATATGTACTATAAACAAAAGAAAAGAAATAAAATTATTAATCAGGACTCATAAACTAAAACAATATTTACCTGTTTCAATGTTTACAATACTTTCATTTCTTTCTCCCTCCAGATCTTCACTTATAACAGCTGTTATACTGATAGTATAGGTACTAAACTCACTAACATTATATGTGTATTGAGTATATGGAGTGTTCCAGTTACACTGAATAGTGTATAGTAAACTGATAACACAAGTCAAATCTACAGGATCAGGTTTACCTATAGTGAATAATACCAGTTACGAATTTGATTATTTAGCAAAAATTATATAGCAGGTTGTATCATCCAATGTACAATAGCATTATGCATATAATTATACCTTGTATAAACAATGTAGCATTACTTGTATTTAAATACCCCATCATATCAACCAGTCCTGATGCAATACATGTCACTATAGTATTATTCAGTTCAGGATTTCCTGGTATAGTGAGACTTGAATTCTGTGTATCAACACCATATGTGATTATCCCAAGATCAATGATGGAAGAATCAGTTGAGAGAAATCAATTCAAATTCCCCATTCCCATTCCGCGCACAAAATAAATAAAATAATAACATTGGCCACGCCCACCTCCGGCGTTACCCGGACCCGCATACCCGTCCGTACGCCCTTTTCGTTCATACATGTGGCTGTGAATTCCAATATGATCAATAATGAGTCACGCATGACGTGACCATATGTAAAGTTGTGTTGTTTTGTAACTTTTTTTTTTCCAAATGCTTACATATTAACCAATACAATTAAATCAATAATCATTATTCCGACTGCTATAATCATGTGGAAGCAAAGATGTAGTAAAACTGGAAATAATGAATACAATATTGCTGTATGCATTTCTATGACCTTCCACCATCTCAAATCCATTGGTAGCTATGAATGTGTAAGGTTTGTGGCGACATCCAGACACCATGTGAATTTTGCAGGTAAACTGAAAATTAGTTAATTAAGGTGGTACTAGGGAGTGGGCGGATGCGACTCCAATCAGTTTCAAAATAGAATATTATATAATATGACTCTAACCTGGTGTAATGGCAACCTTCATATCTTCTAATCACCTTTATAGGGTCCTGGAATTGATAAAACATATATAAAATGTCCATTTTTGTAATCGCAATAAGTACAAACGAAGAAAGCCACGCCCACCAATCATGGCGTGCACCAAGTACAATGCATTTAGAGAAAACAAATAGAGCCGTTTTCTGGAAATTCATTTTACTTTTATAGTTACAAGAGGCTGAAGAAAGCTGAATTCTGTAGCTTTTCACTGAAACCATAAAATCTACCTTTCTAGGCACTATCAAACTCCGATCTTTCTCAGAGACCACTACAGTTACCCGCCATGGAGAAAGCCACGCCCACCAATCATGGCGTGCACCAAGTACAATGCATTTAGAGAAAACAAATAGAGCCCTTTTCTGGAAATTCATTTTACTTTAGTTACAAGAGGCTGAAGAAAGCTGAATTCTGTAGCTTTTCACTGAAACCATAAAATCTACCTTTCTAGGCACTATCAAACTCCGATCTTTCTCAGAGACCAACTACAGTTACCCGCCATGGAGAAAGCCACGCCAACCAATCATGGCGTGCACCAAGTACAATGCATTTAGAGAAAACAAATAGAGCCGTTTTCTGGAAATTCATTTTACTTTTATAGTTACAAAAGGCTGAAGAAAGCTGAATTCTGTAGCTTTTCACTGAAACCATAAAATCTACCTTTCTAGGCACTATCAAACTCCGATCTTTCTCAGAGAGCAACTACAGTTACCCGCCATTGTTTCCCACCCGTGGGCCGTGTTTAGCTTTGTTTCTGAAAATAAACTATCAGTGAAAACATTTAGGCCCAATAATTATACCCCTGGGTGGGTGTGGCTTCCAAAAGATACAGAATTGAGTATGCAGAAGAAGCTGGCAAGACTAGAAACTGATTCAGTCTGATTGGAGTAGCATCCGCCCACGGAAAAGACTACAACCTTAATAGCTTGACTATACTATTGCTACTGTGCAATCGTTGTTCATATTCACCCATTTATGGCTTATGAGAGATATAGAAGTAACCCACTATGTCATGACTGCTCTTGACTAATAATTAACCTCGCTGTGAGGTTACTGTTCTTATTTTACTCTTTTAATAAGTATAGTCAGACAATGTGTCCAGTCAAGTGCAAGACAGAAGTAAAATGTACAGAAAATAGCCAATTACTGGATGTCACAGAGGTGCTACCTATATAAAAATATTAATTAAGTTTCATTTCAATGTCTGCTGTTACTGTTAGTGTTGCAAATAAAATTTTGTGAACTTCTTTTGTTTCTCCATTACATAAATTCTCACTTTACCAATATTCAATGACAATGTTAGTGAATTCATTCATGCATTGTAGAATGTTTCTGACAATGGGCACCACTATTAATTTGTGATTGATACACTGTTAAAAATGCAGTGCTCATACGCATGTTTAAAAATAACACCCCTGGAGTGCAAACCAAGTTGTCATGGTTACTTTTGTTCTTTCACAAACTAAAGTTAGTGAGAGTGTCTACAAAATGATGATGTTGAAAATATCATTCCTATTGAATGATTTACTTTATAATTGAGTTATACCATGGAAGAACTGGATAAGTCCATTTTATGTTATTTCACCCAAAAAAATTATTTTATTATTACTAAATTAATGATTCAAACTCAAAACAAATATTTTTATGAAATTTTCAAAGTATCAGTAGTCATTCTGTGCAAGAATTATCACTAGAATCCACACAGGCTTGTATAATTTCATCATAAAATGAACGTGATTCACGAGGAACATACTTAAATATTATCTTTTTTAGATCGTCAACTTTAGATTGAGTTAATGGAAGTATACCATGACTTGAAGGTTCTGAAGGTAAAGAAAGAATGGTACTAGATGTTTTTTTAGTCTTTTTTTCTCAATGGTAAACTTGTGCCATTCACCTTGTACATCATCATAATATTTTGCCCAAACTTCATCTATGTGTTCTTCAGAATATTCAAATACTCGAACATCTCGAATTCTAAGTTTTTCTTTTTTTTGCTGAACAGTCTTTTTTAAAAATGTAGAAAAATGTTTTTGAAAATCAAAAAACATGCCTTGATTCACTTAAATTACTTCGAAAGGATGATTACGTCTTGCAGTCTTAATCATGTCAATCCATTGACTTGGGGTATAAATACGATCTACTCTTCTCTTCTTTTGTTCAATTAAGCCAAAGTCTCTGTCGCATGGCAGAAATGAATGCCCTCTAACAGGAAAAACATGTTGGATTCTTTTGAAAATTCCTAGCTTGACGAGTGTGTAAAGAAGGTGAATAATTGTTGTGTTTTTGTTTTGACCACCACAAGAATCCGAAAATAAATACAGAGTATCAATATTCTTTAATTTATTTACGTAATGAAAGAGTAGAGATGCCACTTCATTAGAACCACAGTGAGCAGTAGTTTCAGGGCAGCAGTAAAAATTGGCCTGACCATTAGACATATTATGTATGCAAAATACATATAGCCAAAGCTGCCGTAAATAAAAAATCTCATTAGTAGGGATATGTGGCAGTGGGAGATTTTGCTCAAAATCAAAAGATAAACAGGCCATGTTGGTACTTTGTTTAACCATTTCAGTACAGGTACGGATTTCTGAGTAAAACTGCTGTGATTTACGTAAATGACTTTCCTTTTCTTCCTCTAATCTGCGTTTATTCTCAGTAGACTTAGCATCATGTATTTTTCTGTTAATTTCATCACACATTCCACAAGTGTCAGAACTGGGAATGCCAAAACCAAGATTGAAGTGGGTATTGAAATATTCACGATAATAGTCATATGTAACACGAAAATTTCTATCATCTTTTTTGGCATATTCTTCAGGTTCATACTTTTGGAGGTAGAGATCATGCATGGTAGCAACAGACAGATATGAAGATAAATATTTTCTGCCTTTTGCTTCTTTTGCTCGTCCATAATGGCTTTGTACAGTAGGGAAAGATTTTATATGCTCCCGAATTTGTTGTTTAATATTATGTTCTGTTGCATGTGGGTTTGGCTGTTTACCCCATTTATCCACTGGAGGTGTAGGAGATGTTCTAGCATAAAAAGACATATGTTGGACTCTACCAGCTGTGATACCATGCATGTTAATGAATGCTTGCCGACAAACAATTCTTTCATCTCCATTAGCACGAATCTAAATGGCAATATATAATTACATGCATAAGAAAGATTCAATAAAAGCATAATCTGAGCATTGATGGTACTCAAGATAAAATTATGATGGCAGTTACAAAAAATTAGACTTGTGATGTACCAATAATCAGATCAGTAATCAGAATCAATTACTTCTCAGTGATGTAACCATTATTGTAAATATAGTGACATTATTGATGATTATAATGTTATTAAAGCTTTCTTAATACCAATGATTATTGAGAAAAGGCTGAATTTGTAACATTTATCGGTAGTCATCATTGGTTTAGTGGAAAAATCCTGTATCGGTACATCACTAGTTAGAAATTAAACGAAATTCTGCTTGATTTTGTACAAGTACATGTACTCTCACATATAAGAGTAAGACTGAACATAATAACAGGGATGGGTGATATAGTATTGATAGTAGTCTGGCGGAAGCACCCCTTCCCTTGGAAGAGGAGAGGTCTGGTGACAAGCACACATGTTACTTATACAAGCCGGAATGTGGGTGTGCTACTTAGCCGCAAGAATGTGCTAGTTAGTGCACAATGCAAATAGTAACACCCCCTTTTTTTAAACAATGCACATGCATAGAATATATTGATATATGGGTAAGCATACCATATCATATCGCCTGCTAACAATATCGCAATTGATTGATATATTGGAGCACCACTAATCATGATAGTGATTTAGCACTATTGCCCATGCCCAATAAATATTATTATAGTCTAATACACAACAGGATTGAAATCTAAATAAAAAACAGTAGGGGTAAGTTTAATTTTTAAAGTAGTAACATTTATAATAATTATCATGACTTACCACATAAATAAATGATGCACTACGGCTTTTTACTTCAGCTGATTTCCGAGCACGTCTTCTGGCAATCTTTCTAACTCTTATTAAGCCATGTAAGTAAGCATCCTGGATCGATTTATCACCTAATTCCCAAAAAAGTGTGAATATTCTTTGCCTTTCGTCATCAGTGAACTTAGAGTAACAGAGTTTCTTACAACTACAGGGACCTCCTTGACACACAGCTGCTACTTCTTTACCGGTGGTAGATGAAAGGTAAGTTTCACCACGAGCTCTTTTGGCCTTAGCAACACTTTTTTTCCACAAATCTGGATTTCGTTTCCTTTTCCTTGTTATTTTAGGTGTGCCACTAGTGCTACTAGAGGACTGCTGTGGTAGAGTAAACAAGTCAAGCGGCTGAGAGCTAGAGCAACACTCCATCGTATCCATTCTGTCTTTTACACGTGTTTAGAAGTGGTCCTGCCCATCGTAAATCTGCGCATGCGCAAGGGTGGACTTAACTTGCCGCTGGTATTCTCAATTATTACTATGTTTAGATAAACGTTTACTTAACAACCACGATACACTATCTTTAAACGTGTATGAAACCTCCCCCCCCCCCCCCCCCTATTTTTAACAGTGTACGTATCTGAAATTAAGTGTATCTTAAATACCAAAAGATGAAAGTGGTATCTACAACTCCACAGAGAATTCTTAGCTAACACTGGACTCTACAACAGGCATGAGCAATAGCTCATTTATAGTTATAATAAAAATGAATTTATTCAACTACAATTAGGCTACCAAAACTAAAATTACATTTGCTTTTGAAAACTAAAACTAAACTAAAACTAAAATGTATTCCCTAACAAAAACTAAATTAAAACCAAGTTGATCATTGGTTGCACACTGGGTGCTTTTCTAAATTTGGCATGATTTTATTTGCAAACCTCTCCATAGTATTGCTATGTACATATTCACCATCCATAGGAGTGACTCTGTAGTGATAAGACATTCCTATCTTGTGTGGTACATGAAAACATTCTTTGACTCCCTTTTTATAATATGGAATAATATGATTATGTCCAGCAATTGCTCTATCCATTGAAAGCATCATTTTGGGACGGCGTCTATCAAAGCCTTTCAATCTGTAAGTATTCTTGAAATAATATGGTAGAAATGTGCTGTTGCATTTTAATTTAATTTTTGAGTGATTGCCTTTATCGCGCCAAGGTAGACTTTCAAATCTGAAACCAGCATAATCTGTAATCTTCGTAATCTTTCCAAGGTCATCTAGCATTCCAAACCAATCATCGTGTTTATAAGGTATAAACACTTCATCAATATCATGGAGTGCTACATACTCTGCTCTGTGAATATTACGATAAACACACTCGTTACATGCAGCATGAGTCCCATAATTTCGTATTGGTGTAGTAACCTTCCAGTCTAGCATTTCCACAAGTCCACTTTCAACGTATGGTATCATGGCATTGTATACACTTTCCTCTATAGTCTGAATCCATATTGTTATAAATGAGGCACCTAGAGCTTTATTGAGTTCTACAAAACTGATCAAAGTCTCAGCTGGAATACCAAAAATACCTTTTTGAATACAAACAGCAAACTTTTCTCTTTTTCTTCGATTATCATAAAATACAGGCATTGGAGGTAGCAAATCATCACAAAACTCATTTTGTGACAAAGCAATATATAATGGTGGTTCACTGAATTTCGTAAGTTTAATTCTCAATAAGTTACAGTAATAAGTATCAGGGCCATGTCGATATGGTGGTGGGTGTGGATTAAATCTTGGTGCAATCTTTTTCCAGTATTCAACTTCGTGACAATATGTCATCCCATTAGACATGACTACTTTACCAAAGAATTTAGGCTGAATATTTGGTGCAGTTTTATTTTGTTCAACTATTATCACTACTGATGTTCCAGTAAATGATCTGTTATCAAAGTAGGCTGTACGCCTTATCTACAAAATATAACAAAGTAATTAAATTTTGTTACCAGTGTAATAAGTGACCATAAATAGGTGTGTTACTATAATTATGTGACCAAAAAGGGACACTCGGTCATACTATATTGTGTTAAAGTACAGTAAACTCCTTACAGTCTAATTGGATTTAGCTTCCTTTCAGTGCACTCTAATATGCATATTTAGATACAATAATTGTAATAAGATTTCACTCTGGTTCGGTCCTGAATAGACATGATGTAATCATTAATTTTGTAACAGTAAGCTATCCTATATACCAGGATAATAATTATAGAACCTGTAGTTGTTGTCCTTGGATGTGATATAAACATCGCAAGCTTGTCATCAAGATAAATCATGTCACTGGGCACAAACTTCAAGTATGTGTATTGTAATAACGTCCATTACAAATGTATTAGTAATAAGTATAACAGTGCGATGAATGATCTAACATCTGGACTTATATATAGTAGGATAATGGAGTCAAGACATCTGTCTCTAAATAATACAATAATAAACTACAGAAACTACAGACAACAGATCACTAGTACAATAGACTACATTATATCTATTTTTCTGTTTATTACATGTGTGTAATATTGAGTGGGTGTATCAAAGGATCTGCCAGTGCCATAAATCAGTTAAACGCTAAATTGCTGGTAGTTACTGGGACAGTTGTATCACTGTGGCTTTATTTATATGCTGAAACCACATACACCCACTCAACAAAAGAAATCAGTTGATAACACGTCTAATTGGGCTGTTAAAAGTATAATTATCAGTGCATATATATATATGCACTGATAATTATACTTTTAATTAAAACTTACCAAAGTATTCTTATTATATAACTCAATCCAGAGGTTTTCTTGAGGAGCAGGATGAGCAAGTTGAACACGATCTAGAGATAGATTCATCTCCATCCCTCCCAGCCTATTAGTTTGAAGTAATATTACTGCAATCAACAACAATCCTACACAACAGAATGCGCAGGCAAAGCGAAAAAAACGACTCTTCACCATCTCTTCGCTTCCAAATTAACTTAAATTAATGAAGGTGGTTGGAATTATTATTAAAATTAATTCATTCTTTTTTCAAAAGCCCCCGGGTTAAGAAACTGTAAGTGATAATCCTGTTGTACAAGTATATATATCATTTTTATTGTTTTAGATAATATGAGTACAGATCTCGAACACAGCGATACATTTGCTGAGTGAATAACAATAATTACATAATCTCTGATAATACAAGACGACAGGTTATTACTATTATGTATATATACATACATATATATATATATAATAATTGTAATACAGCCTGTAATAATAATTGTCACGAGCTTTAGTTTAATTAAGATGCTACTTTATACTTGATGTAGTCAAATTAATATGTTAACTTTCTTAATTAATGATACTGCTAAGTTTAACTGTTAATATAAATGTACGAAACTATGAGCAAATTAACTGTCGTCTTGAAACACTTTCAATGATATTCATAGATAGAGGGTGGAATATACCTCACCCACTAACCACAAATGTATGAATAGTGATCATTGTGACGTCAAACTCACGAATATTCCTGAGCATATTACTTAAATTTGGGCCCAATTTTACATGTAATTGCACTGAGATTTAACTATCTTCATAGGTAGAGGGTGGAGTATACCCCACCCACTAACCACACAATCATGAATATTCATGAGCATATTACTTCAATTTGGGCCCAATTTTACATGTAATTGCACTGAGATTTAACTATATTCATAGGTAGAGGGTGGAGTATACCCCACCCACTAACCACAAAGTTTGAATATTGATCATTGTGACCGTAATCTCATGAATATTCATGACGTATTAATTAAATTATTTGTAGTATTTTGCATATAATTGTGCTCATAATTAATTATTTTTATTCATACACTACAAGTGCATTAAATGATTATGTAATTTTTCATGTCTACATGTTCGTCTTCTTCTGATCGTAAACGTGAGGTTAAAGCTCACGGCCTTCTCCAATCGCTGTACTCTGGAATGTACCCAGAATTTACGGTTATGGAAGGTCCTACAGACGACACTGACCCCAAAGACAACAGTGCTCCTCCAAAGGGTTCGTATAACTCTTGCTCATCAGGTGGGAATAACTATTTTGTTTTCCATGTTCGCAAGGTTGTCAGCTTTGTTACGAATGTTTTCTCACAATCCATGAAGGGTAAGGTTTACAGGGGACAAGTAGGGCAAAAATCAGGAGTACTTGTAGCTCAATCAGTTCCCCCATTCTGCCTGCATACAACAAGTTTATGGGGGCAGTTGATAAAACTGATCAGTTGCACAAGTACTATGCTTTTGATCATAAGTGTAAACGACCATGGATGCAAATCTTTTTTCACCTTTTTGAGTTTGCAATCAACAATGTGTACATACTATACCAGCATAATTGTAAGAAAGTAGGGCTTCCACAAAAAGACATAAAGGATCTGCTAGCATTTCGATTGGAACTAGTTCACTTGTTGTTGGAAGGGTACAGTTGTCGTAAACGTAGGAGACCATCATTCCACGACTCAGAGAGTACGAGTACTTGTCAAAATCTCACTGTATCACAGTTGACATCTCTTAACTGTATGCCTACTATTGCAATGTTCATTAAACGTTCAACTTCAAGTCAGATAATAAATGACACACCAGCATCCCTTAACCACTTTTCCTCCCTGAACTTCAAATCCACAATGTTCTAATATAGTAATACATATATCAAGCCAGCAAAGTGTATAATAATTTCTGCCTAAATTTGAGACAAACAATACGCCATATATAATAATGTCTTATTAAAAAATAATTATAATACTATATTATATCTAACAAAAAACACAGACATCACTATAGCACTAAAAACCAATTATAATTGACAATCATGTATCACAATTATATTTATTCAAGCAGTGATGTGCTAAGTGTGATGATTATGGATTCACATTTTCATAATGAGACTTTTGTCTAGTTTGTATATGTAACTGATCTGATGTACTGTTCTGTACTGTTTCATAACTTGGATTCATTGTCATACGAGTTTTTCGATTGCTTGTCTGAACTGAATCATAACAAGGATTAATATCAACATTCACATCAGAATGTATGTCATCCTACAAAAGAGAGTAGTAAACACTTTCAACATAAAACAAGAAGACACTTCATTATTCCTTACACATGTACATTATACAACATAAACTTATAATATATCGTATATGATAGCATTTTTACTTACACTCAGTACACACTGCAAAAGTTAAATTGGTTAGTACAGTTGCAAGGAATAGTGGAAATTGTAATTTAAATGGTCGTGTAGGTTGTGATGACTATATCAATATCCTTATGCTGTCTAATAGATGTACAAAGTAGAATATTTATTTTAATTGAGTCATTTTAGGTTGCCAGACCTTTGTTGTGCATCTAATAAGAGATATTAGGCATGATATTTGATTATAATTGGCTACATATATATTTTACGTATTATAATATAATTAGTACAAAGTAGCTATGATGTTAGATGTATGTATCTGAACAACCAACTAATGGTTAAATCCTTGCAACTGCACTAACCAATACATGTTATTTTAACAATCAGTGCATGCACACTGGCACATTCATTCTCTAAATCCTCACCTGATTTTTTATACACTTGGAAAGAACTTCTATTTTTCTTACTATTAAAACTAGTATAATACCACCAATCAGAATAATAATAAATGATATCAGACCTAAATTCAACATTATAATCATAATAGACACATTTATTATCTCTCATTAGACTCACCTACTGTGATACCTACAATCAAATCTTGTGATGGATGACTCAGCTTGACTTTCTGTAATAATAATTATGATAATCTATCAATAATATGTCACTGTCTGAATTAGTAATGATTAATGTACATGAGTGCATGGTTGTCTACCGTTAGGTGGATATACAGAAGATGTTGGCATTATAGTTGTTGCTTCTCTTTGTGATGATGATGACGATAATTTTACGGATGAAGACATAGTCATGATTGAAGGAGACTACTATGTTGTATTAACTGATAAGCTGGCTTGTTGCTGATAACACCATCATGTTCAATATCATAAAATGATATGTTATAATCACTAGTATAAATTCCATCTATACACTTTGTAACATTCTGGCTACCCAAAGGCCTATAGTGATATTGGGTTGACCATTACATTCAGTTCTTGTACACAGGTATTCAATGGAACATCCTAATGACTGACTTCCTTCAACAAATATACATGTGAAACAAACTCGTCCTGTTGTGGAGTCTTGTACAACTACATCTCCTCTTTGTACATCAAATGTAACTGTGTATATAGTCATCAAATAATTTAATAATATATTAATAATTATATTATTATATACTCAATTATATTTGTTGGCTTCATAGAAACAACTTCCAATCCAGAATCATATATTAAAACTACAATGACACTCCACTTCTTATTATCATCCAGAAACCCAACATTAATCTCTCCTGTTATTACTGGTGAATATTGTGTTATAATACCTGTTTTGTTATACATACAAGATCCTGATTCATCAGTCACTTCAGTAATACATACATATATTCCACTAGGTTGTGGATTCATGAGAATAGTATCCTATAATAGTATATTAATAGAGTATCAGAGCTATTAGTATCAGTGACTCACTCTTATAATTGTGTTTATAATCCAATTACCATTTTCAAGTCTAATTTCAATATCATAGTCTATTATACTACTATAAACACAAGAATAGTAATAAAATTAGTAATCAGGACTCATAAATTAAAACAATATAATTTACCTGTTTCAATGTTTATAATCTTTTCATTTCTTTCTCCCTCCAGATCTTCACTTATAACAGCTGTTATACTGATAGTATAGGTACCAAACTCACTAACATTATATGTGTATATCTTCCCAACAAGCGATTACTCTTTGCTATTTTCTCCTCTCCCTCAGAGACTTCTATAACAGCTTCAGTCTGATAGTCCTCGTTATTTTTGTAAACTCGTGAGTGAGAATATGGTATAGTAGTATTACGATTTATAAGAGTACTCATTTTGCCATTAGCTAGCTCGATTCCCAAACTCAGCCATGATTACTGAATGCTGGACACCACAAAGCAGTCATAGGAATACTTTTTTCTCTACATATCTTGTTTCAGTTGAGTTAATTACAGTAACATTTTTACAATATATAATTGTAATTTAGTTATAGTTGAGTTAACTAAAAGTCATAGCACCCATACTAATAAAAGGGGTTTTAGCTATAGTTATGGTCAACTAAAACAACCAAGACTAATGAAACCAAACATCTATTGTTATACACTACATTAATTACGATCACTATAACTAGATTAGGATAATGAAATCAATTATCACACATCCAGTCAACATACATGTACATGTATATGTAGAATAACAAATTTAATTAGGGGTGTGGTCTTTTACCTTGTATTTACCTTGTATTCATCAGATGTGTATCTCATATATATATTCCTGCTGGTCGATGAAGAATAGGAGCCTTTGTAAGTTGCTAACTCTAAAAAACACAAAAAAATACATGTAAAATAATTATTATTATTTACTATGATTTTATGAGTTAAAATAAAATGTGTGACACAGTACACATACATGAACATGTATTCATACACGTACATGTACATACTGACATATGGCTACCTGGCATCTTATAACCATTACGTATAGTTTAATATTATAAGGTTAATATACTATAGTTAATATCATAAGGTTAATGCATGATTATACTGTAACTTAATACCCTTACATGTACTATAGTGTATAGTTTAACGTCATAAGATCATTAAATACATATTACAGACATGGGGTCAATTACAATATATTACTATTACCTCTGAGGTCAATGTAATATATTACTATTACTATAACCTAGTAGATTACTATTACTATTACTTACTGTTATGGATTACTACACACATACATGTACATGTCAAGTGTAGGCTCGAGTACATGTACATATTAATTGTCGGCTTAAGTACGCACTGTACAGCATACACATACATGTACATATCAGGTGTACACACTATACAGTACACATACATATCAATTGTAGGCTTGAGTACACTTACACACATACTGTACATATCATCTGTAGGCTAGTAATATGTCATAATTAGCCTATTTACAATTATACAAATATTAAAATACCATAGTTTTCTGTGTGTCCACTTGCTTGTTTGTTCTTCACCTACATATACTCAATTAAAAAAAGGTGAACAACAATTATTTAGTCCCTCAATGTAAAATACAGAGTAAGAGTGAGGCTTGCTTAAATCAGTAGTGCTGTTTTAGTATGATGATAATGACTACTTCTTTGTTACAGTTACAGTATGCCGCAAACTAACTTCAAAAAGTGCCCATTATGGGCCATATGGCTTTAGTTATACACTAGGTAGTTAACTACTGAAAGGGGATGTAGTTATAGTTAACTAAAACAACACTACTTAACTGACGTGAGAACTAACAGTAGCCCCCACAACAGTTTACAGTGATCTCAGCACACTCTCGGTAGACTTATATGCAGTGGTGTGGAAAGACCCTGCTGGAATGACTGTTTCCACTGGAAACAGCCATTCCAGCAGGGCGTTGTCCAACAATGCAAGAAGCTAAAATGTGAAAATCACAAAATCGGCTCACTGTATCCATACCCTGCATACATGTATGTCTGCAAAGAGAGTGACGGCCTGCACCATCGCGAGAAGGTGTCACTGTGTCGCAAGCCCCCCTCCCTGCCACCCTCTCTCACTCTGCTTATCCCTAAACCAGCGTCTCATACACATGTCTCATTGACATGCGAGCTGGCTGCTCACCATCAGGATTGCACTAGGAAGCTCACCATACAAGATGGATCACGACAGAGTAAGAGATGCACAATCCCTTGTGAACACACGTTGAGTGGTTCACAGTAGGGTAGGGATTGTCATTCCCACCATTGTCATTCCTGTACGCTACTTGTAAACCCATCTAAACGATGGGGTGCATACAGGAAGTCTTGGTCTTGATCCATGTACGCTAATTGTAAACCCGTGTAATGACGGGGTGCGTACAGGAAGTCTTGGTCTTGTGGTCTTGATCCATGTACGCTACTTGTAAACCCGTCTAATGATGGGGTGCGTACAGGAAGTCTTGGTCTTGTGGTCTTGATCCATGTACGCTACTTGTAAACCCATCTAAACGATGGGGTGCGTACAGGAAGTTTTGGTCTTGTGGTCTTGATCCATGTACGCTACTTGTAAACCCGTCTAATGACGGGGTGCGTACAGGAAGTCTGGAAAGAGCACACAAGCACACGTCTTAAACCATCAAAGATGGGTGTGTACTTGCAGCCCTAAACCAGACATCTTGGTCTTGATATGACACATACATGTACATGTAGATTTATAAAAGCCTAACAACAACCTTAGAACAATACACAAACACAACAGATACGCAAGTGAAACTTTGTGCATTAACAACAACAAAAAAAAAACTATGTCTCTCCCTTGCTACTCTATCCTACTACATGTTTCAAACAAAACCGTATGTCAAAAGCATCGTGACTATATTACGTATAGCCAGTCATTGGTACACATGAAGATGTTTGAAACATATAGCAAAGAGAGCAAGAGAGAGATGGAGAGAAATAATATCCCCATTGCCCTCGGCCAGCAAGGGCAAAGGGGTTAGTTTAAATTATACACTAGGTTAATTGTAAATACTGTTGTAACTCAACAAAAAAATACATTCCTTCTTTTTTACTCTATGCTTCAGTCTTCAGTCTGTAAAAGCTACACAATCAATCAGTGTCGGTATACATGCCACCCACACGTGATACACGACACCAACACTGAGCACATACACATTGCGTTACATGTCACCCACACGTGTACATGTACATACATGTGACTGGTCCAAATGAATACATACATGCCACCCACAGGTGGTACATGAGTTATGTACTCACTGTTCCCACCACATCTGCTATGTGTAAGTGGTTCGTACCGATTACATGTACTCTGTGATTTTATACAGAAGGAACCACACGATCATAGTGGTTCCTTTCCTCTGTGTGGAATAGGTAGATCTTGTAGTCTGACTTGGGCATGCAGTGCTCGTTACAAAAGAGGGGGAAAACTTCAGCCAAGCACGACTGGACCAATTGTCAGAGTATGTACAAACATCAATCTGACACAGGGTAGCAAAAGCTCTAATCTCGCGGTCAGTTCCCCATCCACGCTGATCCAGCTTCTTTTCCTTGATGTAACCGGTCATACTCTTAATAGGCTCATAAAGGTTTGCCTCAAGAGTGTCACCTGCAAAGCAGTCCTTACAGAAACGGTAAGCATTATCTTTGTGTGTCATGAAATTAACAATTGCTTGACGAACAGCTTGGTGGTTAGATTCAGTTCCTGTAACTTCTTTAGAAAAAGCTCTGAATAGGCAGTTGTCATCGCCCCGAACTCTGTCACGAATGTGGGGCTCGATATCTCTACAGGGAATTTTCTGGACTCGTTGAGATCGAGCAGTGAGTTCACAACGAGACAATTTAGCAATAACATCTCTGGCAGCACTTTTCCACTCTTCAGTGGGCAGTGGGCCGGTCACAGTTACTGTGGCTGGGCTTTCGCCTATGACTTCAACACACGAATCGTCGATATTGAGCTCTTGTGAACAGTCATCGCAGTACCATTTACCTTCGGGAGCTTCAGTGATCCCCACACACTCAAAGTGAAACCACTGGAAGGTGCAACTACGTCCATCACATTCCACCATATCCCCTTCATCTCTTCCTCGGCAGTTGCAGTATACGTCCTCTTCGGGAGACAAAGAAGAGTCTGGACTGAAGGACTCAGCCAATACTCTCGCACTCTGCATGGTACTGCACGAAGCCGAGAGTTTGCCTTTCTTGGCTGGGGGAAACACGTGTACTCGTAGACTGCTCCGTTTCCTGTCTTTAAAGGGGGCTGAAGTTGGAAGACGTACAGGGGTAGAAGTGGCAGGCTTTGCTTGATAAAGGCAATGAGGATTCAAGGGGCAGTCTCTCTTGTGACCTCTGCCTTCGGCACCACAAGTACATTCTGGTTCGTCGTCGTATATCATACTGTCCTCAAGATAGTCCTCTTCAAGGCTGGAGTCGCTAATGGACAATTCATCGTCACTTAACATTGTACGTGTATCTGCATCATCAGTATCTTGATCTTTGGCAGTGTAAACAACATCTCCTTCGTCACAAACCATGTCCTCTAAATTGTCGATATTTAATATGTTAGCGCTACCTTTTTTCTTCTCAGGGGCTTTGCTACCTTTCTGCTTCTCAGGGAGTTTGCTACCTTTCTTCTTCTGAGGGGGTTTGGAATCCCTATCGTCAGTCTTGCCATATGTGTCACCTCCATGTTTCTTTGACCACGCACGACGCTCTGCTGCTTCTTTCGTTCGAAACTTCAACAACTGTATTCTCCTTTTCTTCGCCTTCTCTTGTTTTGCACTGCCCAATTGCTGTCTCCTTTTTATGTTATATGTCGTCACAGCCTCTTGGATACCTTCATACACCGGAAGATTCAGACGTTTGTATAAGTCGGGTATCCAGTGATAATTTGGACCTCGTTTCTCGTACATGTAAGTCATGTTAGACTGCAACAGGGCTAGATTAGTGGAAACCTCATAGTGAAGCCTCTCCAGGCTGATGTCCTTTGACCTGAACCTGATGAATACGTTGTGTGAGGCTTCTAACCAATTGGAGTGGCCTCTTTTCAGCACAGGATGAACGAGCCTGTCAGCCATTGAGGCTCTATAGTCACATTCAATTTCATAAAGGAGAGAGTGAAATGCACACATGAGCCCGTACCGTGTACTGTAATATTTTCCTTCACACTTAATGTTTTCTTTATCGGCACATTTGCCACAGCTACACACTCTGAGAGGATGAAAATCACAATGCTCTGTTGTTGGTTCTGCTCCCTCTTCCTTCACTTCCCATTTGTGCTCGTCATGCACATGTCTGGGTAGTACTCTTAGCCTTTTCGCAAATTCTTCAGCAGACTTAGAGTCTGTCAGAATGTAAGAAAAGTTATTATGTGCTCTCATGATGAAAGCATCAGTAATACAACCACAACCTTGGCTGTGGCGCTTAGGACAGCGGCAGCGTACTCCACTACTTATTAGAGGGAACCTGTCTTTGTGCTTTCTAATTAAATCTATCGAAGGTTCCTTCATCTTGGAGTAATTTTCGAGAGCTTTTAAGTGATTTTTGCCTGCATGGCCACCACAGATCATAATTTTGCATTCAGGAAAGCATTCTGCTACTGGTTTTGCAGAAGATGAATCTGAATCTTGCCAATGGACAGCAAGTTTCATCCCTTCCTCTCTAGCTTGATGCATAACCTCCCGCGCTGCAAATCCTTCCATGGATTTAGATGTTCCTTTATATAGCTCTCCTTCTACTATGTTGTCCCTACCACGTTGACACAAGTGTTTGTAATACAGGAGCGCTCCATTATAGTAGTTGCGCACACTGAATGTGCCATTTTTGGAGTGGTAGCCACGTGTCATCCATGCTGCGTCTGCACTCGTTACTGCCTGCTTCCACGAGCCAAGAGTGTGTTCATCAATTGTCTTCATCTCTTCTTTAGCTTCCTCACACATCTCGTCAACCATCTGCTTGACTACAGGGTACATTCTTTCGATGGTTGAATAGAAAGTACTGAAACAGACAGTATCAAGCCCGAGTGATAGTTTCAATACTTGACAGTATGTAGCATAGAGACACCCTGATATGATAAATGCTACCTGAATGGATGCCCCTACTTCAGTAGTATTTAGTGATTCGTTCTTTAAAGAGCCTTCAAAAAATACTTTTGAAATACCGCAGCCATTACAAACATAACTAACATTCACTGTACCTCCTAACCCCTTACTTTGTAACGACACAGGAACTAGTATGCCATTGCAACCAGGCGTTACACAACAACGAACGCTGTTGATTGCTTCAACAAACACATTCAATTGTTTAAGGCTCACTACAAAAATCTTTTCCGGTATTACTATGGGGTTTAGTTTTTCCAAAGATCTTTCAGGAGTGGGAACGTACAGTAGTGAATCATTGTTTACCTCATTCACTTCTAAAGAAATGTCCAAATCATCTTCTTCTGTACTTGATTCTTCAAGAACAGGTACTTCCTACATATGATAAAAGTAAATACTGTTATCAGATATATATAATAAAGTTTGCAAAACAAATTTCCTTATCTCGTAATGGGAAGAAATAGTATTGCAAACAAAACATACATTCTGATATATCTGTTTTCTACAGATATATTTTCAACTACAAGTCTGATGCACACCAATTCTACTAGATAACAATCCTAAGCATACATCCACATTTGCACAAAATTTATTTTATTGAACAGATGATCAACTGGTGGCGCTTCTCAACAGAAACTCTGACCTGAATCCTATAGAACATGTATGGGAATCAATGAAAACTTATTCTAAGAGACAAACTAATCAGGCAGTACTACATGTAATAAAAGGTGTTCAATAGTTTGGGAAGATGATGATACCTGAATTATGTACCCATTACATCAACCACATACAAAACGTGATGCCTGTTACAGTTACAGCAAAAAGGAAAAGCATCTGGTTTTAAATATTTGTCTTTATGAACTTTTGTTTACAATTTCTTTTTGGAACTGCGTATCGTAAGTAGTAATATTTATTTATTACAATTATTGATATTCAAAAACTTTGATTAGTTAGGAAAATTCTATTACAAGTTCTTATTAATATTTTGGGTCCATCCACAGTGATTATGTAGCGAGATGAAGTCCATCTATTTTTTTAAAGATGTGATGGTGAGTATATAAAGACTATAGTACTATACTCAGTACCAGAACTATGACAAACGATATGCTAGTAAAATTTATACTCAAAGATGGAGAGTTAGACATCAAGACAACAGTCAGGGCTCAGTTTACCAAGAAAAAAAAACAGAGAATACATAATGAATACACAAACGTCAAATCACTTGAAAATTTGTAAAAAGGTACATGTAGTTTTTTATTTTATTTAGTGTAGTATGCTAAAAAAATACAAAGTACTATGCTAATAGTAAGCCAGTAAATAAAAATGGGAATTGGTACTGGCAATCTAACTTCCTGGGGTGGGATTGATATTCTGACAAAGGCTACACCCCCCCTTAATATAATGTATATCAAATAGACATACCTTATCCACTATATTTTGAGTAATAATGTCTCCCTGTGAGAATGAAGTGAAATTAGTATCAAATTAATAAAAATATAGAAACCATTGCTGCTGCATGGTTACATCTTGACTAGTTTTGCAGGTCAGACGTACATTGTAGGGCAGACCTATAGACGTACATGTACACTATTATTAAAGTTTGGCTCTGAGTAGACAAATTGGATCACATGTACATCTACATGTAATTTAATTATAATAACATGGAGACTATTGAACTTTCGAATGTTATAAATTTACTCAGTGTAAGAGAACACCATCCATTTTACTGAAAACTAACAGAACTTAATAAAAGTCTGATTGGAGAATTTCAATGAAGAAAGTGGTGCATACACTCAAAAAGGAATTCTGAGATGATTTAATATCAAAAGTGGAGGGCATTCATGAAGAATCATCCAAGCTGTTGAACTGCAACCATTATTGTTAATTATTTTAGTGAATCTTAATTATGTTGCTATGCATGGATTTATCTTGACTGTTCATGCGTAGTATACCGTGTTTCATATCATGAAAACAGTCTCTATTATGGCATGGCTTCTCGGTGTGTATCAGCAATATTAGCCCTTCACCCCTCGATAGCAGCCCTTGGCCTATCTCGGGGTTCAGGTCTGATATTATTGATACACACCTCAAAGCCATGTTATATATATTACATATATATATATATATATATGTGTAATATAATATATATATATATATATATATACATGTATAATATTGTATATAATATATATACGTAAAGTACTTAAAGTAACTGTGACGCCCACGATATGAAGTACAATTCGCTTCCTATACATATAGACACTACTCTAGTGTGCACATCACCAGACCATTCCTCCTACAAAATTTTGTATGTAGGTGGAGCTATACATGTACTTCATATTCATTAATGAGAAACTTTGGGTTCTAAACCCCTCCCTCCTATGACCAAGGTGCTTAGCAGGCATGCCTGCATAGACACAACAGCCACAAGAGAGAGGGAGGGAGGGAGGGAGGGAGGGAGGGAGGGAACCCTTCCAAAAATTGCTCCCCCCCCTGCCTCGCTTAAATAAAAACCTAAAGATAAAAAGGTTGTGGGGGCGGCTTGTTGAATTGCAGCAAAAGTTCGGGCTTATAAACAACTACACTCTCATCATTGTTGTGGGTTTCTAGAATATACATGTAGCTTCCTGTAAGGTGTTGTGGTTATGATAACTACATTCATTATGCACTTACTACAAATGGCACCACCAAAATTCTACATTTAGTGGTGCAGTGGTAGTCAATACTTACTGCTAACAAGAACATTACCATTTGTGTGTCACATACTGCATATACACATATATATAATATAACTATGTAATATGCTATATCACACATGACACATAGACATACATGTTTATCCACTGAATGAGTGTCTTCTGTAGTTTCTTCCTATAAGAATAAAGTGACTTAGTATAAATAAATAACATATTTACGAGTATCACAGTAGGGAAACCTATACATGTAGATGGATAAAGAGTTGTGATGTAGTCTTTATGTCTTGTAGTTTAGTAACAAAAACCACGTTCGTCAAAAAACATTTCGTCATCAGTACTTTTCTAATTTACTAAAGGACTACTAATTACCTTGCCACATTAAAGTGGGGGCGGTAGCCAAGCTTCGAAGTTTTTTTCCAGGTGAAGTTACACAAGGTGCACTTACACTGTATGTACTAAGTAGCATCTCAGCTGTGAGTTGCACTTATATATGTACTTGCGACTAATGTAATTTGGTTAACATTTAATTCGGTTGTGGCAAACTAAATTTGTGTCCGAATTACCATGCCTTATGTTATATACGTACACTGTACATACAAACATAACAAGTGTATATAGAGAAAAAACATCCCTATATTTGTTTTGTGATGACTATGTATTAAGAATTGCTGATGGCATTAGTGTCTCTACCTTTCTGTGTACTCGAAAGCTGGGGCCTGAAGAAGTAAGTGTAAGCCTAATTGCAGTCTAAATACACAGATGTCTGATGAACTGACTGAGGTACTCCTTCAAGGTTCTAAATGATGACCTGAAACTCAACAACTTATCAT
Organism: Petrosia ficiformis; assembly: GCA_947044365.1. Lineage (NCBI taxonomy): Eukaryota > Metazoa > Porifera > Demospongiae > Haplosclerida > Petrosiidae > Petrosia > Petrosia ficiformis. The sequence continues at coordinate 10,460,717 of OX345637.1, read as the reverse complement.
ACTTACTTGTTAAAGATTCTTGCATAATATCTATACTGTTTCTCTGCTACATAAGCAGTTTTACATCCTTTCCTAGCTGGTTTGTAGCTCAAACCCACGTTCTTTTACGCGCCACGCCCATTAATTGACCGAGCCCCCGGGAATGACGCAACTTCCTTAACTACGCATAGTCGCGCAAGTGACACAAGAATATAATTATATATAATTATATAATTATAATTATAATAATAATTATATAAATTATATATATATTATACATTAAACCCCGTGGAAAGCAATTATAGGGATGGCCCTACGGGCCATAAAAACATACATATAATACAATGTTATATTATATATATATATATACAGTATATATATTAGGGCTGGGACGAAGGTTGCAAAACAACATTCAAAGCAAAAACAAACAAATATTCAAAGGGTTTGCAAGTATTTTTATCAAATTGCTCTTACCTTCATTGGCTATACCATGCCTCCAAAACTGGATAATTGCTTTGTAACAAGTACTAGTCTTGTTCCTGTCGCTGTTTCTACTTGGATTCAGCATCGCTGGACTGAGAAATGAGACAGAAGCAGCCTACAACACAGGCTCAAATTTTCCGTGCATCAAGTACAATGCATTTTGAACAAATAGAGCCGTTTTCTGCAAATTCATTTTACTTTTATAGTTACAAGAGGCTGAAGAAAGCTGAATTCTGTAGCTTTTCACCGAAACTATAAAATTTACCTTTCTAGACACTATCAAACTCCGATCTTTCTCAGAGAGCAACTACAGCCATTGTTTCCCACCCGTGGGCCGTGTTTAGCTTTGTTTCTGAAAACATTTAGGCCCAATAATTATACCCCTGGGTGGGTGTGGCTTCCAAAAGATACAGAATTGAGTAAGCTGGCAAGACTAGAAACTGATTCAGTCTGATTGGAGTAGCATCCGCCCACGGAAAAGACTACAACCTTAATAGCTTGACTATACTATTGCTACTGTGCAATCTTTGTTCATATTCACCCATTTATGGCTTATGAGAGATATAGAAGTAACCAACTAGGTCATGACTGCTCTTGACTAATAATTAACCTCACTGTGAGGTTACTGTTCTTATTTTACTCTTTTAATAAGTATAATCAGACAATTTGTCCAGTCAAGTGCAAGACAGAAGTAAAATGTCCAGAAAATAGCCAATTACAGGATGTCACAGAGGTGCTACCTATATAAAAATATTAATTAAGTTTCATTTCAATGTCTGCTGTTACTGTTAGTGTTGCAAATAAAATTTTGTGAACTTCTTTTGTTTCTCCATTACATAAATTCTCACTTTACCAATAATATTCAATGACAATGTTAGTGAATTCATTGTAGAATGTTTCTGACAATGGGCACCACTATTAATTTGTGATTGATACACTGTTAAAAATGCAGTGCTCATACGCATGTTTAAAAATAACACCCCTGGAGTGCAAACCAAGTTGTCATGGTTACTTTTGTTCTTTCACAAACTAAAGTTAGTGAGAGTGTCTACAAAATGATGATGTTGAAAATATCATTCCTATTGAATGATTTACTTTATAATTATTACTATGTTTAGATAAACGTTCACTTAACAACCACGATACACTATCTTTAAACATGTGTATGAAACCCCCCCCCCCCCCCCCCCCCTATTTTTAACAGTGTATGTATCTGAAATTAAGTGTATCTTAAATACCAAAGATGAAAGTGGTATCTACAACTCCACAGAGAATTCTTAGCTAACACTGGACTCTACAACAGGCATGAGCAATAGCTCATTTATAGTTATAATAAAAATGAATTTATTCAACTACAATTAGGCTACCAAAACTAAAATTACATTTGCCTTTGAAAACTAAAACTAAACTAAAACTAAAATGTATTCCCTAACAAAAACTTTATAATAAAATTAAGACCAAGTTGATCATTGGTTGCACACTGGGTGCTTTTCTAAACTTGGCATGATTTTATTTGCAAACCTCTCCATAGTATTACTATGTACATATTCACCATCCATAGGAGTGACTCTGTAGTGATAAGACATTCCTATCTTGTGCGGTACATGAAAACATTCTTTGACTCCCTTTTTATAATATGGAATAATATGATTATGTCCAGCAATTGCTCTATCCATTGAAAGCATCATTTTGGGACGGTGTTTATCAAAGCCTTTAAATCTATAAGTATTCTTGAAATAATATGGTAGAAATGTGCTGTTGCATTTTAATTTAATTTTTGAGTGATTGCCTTTATCGCGCCAAGGTAGACTTTCAAATCTGAAACCAGCATAATCTGTAATCTTCGTAATCTTTCCAAGGTCATCTAGCATTCCAAACCAATCATCGTGTTTATAAGGTATAAACACTTCATCAATATCATGGAGTGCTACATACTCTGCTCTGTGAATATTACGATAAACACACTCGTTACATGCAGCATGAGTCCCATAATTTCGTATTGGTGTAGTAACCTTCCAGTCTAGCATTTCCACAAGTCCACTTTCAACGTATGGTATCATGGCATTGTATACACTTTCCTCTATAGTCTGAATCCATATTGTTATAAATGAGGCACCTAGAGCTTTATTGAGTTCTACAAAACTGATCAAAGTCTCAGCTGGAATACCAAAAATACCTTTTTGAATACAAACAGCAAACTTTTCTCTTTTTCTTCGATTATCATAAAATACAGGCATTGGAGGTAGCAAATCATCACAAAACTCATTTTGTGACAAAGCAATATATAATGGTGGTTCACTGAATTTCGTAAGTTTAATTCTCAATAAGTTACAGTAATAAGTATCAGGGCCATGTCGATATGGTTTCGGGTGTGGATTAAATCTTGGTGCAATCTTTTTCCAGTATTCAACTTCGTGACAATATGTCATCCCATTAGACATGACTACTTTACCAAAGAATTTAGGCTGAATATTTGGTGCAGTTTTATTTTGTTCAACTATTATCACTACTGATGTTCCAGTAAATGATCTGTTATCAAAGTAGGCTGTACGCCTTATCTACAAAATATAACAAAGTAATTAAATTTTGTTACCAGTGTAATAAGTGACCATAAATAGGTGTGTTACTATATGTGACCAAAAAGGGACACTTCCGGTCATACTATATTGTGTTAAAGTACAGTAAACTCCTTACAGTCTAATTGGATTTAGCTTCCTTTCTAATATGCATATTTAGATACAATAATTGTAATAAGATTTCACTCTGGTTCGGTCCTGAATAGACGTGATGTAATCATTAATTTTGTAATAGTAAGCTATCCTATATACCAGGATAATAATTATAGAACCTGTAGTTGTTGTCCTTGGATGTGATATAAACATCGCAAGCTTGTCATCGAGATAAATCATGTCACTGGGCACAAACTTCAAGTATGTGTATTGTAATAACTTCTATTACAAATTTATTAGTAATAAGTATATAACGGTGCGATGAATGATCTAACATTTGGACTTATATATAGTAGGATAATGGAGTCAAGACATCTGTCTCTAAATAATACAATAATAAACTACAGAAACTACAGACAACAGATCACTAGTACAATAGACTACATTATGTCTATTTTTCTGTTTATTACATGTATAATTTTGTGTAATATTGAGTGGGTGTATCAAAGGATCTGCCAGTGCCATAAATCAGTTAAACGCTAAATTGCTAGTAGTTACTGGGACAGTTGTATCACTGTGGCTTTATTTATATGTTGAAAAACCAAAATAAATTTTAAGCAACTAATTTGTAAAGAAGCTAGAAACCACATACACACACTCAACAAAAGAAATCAGTTGATAACATGTCTAATTGGGCTGTTGTGTCCCCAGGCTTTTGAAAATGCGCGGGCAGGGACATATCAGTTATCTTTTACTATAATATTATATTAATTTACTTAGTCATTGTCAACACAACATTTCAACACTAAAAACAAACTGGCTTACTTTCCACGTGAACAGCTTAATACTGCAGTATGGTGTGAAAAGGCATATTGGCATGCAATTGAGGTAGCTGACTGATTAGTTGAAATAGCCAAACTCTTTTTATGGCTTTTTATGGCCGGCCCATAGGGCCATCCTATGATTGCTTTCCCACGGGTTCGAACCATATGTTTGTGTCACTTGCGCGAGTATGCGTTGTATACGTAGTTAAGGAACTTACATCATTCCCGGGGGGCTCGGTCAATTAATGGGCGTGGCGCGTAAAAGAACGAGCGCTCAAGCTCTACAGACCAGCAGAAAGAAAGCTGTGTAGCTTAGTAAGCTTACGTAGAAACTGGAACTAATAGCTAACTATTCTACCTGAAATATATTCCTAAAGTTCTACAAGGTTCTTTAAAAGGTAAAGAGAGTGGATAATCAAAATATTAACTATAATAGGCTGTTGTGTTTCAAGCATGATAAAGTTAGCCATGATTACTGATTACTGAATGCTGGACACCATAAAGCAATCATAGGGATACGTTTTTTTCTCTATATACACTTGTTACAGTGTGGGTAGAGCTGAGAAGTATGAACTTGTGATACACCCATGGCACTCTATTTCATGCTTTGGTTATATGGAAAAGATATTGCCTAAAACAAATTTACATGTTTGGAAGAGGTTAGTTGAGCATTTTGAAGAATCGAGTGTTGATGTGGACATAAATAAGCACCTCTATATGCTAACAAAGCTGCACATGCTTTGCTATTCTTTTAAGGTATATAACTGATACTATAACCTAGTCTCTATAAGCAACATCATCTACTGTTGTCTATATGGTAATACTAACTCCATACTTTTTACTAGTTATAACCATTATGACATCGTGAAATAAATTTTAAGCAACTAATTTGTAAAGAAGCTAGAAACCACATACACCCACTCAACAAAAGAAATCAGTTGATAACACGTCTAATTGGGCTGTTGCGTCCCTAGTTCCGCTTCAGAAAACCTTTAAATTGAGCTGTTTGAGAAAAATGCATTGTGTCACCTGACTAGTGGTATACATTTCAAAAATCTAATGGTAGATTGCGTAATTGACAAAAATTAAACAAATCATTATAATTTATATATACAATGCCTAAAATAGCAGCATATTCATACTAGCCAAAAAGCTAGCATTAAATTATTTTGGCTAGTTTTCAATCTTTATAGTGGTTAATATCTGTATACACCTACCATGTATGGCCACTATTTAAAAACGTATTTTAGCTATATATATATAATTATATATATATATATATATATATATATGCACTGATAATTATACTTTTAATTAAAACTTACCAAAGTATTCTTATTATATAACTCAATCCAGAGGTTTTCTTGAGGAGCAGGATGAGCAAGAAATACAGGAGCAGGATGAGCAAGAAATACAGGAGCAGGATGAGCAGGAAATACAGGAGCAGGATGATCAAGTTGAACACGATCTAGAGATAGATTCATCTCCATCCCTCCCAGCCTATTAGTTTGAAGTAATATTACTGCAATCAACAACAATCCTACACAACAGAATGCGCAGGCAAGGCGAAAAAAACGACTCTTCACCATCTCTTCGCTTCCAAATTAAAACGACGGTCAAGGTGGTTGGAATTATTATTAAAATTAATTCATTCTTTTTTCAAAAGCCCCCGGGTTAAGAAACTGTAAGTGATAATCCTGTTGTACAAGTATATATATCATTTTTATTGTTTTAGATAATATGAGTACAGATCTCGAACACAGCGATACATTTGCTGAGTGAATAACAATAATTACATAATCTCTGATAATACAAGACGACAGGTTATTACTATTATGTATATATACATACATATATATATATATAATAATTGTAATACAGCCTGTAATAATAATTGTCACGAGCTTTAGTTTAATTAAGATGCTACTTTATACTTGATGTAGTCAAATTAATATGTTAACTTTCTTAATTAATGATACTGCTAAGTTTAACTGTTAATATAAATGTACGAAACTATGAGCAAATTAACTGTCGTCTTGAAACACTTTCAATGATATTCATAGATAGAGGGTGGAATATACCTCACCCACTAACCACAAATGTATGAATAGTGATCATTGTGACGTCAAACTCACGAATATTCCTGAGCATATTACTTAAATTTGGGCCCAATTTTACATGTAATTGCACTGAGATTTAACTATCTTCATAGGTAGAGGGTGGAGTATACCCCACCCACTAACCACACAATCATGAATATTCATGAGCATATTACTTCAATTTGGGCCCAATTTTACATGTAATTGCACTGAGATTTAACTATATTCATAGGTAGAGGGTGGAGTATACCCCACCCACTAACCACAAAGTTTGAATATTGATCATTGTGACCGTAATCTCATGAATATTCATGACGTATTAATTAAATTATTTGTAGTATTTTGCATATAATTGTGCTCATAATTAATTATTTTTATTCATACACTACAAGTGCATTAAATGATTATGTAATTTTTCATGTCTACATGTTCGTCTTCTTCTGATCGTAAACGTGAGGTTAAAGCTCACGGCCTTCTCCAATCGCTGTACTCTGGAATGTACCCAGAATTTACGGTTATGGAAGGTCCTACAGACGACACTGACCCCAAAGACAACAGTGCTCCTCCAAAGGGTTCGTATAACTCTTGCTCATCAGGTGGGAATAACTATTTTGTTTTCCATGATCGCAAGGTTGTCAGCTTTGTTACGAATGTTTTCCCACAATCCATGAAGGGTAAGGTTTACAGGGGAAAAGTAGGGCAAAAATCAGGAGTACTTGTAGCTCAATCAGTTCCCCCATTACTGCCTGCATACAACAAGTTTATGGGGGCAGTTGATAAAACTGATCAGTTGCACAAGTACTATGCTTTTGATCATAAGTGTAAACGACCATGGATGCAAATCTTTTTTCACCTTTTTGAGTTTGCAATCAACAATGCGTACATACTATACCAGCATAATTGTAAGAAAGTAGGGCTTCCACAAAAAGACATAAAGGATCTGCTAGCATTTCGATTGGAACTAGTTCACTTGTTGTTGGAAGGGTACAGTTGTCGTAAACGTAGGAGACCATCATTCCACGACTCAGAGGGTACGAGTACTTGTCAAAATCTCACTGTATCACAGTTGACATCTCTTAACTGTATGCCTACTATTGCAATGTTCATTAAACGTTCAACTTCAAGTCAGATAATAAATGACACACCAGCATCCCTTAACCACTTTTCCTCCCTGAACTTCAAATCCACAATGTTCTAATATAGTAATACATATATCAAGCCAGCAAAGTGTATAATAATTTCTGCCTAAATTTGAGACAAACAATACGCCATATATAATAATGTCTTATTAAAAAATAATTATAATACTATATTATATCTAACAAAAAACACAGACATCACTATAGCACTAAAAACCAACTATAATTGACAATCATGTATCACAATTATATTTATTCAAGCAGTGATGTGCTAAGTGTGATGATTATGGATTCACATTTTCATAATGAGACTTTTGTCTAGTTTGTATATGTAACTGATCTGATGTACTGTTCTGTACTGTTTCATAACTTGGATTCATTGTCATACGAGTTTTTCGATTGCTTGTCTGAACTGAATCATAACAAGGATTAATATCAACATTCACATCAGAATGTATGTCATCCTACAAAAGAGAGTAGTAAACACTTTCAACATAAAACAAGAAGACACTTCATTATTCCTTACACATGTACATTATACAGCATAAACTTATAATATATCGCATATGATAGCATTTTTACTTACACTCAGTACACACTGCAAAAGTTAAATTGGTTAGTACAGTTGCAAGGAATAGTGGAAATTGTAATTTAAATGGTCGTGTAGGTTGTGATGACTATATCAATATCCTTATGCTGTCTAATAGATGTACAAAGTAGAATATTTATTTTAATTGAGTCATTTTAGGTTGCCAGACCTTTGTTGTGCATCTAATAAGAGATATTAGGCATGGTATTTGATTATAATTGGCTACATATATATTTTACGTATTATAATATAATTAGTACAAAGTAGCTATGATGTTAGATGTATGTATTCTGAACAACCAACTAATGGTTAAATCCTTGCAACTGCACTAACCAATACATGTTATTTTAACAATCAGTGCACGCACACTGGCACATTCATTCTCTAAATCCTCACCTGATTTTTTATACACTTGGAAAGAACTTCTATTTTTCTTACTATTAAAACTAGTATAATACCACCAATCAGAATAATAATAAATGATATCAGACCTAAATTCAACATTATAATCATAATAGACACATTTATTATCTCTCATTAGACTCACCTACTGTGATACCTACAATCAAATCTTGTGATGGATGACTCAGCTTGACTTTCTGTAATAATAATTATGATAATCTATCAATAATATGTCACTGTCTGAATTAGTAATGATTAATGTACATGAGTGCATGGTTGTCTACCGTTAGGTGGATATACAGAAGATGTTGGCATTATAGTTGTTGCTTCTCTTTGTGATGATGATGACGATAATTTTACGGATGAAGACATAGTCATGATTGAAGGAGACTACTATGTTGTATTAACTGATAAGCTGGCTTGTTGCTGATAACACCATCGTGTTCAATATCATAAAATGATATGTTATAATCACTAGTATAAATTCCATCTATACACTTTGTAACATTCTGGCTACTCAAAGACCTATTGATATTGAATTGACCATTGTATTCAGTTCTTGTACACAGGTATTCAATGGAACATCCTAATGACTGACTTCCTTCAACAAATATACATGTGAAACAAACTCGTCCTGCTGTGGAGTCTTGTACAACTACATCTCCTCTTTGTACATCAAATGTAACTGTGTATATAGTCATCAAATAATTTAATAATATATTAATAATTATATTATTATATACTCAATTATATTTGTTGGCTTCATAGAAACAACTTCCAATCCAGAATCATATATTAAAACTACAATGACACTCCACTTCTTATTATCATCCAGAAACCCAACATTAATCTCTCCTGTTATTACTGGTGAATATTGTGTTATAATACCTGTTTTGTTATACATACAAGATCCTGATTCATCAGTCACTTCAGTAATACATACATATATTCCACTAGGTTGTGGATTCATGAGAATAGTATCCTATAATAGTATATTAATAGAGTATCAGAGCTATTAGTATCAGTGACTCACTCTTATAATTGTGTTTATAATCCAATTACCATTTTCAAGTCTAATTTCAATATCATAGTCTGTTATACGTACTATAAACACAAGAATAGTAATAAAATTAGTAATCAGGACTCATAAATTAAAACAATATAATTTACCTGTTTCAATGTTTATAATCTTTTCATTTCTTTCTCCCTCCAGATCTTCACTTATAACAGCTGTTATACTGATAGTATAGGTACCAAACTCACTAACATTATATGTGTATTGAGTATCAAGTGTTCCAGTTAGTGATACTTGTTTAACAAGTTCTTCTTCATTAGTGATATTAATATTATATTTTGATATTGTGAATTCAGGTAGAGTATATGGAGTTTTCTATTTACACTGAATAGTATATAGTAAACTGATAACACAAGTCAAATCTATAGGATCAGGTTTACCTATAGTGAATAATGAACAATACCACAGTTATAAACTCAATTATGCAAATATTGCTACCATAATTATTTTGCAGGTTATATCGTACAATAGCATTATGCATATAATTATACCTTGTATAAACAATGTAGCTACACTTGAATTGATATATTGCATGCCATCAACCAGTCCGGCTGCAATACATGTCACTATAGTATTATTCAGTTCAGGATTTCCTGGTATAGTGAGACTTGAATTCTGTGTACCAACACCCGGCCCGATGATATGTGATTATTCCAAGATCAGTGTTAGAAGAATGAGTTGAGGGTAATCCATTCACAATCCATTGAAGAGTTACTCCATTATTATCTACTGAACACTTGTACACTGCTGTCTGTTGTATAGTAATAGCTTGAGATGGAATAAATGAGAACTGAACACCTGTATATATATATATATACAATATAAGATGTAATGAAGACTAAGTTATATTTCAAATGTATACTTACCTTGTGTTATAGGTATTAGTAATAGTAGAATACAGATACTCATCACAGACCGGTTATATTTCAGATTTCTTGAATAATCTAACTTATACTCCTCCCTTTAGTTATTACGTTTAACTATACATTACTACATTACTATGACATTCATTATTTGTTTCAGTCACATGTAATGATTTATTTTTGTAGTTATATAAACACTCGCATACTGGTACATAATACATAGTATAATAATTACTATTTTAATTTAATTCTTGAATCAACTGTTTATCACTTGTTCTCATGATATTATGTGTGAGTATATTATGTGTCTTCTTTATTGAGTCACACTGATCTTTTAAAGTCCTTGTAAGTGACTCTGTAAAAATATTACATAAACTATTTCATAATTACATGATAGTGTAACTGTAACATGTATGTAACATACATGTCATTGTGAGACACTAGTGCAAAGATATAATATGACAATGAGATTAGACTCTTCAATAATGGTGAAATGTACATGTATAATTATACATGTACTTACCATGTTCAAGATGTATACTTCTAGCTAGTGGACTTAGTTCACTAACACCTCTCTCTAGACACCATGATAAGAGAAACTGAACTTTCATATGTACAGAAAACAGTCTCTTCTTTGACATACTTTCTGAATCAAAATATAATAGTCAGATATACATATCTTTGTATGCATTTTAAAAATGTAAATGAACATTTGTAAAAGTGGTTAAAGTTTTATTTATTGTACTCTTTGCTTGCAAACGTCTAACGAAAATATTTACATTTATGGGTACAAATGTGAACATACAATACTAACCATCTGTTCCTTTCTTTGATAGTTTCTTTGCCTCTACTATCATATTACATACATCAGCTAATCCATGTACACCTAAGACACACCCACTAACTACACTCCTTCTTTCAACCAATGAAATAACATCGTTAATGATAGATAGAGAATAATGTTGTGAGGATGTCAGGTCTGGATCAGTGTTTACAATTGCAATGGCATGTTGTAAAGCATCTTGTACTGTATTAAATGATAGATCTTGTGATAATACTGATGATATCTTGAGAAGAACCTACAGGAATACAACATTAACATGAACATTTTATAGTAATTTGTTATCCAGAAGTCAACTTCAGGGATCCCCTGCATTCCAGAGAGACCCACAAAGCAACTGGAGTTTGGGCAGAGGAACTGATTAGGATTCGGCACATTGTCAAGTAGTAACAACAGATATTTGAACTTGGTATTTAATAATGCTCCTCAGCCCAAACTCCAATGGTTTATTAATTAACAGTAATAACAGTTCACACAGTGATCAATAAAATTGTTTTCATACACTATATATCATAAATTATCTAAATTCCTTAAAAGATATCCACTATTATTTTACTGTATAAGCATGTTGTTACTATAGTACTGATATATGAAGATATCATTAGTTGTTCATCCATCAGTTGTCAATCATATATCATTCATCATTTCATCATCCATCTATATCTCCACATTTTATATACACATAAATCCATTCATTTATCAATTAGATGTTTCTATTCAACCATCCATCTATCTATCCATCCGTTAATTTTCATTGTACCTGAACAGATTTTAATGAATCTTTGTTATGTTCACAGTTGAATAGTCTAACAGTAAACACATATCCATATAATACATTTAGTATATTATAAGGTAGACAGGAAGACACACGACCATTCTATAAGAGATAATATACTGTAACAATATGTTACTGTGCACGAATTTTTTGTTAGGAAGGAGGGAAACACACTGCTCCTTGGGAGGTCTGGGTGTGTGCTCCTAGGAAATTTTTAAAATCCAGACCTCTGAGGATGCTTCTGGTGGCTTATGGGACCCCAGAAGTTTTCTATACAAAAGCAATCATTTAAAGGTAAGTGTTGGATCATACGTATTGAGATCCAAATGTCACCCTTTTTACACACATAGTACTATATGTCACTATAAATAAAATCATTTTGAAGTAAAATTTTAGTGATGTATATACCAACACAATCATATTTTTATTCACGAGGTGCTTCAAATTTGCACACCAGTATAATGACCTTAAAATTTAGTAAAACAAAATGTATACAAGTCCAATTTGACTCAAGAAAATACATAATTTTGTAGTTGATCAAACATAATTATTTTCTACAGTTACTGTATTATACATACAAATTACTAATTTACTATACACGATAAATATACCTTTATCAATGATGATAATGGTGATATATGACTGGGTAAAGGTGGTATAAAGTCTTGTCCATTTTGACTATCAAGTGGTTGAATCCTTGGTATCCTCTGTATGAGTTAAGATAAAATACATGTTAGGTGTGTGTAGTGATGTTTTGATAAAAAAAAACCTTTAGTAAGGTATACATTTTATAATTCAAGTAACCACAGCTACTATTTGATCAAGGGAAAGGACACAATTTGAGGGCAGCCATAATTTACAATTCACAATTTTGTAATCACCATCTTGCTGCTATCAGAAATACCAGAGATTCATCTCTGAACCCTAGGATCTAGTTCATCATGTGTTGATGGAAATCAACAAGGAGCTTTAGTTGTAAGCCACAGCTAGGTATAAAATACATATAGAGGTAGATATTATCTTCTCAAGCTCTTTGTAGTTATGATATCAACTATGGAACTTGCCAAAAAATTATCCACCTCTATAATCAAGAGCTATCAGTGCACAAACATTCAAGATACTGAGTATACTACAAATAAAAGTTGTCATTATTGTTATATGTAAACAACACAAAGACGAGAAAGAGACTAGTTTTCTCTGGGTTTATGTAATGATGAAATTTTACCAACAATATCTTGTTCCATTCTTCTCAATTCTTACCTGCCACCATGGTGTGTTATCTTCAACCATTTCAGCTAGAGCTCCAGATTGTAACATCGTATGAAACTCTCTTCTCTCCTCTTCAGTCAATCTCTCCCATATCTGGTCTGGATCTGGGTCTGCATCTGCAAGAGATGGGAATGTGTCTTAGTACAACAAATGTATAAATCAAAACATACCCAGGTCAATTCCTTTTAGTCGGCTTTCTAAACTTCCTTCGTCTTGTTCCTCTTCCTCCTCCTCTTCGTTCTCTTCTTCATTCTCCCCCTCTTCATTTTCCTGCTCTATGCTCTCTTCCTCTTCGTTCTCCTCCTCGCATTCTTCCTCCTCCTCCTCCTCCTCCTCCTCTACCATCTGCTGCTGTTGTTTAGAATTAGTTTCTTCAAACTGTTTCAATATATTCATCATTCTTCTTTGTTCCTCTGTACTAATATTCAATTAATAAATGAATCACCACGCTAATATTCTATGATGTAATTACCTGACACCTTTCTGCTGCTTCAGCTCTTCCATGATACAATCCTTATAGAAACGCTCGGAACAATCAACATGTTTCTTAAAAAAATATATAATTATTTTATTACTGAACTACATTCATATCAAAGGATGTGTGGTGGGACATAATTTTTTAAAATGAAATATTAATTTTTTGCAGACTCATTTCTATACACTAGTCTGGGAATGAGGTTTGCTTGCACTGATTTTACAGTTTATTTATATATACAATTCATTGAACATACCTTAGCTTTGTAACAAGTAATAGAACAATATCTGATATTACATTTCGGACAAGTGTATTTAGCAAACTGTTTATGACAACTGCAAATTAAAAAAATAATAATAATAATTGTAATTAAATCATTATCACATACATTCCACATATATCTCCCTCTTCTTCTTTAGGTATAATGTTCAAGCTAACTGCCATAATTGCGGGAGGGGCCGGGCTAATTAAAATAGGCGTGGCCTACGGAGGGTGTGGTTTATTGTTAGATACTGCCATTATAATGGGTATTATAAGTGTATACATCATCAGTAAAGCTGGGGGAATGATATTCTCACACGATATGCCCTCACAGAGTCGTGAAGGTGAAGTAGAATTTCAGCAATATCCTGTTGTAGGAATGCTACTAGAAGAGGTGGACCGAAACTTAGTGGTGAAATTTGGAGAGGTTCGGGCCCTTGATGGTGGACTCATACAGGGTAAGTAATTAATTATGTAGAGTACATCTGGAAAAACTATTACAAATGACATGCAGGAATGAGACCTCATTAATAGTCATCCTACACCAATCATATCATGGATAGTAGGTGTGGTGTGATGAATGTTCAACATATCTGAACTACTTTAACAAACTTACTTGATTCTCACAACCATTTCCTTATCACACAACTGATTACAACATAAATCAGATATTTAATCAACTTATTCTTCGCTGTTTTGTTGGTTAAATATGTGGAAATAGTCAATCGTGCAGGACATTGTCCAATAAATCTAGTGAATGTCTGGTAAATTGAAACTATACAAAGTATATGGGGAGTAGCACAAGAGTGATGAAAATAGGTTAAAATGTCTGGCAGTTAGCTCTCGTACCCCTGCCTATTACCTAACATAATTGAGTAGTCAGATCATATCCAGTGAGTCCTGGATATCATTCATTGCACATGTAGCCATGCTGTAATGATATTCATTTTATTACCAATATAATTATGTACATGTACATTGTGTGATTCTGATCTGAGATTAATCTCAATGCCCAATTTCAAATGGGTCTGAGAATAAGACTAACTGGACCCTTTCTACATTTTCAATGTTGACAGTATGGATTTACAGTGTATGAAGGGCCTTTTGTACATGTATATATGATAAATATTTCTCTTTTCAGTTGGATATTCACTGATAGCAATCAATGGACAAAATGTTGTTAATAAAGCTTTGGCTGATGGACGAAGTGCATTATCTGTTATTAATGATCCTACTTCATTTCCTCTGAGACTGAGATTCAAAAGATTAAAGGCATCAATCAATGAACGCATAATGTTACTCAGCATGTTCCACTCGTAAGTTTATAAAAGGAGGTTGGGAGAGTAGAATTATACAACCATAGGGGACACTCTCCCACTTAGATTGATTGATTGATTCTTATCCAATATAAAACATCATAATGTGATCCTGAATGATTGTGTGATTTAGTAAACTATAATTATTAGACTCATTTTAAAAAACTATGACTAAATTACTCGTCTACTTTAATAATTAACTAAAATGAAAATTGGCTAATAATGGATAAGTTAACTGAAAATGAAACACTTTTTGTAAGCATAATATTTAGTTTAGTTAACTAAATTTAAGAAACTAGTCATACTATATATACCTGTACATAAAAGTGGTCATTATTGTCAAAAGTATATTGAGTGTATTAATACTTGAGATAATAATTAGTGACCAAAATGAAACATATTAAAGCAAATTAATGATATGACCACATAACACAAAATATAGCCTTTTCTGTTCTCCTTCATATCACAAATTCAGTCATTCATTATATTAATCATTTATTTAATCAGGATATATGCTATATCAGTACGACTATCTCCAGAGGAACATTCAAAAGGTATACAATGTCTTGAAGCTCAGAGCTTCAACTTTCATTGTATGCAAACAAGAACAGGTACACACATACATACACAGAGATAGATACAAACACATACTCATTACTCAATGCATACACACATCACATACATATGTCACGTACAAATGTCATATATACATGCGACACATACGTGTACACAGGCACACATACACATGTACACATACATGTATTTCAAAATGTATACCTTAAGTGTGACTATAGTTTGTAGTTAGTGAATATTAAATATACCCAAGTATACAGTATTGATTTTGACTAAACGATTAGTATCAATAAACAATAGTCACATTAAAATATTTTTAAGTGTTTGTGTAAAAAAATCAGCCTCATGCATATAGAATTGACCTGACACACAAAATATACTTAATAAATTATATGTATTTGTATTTACTATACAGGAGTGAAGTTTATAGTGATTGCTGATAAACAACAACAAAAAGTTTCTGAATTATTGAGAAAGATATATGAACTATATACTGACTATGTACTCAAAAATCCTTTCTATTCTCTTGATATGCCAATTAAGTTAGTCAACTTATATATGATAGTGTCATACTGATATTACCAGTGTTTCCCTCCAAAATGGTAGTACCATAGCCCTTTAGTCTGCTCCTTCACCCTTTTAAGTTTAATGTTTAAGCTGAAGAACACTATTTTTGACCAAATGCTGATGCACTTCTCAATCTTTAATATTTATGGGGAAACACTGTATAATTACAAAATCAAGGATGAACAGATGATGGAAGATTGGATCTATTAATGCTACTTGCACATTCATCCATCTATCTATCTATCTATTCATCTATCCTTCTATTCATTCATACATCTATCTATTAATCTTTCCTCCTATGTATTCATATATCTATCTATCCATTCATCTATCCGTTCATCTATTTATCTATTCATTCATTCATTCATATATTTTTCTATTTATCTGTCTATCCATCTATCTGTTCTTGCTTACATTAGTAAATCTTTTTTTTTTCAGATGTGAATTATTCACAAGTAATTTGCTCAAGGTTTTAGATGTTGCTGACAAAGATAAAGGCTATACTACAGGAACAACAACTGCTTAAATATATCAAATTAATTATAATTATAAATTTTTAATTATTCTATGTGGGACATTGGGTGTGGCCCACAACTAATCATGAATGTGCACTTATGGATTGCTGTTGTCTCTTGGGTTGTCTTCTCCACTCTTACCAGAGCCACTAATCTGAGGCCTATTATAGGTATGAAGAGATGGTAGGATGAATTTCACATGGAGCCATGAATGTTATTAATTATTTATTAATGTTTATGGTTTCATTATCAAACATTAACTACACTGGTTACTTGGTTACCACATGTTCTTGTACACATATTTATGTGGTTCCTGCTATCCTGGTATGTAGCTTATAATTTTCACTGATACAGGTATCGTCACAGAATGGACAGGTGATGAGAAGTTGAAAGACCAGTCTTACATAGCTGCATCTTATGTGAAATTCATAGAGTCATCTGGAGGTAGAGTTGTGCCTATTCTGTATCCTTACAAACTAATCCAATTATAACCTGGACACAGTAACCCTCCGCTCTGCTAGTCTCGGTACACACCCCCTTTGAAGGGGTCTGGTCCACATGCATCATTGAGTTGTCTCCTTTCCCCAGAAATCCTGCCATGCATATTGTGTATACACAGTGATTAGCTAGTCTCGGTACACACCCCCTTTGCGTAGAGAGAAAGGGGTCCAGTACCACATGCAACATTGAGTTGTCTCCTTTCCCAGAAATCCTGCCATGCATATTGTGAATACACAGTGATTAGCTAGTCTCGGTACACACCCCCTTTGCGTAGAGAGAAAGGGGTCTGGTACCGCAATCGTCATTGAGTTGTCTCCTTTCCCCAGAAATCCTGCCATGCGTATTGTGCATACACAGTGATTAAGTATTTAAATTCTTTTGACTATGATACATGCGATACTAGACCCCTTCCTCTCTATGTAAAGGGGGCAGGTACTGAGACTACCACTTCGCCTACATAGGCAAGGGTTATTACATGTATATATATATAGCAGGCAGCTAAAGAAATGTAAATGAGAAATGTTTGATTATTTCTTAACTTATGCTGTAGAAATAACTCAACTGAAGATCAAGTGAAGGAACTATTTCACTCCATTAATGGGTCAGTATAACAATTATGTATACTAGGGATATACTAGAGTCTGGCTCAGCATGCAGAGCCACACCTTTCAATTTGATCAATTATTTGTAATCCATACCCTCTGCAATGGCTGCCCAATACAGAATTTGTGTGAGAGACAGAGCTGAGTTTCTCAATTTCTTTTGATAACATGAGAAATTATTATATGTATGTATGTATATACATGTGTATGTACATAATTGTATGTATGTATGTATGTATGTACATGTGTGTATGTATGTATGTATATATGTAAACTATGTATGTATGTATGTATTTATGTAAATTACAGTATGTATGTATGTACATGTATGTATGTAACAGTAAGTATGTATATGTATGTATGTATGTATGTATGTATGTATGTATGTATGTATGTATGTATGTATGTTTGTATGTATGTATGTATGTTTGTATGTATGTATGTATGTATGTATGTGTATGTATGTATGTAAACTATGTATGTATGTATATATGTATGTATGTATTTATGTAAACTACAAGTATGTATGTATGTATGTATGTATGTATGTATGTATGTAACTGTTTGTAACAGTATGTACATGTAAGTATGTATTTAAAACTATTTATTATATTTGTGTGTATATAATTATGTTTTTAATAATCTTTTTATGTACAGCTATGTGTTTATTATAATTATTAATATTACAGGGTCCTATTTCCAGGAGGGGATTCTTCATTGAGTAGTTCCAAATATTTAGATGTTGCAAAAATAATCTTCAAACTAGCCAAAGAGGTATCTATCTACATGTTTTCCCCATCTACCTACATTGTACCTACATATCTATTCTTAATAACAGTGTTTTACCCTGTGAATGAACATTGTTGACCAAACGTCATGTACCACTGATCCACTCCTCCACCCTTAATATTTATCCTGGGGAAACACTGATTTAATCTGTACATGTATCTATCTGTCTATCTTTCTATCCATTGATTATAATACTCATTTAGTCATGAAGAATGTAAATTACTAATGAGTGTTGACAGATCACATCATATTAGTGTTTATGACTGTATTATGTTTATCCTTAGGCTAATGATAATGGTGATTATTTTCCTCTTTGGGGTACTTGTCTCGGATTTCAATTGCTCTGCGTTCTGCAAACAGGTACTGACAAAGTACTAACAGGCTTTGATTCTGAGAACTATAGTATTCCACTGAACTTTACAGATAGTAAGTTCTTATGATTACAGATTGATAGAACAATGTATACTATGCAGGGCGGGAAATAAGCCTACAACATTTGGTGAGCAATTCTGTCACCAGTGTTCACCACAGTAAAAGTAGCATGCATTGTCATGTCAAAATCTACTGCTCCTTATGCTAATTTTGGTGCTCAAATGAGCACTGGAGCACTGTTATTTCCCACTCTGGTGTATAGATGTACAGACAGACACTAAGAAGGCCATGACAAAGGTCAAAACAACGTGTGGATATATTTCAAATAAAATTTTACCCAATAAAACATTCACTAAAACCTGTTAACTCAACTAGACAAGGATCAAATGAAGGATGGACATTACTTGAGCTCTCTACAACAAAAAACAAAAAAAATATACTGTCAGACATAATTTGGCGCCAAAGTCACAGAAGGGTCATTGGTTTGAATCTTGTTGAGAATTCAGCACCATTTTTCTAAATCTTCTTTTCCTGTCTATGGAGTCCTGAAACCATTTATATTTCTGTCATAAAACAGAGAGATACAATGTAGATAGCTAAATCTTTTTTTCTGTCTATGGAGTCCTGAAACCATTTATATTTCTGTCATAAAACAGAGAGATACAATGTAGATAGCTAACGTACTGAAAAAGCGCACAAACAAGATTATATTCATGTGATAGTATGTACATGTAAGTATGTATTGGCAACAAAATTAAACATAACCACTTCCATGAGCACATAGCAATTTAGCATATATGTATATAGTATATAGCAATACTTACATGTATATGTATAGGGGTTATATGGATGTAGTTAGTTTAATTTTGTTGCTAATATATATCATCACAATCTTGTTAGTGTGCTTTTCAAGGCAATCTTAGGGATATTATTTCTCCATATATCTTATTAATATTAATCCTGGTATCATCCCTGTCTTCAGGTGCTCATAAAAGTCGCCTCTTCTCTATGTATTCATCTGAAGAGATGATGTGGTTAGCAGAAGAATCCCTTACAATGAATAATCACCATGTTGGAATTTCACCAGAGGTAGTCTATATTATCTATCTAGTATCAATTTATCTATCTATTATCTATCTGTCTATTATTGGTCTGTCTGTCTCTGTGTATCTATCATCTATGTATCTATGTATCTATCGATCGATTGATCTATCTATCTATCTCTCTGTTAGTCTATCTGTCTCTTTGTTAGTCTATCTATCTGTCTCTCTGTTAGTCTATCTATCTGTCTCTCTGTTAGTCTATCTATCTGTCTCTCTGTTAGTCTATCTATCTGTCTCTCTGTTAGTCTATCTATCTGTCTCTCTGTTAGTCTAGCTGTTTATAGTTATCAGTCTATTTATGTTTGTCTACTTTTCTTCAGCTATTTGCTTCCACTTCGAGTCTTCAATCATTTTATTCAATACTTTCCACAAACTTCGACAGAAAAGGAAAAGAATTTGTCTCTTCAATGGAAGGTAAGACAACATACAAATTATCTTGAATATAGTTTACTTGTCTCTCTCCTCCATCTCTGTCTCTTGTCTGTCTGTCTTTGTCTGTCTGTCTGTCTCTGTCTGTATCTCTGTCTGTCTCTGTATGTATGCATGTCTGTCTCTGTATGTATGTATGTCTGTCTCTGTATGTATGCATGTCTGTCTGTCTCTGTCTGTCTGTCTGTCTGTCTGTCTGTCTCTGTCTGTCTGTCTGTCTGTCTCTGTCTGTCTGTCTCTGTCTGTCTGTCTGTCTGTCTGTCTGTCTCTGTCTGTCTCTGTATGTATGCATGTCTGTCTCTGTATGTATGTCTGTCTGTCTGTCTGTATCTATCTCTTCCAATCTTTCAATTATCCAGCTACTAAATATCCATTTTATGGTGTTCAGTGGCATCCTGAAAAGAATTCATTTGAATGGACAACATATGAAGGCATAAATCATTCACTTCATGCTGTCATTATAACCCAAAAGGCTAGTAATTTCTTTGTTGAAGAGGCCAGAAAGAGCGAACATCACTTCTCTAGTAGGGAAAAAGAAACGAATGCACTGATTTACAACTACTCTCCTAAATACTCGGGCATTACCTCTCACAGTTTTGTCCAAGAATATATTTTTTGAATGTTCAATGTCTCAGTGAATAAATGTGAATTAATTTTCATGTACTGAGGTATTTAATCATTTACTGATGTTGGGTTCAAACTCTGTTAACATTGACTATATCACATGCTTTTGTTTTAATGCTGCTTTTAATGTAAAATTTAATTAGCGAATCAAGATTCGTACAATGGGAGTAATGCATTAATGATTTGGGTGAGGAGGCGGGGCTAGAAATTGACAGGTGAGCTATGTAAACAGCCCCGGGAGTGGTGGGAGCTTTGTATGTAGAGCCATGTAGATAATAATGGAGTTTCTAACAGACAAATTTAAGAACCCATGTGCAATTCAATATCATGATCATGAAGACCAAAATACTGAATTATAATTTTGCAGTTCAAGGACTTCAAACCTTACTTTAAATTAATAAAAAACATAAATAGTTGATAGTGGAACTGTTATGGTGATAAAAACTTTGTATATCATAAAAACAGAAAAATGGTGTGGATGAGAAATGTGTGCTACCACACATGTACATACATGTGTGTATATCAGAATATTAATGCTGTTCTGTCTTCAACTGTTTGCTGTTGCTGTTTAGTAGTTGGTTTTTTCTTTGGTTTCTGAGGTTTAGGTTCTGAGGAGAACAATATACTATTACATACATATGCATGTCTACATGTGTATAATTATGTATAGTCATATATATCATAATACGTTGATAGACCTTTATGTCCGCAAACATACAAAATACAAACATAATGTACAATAATTATACATACATGTATGTACTGTTATACATACATACCTATTATATATACATGCATACATACATACATACATACATACATACATACATACATACATACATACATACATACACACATACACACATACGTACATACACATACATACATACATACATAAATACATACATACATACATACATACATACATACACACACATACATACACACACACATACATACATACACATCACACCTTTCTTTTTGCGACTAAACAGTCCCTTTCCTTTTTTCTTACTCCCAGAATCAGTTTCTTCTAAACCAGTTGTAGCAGCTGTTCCCCATAATGATTCCTCAAGCATCCGATGAGTAAAATCAAATTGTCTTTGTCCAACAACCAGTCCTGGTCTCTGACTTTGTAGACCTCTGAACACAGAATCAAGGATGTTGGTATCATTGTCAAAAAGGGTTGGGTCTTCAGTTTGTAATAATTCGTATGATACAGAGAGTGCAGCAAATGAACCAGCTATCCCTCCTCCATTTGGACTGAGTATTACCATTGGCTAATAGATACAGAGAGAATGGCAGTTGACAAAGATAGAGGAGAGAGGACAAGAGATGTGTGGCAGGGAATACAAAAGATAATTCAACAAAGAAGAGAGAGGAAAGAAGCGAGAGAGACACGAAGGGAGGGGAGATGAGAAGGAAGAAGGAGGAATGGAAATGAGGATGAAGAGAGAGGGGGGATGGAGGATGAATGGGAATGAGGATGAAAAGGAGAGAAGACAAGATAGAGAAGGTTGAAAGATTGATGAAAAATTGGAGAAGCATTATCAAATAGGAAGAGATTGGGATAAAAAATACAATTAATTAAAATTAATCAATTAGGATGAGATGACTCTTATTAAAGAGATCACAATTGACAAAGGTAAGCAGTAATAGACTCACTGAACTGACAGCCATGTTAAATCGAATGGACAAACTTCGATGGAAGATATGAGCCAAAGCTTCAGCACTTTGTGGGACTCCTGTATAATTATGTATAAACAAAAATTACATTCATTATTTATTGACTCACCATTAACTGGCCAATGAGGATAATGTAACAGTGTGAGTCGCTCAGTTTCATTGTCTTCATAACTATGTATCACCATAGCAACCTCTTCAAATCCCTCAACATTGGGAAAGAGTTGTACTTTCTCGTTGCTCACATACAGAGCATCATTTGACCACTCTCCTCCGACAACCACGGGGTGAAACTGGTATTGGCCTTTCTTTGGCCAAAACTCTTCCTCTCCTTCTACGCTACCAAGAACAATGACCACACCCACTCTATGTTCCCATATCATTCTATTGGATATAAAGGAGTTAATTTGGAGTGTTTTTCATGTAACCCCAGTGGGATTATGTCATCTTCTATCGTAAAATTATTCTAGGCGAGTATCATTGTTAGGTTTTGCAGTTTTTATTTATAGTACCAAATGGTTACATCAAGAAACTACGCTTTTGTCATTAGGACAATTTGATAAGGCTGGTCAAATTTAATCATTCCATGATAGCAATCCTCTGCTTTATTTCAGTAATAAAAAGTCTATATATTTACTTATGCAACTGTATCAGATCCACCCAAACTGCCCGAATTATTGCGATTATACTGCAACTTTTACAAAATTTTAAATGTATCTTTAATCATATCGGTATAGTAAAATGGATACAAACTGAAATGAATATAATCTTGATAGTATTACATGTACTTACTTCTATTCTACAAATCTTCTAAGTTTCTAACAGTCTAGATAAGCTCACTAGTATGTACAAAAGCCAATGTGTAAAAATATAAAATGCCAATAATAATTCTCTGAATAACGAGGTGATATGATTATTACATCTTGACATTGGTGCAATAACATTGAATTATCCTAACGTGTGTATGTGTGTGTGTGTGTGCGTATGTCTGTGTCTGTGTCTGTGTCTGTGTTTATGTCTGTGTGTGTCTGTGTGTGTATGTGTGTATGTGTCTGTGTGTCTGTGTGTGTCTCTGTGTGCATCTGTGTGTGTAACCAGGTGCAATGCAACCTAAAACATACCTCCAAAAGTCAGGTATGGTGTCTTCTAATGGCCATTGTGTTATGATATAAGACCTACTATACATCGGAGAACCAACAAAACTGTATAATAATTAAAAAAACAATTCATAAATTGATAGTTAGCGATTAACATCTATCTCAACATGTACCTTGCATTTATATAATCAGTACCAAGTTCCTCATTTACCATTTGTAACTTCACTCTCGTATTATTTGGAGGAAGAGGAGCATCTTTCCGATTCTTCTTCAGGTTACACGGGAACTTAGCATTAGTTGTGACATATTTGTATTGTTGTATTGATGATACCACACCATCATACCCAGTCTGTAGGAATGTGCCCATTTTCATCATTCCAACACGTTTCTTGAGAGCTTTGATCTAATGAGTGAGATGAATTTATTATTCATAACATCTGCTGTACATCTCAGAAACATCTGTATCTATCTATCTATCTGTTTGTCCATATATCTGTATCTATCTATCTATCTGTTTGTCCATATATCTGTATCTATCTATCTATCTGTTTGTCCATATATCTGTATCTATCTATCTATCTGTTTGTCCATATATCTATCTATCTGTTTGTCCATATATCTGTATCTATCTATCTATCTGTTTGTCCATATATCTATATCTATCTGTCTATCTGTTTGTCCATATATCTGTATCTATCTATCCATCTGTTTGTCCATATATCTGTATCTATCTATCTATCTGTTTGTCCATATATCTGTATCTATCTATCTATCAGTTTGTCCATATATCTGTATCTATCTATCTATCAGTTTTTCCATATATCTGTATCTATCTATCTATCTGTTTGTCCATATATCTGTATCTTTCTGTCTATCTGTTTGTCCATATATCTGTATCTATCTATCTATCTGTTTGTCCATATATCTGTATCTATCTGTCCATCTGTTTGCATGTCCATATATCTGTATCTATCTATCCATCTGTTTGCATGTCCATATATCTGTATCTATCTATCTATCTGTTTGTCCATATATCTGTATCTATCTATCCATCTGTTTGCATGTCCATATATCTGTATCTATCTATCCATCTGTTTGCATGTCCATATATCTGTATCTATCTATCTATCTGTTTGTCCATATATCTGTATCTATCTATCCATCTGTTTGCATGTCCATATATCAGTATCTATCTGTCTTTTCTCCATCAGGACCCATCTGTGTCAGT